>CM055117.1:319718737-320318737 GCA_029206835.1 Rana muscosa | reverse complement strand
TAACATTACAGTACAACAGTAAGACCTTACCATACCATACCTGCAAAGCAAATACCAAAACAAAACCTAGTAAAAAATAAAACATTTTTTTAACGCAACCTGTGCCTAAAATATATATATGCCGAAGTATGGGGGCATCCTCCCGCAAAAAAGTTATGCTGCGTACACACGGTCGGACTTTTCCACGGGCAAGCCTTCGTCGGAATTTCGGCCGTATGTACGTGGCATAAAAGGTTATGCCGCGTACACACAGTCGGACTTTTCCACGGGCAAGCCTCCGTCGGGATTTCGACCGTATATACGCGGCATTAGGAGCAAAATCGCTCCTCCGCCCCTGCTGCCCCCATGCTTCGGCATATATGCTCTTTTTTTAACTGTGGTGGTGAAATCACCTCCTACAGCGTTGGAGTCACGGCTTTATGTATCGTGGGAGCAAACGCTGTTGCTGTCAAGATAAATAAATCCGCGATGCAACTGAATGGCGTACCTGCTAAGCAAATGATGGTTAACATTAAAACAAAGTAACATTACAGTACAACAGTAAGACCATACCATACCTGCAAAGCAAATACCAAAACAAAACCTAGTAAAAAATAAAACATTTTTTTAACGCAACCTGTGCCTAAAATATATATATGCCGAAGTATGGGGGCATCCTCCCGCAAAAAAGTTATGCCGCGTACACACGGTCGGACTTTTCCACGGGCAAGCCTCCGTCGGAATTTCGACCGTATATACGCGGCATTAGGAGCAAAATCGCTCCTCCGCCCCTGCTGCCCCCATGCTTCGGCATATATGCTCTTTTTTTTAACTGTGGTGGTGAAATCACCTCCTACAGCGTTGGAGTCACGGCTTTATGTATCGTGGGAGCAAACGCTGTTGCTGTCGAGATAAATAGATCCGCGCTGCAACTGAATGGCGTACCTGAAAACAAAAAATTACATACCTGAAAAGCAAGCATGATAAAACATTGCAGAATAGAATACAGTAAAAAAGAGCAGAACAATAGAGAGAAAATAGAGAGAGAGAGAACAATAAAACGACAACTATTTTTGGTTTTTTTATTTTATTTTTTTTTGGGTTTTGTTTTTTACGTTTTTTTTTTTCTTTTTTACACTTTTTTTGTAACTTTAACAACTGTAATGGTTCGGGTCTCTCAAAATGTAATGGCATCTTGGGAGACCCTGTGTAAGTGTGTCCTAGTCTGTGAAATGCTGTACCCTACGCTAAAACTTCACTTTTGAGTGGTAGCGTTCAAAACATTCACCAAGGCAAAGACCAGGTTTGTCAGGACAGAGTGGACAAAAAACACGGGTGTCACGCCTAAATCCGCGCTTGCTACAGACACGACATCTTTTTTGGGGGGTTCGTTGGGTAGGGGTACTCGGGAGGGCATACGGATAATGCCTCTCATGCAGACGGCTTACTGCATTTGGTTGGGAATGGTGAGGTGCAGAACCGCCTGGATACAGGAGTTCTGTGACTATCTCATTCTGTAATTTTAGAAGAGATAACGTCCCGCCTGAAGCTCTGTATAGCACATGAGCGTTCAGCAAAGCCAATTGGAATAAGGATAGAGACACTTTTTTGTACCAGCGTCTCGCCTTACGGTCAATTAGATACGGCGCCATCAACTGGTCGTTGAGGTCCACCCCTCCCATATTTTTGTTATATTCGTGGACACAGAGGGGTTTCTCCACAACACCAGTCGCCGTACGAATTTGGACTGTCGTGTCTGCATGAAGGGAGGTAAGAAGGAAAACATTCTTATTGTCCCTCCACTTCATAGCGAGCAAGTTATTACACTTTACGCAGGCTCTCTCCCCCAGCCTAAGACGGGCATCTACAAGCCGCTGGGGAAAGCCCCGGCGATTAGGCCGTACGGTGCCACATGCTCCAATCTGATGATCAAACAAGTGACTAAACAGTGGCACGCTCGTGTAATAATTGTCCACATACAAGTGGTACCCCTTTCCGAATAAGGGTGACACCAATTTCCACACTATCTTGCCAGCACTCCCTATGTAATCCAGGCAGTTGACCGGCTCAACCTGACTATCTTTTCCCTCATAAACCATAAAGCTCCATACATAGCCTGTTGCCCTGTCACAGAACTTATAGAGCTTGACCCCGTATCTGGCACGCTTGCTGGGAAGGTACTGCTTGAAAGCCAAGCGGCCAGAAAATTTAATCAGGGACTCATCAACGCAGACAACTTGATCGGGAATAAACAAGGCTGCAAATGTTCGTTGAAGTGGTTTATGAGGGGCCGAATTTTATAGAGCCGGTCATACTCAGGGTCCCCACGTGGACGACAAAGTTCATTGTCGTTGAAGTGCATGAACCGCAAAATCTGCTCGTATCGTGTCCTGGGCATGGAGGCAGAGAACACGGGCATGTGGTCAATTGGGTGCGTGGACCAATAAGCACGCAATGACGGGATTTTATGTGTGCCCATGTTGAGGGAAAGGCCCAGAAAGGTCTTAAAGTCGGAAACCGTAATTGGTTTCCAATCTTTGGCAATTTTAGGCAACTGGGGGTTAGCGGCGATGAATTGACCAGCATACAAATTACTCTGGTCCACAATAGATCTATAGAGATCTTCCGTGAAAAACAGCAAATAAAAATCGATTGGCATAAAATCAGCTGTTTCCACCTGAATACCGGGTTGGGCAGTGAATGGGGGAAGTACGGGTTCTGCAGAAGTGGTGGGGACCCAATCAGGATAGGCGAATTCTGCAGGAAGGGCACAATGGGCACGACGGGCCTGCCTTTGTCTTCTTGGTGGCAGCGGGACACTACTTGTGCTTGCCACCTCGCCAGCTTGAACTGCACTTATGGGACTCGCCACGTCACCACGTGATACTGCAGTGCTGGATGTACGCCCAGGCTGTACTAGGCCGCTGGTGCTTGCCAATTCACCAAAAGGAATAGCGGCGCTAGTACTACTCTGCTCCATGATACGAGAGCCCTGCGGTTCTTGCTCCTCAACAACCTCAGGAGATCGGGATCGGGTACGCCTGACCTTAGCAGGGACCTCAACTTCGTCGTCAGAGCTATCTGACGTGGGGCCGCTGACGTCACTGTCTTCTACGGGAAGATATTCTGAGCCTGAATCTGACAGATACGTGACCTCCTCTTCACTATCTGTCATGCTCAGAATCTCGTAGGCCTCTTTACTAGTGTACCTTCGTCTTGCCATTTTGGGCTCTAAATTTAGGGGTACACTAGTAAGATTCACAGGTAAAAAAAGCACCTGACTGTCACCAAATGTATCAAACGCTACCAAAAAAACTGTTAGCGATCGCAGGGATCAGGACTGTCTCTGCGAACGCTGCAGTTATGTGTGTTGTGTTTGGTAAGTGACAGTGATCGATCGATACTGCACTTGGGTGGGCTGGGCTGGGCTGGGCGGAGGGGCTAAACGCAGGTGCTAGCAGGTGTAGCGCCTGCCCCTCTCCTCTCTCCGTGCGGCTTGCACTGTCTCTTGTCTAGGGGTATCTGGTGGTGGAGAGAGAGAGAGCGGGTGGGCTACGCCTAGCCTCCACCACGTGGAAACACTTGTGGTATCAGCAATGTCTTATTTACCTTCGGGTCTGTGCTGTGCACCCGGATCCTCCCTCCAAGAGTCACCGTGAACTTCGTCCGCCAGGAAGTGAGCCTCACACCATTAAAGTCCAACACTCCTTTATTAGAACACACCATACAGGGACTTCCTTGATAGTTAGGACAGAAAAGGAGGTGTGAGTGTGAATAGGCCCAGACACAAATTCGATCCTCCACTCTCCTCCTGGAGAGTGGGATGTGGTCTCCGCACGAGAGGAAGGGGATCCTTCTGGACGGTCTCCGACAAGAGACTCACCCGTCACCGGCAGTCTGCTGCACCGGGTCTTCGAGTGAAGAGCTCCCCGGTCCATTGCGTCTTACTCAGATTCAGGCCTCCATCCCCGAAGTACCTTAGGACCCTTCCCTCGCGGAACTCAGTGATGGGCACTGAGCTCCGGACCCTCTTGTAAGTACCTCACCCCAGGGCTGAAGGTGCCTGAGGTGGAACACGATCTCCGTTGGTCCCCTAGGCCGAGGCCTCCTAGGGGACGAGCCCGAACCCACGTCCGCAAGCTGAAGGTGCTTGGGACGAAGACCCCGTGACCAAGATGGCCGGCCCCTTTATCTCCTTTCCCAGCAAGCACGGCGGGTTCCCCGCCCCACCATACCGCTGCCGAGAGAGGACAAAAAGGACCTTGGCACACAGTGGTATTCATCCCCCCCGGCCACGGTGACAGCGCCACCAAGTGAACCGCAAGGAACATAGCACTGATGTCACAGCTAGATTCAAAAAATACACCCGGGAAAGTAAGTACCCGCTACACACTCCCCCCTGTCTTTTGACACTGGACCCCAGTGTCTGGAGTGAATCACGCCCTCAACGGCTGACATAATCCAATCCAGAAACCAACTAACAATTTGAAAACCCCCAAAAAAATTTTTTTTTTAAACTATCCTAACGGAGAAGTTGTGTCTGAGCCCCTGCAACAAAGAGGAGTGAAAGACAACATTTAACACATAAAATCACATTCCAACATTACACTTTTCCCTCCCATCCTAACTAAGAACCACCCCAGGTTCCATAATCTTGACTGGACGCTCTCCTGCAGAGGGAAGAGAAAAGAAACAATAAAACCCTGACACATGTGTACGTGTGAGAGAAAAAGAAATTCCTCCGAAGAGAAATATCCTTTCCTCCAGTGAGAGTGTGTACAATGTGTAACGTTGCACAAGACTGCCACCTGGTGACAGCCTCGCGGTAACTGCACCCGTTGAACCATCTTCTCTTTTCTTGCTGCTTGACTCCGGGCCCTATCTACCCCAAAGTCTGCAACTTCTCACCGGAGAGGAAAGAACAACAACTGGAACAGTTCTTCCTTGGAATGACACAAGCACCCTTCTTGCGGGGCAAACACTGATGATAGCACCAACAAGAAAGTCAAACAGCAAAGTTCAGGGGGTGCAAATTCCTTTTGAAAAGCAAAAAAATGGAGTCTCTGAAGCCTTGACAGCAGAGGCATTGTGACTCTGTCCCCTTCGCCGGGTAGAACTATAGAGTCCGGGTGGCGAGGGGCCTTGACCACTTCTGGTTGGTGCATAGGTGCCCGTAGCATCAACTTCTGTTCCCCAGTACCTGATGCAGGTGGCACTGGAGATACAGATATGGGCTGGGGACAGGACCCTTGTTCGGGCGCTGGTGCCTTCACCCAGGGTGTACTCTCCCAGATCAGAGAGCGACTCCAGGTCCGAAGTATCACACTCCTCCGTGGGTATGTAGCCCGTTGTAGAGACAGAGCTAACACCTCCCGCGGACATACTGGGCCATGCCTTCCCGGCATCTCCGCCCATACACCAAGTCTCTTTGCCCGGCTTACCTCGGCCTTTACTTGAAGCGGGACGTCCGGAACACTCGTCAACGGATCCGTCTATGCCTGGCGTAAGCTGGCGAGAGGGTCCGCCACCACTGCTGGTCGGGGCCACCACGCTGGTTCTCTTCTTCGGTGGCAGACGCTGTGAGACAGTGGTGACCGAGTCAGCATCCTCGGATTTCTCCCGTTGATTTTTAACGACCTCCTCCGCGGTCGCTGCAGTGTGCGCTGGGATGGCTTTTACAGCAGTAATTCCTCCTCTGCGAGTAGTGTTACCTAAAGCCCCGCCTGGGTAGATGGTTCTCGGCCTGTCTACTGCCGGATCCACCTCGAACAGGAACTCCCCACAGGCCTCACATTGTCCGAAGGGCTTCAGGTGGCACACCAGTCCCGAGCACCCGGGACAAATTACACCCAGGGCCTCTACGTCCATGCATGAGTACAGGGCGAATCGACCCCTTGGCTTCAGCCGGATCCCGGTATCCGTTATCGGAGCAGCAGCAGTCATCGTGGTAGTAGCAGGGTGAACTGGAATCCATGAAGTATGTCCAAGCATGGTGACTTGTTGCTGGTCCATCGCACACTGCAGAGTTTTCGCGCCAATGTCCCACGTGTAGCCCTCTCACATATTGGACTCCTCCCCTTTGCTCCAGCTTTCTTCACTTTCTTTGGTTGAGCCACGCCCACGAACTAAGCGGTGGGGGTTGTGTCCGTTGGCGCAGTGCAATTAGAAGCACCCACGTGTAGTACCTCACACGGCTGGGCCTCCCCCCGTTCACCGCTCTTCCTGCGCGGGCCTTACCCTTGTCTAGGGTCAATTCCACGACTTCGAGCAGGGCTGCACTTTGGCCTATTCAGTTAACTCATCCAGCAGACTTGTTCCATACTGTGATGCACAACACAATCCCGGACCCGAGCCCCCACGTGTAGCGCCTGCCCCTCTCTTGTGGTACCAGCAATGTCTTATTTGCCTTCTGGTCTGTGCTGTGCACCCGGATCCTCCCTCCAAGAGTCACCGTGAACTTCGTCCGCCAGGAAGTGAGCCTCACACCATTAAAGTCCAACACTCCTTTATTAGAACACACCATACAGGGACTTCCTTGATAGTTAGGACAGAAAAGGAGGTGTGAGTGTGAATAGGCCCAGACACAAATTCGATCCTCCACTCTCCTCCTGGAGAGTGGGATGTGGTCTCCGCACGAGAGGAAGGGGATCCTTCTGGACGGTCTCCGACAAGAGACTCACCCGTCACCGGCAGTCTGCTGCACCGGGTATTCGAGTGAGGAGCTCTCCCCGGTCCATTGCGTCTTACTCAGATTCAGGCCTCCATCCCCGAAGTACCTTAGGACCCTCCCCTCGCGGAACTCAGTGATGGGCACTGAGCTCCGGACCCTCTTGTAAGTACCTCACCCCAGGGCTGAAGGTGCCTGAGGTGGAACACGATCTCCGTTGGTCCCCTAGGCCGAGGCCTCCTAGGGGACGAGCCCGAACCCACGTCCGCAAGCTGAAGGTGCTTGGGACGAAGACCCCGTGACCAAGATGGCCGGCCCCTTTATCTCCTCTCCCAGCAAGCACGGCGGGTTCCCCGCCCCACCATACCGCTGCCGAGAGAGGACAAAAAGGACCTCGGCACACAGTGGTATTCATCCCCCCCGGCCACGGTGACAGCCCAACCTAGTGAACCGCAAGGAACATAGCACTGATGTCACAGCTAGATTCAAAAAATACACCCGGGAAAGTAAGTACCCGCTACACAGGTATCTGGGCTGATCCCGCTAACACTGCGTTTTTGGGAACCCTAAACCGCTGGGGACGCTAGTATAGATCTGATCAGATACTATACCACTAAGGGAGGTGTATGCTTTGCGCGTGGGTGTTAGCGTTACTGGCACTAACCTAAAGCTGCCTGGGGCGACGCAGACCCTCTCTGGTGCTAAAACCTAATTGATATCACCCACCGGGCGATCAGGGGGTTAAACCTTTATTGGGTTATATACGGCGGGTGCCCTGATGCTATAAAAAGCAAACTAACCAACCAGCGTCACCTGTAACCTTTATATGGTGATCACTGGTGAAAGGGTTAACTAGGGGCAATCAGGGGGTTAAAACCTTTATTAGGTTAAATATGGGGGTACCCGACGCTATATAAAAACCTGACGGGTTACCTAAATAACTAAATAACTAACTGGGTAACCAGTGTCACCAGTGACGCTTATACGGTGATCACTGGTGAAAGGGTTAACTCTAGGGGCAATCAGGCGGTTAAAATAATATATGGGGGTACCTGACGCTAATAAAAACCTGCGGCGAACCTTAAAATAATTAACTGGCTATCTAGGACACCAGCGACAAGAAAAAAGCGATCGGAAAAACGATCGCTTAGTGACACTGGCGTTAGGGGGTGAAAGGGTTACCTGGGGGGCGATCAAGGGGTTAAACCTTTATTAGGGGGGGTTAGGGGGCTACCTTGGACCTAAAGGGGCCTAATCCTAACTGCCCTGCAACTTTTTACAGTCACAAATGACACTGATTGCAGTGATCAGTAAGAAAAATGATCACTGCAAACGGTGCACTGTGACTGGGGGTACTGGGGGTGATCTGGGGGTGACTGGGGGGTGATTTGTGTGCCTACATGTACTGGTGTCAGTGGGCTGTTGGTGCACTTACTGTGAGATGTCTTCACTCCTCGCGCCGGATCGAAAAGACCGACACGAGGAGAGATGATATCACTTCCTCTGCCTGTGTTTACATTACACAGGCAGGGGAAGCTCTCTCATTCGCCGGGAGCGATCGAGAGGGGGTGGCCGGAATCGAACGGCCGTCCCCTCATGCCAGATCGCTCCCGAACACTTAACCACCGCTCACTGTACAGAAGGGGGGTCCGATCGGACCCTCCAACTATACAAAAGCGATCACGTAGATCTACGTGATTCTGCCTGTCGGTGCCATTCTGCCGACATATAATTACAGTGGGCGGTCGTTAAGTGGTTAAGGATGTCCTTCAATTACTAACCCATAAAAACACTCTCTGAGTGAGCATGCCCAGAAATATCCAGGTGCTGTTCACACACAAAAAGCACCCAAAAAAAAAAAACTAACTGGCTGGGCATGTGCAGAACAACACCAATGCAGCTAGCAAAAAATAACCCCCCCTCCCCCCATCCAAAATTAAGCACATCATCCAGCATGCTACAAAATTAGAGATGGGACAATCACCCCTCCCCACCAACAAATACCATTGCAGTCTATGGGAACTGACTTGTTAATTTTGCTAGTCCCCACTTGGCTGGCTTATCTTCTAGTTATTGGCCTTAAAATGGGGGCCCAGGTCCCACCCTAAGGGACATATATCAATGTCACCAATTTGGAAAACACCAAAAACAAAACAAAGAGAAGTGCCTTTAAATATGCCAAATTGCTTAAGGGCCATTTCACACCACATGCAGTGCATTGCGTTTTTTATGCATCCAAAATGCATGGAAAGTTGGTTATATGGTTCTAAATGGCAGTGTTTGTTCCAGTGCGTTCTAGTTCCCCCAAAAAAGTAGAACATGCTGCATTTTACCTGCACTGGACTGTACTGGAACGCAGCAAAACGCATCATAAACGCACTGGAACGCACCGGAACACACCTAAATGCACCAAAAACGCACTGAAACACACTTGTCCTTATCTATGGATAATAAAAAAGAGGGGTGAAAAAAAAGCACTAGACTGCATCAAAAACGTACCAAAAATGCACTGGAACGCATGAAAAACGTGCATGCAGAAAAGCACCTGGAACGCATCCGGATTGCGTTTCTATGGTGTGAACTGGCCCTAGTTCACACTATAGAAACGCAGTCTGGGTGCGTTCCAGGTGCTTTTCTGCATGCACGTTTTTGACACATTCCAGTGCATTTTTGATGCGTTTGTGATGCAGTCCAGTGTTTTTTCCCCCTCTTTTCACTTAGGACAAGTGTGTTGCAGTGCGTCTTTGGTGCATTTAGGTGCGTTCCGGTGCATTCCAGTGCATTTTTGGTACGTTCCGTTGCGTTTTTGATGTGTTTTACTGGGGTCCAGTACAGTTTTGTACCTAAAAAATGCAGCATGACCAATTTTTTTTTGCTTTCTGAAACGCACTGGAACAGACTGCAGTGGTGTGAACTATGCCATTGGCATTAATGTGATCATCTTTCTTTGCGTTTTTCATGCATCAAAAAAACGCACTGCACTGCATCCGGTGTGAACTGGCCCTAAATATCATACCCGGGGGGTGTCTATAGTATGCCTGTAAAGCAGCACATGTTTTCCATGTTTATAACAGTTGGAGAGCAAAATGACATTTCTAAAGTAAAATAATAGTCATTTAAAAGTCCTTGCGGCTGTAATGAATTGCTGGTTCCCGTCAATACAGATAAAAGTCATTGAAAGTCTTTGATTACACAAAAAACAAAAGTGTGGGGGTCCCCCAAATTCCATTACCAGGCCCTTCAGGTCTGGAATGGATATTAAGAGGAACACCGCTGCAATGTTTTTTTAAAAATGACGTGGGGTTTCCCCCAAATATCCATACCAGGCCCTTCAGATCTGGCATAGATTTTAAGGGGAACTCCACCCCAAATTAAAAAAATAAATTGCCTGGAGTCCCCCCAAAAATCCACACCAGACCCTTATCCGAGCACATAACCTGGCCGGCCGCAGGGGAAAAGGGGGGACGAGAGAGCGGCCCCCCCTCCCTCCTGAACCGTATCAGGCCACATGCCCTCAACATGGGGAGGATGTCCCCATGTTGATGGGGACAAGGGCCTCATCCCCCCAACCCTTGCCCGGTGGTTGTGGGGGTCTGCGGGCGGGGGGCTTATCGGAATCTGGAAGACCACTTTAACAAAGGGGACCCCCAGATCCCGGCCCCCCCCTGTGTGAAATGGTAATGGGGTACAAATGTACCCCTACCATTTCACAAAGAAAGTGTAAAAAATGTAAAAAATGACAAGAGACGGTTTTTGACAATTCCTTTATTAATGTCTTTTCCTTTCTTCCATCTTCTTCCAACTTCTTCCATCTTCTTCTTCCATCTTCTTCCATCTTCTTCTTTTCTCCATTCAGGTTTCTTCCTCCATCTTCATCTTCCTCTTTATCTTTATCTTCATCTTCATCTTCCTTCTTCTTTCGGTCTTCTCGTCCGCATCTTGCTCCGGCGTCCTCCCTTCTTCTTTCTTCTTCGGCCGCTCCGTTTGAATTGGAGGTTCCCGCTGTGCGACTCTTCAGTTCTTCAGTTCCCCTCTGGGTCCGCTTACACCCGGTGACCCCGCCCCCCTCTGACGCACATGGATTTCACGGGGACTTTCCCCGTGGTGTCAGAGGGGGGCGGAGCCACCGGGTGGCAGCGGACCAAGTGGAGAACTGAAGCGTCGCACAGCGGGAACCTCGAATTCAAACGGAGCGGCCGGAGAAGAAAGAAGAAGGGAAGACGCCGGAGCAAGATGCGGACGAGAAGACCGAAGGAAGAAGGAAGATAAAGATAAAGATAAAGATGAAGATGAAGATGAAGATGAGGATGAAGAGGAAGAAACCCGAATGGAGAAAAGAAGAAGATGGAAAAAGAAGAAGGAAGAAGAAGATGGAAGAAGAAGAAGGAAGAAGAAGGAAGAAAAGAGAAGACATTAATAAAGGAATTTTCAAAAACCGGCTCTTGTAATTTTTTTTATTTTTGACACTTTCTTCGTGAAATGGTAGGGGTACATATGTACCCCATTACCATTTCACACGGGGGGGGGCGGGATCTGGGGGTCCCCTATGTTAAAGGGGTTTTCCAGATTCCGATAAGCCCCCCCGCCCGCAGACCCCCACAACCACCGGGCAAGGGTTGTGGGGATGAGGCCCTTGTCCCCATCAACATGGGGACATCCTCCCCATGTTGAGGGCATGTGGCCTGGTACAGTTCAGGAGGAAGGGGGGCCGCTCTCTCGTCCCCCCCTCTTCCCCTGCAGCCGGCCAGGTTACGTGCTCGGATAAGGGTCTGGTGTGGATTTTTGGGGGGACTCCACGCCATTTTTTTTTTACATTTGGGGTGGAGTTCCCCTTAAAATCCATGCCAGATCTGAAGGGCCTGGTATGGATATTTGGGGGGAACCCCACGTCATTTTTAAAAAAAAATTGCAGCGGGGTTCCCCTTAATATTCATTCCAGACCTCAAGGGCCTGGTAATGGAATTTGGGGGGGGCCCACGCTTTTTTTTTGTGGTTAGCAAAGACTTTCAATGACTTTTCTCTATATTGCCGGGAGCCGACAATTCATTATAGCCGCGGCTGCTTTTAAATGCCTTTTTTTTTTCCTTTAGAAATGTCATTTTGCTGGCGCAATGGAAAGTTCAGAGCTGCGCCTGTTCAACTTATGCAAATTGGTTTACGTGACTTGACATTTACTAAGATTTTGCCGGCGCAGTGTCTTGGCGCATTTGAACCATTGAAATTCCCGCGCTGAGCTCAAAAAAACCTCCCGCAGCTCTAATCGTACTTGCCGGCGCAGCGGGCTGGTTTTGAAAAAGTTACTTTATCACTCTATTTTGGCCATGTTTGTTATTTGGGCCGGTGTCACTATACTTCCTCACATCACCCCATGTCACCCCCATTATATTCTCACTTCCAGCTTCTTTATATTTAGTGTTTAACATGCTGTGCGCCAGGTCCATAGTGGCGCACTGAGCGCCTCCTCCCATCCGCCGACAACACTATAGTAAATGGGAAATAGGGCTGCGATACCGGCGCTAATGTTTTGTAAATACCAAAACAGCCATTGCGCACGCAGATGCGCCAATACTCATGGCGCAAACGTTTGGTAAATCAGCCCCAAAGTCTCTTTCAAGGGTTTTATTTGAATAAAACTTTTCAACAGAGGGGATAGAGGAATGGGGAGGACTCAGGTATCTTACTTGTCAATCACAGAACTTCCTAGGTCCAGAGGAGCGACTGTCTCCATGCTGGACTCAGCCACCACCGGATAGGCCCAATCTCACTGGCCTAGCAGCCGGTACGAATCTCAATCTGCCACAGACTTGGTATTGGAATTTGTTCAATAGAATAGTCTCTGCCACAGACTTGCAAAACCCCTCACTGGGTTAGCTCCCTCAGAAAGAACACAGCTCTCAGTGCCAGAATCTCTCAGCCGCTCCGGCAGCACTGCGAGGTAGATTTTAGGATCCGGGTGCATCTTCCAATTGAGTCCTCAATTGCTCGGTCCCTTCCATCAGGCAAGGCGACACAGGATCATCCTGGATCAGTAGGCCCTAGCAACTCCTGGGCCTACATCTCAGTTACGAGGCCAACGTGGCCCCGAGGCGGGAACTGCCAACACATCCCTGAGGCCAGGAGGGCCCTCAGGTGAGGATCGAAGAAGACGACCCCCAATTCTCCCCTGTACCCTGATGGCGTCTGTCACTTAAATACCCTCTCCCAACACGCATAGCGGGTTCACCACGCCCCCGGGCTGCTGCTAGGAAAGAGGTACCCAATACATCCAGCCTGTTGCCTTTCCAACCCTGACCAGCGGTGACAGCGACACCCACTGGTGGGTGGAAAATCATGCAACCAACCGAACTGAAACAGTGCCACAATTTAAATAACAATCTCTCTGGGCTAAACTAATGCCCAGACAACTAAATTTCAACATATAGCGCCCACTCATTGGGAGCAGGGCGCTACAAGTCTTTTTAGGTTGTTCTGCTTCTGATCTCTCCTAGTTCAGGGGCATCTGAGATGAGTATTCTGGCTTCTCTCAGTGCTAAAGAACAGCTGCTGCTGCTCTACTTCATGGTGTTCTGAGATCAATTAGTTTCTCACACTAATATAGAATGTACACCGTACAACGCTGGAAATATAAGTCATGAAGATCTATGTTCGCCATTCATATGCTATTTTTGTTAGGGGCAGGGAATGACTTCTTGCTTGCCAGGGCATTTGAAGTACGGAATTCAATCTGAAATAGCAGTGGATATCTAGTTGATCTACACATGCGGTTTATCTTAAGTATGAAAGGAAATAATTTCACTTTCCATTTTTTAAATCCCCCCGCACATGACTGGATGTTTGCTACCCTGCTTCATACTTTTCAAAATCATGTCCTTAAGGAGGAACCCACCCCCCAACCATAATCCTACAATAATGTAAAGAGGGAAAATAAACAAGTATACTTACCTATGCTTTTGTGACTTTTTCTTAATTTTTACCATTTTCCTGGGTCCCCATTCCTACATTTTGGAAAACTGACTTGATACTGCGCATGCGTCAGATGAAGCGCATGATGTCATCCACCACATCTCAGGCTCGCACGATTTAACATTACATGCATCTGTTGCAATCTCGCAAGATCTCAGCAAGAAGTTTTTCTTTTATCAGAAAATGAATGTAATTTTGTATGGTGCATGGTTGAACTGACCCTTCTGACATCATGCAATTCATCTCATGCATGCTCAGTATGACAATACTGCTAGATTTTTGGAGATCTAACAAGATCTTGCAGTTTAGACACAACATTACCCTGAAGACAATGGTGATGTTGCCTTCTCAACAGGTATCTGTGGGGCTAGGACTACATCACCACTGCCTTCAGGGAAACCAGGAAGTGAAAAACTAAAAAAAAGTAGTTACATCAGATAAACATATTTTAATAAAGCAGTGTTAGCCTATTTCAGATCAGCCTGCCGAAATACATAACAAGACAATTCAAAAAAGTAGAGTGGAAATGTGTGGATGTTCGTACATATGTTCATTCAAAAATCTACTAGCGATTATAAACGATCACCTTGTAAAACAACCCATTCAGTTTAAAATAAAAACAGTTGTATATAGATATAAAAAACATAAATACATTTTTTCCTTTTCTTATAAGTGATCACATTCCCTCTGTTCTCAGCTGCATAAGAGCTGGAGGGAGGAGAGACAACAGTGCACTAAGCTTCTCAATGAAAGGCTGTGGGGGCGTATTAGGACAAGTCTGATCATTGGAGGAGAGCAGGCTGAGTTCCCAGCACAGCTAGAGAACGGACATGCTCTCCTGCTTAGTGTGGTCAGTTATTAATTGGAAAGCAGAGGGACTGACAGGATCACCAGGGATTTCACATAAAGGAAGCAATACAAAGAGGACAGGATACTTTTTCATACAAGTACATGGTACAGCAGACACATATCAGGAATATGAAATGCTGGGGTAACAAACACTTTAGGTGTAGTAAAATAATTGTTCTAAGATATTGCTGATTACTAGTTAAGTACATTTATTTTGCTTTTGGATATTTCAAAAAAATAATTCAAACAGATTAGTGAATGATTCAAAATTAACAACGCTGCCAATTTGCCTTTCTGACAAGCTTCATTGGCTTCCAATCCATCAGTAATTAATGCCAGTGAATGTAATTTTCTCCTTTTATATTTCTTTAATAGCACACCAAACATATGGGCTGGTGTCCATATGGCTGGAGGACTCCAAAACACCAGAAACTGATGATGACAGACAGGGCCGGGACAAAGGGTGGGCAGGAGGGACGGCTGCCCTGGGCACTGTGGTATCATGAGAGGTGGAAGAGGAGGAGGTGGTGCCACAACCAGATTGGGGAAGGGGATTTGTGCTGGGAGGGGAATTTTGGGGGGTGGCATGGGGTATGAATTGTTCTAGGAGGGGAAATTTGGAGAGGGGGATACTAGAAGTTGTGATTTGTGAGGATTTGTGTTGGGAGGGAGATTGGGCAAGAGGAATTCTGCTAGAAGGGGGGAAAGAGGGGGAATTTATGCTCAGGGTTAAGCATGCAAATTACGGTAATGCTCTTTTTTTTGGGGGGGGGGGGTTGTTGACATATAATGCTCATATATCTTGGGAGGGGGCGCAGTTTGACATGTTCGCCCTGGGCTCTAGAGGACCTTGTCCCGGCACTGATGGCGCTAAGTTCTCCTCAGCTCTGGTAGCCATCACATTTCCCAGATAATGCTAGTAGCTAGTGGGGGGTTTGCGACTCTTCCCCTATGAATTTGTACAAGGGTGTTTTTAACACTTAACTAGTTCCCACTGTGCGCAGAAATGTTATTAGATACACACCAATTTATTTTAAAAGGTAATACAAATAATACAAATATTCAAAGTCTGCAGATGCCTCACACCTGGACTTCTGTACTTGGAAAAAATCCGCACTCTCCCATTTACACCCTCACATCTAATTCCTGGGGCTTACAATCTCAGTACCAATGATTCTAATACATTATCTTTTATTTGTAACCAGACCAAGTAATTGTCATGGTCCAGCTACCACACAATTGCACTTAATGAACTGGTTCTTTAATTTGGTTTTATCTTCTGCGACCCGGTATGGTTATAATGAATCAATGTCAACCATGAAGGTTAATTTTAAATGAATAAAGACCTATATACTAGTTAATAAAGGAAGGGATAAAAACGAAGACATTTTATGACCATTAAATCATTCCTAACACATACAGTATATGTGTGAATGATTTGTCATGGAAGAAATAAACTGAAGAAAAAAAATCTAACCAAAGAACAAAAGATGCCATAGACATGCTTAAAATAAACAACTATGATAACTATAAATCCCTCTGATAAGCAGAACAATATAGCTGTAGATATAATTCAATTTGAATGTGTGCGCTTATGTCACTCTTATGCCGTGTACACACGATCGGTTTTACCGATGAAAACAGTCCGATGGACTTTTCTCATCGGACAAACCGATCGTGTATGGGTCCCATCGGTCTTTTTTCCATCGGTGAGAAAAAATAGAACATGTTTTAAATTTATCCGATGGGAAAAAAAAACATAGCAAATTCCGATCGTCTGTGTGGAACTCCATCGGACAAAAAACCCACGCATGCTCAGAATCAAGTCGAAGCATTGAACTTAATTTTTCTCGGCTTGTCGGAGTGTTTTACGTCACAGCGTTTGGGACGGTCGGATTTTTGACTGATGGTGTGTAGGCAAGACTGATGGAAGTCAGCTTCATCGGATTTCCGATGGAAAAATCCATCGGATTAGAATCCATAGGAAATCCGATTGTGTGTACAGGGCTTTAGGAAGCCAGCCTAGAGCAAAGACATTCAGCCAATTCTAGAGAGAGAGCCCCGTCTCTGATTTAAGTAGAAATGTGACTTGTAGACAATTGTAAGGAATAATGTGCTAAGTGATGCAATATAACATAAAAATTATACTTATATTATAGATGTATAAGGAGCCAAAGTATTTTAAAAACATTAAACTGCACATACATTTGGTCAATGAGTTTTAAAAAGTATTCCACAAAGGGGACTACGAATACAGAACAATTAACTGTTTAGTATTTTTCCAGTTATACAGTATATTAGCATAGATGCATTACAGTTTATTCTTCAGTTTAGAGATAAGGAATAAAACTACAATTATGACCCTTTACTACAGTTACCAGATTACCACCCCCATGTCATCTTGTTATGTACAATCAATAACCTATTTGGATAGGTAATAAAAGCAACCAAGCTAAACAAAGGTAATTGAAAAAGTGACATACATGAAGAAATATTAATTTGTAATGAGAGCTGTAAATAAAAAGGTGAACATTTATTCTTTTCTCTTTTCTTACTCTGGGATGGAAGTGGACAGATTCTTAGCCAGCTTTGCAGGAACATACAGTATATAACATGTGTAGTGTATGATCTGTGGTGCTTGGTCTTTTTATGAGAAATATCTGGGTTATTGTTATTTGTCTTCTACAATTACTAAACAAACGTTCCCTGGCTTCCTTATTTTTATGAATCAATGACCTGGAACAGGTTTGCAGAAGAGAAAGTCAGAATCTGAAAACTGGGCTTTAAGGTTATCATCTGGTTACTTTCTGGTCTCATTGTTTGTCATCTTTGAAAGCTGCTTTCCTTACAATTAGTATATTTATAAGTGTAAAGCAAGCCACAAAATGATATGCATTCACATGTTTTCCTCCATTCTCACACCTCTTCGCTATGAATGCCTTCTATAAAAAATATTAATTTACAACCTCTGCATTTAGAGACACACTTACATCGAAACTCCACATCTACTCATTATACATATTCTCCCTGTCTGATCCCTTTTGTCCATTAACCCTCTTATCCTCATTAGCAATACAATGATATATTTGTCTTAGTTCTTTAGAGAGGATCACGCACTATACTAGATGTAAGGTTGCCAGAGACATTAGATAATGGTCTCCTTATCTAGTTGTTTATGGCTGTGTTAGGCAACAATCGTATATGTCCTACCTATAGACTGCTGGTTATACATATCAGAAAGAACAACAATCAGCATGGTTGGAAATCCTAGGATTGCCTGATTGTTGCTGTTTTCCCTAAACACGCTGTCATTAGAGGTATCTGCAACATGCCTTCCCCTCCCCTCTCCTAAAGCCTAGACATGAACAGCTGCCTAAAGCCCTGTACACACGATCGGATTTCCTATGGATTCTAATCCGATGGATTTTTCCATCGGAAATCCGATGAAGCTGACTTCCATCAGTCTTGCCTACACACCCATCAGTCAAAAATCCGACTGTCCCAAATGCCGTGACGTAAAACACTCCGACAAGCCGAGAAAAATGAAGTTCAATGCTTCTGAGCATGCGTCAACTTGATTCTGAGCATGCGTGGGTTTTTTGTCCGATGGAGTTCCACACAGACGATCTGAATTTGCTATCGGTTTTTTCCCATCGGATAAATTTAAAACATGTTCTATTTTTTCTCACCGATGGAAAAAAGACCGATGGGGCCCATACACGATCGGTTTGTCCGATGAGAAAAGTCCATCGGACTGTTTTCATCTGTAAAACCGATAGTGTACACGGCATAAGGTGACCGTTTGTGTTAAGAGATGTACTAGCAGACACAGGTGCCTAAGGACAGCTTCGAAATCTAATTGTCATGAATACCTGGTAATAATTTTCCTTTGTTTATAAACTTGTGAACCAAAAGTAACACATTTACAAATTTAAGTTTGCCTATAACCATATGCTCCACAAATCACAGAGTTTACAATGTACTCTTCTGATGCTTTCTTGACCTCATGGACCATAGTATAGTAGCACAAGCTACACAGGCACTATGTTTTTCCTTTATAAGGGATTTCAAATGGCCTCAAAGAAACAAATCTCCTGCCAGTAGTCATCTGAACTATTATCAGGTTGTGCTTGTTAGTAATAAATTATTTTTAGTACCTGTACTACTTTTATGTGCAACATATGAGATTTTCTTTTGTATCACAAAAATAAGCATATGCACTCTTAACATAATTTATATTTGTTATAAAGTATTTTCAATGCTAAAAACAAGATTCCACATGCTCCAAACATAATTCATAATTGTTACAATGTTTAGGTAGTTTGCATTATAAATACTATTAAATGTGTAATAGATATAGATACAATGGGGTTTATCTGCCATAGACAAATAGACTGTGCACTTTGCAAAGTTCAGTTGCACTCTGCAAGTGCAGTTGCTCCAGAGCTTAGTAAATTAGCAGAAGCTCTGCAGACTTCCATCAACCAATCATGTGCAAGCAAAAATGCTGTTTTTTTTTTCCTTGCATGTGATTGGGTATTCTTTGCAAAGTGAAGCTTTACCTCATTTACTAAACTTTGGCACAACTGCACTTGCAGAGTGCAACTGCACTTTGCAAAGCGCATAGCCTATATGCCTTTAATAAATCAACCCCAATATGTCCTGTATCAAACAAAATCAAATCAAGCAATCTAGGCAATAATAAAAATAAAAATGAAAAAATAAAAATAATCAAACAAAAAACATTCAATATTGCACTTTAACCACTTAAGCCCCGGACCAATACGGGTCATTATGACCAGGCCCCTTTTTGCGATTCGGCACTGCGTCGCTTTAACTGACAATTGCGCGGTCGTGCGACGTGGCTCCCAAACAAAATTGGCGTCCTTTTTTTCTCACAAATAGAGCTTTCTTTTGGTGGTATTTGATCACCTCTGCGTTTTTTTTTTTTTTACGCTATAAACAGAGCGATTTTTTTTTTTAAAAATTACATATTTTTTACTTCTTTCTATAATAAATATCCCCGAAAATATATAAAAAAAAATTTTTCCTCAGTTTAGGCCGATACGTATTCTTCTACATATTTTTGGTAAAAAAAGAAATCGCAATCGCCGTTTATTGATTGGTTTGCACAAAAATTATAGCGTCTACAAAATAGGGTATAGTTTTAAGGCAATTTTATTAATTATTTAATTTTTACTAGTAATGGCGGCGATCAGCGATTTTTTTTCGTGACTGCGACATTATGGCAGGCACATCGGACACTTTTGACACATTTTTGGGACCATTGTCATTTTCACAGCGATCAGTGCAATAGAAATGCACTGGTTACTGTGAAAATGACACTGGCAGTGAAGGGGTTAACCACTAGGGGCGCTGAAGGGGTTAAGTGTGCCTAGGGGCTTGTTACTAAATGAGGGGGGCGTGGCGACTGACTGACATGTCACCGATCTCCGCTCTGATTACACAGAGCGGAGATCGCTGACAGTGTCAGTAGAGGAGCGGGGAGATGCTGTGTTTACACACACATCTCCCCGCTCCGAGCCTCCGTGAGACGATCGCGGGGATCCGCGATCGAGTCCGCGGGACCCGCGGTCCCACTCACGGGGAAGGCAGGGGGGTCGCGCACCCGACCCCAAAGTCGGCAGTTAAAGGGCCACGTACAGGTACTGTACGTGATTGTGCCTGTACGAGCCATTCTGCTGACGTATATATGCCGTGAGCGGTCGGCAAAAGTGTAAGTTTTAATGCATTGGTGCATCCTGATTATTTCACCCATAAGTTAATATACTGTACATACTCATAAGAACATTGTGGCAGTTTAAATATATTATGGTTTGGTTTAACAAACGATCAAGTTAAGTTCATAGTGAAGTTAATTTATATTCCTGTCCAGTGCACAATACACAAGAGGTATCTATTATTAAAGATAAAAGACCCTAATCATTAATATATGCAATCCAAAGAAAGTTAGAAATTCTCACACTGCTTCCTTTAAGTTTGACTTTGAGCTTCACTGGGAGTTGCATGGAAAAGAGTTTGCTCATTAAAGGCAAACAAAGCACTTTGTAACAAAATCCTCTAAGGAATGATTTAGAATGCAATGTTTCTGTTTAAACATTATTTGCTTAAGTGCTTGTACTTCAAGTTCATTAAGTAGTATTTTTTTTCTTGAAAGAGTTTTTCTAGGATAAATAAAAGCTGGACCTCTCTATCTAACCCTTCTCTGTGGTAAGCCAGAAAAGTTTTTCCCAAATAGTAAAGTGGTCCTTTTTCAGTTTTGGATAATAAGACTTAAAAGGGTTGTAAGGGTTCATGTTTTTTCACCTTAATGTGTCCTGTAGTTGGTGGCTATGGACGCCGAATACAGGACTCGGGAGCGCGCTCGCAAGGTAACCCTCTTGGGAGAGCGCTTCGCAGAGGGGGTTATCAAAAGCAGGGAGGAGCCGAGACAGTTGCAGAGGGACCCCAGAAGACGAGGATCGGGGCCACTCTGTGCAAAATGAGCTGCACAGTGGAGGTAAGGATGACATGTTTGTTATTTAAAGAAAAAATATTTGAAGCTTTAGTATCACTTTAAAGTTGAAATCTAGTGTGAATAATCTGCCTGACCTGCCAGAAAATGTATAATTCTGTTTAGCAAGTCGTGTGAACCCTGCAACTATCCAACAGACCCCAACCTAATTGTTCTCTACAGGGCCGCCATCAGGAATTTTGGGGCCCCTTACACAGCTTCAGGCATGGGCCCCCTGGAGCAGAGGAGAACCGGGGGGTTCTGCCGCTGCGAATTGAGAAGCGGTGGGTGCCACGAATTGAGAAGCAGGGGGTGCTGCCGCCGCAAATTGTTGAGGTCGGGGGGGGGGGGGGTTTGGGTGCTGACGAACAAAAAAAGAACAAAAAAAGGGGGGGTTGCCATCCGGGGCCCTGGGGACCTCTGGGCCCCTTGCAAAAAAAAAAAATTATTTATAAAAAAATAAGTGAATAAAAAATTATTTTTGTTAAAAAAAGAAGGGGGGTTGTCATCCGGGGCCCTCTTGGCCCCTTACAAAATAAATAAATAGAAAAAAGAACAAAAAAAAGGGGGGTTGCCATCCGGGGCCCTAGGGACCTCTGGGCCCCTTACAAAAAAAATATATAAAAAAAATGTATAAAAAAAAATATTTTTATTAAAAAAAAGACGGGTTGCCATCCGGGGCCCTGGGGACCTCCAGGCCTCTGGGGACCTCCAGGCCTCTGGGGACCTCTGGGTCCCTTACAAAAAATAAATAAATATAAATAAAAAAATATATATTTTTTTTTATAAAAAATACATAAAAAGGGGGGGTTACCATCCGGGGCCCTGGGGACCCCCGGGCCTCTGGGGACCTCTGGGCCCCTTACAAAAAAATAAATAAACAATAAATAAATAAATAAAAATATTATTATTTATTTTATTTTATAAAAAATACATAAAAAAGGGGGGTTACCATCTGGGGCTCTGGGGACCTCTGGGCCCCTTACAAAAAATAAAATAAAAAAAATAAAAGAAAAAAAGAAAAAATAAAAAAAAAATAAAAAATAAAAAAGGGGGGTTGCCATCCGGGCCCTGGGGACCTCCGGGCCCCTTACAGGTGTACTGCCTGTACCCCCCTGATGGCGGCCCTGGTTCTCCACTACAGTTAATCAGTATATCTTGGCTAAGAACCCACACCACCCTGTTATTAGACAGCGAAGAAGCAATGGCTTATTGAATAGGTCATCTTTGTCCTCTTCCTTTTCTGTAAACATAATCCCTTTTGCAAAGAAGTAGAGCCCTAAGTGGATCACTGTGCCAACACCAGTCTAAGTGATAGTGTATAAAAGATTACAGGAAGCTAAAATAAAGACAGACTTCAGATAATTAAAAAAGATCAATTTAAATGTTACAGTATCTCCAAGGAATAAAAACAATTTCCCACTCCACCCAGGGGCGTACTAAGTGGGGGGCGGGCCACCACGGGTGACACACACTGGGGGGGTGTAAGGCCGGCGCCCCCGCCTCCGGGGGTTTAAGCCGCGGCACCGCGGCAGTGACAGGAAGAACACACTGTAGTGGCTTTGCAAGGAGAGGGGGGGTGCAAGCCGAGTGACACCCGGGACCCGCAGTGATCCCCTTCTCTCGTGGCCGCGCCATTGCTCTGTTCAGTCTTGGCTGTCAGCCGAGCAGAGTGAGGTGACCCGTCACCTGACCAGTTCTGTGCATGTCCCGCGCTTATCATCTGACTGAGGTACATTATGTGTCTGTACTGTGGGGGGTCTGTACTGTAGGGGTGTCTGTACTGTGGGGGTCTGCACTGTAGGGGTGTCTGTACTGTAGGGGTGTCTGTACTGTGGGGGGGCTGCACTGTAGGGGTGTCTGTACTGTGGGGTCTGTACTGTGGGGGGGTCTGCACTGTGGGGGGGTCTGTACTGTTGGGGGGGTGGGGGTCTGCACTGAAGGGGTGTCTGTACTGTAGGGGTGTCTGTACTGTGGGGGAGGGGCTGCACTGTAGGGGTGTCTGTACTGTGGGGGGGTTGGGGGTCTGTACTGTGGGGGGGTCTGTACTGTTGTGGGGTGGGGGTCTGCATTGTAGGGGTGTCTGTACTGTGGGGGGGTCTGCACTGTAGGGGGGTCTGTACTGTGGGGGGTGGGGGTCTGCACTGTGGAGGGGTCTGTACTGTGGGGGGTCTGTACTGTGGGGGGTCTGCACTGTGGGGGGTCTGCACTGTAGGGGGGTGTGTAATGTAAAGGGGTCCAGAGGTGCATGGTGCTGTATAATGTAAAGGGGTTTAGAGGTGCAGGGTGCTGTGTAATGTAAAGGGATCCAGAGGTGCAGGGTGCTGTGTAATGTAAAGGGGTTTAGAGGTGCAGGGTGCTGTGTAATGTAAAGGGTTCCAGAGGTGCAGTGTGCTGTGTAATGTAAAGGGGTCCAGAGGTGTAGGGTGCTGTGTCATGTAAAGGGGTCCAGAGGTGCAGGGTGCTGTGTAATGTAAAGAGGTCCTTAAGAGCAAGGGGCTGTGTAATGTAAAGGGGTCCAGAGGTGCAGGGTGCTGTGTCATATAAAGGGGTCCAGGGGTGTAGGGTGCTGTGTCATGTAAAGGGGTCCAGAGGTGCAGGGTGCTGTGTAATGTAAAGAGGTCCTTAGGTGCAAGTTAGGTGCAAGGTGCTGTGTAATGTAAAGGGGTCCAGAGGTGCAGGGTGCTGTGTAATGTAAAGGGGTCCAGAGTGCTGTGTAATGTAAAGGGGTCCAGTGGTGTAGGGTGCAGTGTAATGTAAACGGTCCAGTGGTGTAGGGGGGTGTGTAATGTAAAGGGGTCCAGAGGTGTAGGGTGCAGTGTAATGTAAAGAGGTCCTTAGGTGCAAGGTGCAGTGTAATGTAAAGGGGTCCAGAGGTGCAAGGTGCAGTGTAATGTAAAGGGTCCAGAGGTGCAAGGTGCAGTGTAATGTAAAGGGGTCCAGAGGTGCAAGGTGCAGTGTAATGTAAAGGGTCCAGAGGTGCAAGGTGCAGTGTAATGTAAAGGGGTCCAGAGGTGCAAGGTGCAGTGTAATGTAAAGGGGTCCAGTGGTGTAGTGTGCAGTGTAATGTAAAGGGTCCAGAGGTGTTGGGTGCTGTGTAATGTAAAAAGGTCCTTAGGTGCAAGGTGCAGTGTAATGTAAAGGGGTCCAGTGGTGTAGGGTGCAGTGTAATGTAAAGGGTCCAGAGGTGTAGGGTGCTGTGTAATGTAAAGAGGTCCTTAGGTGAAAGGTGCTGTGTAATGTAAAGGGGTCCAGAGGTGCAGGGTGCTGTGTAATGTAAAGGGGTCCAGAGTGCAGTGTGATGTAAAGGGGTCCAGAGGTGTAGGGTTGTCAGGGAAATAGCCGAAGAAGGACTGGCAATTCTGCCCAAGACAATCATGGCTGCCATGGTGCACAGCATGACTAAGGTGGGCGGTACTTCCTCCTTGTAACCTGAACAGATCACATGACTAACTTCCTGGTCTATTTAAGCCTGCTGCTGGAGCTGCTCATTGCTGGATTATCTCTTCAGTCTCCTGTGTACCTTGACCTTGTCTCCTGATCAGTGCTTATCCGTTGTGACCCGGCTTGCCTTAACCTCGCTTCCTGTTCTCCTGTGTTTGACCCTCGGCCTGCTTCTGGACTCTGCTTCTGCTTCCTGACCACCCGGCTTGACCCTCGGCTTGTACCTGGACCCTGCACGTGTATAACCCCGGCTCGCCCCTGTATATGCTCTGGACTGATCTCCTGTGTTTGACCCCCGGCCTGGCTTCCGATATCTCCGTTCATCTGAATATAACAAGCTCAGTTCTGCCTGCCTCCGCCATCCCTCAGTGGCTGAGCTCATCAGACTGCAAGCAAGCACCTGGCCAACCGTGCTTCTGTGGGCACCGCGCTCCCTGTTCCCAACTCCAGGGGCGCGTTGCACTCAGCCGCAAGGGGAGCCCTCTTAGCATCTCGATCTCCATACTCGTTCCTGACAGTATAATCCAGCCATGTCAGAGATCGACAGAGGCGCTTCCCCTATAGAGGCTATGTGCCAGCAGATCACCGCACTTACCCAAACAGTGCAAAGACTACAAGACGCCCATGAACAATTAGAGGGTCACCTGCATCACTTGTCTTCCAATCCTATATCTCCTGATCCAAGACCTACCTCCAGTTGTACTTTCTCTGCTGCAATGTCTCAGGAGGTTCCTCTCACCGTGCCGATCCCGCTTCCTGAACCACGTGTGCCGACCCCTGAACGGTTCTCGGGGGACCGAAGAAAGTTTAGGACTTTTAAAAATTCCTGCCTACTATACCTGGCTCTTCAACCAAGAACTTTCTCCTTGGAGAATATTAAAGTTGGTTTCATTATCTCCTTACTCTTGGACGACCCCCAGGTGTGGGCCCACGGGCTACTGGAACAGAAGAGCCCCATTACTGACTCTGTTGACACTTTCTTCACAGCTATGGCCCAGTTGTACGATGATCCCCATCGTATGACTACGGCCGAGAATGCCCTGCACACCCTGCAGCAGGGGCAACTTCCCGCAGAGGATTACACTGTGGACTTCCGCACATGGGCCGCAGACACATGTTGGAATCAAGCTGCCCTGAAGTACCAATATCGTCTGGGCCTATCGGAGTCCCTCAAGGACGAGCTGGCCAGGGTAGCAGTCCCGGATACCTTGGAGGGCCTCATCCAGTTAGCCATACAACTGGACAGACGCCTACGTGAACGTCTATTCGAGAAGTCTCAGACTCTCCAATCAGCTCAAGGACTGCCAGAATCCTCTTTTTCTCTCGCCTCCAATCCACCCATACCTGAAGTCAAGCCCAGACAGATGGGCCTGTTTCGGCCTGCTCTATCACCTGAGGAAAGACTCTACCGTCGAAAGGCGAACCTTTGCTTTTACTGTGGAGACAATGGCCATTTCTTACAAAATTGCCACCTCAGGGCGAAGAAACCATTCTTCAAACCCCCAGTACATTGTCAAGTGTCAGGACTTACCTCATCTCACCCTGTCCTTGCTATCTCCCTATCGGTGGCCAGGGAAGAGATCCGTCTTTCAGCCATCATCGACTCTGGGGCCTGCAGCTGCTTCCTAGACATCAACTTGGCCAAAGGACTTGGAATTCCCCTTGTTACCAAGAAGCAGCAGTTAACAGTTCATTTGGCTGATGGATCTCTACCCAGTTCTGGACTGATAACCCATGAGACCCTGCCAATCCCTATGACAACCAGCTCTGGCCACAAGGAACTGGTACGTTTCGATGTTTTGTGCTCTCCTCTGTTTCCGGTCATTCTGGGAGTCCCCTGGTTACGAGCACACAACCCTCACATTGACTGGCTGAAGAATGAAGTGCTGTTTTCATCTGCTTACTGTCAGCAGAATTGTCTGCCCCCTGGCCCTAAGGACTTTACCAGCTGCCTGACCATACAACCTGTTTCTAGTTCCAATCCTCATGTACCCTCTGCCTACCTAGAATTTCTGGATGTATTCGACAAGAAGGGAGCAGACTCCCTTCCGCCTCATCGTCCCTATGACTGCCCTATTGACTTGCTCCCAGGCTCCGAAATTCCCTTTGGTCGTATCTTCCCTTTATCAGAGACTGAACTCGAAACATTACGACTCTATGTCGATGAAAACCTGGCAAAGGGATTCATTCGTCCCTCTTCTTCCCCTGCAGGTGCTGGCATATTTTTTGTCGAAAAAAAGGATAAAACGCTTAGGCCTTGTATAGACTACCGAGATCTGAATAAGATCACTATCAAAAATCGCTATCCACTCCCTCTCATCCCGGAACTCTTCCAACGATTCCGTTCTGCTCGAGTTTTCTCCAAACTGGACTTACGAGGTGCTTATAATCTGGTTCGCATTCGAGAGGGGGATGAGTGGAAAACAGCTTTCCGAACTCGTTTCGGACATTTCGAATATTTGGTGATGCCTTTTGGCCTATGCAATGCTCCAGCCACGTTCCAGCACTTTGTGAACGACATTTTCCGAGACCATCTTGACAACTTCCTCATTGTATACCTGGATGACATCCTTGTCTTCTCGGCCACGCTGGAGATTCATCGAGTGCACATGAAAAAGGTACTAACTATTCTAAGAACGCATGGACTATATGTAAAAGCCGAAAAATGTGACTTTGAGAAAGAATCTATCCAGTTTTTGGGTCTTGTCATATCTACGAAAGGAGTGGCCATGGATCCCCAGAAAGTAAAAGCGATCCTGGAGTGGCCTGTCCCCTCCGACAAGAAGGGTGTTCAAAGGTTTATTGGCTTTGCAAACTTTTACAGACGATTTATTAAGAACTTTTCAGCCATTATATCACCCATTACCCAACTAACCCGTTTGCATTCCAGATTCCAGTGGTCCCCGGAGGCTCAGGCAGCTTTCGACAGACTTAAAACAGTGTTTGTTTCAGCGCCAGTTCTTCAGCATCCTGACCCTGCATTGCCCTACATTTTGGAAGTTGATGCCTCCGAAGTGGCCACAGGAGCTATCCTTTCTCAACGACAGGGCCCCAAATCATTGTTACATCCTGTAGCCTTTTCCTCTCGAAAAATGACACAACCGGAAAGAAATTACGACGTCGGAGATCGGGAGCTTTTGGCCATCAAAACAGCCCTGGAAGAGTGGAGATATTTACTTGAAGGTGCAGCACATCCCATTATGATCTTTACCGATCATAAAAATTTAGAATATCTGAGGACTGCAAAACGTTTGAGACCGCGTCAAGCTCGGTGGGCGTTATTCTTTTCGAGATTCAATTTTCACATCTCGTTTCGTCCCGGATCTAAAAATGGAAAGGCGGATGCTCTGTCTCGGATGTTCCCAGACACCCCTGAAGAAACCACTCCCGGTACAATCCTGTCCACACAAAATTTCCTTCTGATTCAGCCAGACCTAAAAGCATCCATTGTACAAGCCTCTCTTCACTGCCCAGAGTCGGAAATTTCTACCTTAAGGAGTCACGAGGGATTTCTGTGGCATCAGGACAAAATCTTTGTCCCCCAGGAAGTCAGACTGCAGGCCTTGAAAAGATTTCATGATCACCAGCTGGCCGGGCATTTCGGGATCCGGAAGACGATCGACCTTGTCCAACGTTACCTATGGTGGCCTTCCCTAAGATCAGACTGTAAAAAATATGTTGAGTCCTGTTTGGTTTGCCAGCGTAACAAGGGTCCCAAGACCAGGTCTTGGGGTCTATTAAGACCCTTACCAGTTCCGGAGCAGCCTTGGAAAAACATCTCTATGGACTTCATAGTCGATCTCCCTCCATCAGAGAACTTTACAACAATCTTGGTAGTAGTGGACCGACTATCAAAGATGGCCCACTTCCTGCCCATGCTTGGCACCCCCTCCGCCATGGACACTGCAAAAATTTTCATTAAGGAGATAGTCAGACTTCATGGGTTACCCGACAATATAGTCTCCGATAGAGGGGTTCAATTCACCTCTGGTTTCTGGAAGAATCTTTGTAAGATCTTGTCAATTGACTTATGTCTTTCTTCTGCTTACCACCCTCAAAGTAATGGCCAAACAGAAAGAACGAACCAGACCTTAGAGCAATACCTGCGGTGCTTCTGCTCTTTCTCCCAAGATGACTGGGTCTCCTTGCTACCTTGTGCGGAATTTTCATACAATAATACCATACACACGGCCACCAATCAGTCGCCCTTTTGGGCAAACTATGGCTTTCACCCATCCTTTCTTCCCAACACCATTCCTGAATCTCCGGTACCAGCCGTTCAGGATAGGATAAACTTCTTCCAAACCAATTACCGAATCCTTCAGGAGACCATGCGAAAGGCTCAGGAAGACTTCAAGAAACAACATGACAGGAGAAAGAGAGGGAATCCCATCTACAAGGTGGGTGACAAGGTATGGCTGTCCTCTATTAACCTCAGACTTTCTTGCCCTTCCAGGAAGCTTGGTCCAAGGTTTGTGGGTCCATTCGAGATCAAGAAGGAAGTGAACCCTGTGGCTTTTGAACTCGCTTTACCGGCCTCCTACAAGATCCATCCGGTGTTCCACGTCTCCCTTCTGAAACCAGCTGTGCCAAGTCCATTTCCAGGAAGAGAGGAGTTGCCACCTCCACCAGTTATCATAGGTAACGATACCGAATATGAAGTTGAAGCCATCCTAGATTGCCGGAAAAGAGGTAGGCAGACTCAATTTCTTGTTAAATGGAAGGGGTATTCTTCAGAGGAAAATTCTTGGGAACCAATGGATAATTTACATGCTCCAAGACTTTTGCAAAATTTCCGCAACAGGTACCCAGAAAGATGGTCTAGGTTGGGCATCCAGAGGCTGCCCCTCGGGGGGGGGGCACTGTCAGGGAAATAGCCGAAGAAGGACTGGCAATTCTGCCCAAGACAATCATGGCTGCCATGGTGCACAGCATGACTAAGGTGGGCGGTACTTCCTCCTTGTAACCTGAACAGATCACATGACTAACTTCCTGGTCTATTTAAGCCTGCTGCTGGAGCTGCTCATTGCTGGATTATCTCTTCAGTCTCCTGTGTACCTTGACCTTGTCTCCTGATCAGTGCTTATCCGTTGTGACCCGGCTTGCCTTAACCTCGCTTCCTGTTCTCCTGTGTTTGACCCTCGGCCTGCTTCTGGACTCTGCTTCTGCTTCCTGACCACCCGGCTTGACCCTCGGCTTGTACCTGGACCCTGCACGTGTATGACCCCGGCTCGCCCCTGTATATGCTCTGGACTGATCTCCTGTGTTTGACCCCCGGCCTGGCTTCCGATATCTCCGTTCATCTGAATATAACAAGCTCAGTTCTGCCTGCCTCCGCCATCCCTCAGTGGCTGAGCTCATCAGACTGCAAGCAAGCACCTGGCCAACCGTGCTTCTGTGGGCACCGCGCTCCCTGTTCCCAACTCCAGGGGCGCGTTGCACTCAGCCGCAAGGGGAGCCCTCTTAGCATCTCGATCTCCATACTCGTTCCTGACAAGGGTGCTGTGTCATGTAAAGGGGTCCAGAGGTGCAGGGTGCTGTGTAATGTAAAGAGGTCCTTAGGTGCAAGGGGCTGTGTAATGTAAAGGGGTCCAGAGGTGCGGTGCTGTGTAATGTAAAGGGGTTCAGAGGTGCAAGGTGCTGTATAATGTAAAGGGGTCCAGAGGTGCAGGGTGCTGTGTAATGTAAAGAGGTCCTTAGGTGCAAGGGGCTGTGTAATGTAAAGGGGTCCAGAGGTGCAAGGGCTGTGTAATGTAAAGGGGTCCAGAGGTGCAAGGTGCTGTGTAATGTAAAGGAGTCCAGAGGTGCAGGGTGTTGTGTAATGTAAAGGGGTCCAGAGTGCTGTGTAATGTAAAGGGGTCCAGTGGTGTAGGGTGCAGTGTAATGTAAAGGGGTCCAGTGGTGTAGGGTGCAGTGTAATGTAAAGGGGTCCAGAGGTGTAGGGTGCAGTGTAATATAAAGAGGTCCTTAGGTGCAAGGTGCAGTGTAATGTAAAGGGGTCCAGAGGTGCAAGGTGCAGTGTAATGTAAAGGGTCCAGAGGTGCAAGGTGCAGTGTAATGTAAAGGGTCCAGAGGTGCAAGGTGCAGTGTAATGTAAAGGGGTCCAGAGGTTCAAGGTGCAGTGTAATGTAAAGGGTCCAGAGGCGCAGGGTGCAGTGTAATGTAAAGGGGTCCAGAGGTGTAGGGTGCTGTGTCATGTAAAGGGTTCAGAGGTGCAGGGTGCTGTGTAATGTAAAGAGGTCCTTAGGTGCAAGGTGCTGTGTAATGTAAAGGGGTCCAGAGGTGCAAGGGCTGTGTAATGTAAAGGGGTCCAGAGGTGCAGGGTGCTGTGTAATGTAAAGGGGTCCAGAGTGCAGTGTAATGTAAAGGGGTCCAGTGGTGTAGGGTGCAGTGTAATGTAAAGGGGTCCAGTGGTGTAGGGTGCAGTGTAATGTAAAGGGGTCCAGAGGTGTAGGGTGCAGTGTAATGTAAAGAGGTCCTTAGGTGCAAGGTGCAGTGTAATGTAAAGGGGTCGAGAGGTGCAAGGTGCAGTGTAATGTAAAGGGTCCAGAGGTGCAAGGTGCAGTGTAATGTAAAGGGGTCCAGGGGTGCAAGGTGCAGTGTAATGTAAAGGGTCCAGAGGTGCAAGGTGCAGTGTAATGTAAAGGGGTCCAGAGGTGCAAGGTGCAGTGTAATGTAAAGGGTTCAGAGGTGCAGGGTGCAGTGTAATGTAAAGGGGTCCGGAGGTGCAAGGTGCAGTGTAATGTAAAGGGTCCAGAGGTGCAAGGTGCAGTGTAATGTAAAGGGGTCCAGAGATGCAAGGTGCAGTGTAATGTAAAGGGGTCCAGTGGTGTAGGGTGCAGTGTAATGTAAAGGGTCCAGAGGTGTAGGGTGCTGTGTAATGTAAAGAGGTCCTTAGGTGCAAGGTGCAGTGTAATGTAAAGGGGTCCAGAGGTGTAGGGTGCTGTGTAATGTAAAGAGGTCCTTAGGTGCTAGGTGCTGTGTAATGTAAAGGGGTCCAGAGGTGCAAGGTGCAGTGTAATGTGAAGGGGTCCAGAGGTGCAGGGTGCTGTGTAATGTAAAGGGGTCCAGAGGTGTAGGGTGCTGTGTGATGTAAAGGGGTCCAGAGGTGCAAGGTGCTGTGTAATGTAAAGGGGTCCAGAGGAGCAGTTGTGGAGAGGGGTACACAGTAGTGACAAAGAGATATTGAAGGATACAGAGGTATGCAGGGGGCACAGTGGGGTGTTTTTACATTTTAAGTTGAGGGGGGTGCCAGATATAGGATCCGCCCCGGGTACCAAATGCTCTAGGTACGCCCCTGACTCCACCCCTTTGCATCCTATCTATATTTTTATTTAACACAAATCTACCTAAAAGTCATATTTACTTGCGTATGTAGCACTCTCCTATATAGATTGTAGGATGTTAGGTAAGATTAGTTTATTTTGGCTCCCAGTGGCGGCTGTTGCTCCAAAAATTTTTTTTGGGGGGGGAACAAACTGAAAAAAAAAACATCAATTGCAGCCACTGTGCCCATCAAACGCAGTCACTGTGCCATCAAACGAAGCCACTGTGCCCATCAAACGCAGCCACTATGTCATCAATTGCCGCCACTGTGCCATCAAATGCAGCCACTGTACCCATCAATTGCTGCCATTGTGCCCATCAATTGCCTCTACTGTGCCCATCAATTGCTGCCAGTGTGCCCATCAATTGCCGCTACTGTGCCCATCAATTGCTGCCAGTGTTCTCATCAATTGCCGCTACTGTGCCCATCAATTGCTGCCAGTGTGCCCATTAATTGCAGCTACTGTGCCCATTAATTGCTGCCAGTGTGCCAATCAATTGCCGCTACTGTGCCCATCAAATGCTGCCAGTGTGCATCCCCCGCTGGCTCGGCACTTACCTGTCTTGGTGGAGCAGCGGGTCACGGTGGCGGTGTCCTCTACGCTCCTCAATGTCTTCTCCCATCCTCTCTTCCTGTGCTCTGCTATGATTGGACACCTGATAGGCATCCAATCACAGTGCCTGTCGTTTCAGCCAATCAGATGACAGGTAACAGACCCAAGCACCTGATTGGCTGAGAGGCGGTTCAGTGTTAGGAAAGCGAAAATTCATTCGCTTTCCTAACACAACACTGAGTGAACTGCGAGCGCCCAGCATGGCGCCTTTTAACCTTTTTGGACGCCTATTAGAGTCTATGGCTCTAATCAGGTGCTTCCAAAAAATTCCCCGCCGCTGTAATTCAGGCTCCCGGTGCCCGAAAAGGGGGCGGCGCCTGAATAGGGGGTGGCAGCGGCGACCATAGATAGATTCATGCAATGCATGAATCTATCTATGGTGATAGAGGGGGTGGCAGGAGAGAGGGGGTGGCGTCCATGCGCCCTTATGGACGCACCGCCACTGTTGGCTCCTCTGTAATCATTGAAGCACTTGATGATTGCTTTGGGCTCTTCTAGATTTTACAGGCTGCAAGTTTGATTGCTCTCCCCTGTCTTCTAGTGGCTTCTAGAACATAGTAGGCAGGAAAGTCAAATGAGCTGCCTGAATATTTACTGTGCTTCAGCCAATCCATGGGGAGGTGTGCCCAGCAGGTGGCTGGAGAGGCATATAAATAGTCTGAGTTTTAAAACAGCAGGGTCTTCCTGTTGAAGAAATTCCACCCATCTAGCCCCCACCCTCCCCACCAGCAGCAATTCTACTTTTTCAAGTTGATGTTTATCGAGGTCCCAGTTGTGGCATAGCTTGGGGGCCTACTTCTAAAAATTTCTAATGAAGCTAATCAAAGGATTTCACCTAAGGACCTCATCTGGAGAGCTCACTGAAGAGCGAGCGTCTGGTGGAAGTTGGAAAGGGTCTGGCTGTCATGTGGCATTGCGGGCATTAACTCACTGAAGAGTGTCTGGAACGAGGCATCCGGTGATTCTGTGACATTGTTATATGGAGGGAGGAATGAGGCTAGTGTGGACTGTGTTGGCACCTTATGCAAACTGATCACCAGTTAAGAGTAAATAATTAAAATAATTTTTATTACAAAATTATATATATAGAAACGTTTTGTACATTTCATAGAAACAATGGTAATTTTGTGACTTCCAATGCATTATACCATTACAATCAATGGAAAATAATACAACTGTACATACATAATATGCTGTACTCTACATGTTTCACGTTATGATTCAAAAACAGAATCCGCTTCTTCAGGAGCTATATTTATATATGTATAGGTTTTCAATGGACATATGAAAAATTGTGTTGTCACCTAACGTGGGTGCTAGACCAAAGGAGGCCACAAAACAGACCAGATTTCCGGTTGTGTCATATGGGGTTGGTAACCCCACTAAGGACATGAAAAACAGGAGGTATGGGTAATCTCCTGTGAGGACACATCCAATCACATCTCACAGGTAGTTGGCATGAAGGTGGAATTGTATAGAGAAAATTCAGATCGATATGGGACCCCTCATATTATGTTCCTTTTTTGCTTTAAAAATTGCTTTGTGATATTTCTTAGTGAGTGCTTTGTAGTTTGTGTGGTTTTCCTCCGTTGGGTTTCTTCTCCAGGCTCCTTCAGCTCTTCTGCGTTCTTGCTTCAGTAGCGTAAGAGTGTCACTAAACCAGCCCGAGTTGTTTTTACGGATGTGTGCTCTGCGTCTCGGAGCGACTGTGTCCGCTGTTTGTAGTAATATTTTGTTTAAGGAGTTGAGTGTTTGTTCCGTTGAGCGGTTATGCTTTAGCATTCCTATTTTTTTTGATAGAGTGGTTTTGAAAAGTTTTGAGTGTAGTTTCTTCTGAGATCTTGTCCAGTATGTTTTTGTTGAGTCTTCCGGTTTTTGGGAGATGGTGCTGGTGGTAAATTTGAATTTGATAGCGTGGTGGTCCGTCCATGGTAACGGCATGTTGTCCAGTATGTTGATGTCCATATTTTGTTTGAAGATGAGGTCAAGAATGTGACCCGATCCATGCGTGGGTGCATTTATCAGTTGCTGCAACCCTAGTTCTTCCAATTGGTTGATACAGGCGGTGGCGATGGGGTCCTGAGTGGTGTTAGCCCAGAGGTTAAAGTCCCCGAGTAGTAAAAACTTTTTGGTTTTTAAAGTGTATGTCGAGAAGAATTCGGTGAAGGGTGTGAGGAGATTTGTCTTCGGTCCTGGTGGTCTGTAGCATAGCAGTATGTGAATGGTGTCATGGGGTGTTGTTTGGAGTTGCAGGGTGAGTGTTTCCATGAATGGCAATGAGTTCTGTAGGGTTGGTTTGGTAAAAGAGAGGTGCGATTTGAAGATAACTGCTAGGCCTCCTCCTCTTTGTCCTATTCTGTGCTCAGTTAGGATGCGGTAGTTCCCAGGTACTAGTTCCGTTAGAACGGTGTTACAATCCGGTGTTAGCCAACTTTCCGTGATAAAGAGGCAATCTATGTCGTATTGTGTGATGAAATCGTGAATTTCCTGTCTGTGCTTGACTGCCGATCTGGTGTTAATCAAGGCGCATGATAAATCTTGTAGATGAAGCGGTGTCTTTGTGGTTTTGATAGTCGATTGTCGATTGTTCCTAAGCAGTTGTTCTTTTTGTAGGATTTTTTGGGTGGCGGTTGGAAGTGTTGGGGCGGTATTCCTTAGCCTGCGGAGGGTGTCCGCTGAGTATTTAAAGATGCACATGATGGGAGGAAAAAGGTGATGGGGATGATGGATGGGGCCCAATGACCTAAACCGCCCTCCCGTTGGTCCAGAGGAAGGCAAAAACCACCAGCCGAGTCTGGCCAATTGCTGCAGCAGGGGAAAAATTCCTTCCTGACCCCCCGAGGGGCGATCGGGTAAACCCTGGATCAACTCGCTACTAGTTGGTGGTGCCCCGATGTACTTACCCGGTCGGCACACGCGGGCCTGCTGGAGAGAGACTCGGGGAGGGTGTAGAGTGATGGCCGGAGCTAGGCCACAGCCGCGGTCTGTCCTGCAGTTCTAACAGTCTAGAAATGGGCGCCCGGATGGCGGCAGGTGGCAGTCGGCGGCTGTGGGTGAAGCGGTGGTGAGCTGGGGGATCTGAGCTTGGGGAGAGTGGGGTCCTGTGGAAGCCGCAGGTCGTCAGGTTAACGTTTGCTGGAGGAGCGAAACGCCAGAGTCCAAGGGGGTTCCTGTATGGCCAGAGCTCCTGCCACACACGTCCGTTACGCTTGACCGTATGTGTGGATTGCTCTGTGAAGCGATGAGGTCAGGGCTCCTGTCACACACGTCCGCTTCCCTGGACCGTGCGTGCGGATTGCTCTGCGAAGTGGTGAGCCTCGGGGGCCTATCGCACACGTCCGTTATGCTTGGCCGTGTGTGTGGGTCTGGGGAGATCGCGTAGTGGCGGCGGTCGATGCTGTAGGTTGGGGCAGCCTGAGTACGTCAGGGGGGGGGGGGGGGCGATCAGTCATAAGTAGTAGAGTTATTGAAGAGTATTGTGAAGATAGTAATGGGGGTGGGGTGGGGAATTAGTAGGAATAGAGAGAAAAAAATAAGTTTTTTTTTTTTTTTTTTGTTTTTGTTTTTGTCAGTGTTGGGGAAAGACTCTGGGTGTATCAAGATGGCCGCTACTTACTGGGCCGAATATCCAATTCGTCCTCCCAGCTGCCTTTTGTGAGCGACCCAGTGGGAGCCACAGGCAAGTGACCCGTGAGTGGATGCGAATCGGTAGTTATCCCGGGTCAGAATATTCCAGGGGGCCGGGAGAGGAGTTTGAGGGCTGGGGCTGGGTGTCCCAAGATGGCCTCCGCGGCCGGGTCTAGGCCGAAGCCGCGGTCTATCCTGCTGGGCAGGTAGCAGCTATTGCTGCTTCGGGGCCTGCTGACTCCTCTGGGGGGCTCCGCGAGTGGGTGAGTGCCGTAGGGTGGCTCCTTGGATGATCCGGATGCTGGAAGGGGGATCGAATGTGGCTAGGCCGCAGCCGCGGACTTTCCTGTCGGTGGCTGCGGGTGGAGGGGGGTTCCGCCGGCGGCGGATGAATGGCCTCGGTGGCGGGTGGAGGGCTCGGATGTAGCTCGGTGAGCTAGGCCAGGGGTGCTGCCGGTCTGCGAGGGAGGCGCCAGAGGGGGGGACCGTGGGATGAGTGATGTTAGGCCGCAGCCTCGGACTTGCCCGGCGGCGGCTGCGGGAGGAGGTGTCTGGCGGGGGGGGCGCTCGTATGGATTGGGGTCCCGCTGGATGGAGGGGGGGGAGAGAACCGGGGGGACAAGGGTGAGAGCAAGGGGAGACAAGGGTGAGAGCAGGGGAGAGAGCCAGGGGGAAAATGGGGAGAGTAGGGGGGAGAGTCCTGGGGAGAGAAGCAATGCAGCCCTGGAAGTCAGGAGCTAGGTACACACGTCCTCTCTGTCAGAGTCCAGAGTTCAGAGTCCTAGTAACTGTGTGCTGTTTTCCTTTGGGTGGAAGTGCCAGCAGTAGCTCTAACTGAGATAGCTTTTAAAAAACTCAGTCTGGGCCATCTTCTCCTGCTTAACCTTTGCCGAACACGTAACTGGGAATATACGTCGTTACTTTGATGTTTAATTCCTCGAGTTATGGCTGCAGCTAGATGCCATAACCCTGGTATTAATTTTTCCCTCAAGCACCGGACTTCCTGCTATAAGTGATCAGAGTGGTAAATTTACCTCTGGATCACTTTTAGAAGCAGCGGAAGGGGTCCCATTTCCGGTGGTTCCCTGGCTTACCTGGACGATTGGTAGCTCAAGCGATATCATGACATCACTTCTGGTTCGGGCCCCATGTAAGCAATGCCATTTTTTTTAACTACTTGACGACCACCTGCCGCAGATGTACTGCGGCAAGGTGGCTCACCTGGGCAAATCGCCATACCGGTACGGCGATTCGTGCAATAGCTTTCGCAGGCGTGCGGGCGTGCTTCAATTGGCCAGTGGGGGAGCCAATCAGCGGATCCAGTGGACTCTTTGTCCGCCGGCCGTCTGTGATCGTTCTTTGCAGAGACAGAACGGGGATCTGCTGAAGACGGATCTGTATGTTTACCCAGTCACACAGTCCCCCATACAGTTGGTAATCACAAACAGGGAACATAGTTAACCCTTTGATTGCCCCTGATGTTAACCCCTTGCCTGCCAGTGTCATTAGTACAATGTCAGTGCATAGTTCTAGCACTGATCACTGTATTAATGTCACTGGTTCACAAAAAGTGTCAAAAATGTCAGTTAGGTGTTCGATCTGTGCGCCGCAATGTCACAGTCACGCTAAAAATTGCTGATCGCCGCCATTACTAGTAAAAAAAAATAATAATAATAAAAATGCCATCTCCTATTTTGTAGACGCTATAACATTTGCGCAAACCTATCAATATCCGCTTATTGTTTTGTTTTTTTACCAAAAATATGTAGAATACATATTGGCCTAAACTGATGAATAAATTTGTTTTTTTATATATTTTTTTTGGATATGTATTATAACAGAAAGTAAAAAATATTGTTTTTTTTCAAAATTGTTGCGACCACGCAATTGTCAGTTTAAGTAACGCAGTGGCTTATCGCAAAAAATGGCCTGGTCATTAAGGGGGTAAATCCTTCCAGGGAAGCACAAATTACACCCCAAAATACATTCTACTACTTCTCCTAAGTACGATCCACATGTGTGTGACTTTTACACAGCGTGGCCACATACAGAGGCCCAACATGCAGGGAGCACCCTGCCACACGTAAACAAGTATGAGAGCTGTGTCAGTCCATGGATGATAAGAGAAAATAGGATTTTTGTACTCACCGTAAAATCCGTTTCTCTGACGTTCATGGACTGACACAGCACCCACCCTTTCTTTTAAGGTTTGTACTGCTTTGTTACGAACTGAGGCTGCTAGCTGCAAGTGGGAGGGTAATGTCCGGAGGGACCGCCCCCCTGGGTGGGGCTGTTCAGCTCTGGTTTTGTTCTAGAATGTTTCTAACATCTAACATTCTGCCTAGGTCTTCTCCTGCAAGCAGGGACATATACACCGTCAGGCGTTCTAGGAGCATAATTACACATATAATTTTTTGACTACCTCTTGCACTTTTGAAGGCCCTGGAGCACCAGGACAATGGAAACGCCCCAAAAATTACCCCATTTTGGAAAGAAAAGACCCTAACATATAATCTATGAGGAATAATGAGTCTTTTGAACATGTGATTATTTTTCTACAAGTTTTGGGAAAATATGAAAAGAAAATAAAAAAAAACATTTTTTTTTACACAAAGTTGTTCATTTATACAATATTTCTAACACATAGCATGTAAATACCAAAATAACAATTACACCCCAAAATTGATTCTCCTACTCCTCCTGAGTATAACGATACCACCACATATGTGAGACTTTTCCACAGCCTGGCCACAGAGAGGCCCAACATGCAGGGAGCACCGTCAGGTGTTCTAGGGACATACATTTCAAATCTAATTTGACTACCTATTACACTTTTGTGAGGCACTGTAGTGGCACTGATGGGCACTGTAGAGGCATGGATGTGGCATGGACGAGAACTGATGTGGCATGGATGAGCATGAATGGGGATGACTGGGTGCGGCTGGGTACGGCTGAGTATGGCTGGCTATGGCTGGGTATGGCTGGGTATGGCTGAGTATGTATAGGGGTGGATGGGATGGCTGAGCATGGATAGATGACTGAGTATGGATAGATGGCTGAGTATGGATGGATGGCTGAGCATGGATGGATGGATCAGTATTGCTGAGTATGGATGGATGGCTGAGCATGGATAAGTACTGCGGAGTATGGATTGATGGATGACTGAGCATGGATGAGTATTGCTGAGTATGGATGGATGGATGGCTGAGCATGGATGAGTATTGCTGAGTATGAATGGATGAATGGCTGAGCATGGATGAGTATTGCTGAGTATGGATGGATGAATGGCTGAGCATGGATGAGTATTGCTGAGTATGGATGGATGGATGGCTGAGCATGGGTGAGCATTGCTGAGTATGGATGTATGGATGGCTGAGCATGGATGAGTATTGCTGAGTATGGATGGATGGCTAAGCATTAGTGATGAGCCGAACACCCCCGGGTTCGGTTCGCACCAGAACCCGCGAACGGACCGAAAGTTCGAACGAACATTAGAACCCTATTAAATACAATGGATGCGAACGTTCGAATTCTAAAGTGCTAATTATAACAACTATTATGCATGTTATTGTCCTAAAAAGGGTTTGGGAACCCGGGTTCTGCACCAGGGGACATGTATCAATGCAAAAATAAGTTTTAAAAACGGTCGTTTTCCGGGAGCAGTCATTTTAATGATGCATAAAGTGAAAAAAAAAAAGTCAAATATTCCTTTAAATATCGTACCTGGGGGGTGTCTAAAGTATGCCTGTGAAGTGCCACGTGTTTCCCGTGTTTAGAACTGTCCCTGCACAAAATGACACTTCTAAAGGAAAAAAAAGCCATTTAAAACTGCTTGCGGCTTTAATGTAATGTCTGGTCCCGGTAATATGGATGAAAATCTTTAAGAAAAATGGCATAGCTACCCCATGACCCCCCCCCTACCCCAGCCCATTACCAGCCCCTTTGGGTCTTGTATGGATATTAAGGGGAACCCCGCACATAAAATAAAAAAGGCCCTATATACTCTGAACAGCCGTATACAGGCGGTGCATACAAGACAGGGACTGTAGGTTTGTTCTTATGTAGAATCTGTTTGTAATTTTGAACAGGTACATTGTTGAAGTGTAGCTCCAGACCAAAAATCTATTTTTAAACTTTTTGGAAAACATAGGTAAGGGTTATCACCCCTGTAACATTTGTTTTGCTGTCTGTGCCCCTGTTCAGAACATTTCACCTCACTTTCCGTCCTAATGACAACTGTTTTTGAAATGTGGTGTTTTTCTTGAAACAAGGATTGCTGATAAAGCATCAGTACAGAGGAGACACCTTTCTCCCATATTTATTCTTACAGGAGAGAATTTTCCTTCCTAGTGGTAGATTTCCTCTCACTTCCTGTTGTCTTCTTGCGTTTGCAAGTAGGAGTCGTTTGTAAGTTGGATGTTTGAAAGTAGGGACCTGCCGTATATACTCTGCAGAAATAGGCCCCTTAGTTGTTGGTGTTGGCACAACACTGTAAGCACTCACAGTTACTCTTGGTTGGTGCTGGAACGCCCTGCTGTCAACTATTATATCAGGAATTTTAATTACATATAATTGTTGAACAGTGGTAGTAAAAATTGGGCCTTTGATGGTGGTGCTGGTGCCACAACACTGTAAGCCCTGACAGTTACTCTTGGTGGGTGCAGCAATGGGCCCTGCTGTGAATTATTAGATCAAGAATTGTAATTACATGCCCCTGTTGAACAGGGGCTGAAAAATTGGGCCTTAGGCACTGGTGGCACAACACTGCAACCCTTCACAGATACTGTACTTGGAGCACAGCAATGAGCCCTGTTGCAAAGTATTGCTTCAAAAATTGTAATGACACGCCCCTGTTAAACAGGGGCTGAAAAATTGGGCCTTAGGCACTGGTGGCACAACACTGCAACTCCTCACAGATACTGTACTTGGAGCACAGCAATGAGCCCTGTTGCAAAGTATTGCTTCAAAAATTGTAATTACACGCCACTGTTAAACAGGGGCTGAAAAATTGGGCGTTAGGCACTGGTGGCGGCACCCATAAACAAAAATGATCTTCCAAGCTATCATCATCAATCGTACCATTGAGGACTCGGAGGAGGAGGATAGCCAGTCAACATAACAGCACAGGCACTCAGCATCAGCATCAGTCTTGAAGGGATGTGACATTTTAAAATCAATTAGTCTGTTATATCAGCATCAGGTGTGTGGTAGCTGGTGGTGATCCAAGACTGGTTCATCTTGATGAAAGTCAGTCGATCAACCGAGTCGGTGGACAGGCGCACCCTGTGATCCGTGACAAATCCTCCAGCAGCACTGAATGTGCGTTCCGAAAGAACGCTGGATGCAGGACAGGCCAGTAGCTCAATTGCATACTGTGCAAGCTCTGGCCAGTGATCCATCCTCAAGACCCAGTAAGCCAGAGGATTTTCGGTGGGGAAGGTGTCCAAGTCTGACCTTGCCCCTAGATATTCCTGCACCATGTTTATCAGACGCTGGCGATGGTTGCTGGAACCGATCATACTTTGGGGCTGCGGACTAAAGAATTGTCTGAACGCATCGGTCAGACGGCCACCTTCCCCACCGCTCCTTCTTTGACTGGCCGAAGCCTCAGCAACTCGTTGTCCAGGACCAGGAGTTTGCAACCTCCCAGTCTCTGGGAACGCGTTGCACAGACCTTTCTGCAAGGCCTCCCGGAGTTGTCTCATCCTCTGCTCCCTCTGCGACGGTAACATAAGGTCCGCAACCTTACCCTTGTACCGTGGATCAAGGAGAGTGGCCAGCCAGTAATGGTCCCTCTCCTTGATCCGAAGAATACGAGGATCCTTCCGCAGACTTTGCAGGATCAGGGAGGCCATGCAGCGTAGGTTTGCTGAGGCATTCGCTCCGGAGTCCTCTGGGTCACTAAGGACGACATGATCCGCAGCCACCTCCTCCCAGCCACGTACAAGTCCACTGGTTTCTTGGGACTGTAAATCATCCCTAAAAGACTGCTGCTGATGATGCTGAGTGCCAGCCTCCACCTCCATGCTGACACAATCCTCCTCCTCCTCCTCCTCCTCCTCCTCCTCTTCCTGTGCGATGGGTGGGACAGAAGGAACACTGTCTGGGTAAAGGGGGCCTTGAGAGGCAAGGAAGTCCTCCTCTTCCTGCCTCTGTTCTGCCTCAAGTGCCCTGTCCATTATTCCACGCAGCGTGTGCTCCAACAGGTGGACAAGAGGTACAGTGTCACTGATGCATGCACTGTCACTGCTCACCATCCTCGTGGCCTCCTCAAATGGTGCCAGGACAGTGCATGCATCCCTGATCATGCCCCACTGGCGTGGAGAAAAAAAACCAAGCTCCCCTGACCCTGTCCTGGTGCCGTAGTCGCACAGGTACTCATTGATGGCCCTCTGCTGCGTGTGCAGCCGCTGCAGCATGGCCAACGTTGAGTTCCACCTGGTGGGCATGTCACATATAAGGCGGTTCTTGGGCAGGTTCAACTCCTTTTGCAGCTCAGCCAGGCGAGCACTGGCATTATAAGATCTGCGGAAATGCACACAGACTTTCCTGGCCTGCCTCAGGACATCCTGTAAGCCCGGGTACCTGCCCAAGAAGCGCTGCACCACCAGGTTAAGGACGTGAGCCACACAGGGCACATGGGTCAGTTGTCCCTGTCGGAGGGCGGAGAGGAGGTTGGTGCCATTGTCGCAAACCACCATTCCTGGCTTAAGCTGGCGTGGCGTCAACCACCTCTCGGCCTGGCCCTGCAGAGCAGACAGGACCTCTGCCCCAGTGTGGCTTCTGTCCCCCAAACACACCAGCGCAAGCACGGCATGGCATCTTTTTGCCTGCGTACTTGCGTAGCCCCGTGAACGGCTACGGAGCACCGCTGGTTCATAGGACAAACCACAGGAAGAGGCCATGGAGGAAGAAGAAGAGGAGGGGGTGGAGGAGAGAGGTGTGTCACAACCAGTAGTAGCATTTTGGAGGCGTGGCGGTGGGACAACCTCCAACACTACTGCACCTTGTCCTGAATCCTTCCCAGCTGCCAAAAGAGTGACCCAATGGGCCGTGAAAGAAAGGTAACGTCCCTGTCCATGCCTGCTGGACCATGAGTCAGCGGTAATATGCACCTTACCGCTGACCGCCCTGTCCAGCGAGGCCAAGACATTGCCTTCCACATGCCGGTAGAGAGCCGGAATAGCCTTCCGTGAGAAAAAGTGGCGTTTGGGAACCTGCCACTGAGGAACTGCACATTGCACAAACTCACGGAAGGGGGCCGAGTCTACCAACTGAAAAGGCAGCAGTTGAAGCGCTAGCAATTTAGCCAAGCTAGCATTCAACCGCTGGGCATGTGGATGGCTGGGAGTGAACTTCTTTCGACGGTCCAGCAGCTGGGGCAGGGAAATTTGCCTGCTAGAATCGGACGTCGGTGTACTGCTAGCAGAGTGGGCGCAAGTACTTGGCTGTGACACACCTAATTCTACACCTTCATTCCTCTCAGTGCATGTTTCAGAGAGGACTGAAGTTATAGTGGGGTTGGAGATCCCAGCTGATGCGGTGCAAGGAGAGGTCCGCTTTGTTCTTTGGTGTGGGTCTTTGAGGTAGGCTTGCCAACGAGCTGCATGGCAGGTCAACATATGTCTGGTCAGGCATGTGGTACCCAAGCGGCTGATGTTTTGGCCACGCGATATACGCTTGAGACATATGTTGCAAACAGCAGCTGTGCGATCTGATGCACTAGCCTCAAAAAAGGCCCACACCAAAGAACTTTTTGAATGACGGGCAGAGGCAGCGCCCTGCACAGGCGGAGCTCTGCGGTGTGATTCCGTCGGTGTACTGCCCTTACGCTGGCCACCAAAGGGCATCCTGCCTCGTTGGAGATGTGCCTCCTCCTCATCCTCCTCCTCCTCCTCTCTCCTATTAGGCACCCACGTGGAGTCAGTGACCTCATCATCCCCTCCCTCCTCATCACTGGAGCCAATCTGGCAGTATGCTGCAGCTGCTGGAACATGACTGCCAGATTGGTGTCCTTCTTGAGCATCCCCTCTGTCTGCTCTCACGCTACTGCCTTCCTCTAGCTGGGTTTCATCATCAGACCCTTCGAAACGCTGGGCATCCTCCTGGAGCATGTACCCAACACTGTGCTGAAACAGTTCGGGGGACTCCTCAGGAGGAGGACATGGTGGGTCTAGGGAAGGAGTGACTGATGATTTGTCTGACATTGATACCAGGGAAGACGACGCTTTGGCAGCTGCTTTTCCAGTACCCTGAGCCTGGGTGAGAGAGGATGAGGAGGAGGAGGAGGGCTTGGTCATCCACTCTACCAAGTCTTCGGCATGATGTGGCTCAACATGTCCAGCTGCCGAAAAGAAGGACAAGCGTGTCCCATGGCCATGTGCTGATGACAATGCACCGCGTCCACGACCAGCACTGTTGCCCCCAGACACAGAGCCTGCTTGCCCTCTTTTATTGCCTCCTGACTGTCTGCCTCTCCTTGTTTGCCTTCCAGACATTCTAATAGATGGCCTGCAGGGAGATGGGAAAAAAGCAATAAGGGCTACCTTCAGGTGTCCTTCTCTGTCCCTTGAAACAAGGACTTGCAGAGTGAAATAAACTGACACTCTCCCTACCTACAGTTTTCTGTCCCTAGAATAAATGTTTTTTTTAAGCACAATATAGCACAAGGACAATTCACTCACTGTCCTTACAGGTCCCTGGAAACAAGGACTTGCAGAGTGAAAGAAAAAAAACACTCTCCCTACCTACAGTTTTCTGTCCCTAGAAAAAATGTTTTTTTTAATCACAATATAACACAAGGACAATTCACTCACTGTCCTTCCAGGTCCCTGGAAACAAGGACTTGCAGAGTGAAATAAACTGACACTCTCCCTACCTACAGTTTTCTGTCCCTAGAATAAATGTTTTTTTTAATCACAATATAGCACAAGGACAATTCAGTCACTGTCCTTCCAGGTCCCTGGAAACAAGGACTTGCAGAGTGAAATAAACTGACACTCTCCCTACCTACAGTTTTCTGTCCCTAGAATAAATGTTTTTTTTTAATCACAATATAGCACAAGGACAATTCAGTCACTGTCCTTCCAGGTCCCTGGAAACAAGGACTTGCAGAGTGAAATAAACTGACACTCTCCCTACCTACAGTTTTCTGTCCCTAGAATAAATGTTTTTTTTAATCACAATATAGCACAAGGACAATTCAGTCACTGTCCTTCCAGGTCCCTGGAAACAAGGACTTGCAGAGTGAAATAAACTGACACTCTCCCTACCTACAGTTTTCTGTCCCTAGAATAAATGTTTTTTTTAATCACAATATAGCACAAGGACAATTCAGTCACTGTCCTTCCAGGTCCCTGGAAACAAGGACTTGCAGAGTGAAATAAACTGACACTCTCCCTACCTACAGTTTTCTGTCCCTAGAATAAATGTTTTTTTTAATCACAATATAGCACAAGGACAATTCAGTCACTGTCCTTCCAGGTCCCTGGAAACAAGGACTTGCAGAGTGAAATAAACTGACACTCTCCCTACCTACAGTTTTCTGTCCCTAGAATAAATGTTTTTTTTAATCACAATATAGCACAAGGACAATTCAGTCACTGTCCTTCCAGGTCCCTGGAAACAAGGACTTGCAGAGTGAAATAAACTGACACTCTCCCTACCTACAGTTTTCTGTCCCTAGAATAAATGTTTTTTTTAATCACAATATAGCACAAGGACAATTCAGTCACTGTCCTTCCAGGTCCCTGGAAACAAGGACTTGCAGAGTGAAATAAACTGACACTCTCCCTACCTACAGTTTTCTGTCCCTAGAATAAATGTTTTTTTTAATCACAATATAGCACAAGGACAATTCAGTCACTGTCCTTCCAGGTCCCTGGAAACAAGGACTTGCAGAGTGAAATAAACTGACACTCTCCCTACCTACAGTTTTCTGTCCCTAGAATAAATGTTTTTTTTAATCACAATATAGCACAAGGACAATTCAGTCACTGTCCTTCCAGGTCCCTGGAAACAAGGACTTGCAGAGTGAAATAAACTGACACTCTCCCTACCTACAGTTTTCTGTCCCTAGAATAAATGTTTTTTTTAATCACAATATAGCACAAGGACAATTCAGTCACTGTCCTTCCAGGTCCCTGGAAACAAGGACTTGCAGAGTGAAATAAACTGACACTCTCCCTACCTACAGTTTTCTGTCCCTAGAATAAATGTTTTTTTTAATCACAATATAGCACAAGGACAATTCAGTCACTGTCCTTCCAGGTCCCTGGAAACAAGGACTTGCAGAGTGAAATAAACTGACACTCTCCCTACCTACAGTTTTCTGTCCCTAGAATAAATGTTTTTTTTAATCACAATATAGCACAAGGACAATTCAGTCACTGTCCTTCCAGGTCCCTGGAAACAAGGACTTGCAGAGTGAAATAAACTGACACTCTCCCTACCTACAGTTTTCTGTCCCTAGAATAAATGTTTTTTTTAATCACAATATAGCACAAGGACAATTCAGTCACTGTCCTTCCAGGTCCCTGGAAACAAGGACTTGCAGAGTGAAATAAACTGACACTCTCCCTACCTACAGTTTTCTGTCCCTAGAATAAATGTTTTTTTTAATCACAATATAGCACAAGGACAATTCAGTCACTGTCCTTCCAGGTCCCTGGAAACAAGGACTTGCAGAGTGAAATAAACTGACACTCTCCCTACCTACAGTTTTCTGTCCCTAGAATAAATGTTTTTTTTAATCACAATATAGCACAAGGACAATTCAGTCACTGTCCTTCCAGGTCCCTGGAAACAAGGACTTGCAGAGTGAAATAAACTGACACTCTCCCTACCTACAGTTTTCTGTCCCTAGAATAAATGTTTTTTTTAATCACAATATAGCACAAGGACAATTCAGTCACTGTCCTTCCAGGTCCCTGGAAACAAGGACTTGCAGAGTGAAATAAACTGACACTCTCCCTACCTACAGTTTTCTGTCCCTAGAATAAATGTTTTTTTTAATCACAATATAGCACAAGGACAATTCAGTCACTGTCCTTCCAGGTCCCTGGAAACAAGGACTTGCAGAGTGAAATAAACTGACACTCTCCCTACCTACAGTTTTCTGTCCCTAGAATAAATGTTTTTTTAAGCACAATATAGCACAAGGACAATTCACTCACTGTCCTTCCAGGTCCCTGGAAACAAGGACTTGCAGAGTGAAAGAAACTGACACTCTCCCTACCTACAGTTTTCTGTCCCTAGAATAAATGTTTTTTTAAGCACAATATAGCACAAGGACAATTCACTCACTGTCCTTCCAGGTCCCTGGAAACAAGGACTTGCAGAGTGAAAGAAACTGACACTGTCCCTACCTACAGTTTTCTGTCCCTAGAATAAATGTTTTTTTAAAGCACACTATAGCACAAGCACAAAACACACTGACACTCTCCCTACCTATCCTTCTCTTTCCCTAAACTAAAGGAATCCAGGTTAAGCAAGAAATAAATAACAGTCACTGTCCCTGCCTATGCTACTCTATCCCTGCTCCGGAACACACTACACTAGGCCGCCGTGCTGGCGGCCTTTTATAGTGTGGGGCGTGTACTAAACACCCTCAGCAATAATTGGCCACAGGCATCCTGCCTGTGGCCAATCATTGCTCTCCTCGCTGCCGGCGCTGTGATTGGCCAAGCATGCGGGGTCACAGTGCATGCTTGGCCAATCACAGCGCCTGGATGACACTGCGATGGCGTAGTGCATTGTGGGCCGTTCGCGTCACTCGTATTTGGCGCGAACGGCCCAAATCGTTCGATCTTCGTCGAACGATCGAACAGCCAATGTTCGAGTCGAACGTATGTTCGACTCGAACACGAAGCTCATCCCTACTAAGCATGAATGAGTATTGCTGAGTATGGATGGATTGCTGAGTATGGATGAGTATTGCTGAGTATGGATGGATTGCTGAGTATGGAGGGATGGCTGAGCATGGAATTGTCACAGAGCAGCGCTGTGGGCACTACAGCGCTGCTGCACCCGATCTCTCCCCCTCTCCTCTCATAATGTACCGATCGGGGAGAGAGGAACCGGACATGACGCTGGTTTGTTTACAAGTGATTGCTCCGTCAAATGCTGTCAGCAGCCATTTACCATGATCCGTGATGCGCCAGGTCCTCTGGACCCGGCGGTCACGGATACTCCCGGGAGCGTGATTCTGGGAGGACATCAATGTATGCCCTCCCAGAGTTACCAAGCCGTGGTGTACCCCTCATTCGGCTATGACACACTCGTTAAGTGGTTAACCGCTTGCCGACCGTGGCACAAACGTATACGTCGGCAGAATGGCACGGCTGCGCAAATCATATATATATATATATATATACGTCCCCTTTAAATTGCCGCTGTGTGGTCGCGCGCGCGCCGCCGGCACGCTCGCAACCCTGCCGCGAGCTCCGTGACCGTGCCCGCGGGACCCGCGGACTCTATGTCCACCGGTGTCCCGCGATCGTGTCACGGAGCTGAAGAATGGGGAGATGTCAGTGTAAACACAACATCTCCCTGTTCTTCCTAGTGACATGTCACTGATCGTCTGTTCCCTGTCATCAGGAACAGCGATCAGTGACATGTCACGGCAAGCCACGCACCCTAACAGTTAGAATCACTCCCTAAGTCACACTTAACCCCTTCAGCACTCCCTACAGGTTAACCCCTTCACTGCCAGTGTCATTTTTACAGTAATCAGTGCATTTTTATAGCACTGATCGCTGTAAAAATTACAATGGTTCCAATATGGTGTCAAAAGTGTCCGATGTGTCCACCATAATGTCACAGTCACGATAAAAATCGATGATCGCCGCCATTACTAGTAAAAAAAAACTATTCATAAAAATGCCATAAAACTATCCCCTATTTTGTAGACGCTATAACTTTTGCGCAAACCAATCAATAAACGCTTATTGCCATTTTTTTTTACCAAAAATATGTAGAAATATACGTATCGGCCTAAACTGAGGAAAAAAAAATATATATCTTTTTTGGGGATATTTATTATAGCAAAAAGTAAAAAATATTGCATTTTTTTCAAAATTGTCGCTCTATTTTTGTTTATAGCGCAAAAAATATGATCAAATACCACCAAAATAAAGCTCTATTTGTGGGAAAAAAAATAGACGTCAATTTTGTTTGGGAGCCACGTCGCACGACCGCGCAATTGTCAGTTAAAGCGACGCTGTACCGAATCGCAAAAAATGGCTGGTCCGGGGCTTAAGTGGTTAAAGTGTATTTTTTCCCAAAAAATTGCGTATGAAAACCAGCTGCGCAAAAATCATGTGACATAAAACATTGCAACCATTTTATTCTCTAGGGCCTCTGCAAAATATTCAGTGTTTGGGAGGTTCTAAGTAATTTTCTAGCAAAAAAAATGATTTTTACTTGTAAACAAAGAGTGTCAGAAAAAGGTCTGGTCAAACTGTCCAAGGAGACTTAGCCTAGTGAAGTGCCCTCCTGCTATTACTCAGTACTTCTGGAATATCCTATATCCACCCTACACTCTCTCCAAGTTCTTCCGCAAAATAAATGATAAAAAGACACCTCCTACATAGGGTTGCCACCTTTTCTTCAAGCCAAACCCAAACACTTTAGTGGCACACGACATCTTTTTTTTTTTTTAGTATATGCTATAAGATTGTAAAAGACAAGACCTGGGATACTTGGTTGCCTCAAGGAGAACAGTAATGCGTAGCGCAGTGGATGTGGCCCAATTGTGAGTGTTATGCATGGAATACAGGGGTCAGGAATATTTACTGTGCAAAATGCAGGGGACGGGAGTGTGGAATGCATCGTAGGAGTCATGACTACAAAACAAAAAGAGTACAGCAGTCAGGGGTGTGTAACACAGTGTAGGGGTAAGAAGAGCGCAAAATTCCCCCTGCAAGCAATACTCTCCTCCATGTTACACTTTTATCAAATATCCCATCTCCCTCTCCTGCAAAAAAAAAAAAAGCCAGCACTAATCTTTATGCTCCCTCTCCACCCCACCAACAAAAATAATTCCCCCCTCAAAACAAATCCTCTTCCCCCTTCCTCAGCACAAGTCCTCCTCCATTATCCCCAAAATCCCCAGTCCTAGCCCCCCTTCTTCCCCATCCCAGCACTTATCCCTGCCCCCCTCAATTCCCCCCCCCATTAGAAATCCTCTTTCCCAACCAGTACAAACCCTCCTTCCCCCAATACCCCTCTCAGAAATACGGTAATCCTCTGCCACCACCAAATCCTACCTCCGAGCACAGCCTCCCATTCCAGTAGAACACCCACCCCCCCCCAACAAAAAAAATCTCTTGTAGTATAAATTTTTCTCCTCCACCCACTTCCCCACCAAAAAAAAAAAAAGAAGGAAATCCCACTTCTAGCACAAACCTCTCCCTAAAAAAAAAATCCCCCTTCCCAGCACAAATCTCCTTCCACCCCACAAATCCCTATCCCAGCATAGCTCCTCTTCCCAGCAAAAATACCCCACCCCAACATCCCCCCCCAAGCATAAATCCTCCTCCCAGTACAAATTCTCTCCCCCAAATACCCCCTTCCAGCACAACATGCTCCTCATCCTGGAACAATTCCGCTCCCCTTGTCCTCTTTCCTCCAAGCCCCTCCTACACAAGTCCTCTCCCCAGTTCCATCACATATCTTCCCATATAAATCCCCCCTGCCAGTACAAACTTTACCCCACAAACACAAATCCTTTCCCCCCTTCTAATTCAAATTCAAACCTCCATACTGTCCCAGTTTTAATGGGCCTTTCCTGAGATTTGAACAAAATCCTAGCGTCCCATGAATCCGGGCTGAGTCCTGGAGCCCAGTGCTGGAACAAGTTCTGGCACTAGGCTCAGCTAACTTGCCAAGCAGGAGCTAGTCTGGGCCTCCAAGGCAAAATGTCCTCCATCTCTTGGGTGTCTCGGGGTCCCAGATGCCATGATCATGCCCTCTGTGAGAAGTTGGATATGTGCTGGGGGGAATATCTGGGAGGGAGAGGGCTAGTGCTGGAAAGGGGGAGGGCTAGTTCTGAAAGGGGGGGTTGGAAATGTGCTGGAAGGGGGTCTAGTGCTGGAAGGGGGGTTGGATAGGTGCTGGGGGGAGAGGGGGGCTAGTGCTGGAAGGGGGGGTTGGAAATGTGCTGGGGGAGAGGGGGGCTAGTGCTGGGAGGGGGGTTGAAAATGTGCTGGGGGGAGAGGGGGGCTAGTGCTGGAAAGGGGGGTTGGAAATGTGCTGGGGGGAGAGGGGGGCTAGTGCTGGAAAGGGAGGGGGTTGGAAATGTGCTGGGGGAGAGGGGGGCTAGTGCTGGGAGGGGGGTTGAAAATGTGCTTGGGGGAGAGAGGGCTAGTGCTGGGAGGGGGGTTGAAAATGTGCTGGGGGAAAGGGGGCTAGTGCTGGAAGGGGGGTTGGAAATGTGCTGGGGGGAGAGGGGGGCTAGTGCTGGAAGGGAGGGTTGGAAATGTGCTTGGGGGAGAGGGGGCTAGTGCTGGAAGGGGGGTTGGAAATGTGCTGGAGGGAGAGGGGGGCTAGTGCTGGAAGGGGGGGTTGGAAATGTGCTGGGGGGAGAGGGGGGCTAGTGCTGGAAGGGGGGGTTGGAAATGTGCTGGGGGAGAGGAGAGCTAGTGCTGGAAGGGGGGGTTGGAAATGTGCTGGAGGGAGAGGGGGGCTAGTGCTGGAAGGGGGGGTTGGAAATGTGCTTGGGGTAGAGGGGGGCTAGTGCTGGAAGGAGGGGTTGGAAATGTGCTGGAAGGGGGGGCTTGTGCTGGAAGGGGGGTTGGATAGGTGCTGGGGGGAGAAGGGGCTAGTGCTGGAAGGGGGGGTTGGAATTGTGCTGGGGGGAGAGGGGGCTAGTGCTGGAAAGGGGGGTTGGAAATGTGCTGGGGGGATAGGGGGGCTAGTGCTGGAAGGGAAGGGGGGTTGGAAATAGAAATATGCTGGGGGGAGAGCGGGGCTAGTGCTGGAAGGGGGGTTGGAAATGTGCTGGGGGGAGAGGGGGACTAGTGCTGGAAGGGGGGGTTGGAAATGTGCTTGGGGGAGAGGGGGGCTAGTGCTGGATGGAGCGGTTGGAAATGTGCTGGAAGGAGAGGGCGGCTAGTGCTGGAAGGGGGGTTGGAAATGTGCTGGGGGGAGAGGGGGGCTAGTGCTGGAAGGGGGGTAGGAAATGTGCTGGGGAGAGAGGGCGGCTAGTGCTGGAAGGGGGGTTGGAAATGTGCTGGGGGGAGAGGGGGGCTAGTGCTGGAAGGGGGGGTTGGAAATGTGCTGGGGGGAGAGGGTGGCTAGTGCTGGAAGGGGGCGTTGGAAATGTGCTGGGGGGAGAGGGGGGCTAGTGCTGGAAGGGGGGTTGGAAATGTGCTGGGGGGAGAGGGGGGCTAGTGCTGGAAGGGGGGGTTGGAAATGTGATGGGGGAGAGGGGGTTAGTGCTAGAAGGGGAGGGGGGTTGGAAATATGCTGGGGGTTGAGGGGGGCTAGTGCTGGAAGGGGGGCTGGAAATGTGCTGGGGGGAGAGGGGGGCTAGTGCTGGAAGGGGAGGGGGGTTGGAAATATGCTGGGGGGAGGGGGGTCTAGTGTTGGAAGGGGGGGTTGGAAATGTGCTGGGGGGAGAGGGGGTTGGAAATGTGCTGGGGGGAGAGAGGGGTTGGAAATGTGCTGGGGGGAGTGGGGGGCTAGTGCTGGAAGGGGCTGTCAGGTTTCCAATGAATCCCACACTGACTTATGGCATATGTCCTTTCTCATTCCAAAGCACATATCCTCCTAACCCCCCAATCACTCCCCCAAGTGCACATCGTTTTAGTTTCCTCCTTCCCAATCCCAGCCACTCTCTCCCCCTCCTCCCTGTCTATCTACAAAGCATAGAAAAGTTTGTGCAGACCTGAATCAGTGCGTGTTCCTGCTCCCCCTCCTCTTGTGTGTATAGAGAGCTGAAGGAGGAGGGGGAAGAGACAGCTTCGTTCTGCTGTGTGTGAGTGAGACAGGCATCTGATCGTGCAGACAGCAGAGACATGTCACTCCCGGTGCAGTCCGGTGTGAATGACGTGTCCGGGTCTAGAGCAGATGAAAACCCGTACACATCATTCAAAAACCGGACTGTCTGGGAGAAAACCGTACAGGTGGCAACCCTACTCCTACATCCTAGCTGAATGGACAGGATTCAAGGAAATGCTCATGCAAACAGATCCTCCAACGCACATGGTCTCTCAACTTTACTCCCTCTTGCTTAATATTTCTTCTCCTGACGTTCCACCATAAACGAAGGCCTGGGAGGCAGAACTACCACACTCTATCTCCCTTTAAAAAAAGTTAGAGCTGCGCCGCCGGGGGAGGGGGGGTGGTAGTAGTGCCGCATCGCCGCCCGCCCGGGGGGGGGTTGTTTGCCGCCCCCTCAAAAGAAAAATCCACCAGCCAAATGGGTGGGGTGGGAATTGTGGGTTAACCCAAATTCGTTTTTTGTTTTTTTAATGAGTACATAGCTGGATTAAATAGGAATTCAGCGGGGGCGTGTCCAAGATGGCGCTGAGAGTGGACGCTTGATTGCTGAGCTCCCGCTCGGAATCCCAATCCTTTTTTGCTCCTGCAGTGGATCCACCCTGATATCGCCACATACCCTCCTGAACCTTCCCCGGGGCACTTGGGGAATGAGAAAAGGCAGCAAGGGGACTCAGAGGAGACGGGCCGCGGAGGTTACTCGCACGCCGCCGAAGCCTGGGCCTATACCACCGCCCGCTTGCCACATGGAGACTCAGACGGCATCCTCCTCAGATGGCGCCAACCAAGCAGGTTTGCCGGCCTTCGATGCTCTGATGCAGGCGATCACCGGCTGCCAATCGGCGCTTACGGTCAAGATCGATCATGTACAGGCAGAAACCGCCCTAATCCGCCACGACATGGACAGATTCCGGGAACGGGTGTCGGAGGCGGAGAGGAGGAAATCGGGAGCGGAGGATGTACAGTTGGAACACTATACGGACTTGCAGATCCTCAAATCCAAAGTGAGAGCCCTGGAAGTAAGAGCCGGAGGGTGCTGAGGGCTCGGACCCGGTTACCTTCATGGAGCAGCTCCTCCCGCCCTGCTCCCAAAGGCTCGCTTCTCCCCACACTTCTCCATCGAGCGGGCGCACCGTATCCTGGCCCTCCGAGGCCCATCTGGAGCTCCGCCGCGCACTTTTATTTTCAAACTTCTCCACTATAGAGACAGAGACACTGTCCTTCACTCTGCCCGTGCACAAGGAGAGTTGAAGTACAAGAATGCGAAGATATTGATCTTTCCCGACTACTCCGTCAAAACGCAAAGACAGCGCAAGTAATTCGACCTGGTTCGTGCCATCCTGAGAGCTAAAGGAGTCAAATACAGCATGCTCTTTCCTGCCAAGCTGAGGGTCCAGGATGGTGAACGCATCCAATTTTTTACTTCACCCAGAGAAGCGGCGACGTGGGCTGAGTCGCTCCGTACCTGAGACTTTCTACATGCTGCTAGTAACTGTGAGTATGTTCCGGGGAGGTCAGGCCGCCCTGAACCCCACCACCTGCACTCAGAGGGCTTAACATGTTTTACTGGGCCACATGCTACTTTCTACTGACCTCATCACTCCTCCACTGTGTACTGATCCTCCCCAACAGATCCTCTTTATAGCCCCCATCCCCGGGAGAGCCTAACCTGTTGCTTCCCAGCGCCTCCACACTTCCTGTTCTGAACTGGGGATGGTGACTTTTACTGTGTGATGGCGGGAGGAGCACACTCTGCAGGAGAATTCCCCCCCTCCTCCTTCTGTGATTTCCTCACTAACGTTCAGGCCCCAGCCGTGAGGAGAGACGGGTGGAAACTACATGTAAGTTGTGGCTCAGATAGACTATCACCGTTAATGACCCCCCTCTGAGGCTTTCCCCGCCCCCCGTGAACTTGTTCCCACTCCTTCTTATGTGTGGAACAACGGATGACCCTTACACCTAAGAAGAGTGCCCCCGGGCCACCCGGGAGATCCATGGGACATATCCTTCACCAGATTCATACGTTAATTTTGACTAGTTTATTGAAAAGGGGCCTGTTGCCTCTTGCTCACTGCCTCCATGTTCAGCACCTGGGCTGACTTTTGTTTTGGGAATCAAACCCTCCTCCGGGGACGGGGGGAGGGTGGGGTGGGGGGGAGTTTGGGAAAGTTGAGCCGCGTTTTTGGCTCTCAGTTCATGATTGTATATGGCATAACAGACATACTGTTGTTGGTGACATTTATACTGCTATGTGCTGTGGCCTAGTTCTGGCTGGAGGGAGGGGACTGGGCCTTATAAAGTATGTTAATCCTTTTTATACTGTGCTGAGAGATGGTGATGGCTACACTTGATGTCCTCTCCTGGAACACATGGGGCATGAATTCCCCAATTAAACGATCTCTTGTCTTCCAATACGTAAAAAAATATAATCCGCACATATGTGTATTGCAGGAGACGCATCTGGTGGGAAGCAAAACAATGAGCCTTAAGAGACCATGGGTAGAACATCACTACCACTCAACCTACTCTAATTTTGCCAGGGGTGGTAGTGTGCTGGTTGCAAAAACCCTGCCGTTTAAACTGCTAGACTTGGTGCTTGACCCTGATGGCAGATTTATACTGCTCTATGCTTTAATTCACAGAGTTCCATGGGTTGTGGTGGGCCTCTATTTGCCCCCCCCCCCGGCTTCCATTACACTTCTGAATCTGCTCACGGCCAAGTTAGCTCAGTACCCACCGGACAACGTTATTCTCATGGGGGACTTCAACCTGGTTCCGGACTCTGACAGGGACAGATGTGCCGCGACGGGTGCGACCCGTCGAGGATTAGCCGCATGGGCTAATACCTATGGCTTTACGGATGTGTGGAGGTGGAGACACCCCCATTCCAGAGTGTTTACCTGCCACTCGGCCACGCATAAATCATTCTCCAGGATTGACCTTGCATACGTGGCGGCGCCTGTCCTCCCCAGAGTCCGGAACATTACTATCCTCCCTCGGGGCATTTCAGATGACGCCCCGCTATTACTGTCCCTGGAGCTGACCACAACCCCCTCGGACAGACTTTGGAGACTCTCCAGATTCTGGGTCTCGGATAAAGATGTTGACTCTAGATTCCTTCCCACGCTGCGACAGTTCTGGGCAGAAAATTCGGGGTCTGCTGGGGAGAATTTTGCATGGGACGCCTTCAAGGCCTCCTCGAGGGGACAGTATCAGTCTATCATTGCCGCTGTGAGGAAGGACCGCAGGGCAGATCTTGAGAGAGTCGAAAGGGAGGTGTCGGCAAAGGAGGCCCTCTATGTCGGAACTCGTGACCCTGCACACTACACCCAACTCCAGTCCCTGACACAAACTTTACTCCTTCGCACATCTCTCACGCAAAAGAGGCTCCTTCATCAATCCCAATTTTTGAACAAGGAGATAAGACAGGACGCCTCCTTGCGTGGCTATCTAGAGAACAATCAGGGTTAGCAACTATCGCACACATACAGGGTCAAGATGGGAACCTACTCTCTACCCCCGAAGACATTAACCAGTGCTTCGCCACTTATTATCAGCAGCTCTACACCTCCAGGGTGTCCTATGACCAGAAAGACCTTGACACTTACTTAGACGAGATTGACATACCGGTCCTCACTACCGCCACTGCCAACAAACTGGACGCTCCAATAAAGATTGAGGAAATACACTCGGCCCTGAAGGGGATGCAGACAAGTAAAACCCTGGGCCCGGATGGGTTCCCAGTGGAATTCTATAAGACATACATGGAGGACCTGGCCCCTAGACTATTGCAAACCCTGATGCGGGCTTCTGATTCAGGGGCCCTTCCGGACTCAATGAGCGATGCTGTCATAGGGGTTATCCCCAAGCCGGGCAAAGATCCCTTACTGTGTTCCTCATATCGCCCCATTTCTCTCCTCAATGTTGACGCCAAGGTCTTTGCAAAAATCTTGGCGAATCGCCTTAATACGGTCATCACAGCATTGGTCCACCCTGACCAAACTGGGTTTATGCCGGGGCGGGGTACTGACATCAATATCCGTCGGTTGCACACACACATCGCAAATGCTGACCCGGACGCTTCGGGAGTGGTGGCCTCACTCGACGCTGAGAAGGCTTTCGACTCGGTCGAGTGGGGCTACCTATAGTCTGTCCTGGCCAGATATGGCTTTGGCCCGAGATTCCTGAAATGGCTCTAAATGCTGTACGCACACCCCAGGGCCCGTATTCGTACCAAAGGCACACTGTCGTGCCCCTTCCTCCTGCAGCGGGGGACCCGCCAGGGATGCCCACTATCCCCAACCCTTTTTGCCCTGCCTTGGAACCTCTCGCCGCACATATTAGGGGGGGCCCCCTGGTCAGGGGCATACGTGTAGGCCCCTTAGAAGAGAAACTTTCACTATATGCAGACGACTCTCTCCTTTACCTGGCAGATAGCTCTACTTCCCTTGACTCTGCCTTGGCGCAGTTCAATACGTTTGCCCAATACTCAGGAATCCGTATCAATTGGGATAAGTCAGTTCTATTTTCACTCCAGCCGTCGGCTCCGCAGGCTCCTTCCCACACACCGCTGAGATGGGTAGAGACCTTTACATATTTAGGGGTGAAGATAGGCCCCACGATGAAAGGGTATCTGACTAGGAACCTACTCCCCCTACTAGAATAACTGACGCAAAGCTGTACCAATTAGCACAGTCTCCCCCTCACCCCAGTGGGTAGAGGGAACCTAATTAAAATGATTTATCTTCAAAAGTTTCTATATTTCTTTAGGCAGACCCCCACTCCTATCCACCGCTCCTTTTTCAGGAAAATAGACAGCATAGTGACCTCCTTTATCTGGGCGGGTGGCCCCCCCGGGTGGCCAGACGCTCTCTTTATCTCCCCTTATCTGCTGGGGGCTTGGCCCTTCCGAATTTCCTTATATACTACTGGGCCCGGTCCTGGTAACAGTCCGGTGGTGGTTCTCCCAGCCTAAGCTGAATCTCGCAGTTACCCTCGAGGCCGCTCTCCTCGGGTTTTATGCAGCTCTCTCCAACCTTGTTTTTAGGGGACCCAAAGCACATCCTAAAGTGACTGAACTAATGAGAACCACTATAAGGGTCTGGCAGACCTCCAGGGCTACAGGAATCAAGCCTCTCACAAACTCTCCACACACCCGGCTATGGGGTAACCCCCTTCTTCCTCAGCTCAATTCGGTACCTGCCTCGGCTGCTTGGGCAAAATATGGGATAGTGAAACTCAAACATGTAATAACGAACGGACAGGTTGCGACATTCCAAAACTTGAAACAGATTCACCGACTCCCCCAATCCTTTCTATTTCGATACTGGCAACTTAAGCACGCCATTAACTCACAATTCCCAGAGACGATTACCCTTGAGTCTGACTTAATAGAAAGGCGGCTTATGTCCGGGATGATGGAGAGACCTCTCTCCTCCCTCTATCTCTACCTTACGGTAGCACATGACACTAACACAGTGACTCTCTTCCACAAATGGAAGGCAGACATTCCTGATCTTGATGAGGAGTCCTGGGAGGACCTGGTCTTCTCCTATATCCCATCCATGATTGCGTCCAGGGATCGTTTCATACAGCTCAAGTTCCTACATTGGGCATACTACACTCCGCAAGGACTGGCCAACATATACCCCTCCCTGAGCCCATTGTGCGGGAGATGTAAGCAAGCTGAGGGCTCCTTCCTCCATATGGTCTGGACCTGTCCGAAGATCCAGCCATACTGGCGGGCGGTGGCGGAGATGGTGGGGAGGATTGGTGGACTTGACCTCACGCTTGACCCCCTCTTCTTCCTGCTTAGTTACCTGGATGACATGGAGGGAGACAGATACACCAAATTATGCGTAACCTTTTTGCTGTTCTATGCCAGGAGAGAAATCCTTCTGCGATGGAGGGGTGAGGAGATCCCTACTAAAGCCTCTTGGGAGAATACTGTAAACAGGGTGCTACCACTCTATAAAATCACATATGAGAGCAGGAACTGCCCAGCAAAGTTCGACAAGATCTGGTCCTCCTGGTTGGATGGTTGTGGTGACGGTCTTGTGGGGCCCTAGCGCCTGGTCACAATATCTGGAGAATGTCGATGCCTGGTTTTAAGATCTGCGCCTTCTCCTGACCTCTTTCCCTTTCCCCCCTCCCGCCCTCCCCTCCTTCCCCCCCTCTCCCCCCCTCCCCATGCTTCCTCTTAATGGTCGCCCTCTTCCCCCCCTCCCCCCTACCCTCCCTCCTCCAGGACAAAGGGGAGGGAGATCCACTGGGAGATGAGGTCCTGTCATAAATCTTTATGCATCCCCTGACTATAGTATGTTGTGACGATCCCATCACTATACACTACGGTGAACTCTCTGAATATCCTGCCAGAATGTATAACCAATATGACTTTGTATTTATTGTCACTCTGCAGTACACCTATGTTGTTATTGTGTCAGTGCCTTGTATATATTTGTCACTTTCGAAATAAAAAACCTTTACTGTTAAAAAGAAAAAAAAAATAGGAATTCAGCCTTGATCCACACATTTCAAATAAAGTGCAGATTGTGAAGACCTGAAGTAACAACTAATGAGTAAGACAAACTGGATTAAGGTATAATATTAAGTCATACATGGAGCTTCTTAATTTAACCATGGATGATTGGAATTGTTTTTGGTTATTAAAATTAAAAATTAAAAATTATATTACAATCTTAAAAACAAGGGAACTTGTTTCCCTGAAACACATTAGCCTTTCAACTGTGTTATATATGGTCAGACACTTTCGCCTCGTTGGCTGGAGTTGTTTTCTGACACGTTTGTTTTCTACGATGTTTGTGAGTATACAATTGACTTTTGGATCCAATAAACATTTTGGTGGTAATGCACTAGGCATTTGCCCCCTCCAGTGTGTTTCTTGCATTAAAAGAAACTAAGCCGAACAAGGCTCCTGGCCCAGATGACTTATCCCTTGTATACTATAAAGCATATAAACATCTTCTTGCCCAACCCTTTATAGACGGTTTTAACTCTACCCAAAAAGGTGACCATGTCTCGACAGATATGCTATGAGCCACAATTACAGTTACAGTAATACCAAAAATTTGCAAAGATTCTAACTAATAGACTCCAACCCCTGATACAGAAAATAATCCACCCAGAGAAGTAAACTTTGTGCCACACAGAGAAGCAAAAAACTATGATCAGGACCATTAACTTCATCTATTGGGCAGATGTCACTAAATCACCCACCATTCTTCTTTTGATGGATTGCCATAAAAGCATTATATCAAGTTGATTGGAAGTTTATGCTGTCAGTGTTTGAATAACTAAGTGTAGGGGATTCTGCACTGGCTGAAGGCCATATCGGGTTCCCCAACTGCATTTGTCAAAATAAATGGTTCACTATCCACAGCCTTTACACTCCACAACGGAACTAGGCAAGGGTGCCCTCTATCTCCTTCTATCTTCATTCTAAACTTGGAGCCTCTGCTATGCCATATAAGGAACAACCCCAACATCATAGGTATTTCCATAGGTATTTTTTACTCTGAAAGAGCCGAACGTCACGTATAGTAGTGGAAGAAAGTTGATGAAATACTGTACATGAAACCTTCCATTCAGTCAATGGTTGCTAAGATAGGGGTTGGAGGCGGGACCCGAAGTTTACTTTACCATGTCACCTGGCCCCATTCATTTATTGGCTGGGAATCCCTGGCCATGTAAACAAAGGGGCATGGCAGTGTTAATTTTGGCAGCAAATTTTGATTTAGTTTTAGTCATAGTCTTTTGACTAAAATGCCATTTTAGTTTTAGTCACATTTTAGTCATATGCAATTGTTTTAGTTTAAGTCATATTTAGTCAACTAAAATCTCCAGTACATTTTAGTTGACTAAAATCTCCAGTACATTTTAGTTGACAAAAATCTCCTGTACATTTTAGTTGACTAAAATCTCCTGTACATTTTAGTCGACTAAAATCATTTTAGTCAACTAAAATCTAATGTGTTAAATTTTCAACATGCTATACACTCCTGGAGTAAAAAGATAATAATATGTTACTAGTTATGGTAAGGTTTTGAACAAACTACACAGACACAGATTTAGCCGTTATATACAGGTGATGCTCGAAAAATTTGTATATCGTGCAAAAGTTCAGTTATTTCACTAATGCAACTTAAAAGGTGAAACTAATATATGAGATATGAGATTACATGCAAAGCAAGATAGTTCAAGCTGTGATTTGTCATAATTTTGATGATTATGGCTTACAGCTCATAAAAATCCCAAATCCACAATCTCAGAAAATTTGAATATTGTCAAAAGGTGCAATATTCTAGGCTCAAAGTGTCCCACTCTAATCAGCTAATTAAGCCATAACACCTGCAAAGGGTTCCTGAGCCTTTAAATGGTCTCTCAGTCTGGTTCAGTAGGAATCACAATCATGGGAAAGACTGCTGACCTGACAGTTGTGCAGAAAACCATCATTGACACCCTCCATAAGGAGGGAAAGCCTCAAAAGGTAATTGCAAAATAAGTTGGATGTTCCCAAAGTGCTGTATCAAAGCACATTAATAGAAAGTTATTTGGAAGGAAAAATTGTGGAAGAAAAAGGTGCACAAGCAGCAGGGATGACCGCAGCCTGGGGAGGATTGTCAGGAAAAGACCATTCAAAAGTGTTGGGGACTTTCACAAGGAGTGCACTGAGGCTGGAGTTAGTGCATCAAGAGCCACCACACACAGATGGATCCTGGACATGGGCTTCAAATGTTGTATTCCTCTTGCCACTCTTGAACAACAAACAACGTCAGAAGCGTCTTACCTGGGCTAAAGAAAAACAGACCTGGTCTGTTGCTCAGTGGTCCAAAGTCCTCTTTGCTGATGAGAGCAAATTTTGCATCTCATTCGGAAACCAAGGACCCAGAGTATAGAGGAAGAATGGAGAGGCACACACTGCAAAATGCTTGAAGTCCAGTGTGAAGTTTTCACAGTCTGTGTTGATTTGGGGAGTCATGTCATCTGCTGGTGTTGGTCCACTGTGCTTCATTAAGTCCAGGGTCAACGCAGCCGTCTACCAGGAGATTTTGGAGCACTTTATGCTTCCTTCCGCAGAAGAGCACTATGGGGATGCTGACTTCATTTTCCAGCAGGACTTGGCACCTGCCCACACTGCCAAAAGCACCAAAATCTGGTTCAATGACTGTGGGATTACTTTGCTTGATTGACCCACAAACTCGCCTGACCTGAACCCCATAGAGAATCTATGGGGCATTGCCAAGAGAAAGATGAGAGACATGAGACCGAACAATGCAGAAGAGCTGAAGGTCGTTATTGAAGCATCCTGGTCTTCCATAACACCTCATTAGAAAACTAGCTACCAAGACCTTGCCACAATTGCACAGAAAATGAAAGGGAATGTGGACCAGCGTTTTGCTTCATTCATTCTTAGATCCAAGTAACTGATTTAATGTTCTCACCACTTGCAGCAGCCGCTTGTTTTGTCAATTCAATTGTCTGTGGAAACCCTTGTTGATATCGCTGATGATAACATTCAGGAACTGCTTTAAGGGATAGTTCACTTTTACCACAAAACTATGCAGCTCTGACTAAAGTTGAATAAAGCCCTTATTATAGGTGTACGCCATTACATACCTTATGAAACCTGACTGGAATACTCCCAGGACATTGCTAGGTATTCCCAGGACGTTGCTAAGTGAGGCCTAGTCATCCTCCACTATCACAGGAGTGAGCTCTCAAATGCTGAGCTCAGAGCTATGGCATCAGGGAGAGACAGAGTATGTGAGCGGGTTTGAATCAGAGAAAGAGCTCACTCCTGTGATGATGGAGGTGAGCAGTAACGACTAGGCCTCACTTAGCAACGTGCTGGGAGAACTTGCCAACGTCCTGGGAGTATTCCATTCAGGCTTCATAAGGTATGTAAATGACCCACACCTATAGCAACTGTATTTATTCATCTTTAATCAGAGCTGCACAGTTTGTTTTAATCTACAAACATCCCTTACCTGCATAGGCAGTTTTTTTGTAAATGTGAACTATCCTCTTAAGAAGGCAGAGGAGTATGTCAGTGCCATAAAAAAATAAATCCACATTGCCCCACTGTCAGGACTGGGCTCAGCCCTTCCTTCTCTGAGCTGGCCTCTCAGCTGTCGGTTAATTGCCAGCTTTTATCTCTCCACAGTGACTCACTTACTTAAGCCGTCCAGCCCAGACCTTCTCTGCCTTCGCCTGGTCAAAATCACAGAGACTCTCTCCTGTGTGCCTGTTAAAGACTTGCTTGGCTGACATCCCTTCTGGTTCCAGATCCTGCTTGCTGGTCCACTACGCTGCTTCCTGGCTTCCTGACTTCCTGGCTTGTCTGACTATCTGTTCCGGTTACCGAATCGTGGCTATGTTTAGACTGCGCTTGTTCTATTTATTGGTGCTGGGATGACGCGGGGAGCAGCACTGGGACTGAGGGAGACCGGAGTGGCTGCGGGTTCTTTCCCTCCCCCTTTCCTCTCCTCTTCACGCTGCTATACAGTAGAGTGGTGCTTGTTGGACAGCCGCCCGCTCTGCTGCTCTCTCCATTGGCTGAACCAGAGGGGGCCAATCATGATGAGAGAGGAGAGGATCATGGGACACATAGTCTCAAGGACAAGCGGCCCCACTGTGGTCCACAGAGAGTAAACTACAGCCCCCAGCATGCCTGGAAGTACAGTAAGACGAGGGATAGTCTGGAGCCCAGGAAAAGGGTGAGAATTGTGTGACAGGAGAGGGAGGCTGAGGTGGCTGAGTGAAAGACGGAGCCCCTTACGGTGTGACGGTCTGGACCCATAGGGGAGAAACAGAGAGTCATGCTGACACGAAGGAGTAGGTGTGACAGGAGTGGTGAGGTGATAGGACTGTGTGGTGGAACTACACCTGAGGGAGATAGAGAGAGAAAGAGAGCCACACTGTTTAACAGCATCTGAGAGAGATAGAGAGAGAGAGAGAGACATGCTTTTCTTTTTGAGGAAAAAAAAAAGAAAATAAAAGAGGGCGTACCGACCTAGTGCATTACCAGATAAAAACTTTATTAAAGTGTACAAAAAACAACAATGGTCCTACTCACAAACAAGCTTTTCATATTGGCATTTCTGGCAACCAGGATTCCATGACCAGAGGATCGGACGGTACCCAAAATGTAGCTGAATGGCTGACGCATTTCTGGGGCGCACCCCTTTCTTCAGAGCCTAAGCAGTCCGTGATCAGATCAAGAAGAAATTAAGAAAGGGGTGCGCCCCAGAAACGGGTCAGCCATTCCATTACATTTTGGGTGCCGCCCGATCCTCTGGTCATGGAATCCTGTTTGCAGTTGCCACAGGACTCAGTGAAATTGCCAGAAATGCCTATATGAAAAGCTTGCTTGTGAGTAGGACCATTGTTGTTTTTAATACATTTTAATAACGTTTTTATCTGGTAATGCACTAGGTCGGTGCACCCTCTTTTCTTTTATTTTTCTTTTCAGTTTATGAACTCCCATTGTTCTGAGGAGCCCTGCAAGACTCTAGTTTGTGCCTTTTACAAAAAGAATGGTCTACACCAGGGGTCTCCAAACATTCTAAACAAACATTGTCCTTCAGACTCTTGGAGGGCCGGACTTTGGCCAGCGGGGGATGGAAATTTTCCTAGCATCAGTGGGACTAAACATATGGTATTAGGGGGATAAATAGTGCCTCATCGTTCTCTCATATCAGTGAGAGGGATACTGCCCCAAGGGCCGGATAAAGGCAAGCAAAGGGCCGCATCCGGCCCTCGGGCCGCAGTTTGGAGACCACTGCTCTACACTATCCGCACGCAGTGAAACACCGGAGCGCAGGAGATTTGTTTTCGTTGTACTATTTTCTTTTTGAGGAGTCAGGAACAGTGACACCCACACGGTTCACCACCGTTCAGCCCAGCCCCCGCTTAGCAACTGAGCACTGCCCAGCCCAGCGGAGGCAACCCACACTGCTTCAGGGATCACGATACCCCACCAGGTGTTCGGTCAGCCGCTGTCCGGTCACCTTGCAAGTTCAGCTACCAGCCATCCTGATCGGCCCACAGGAGGTGATCCAGTGCCTTACAACATTGCCAGGAGCCTGAACCAGTATTTGGAATCTCCATTGTGTCATCACACAGAGGATCGGTGAACGGGTGTAAATCCAAACATCCTTCTTAACATAGTACTGATACTGCATGCAGACACCTATTCCCCTTTCTAGGGTCAAAGGATGCTTGATTGGAGCTGCCACCTTTAGCCGGTTTGTCCTTACAAACCACTACCTAAAGGAACATTCTAGATGATTACTGTACCAATTTTGCTTGATTAAACCTACTCTCTTTACTAGGGGCCCCAAAGTTTGCTAGCAGAAGACACTAATAGTTTTCACCCCAGGACCTGTAACGTTACAGAACTGTGCTTACTGTACCTGTTAACTCATTTCTTCTTTTTGTGTTGTTTACCTCTCAATGGTGTTTGTGGCCCAGAAGGAGCTGAGAAGTTGACAAATCCTTTCCCTTCCCTCTCGGCGCCCGTGCATTGGACATATAGATTTGTGTGTTTTTCTATAATTACAGTTGCTAAATATTGAAGTGGTTGTAAACCCTTAAAACACCCTTTATGCTACAGGTAAGCCTATATTAAGGCTTACCTGTAGCTACCCTGGATATCTCCTAAACCTGCACGGTTTAGGAGATATCCCCCTGTGTCTGCATGAGCCAAAGTGATTGGCACAAGCGCACTGAAGCAATGGCACGTCGTGCCGTTGCTTCAGTTAAACGTGCTGTTACCGGCGGCTCCCGCGTGCGGGAGTGACGTCATCGCGGCTCCGGCCAATCACAGCGCCGGTGCCGCGATACCCGGAAGTAAGCTCTGGGAGAGATGTCTGCGGCCAGAGGGGGGTCAAGGACCACTGCGGGGGCTTCGATCTGAGGTAAGTAATACATAATGAGCTAGTATGCTATGCATACTAGCTCATTATGCCTTTGTCTTGCAGGATTATTATTATTATTATTATTATTATTTTTTTAGGGTTTACAACCACTTTAAAGGTTGTGGTTTCTATTGTATTGATACTCTGCAGCAAGGTTTAACAGTGCTGTAAGTTTCCACATATTTTTTTTCCGTGATAATATGTTCAACTTATTTATCACTAACAGGTGTGGCTGTCTGTTTCTGGTAACAATCGACAGCCAGGATATCAGTATTTTTATACTTGTATTCTTAAAAGTATTTGCAGTGATTTTATATCTAACCAGGTGTGCCAGAGGGGCTGGGGCCATTCTTGGAGTTGAGGCACAAAACAGAGAACCCAAAATCACCAAGCGGCTCCTACCAGGGTGGACCTACACAAGTATATTGAAAAATCACAGGAAGTCTAAGAAGCACCATCTACATCAAAGCAGCCAGTCTTTCAGTTTCTTTCAAAATGCCGCAGAAACCCCAGGCAGAGGATCTCCACAAACAGGCAGCATAGAGCATCAGATCAGTATGACTGGTAATCCAGTGCGCACAATACATTTTGCTATGGCCTTCTCCCTGGCCTCAGTGGCCTGTTGTTCCTTAGAGTAAATTTTGTATATTGAAGCACTTAAAGTGGTTGTAAACACATTACAACCACTTTAACCTACAGGTAAGCCTAGATTAAGGCTTACCTGTAGGTGCAACAAATATCTCCCAAACCTAAAAGGTTTAGGAGATATTTGCAGAAATACCGGCACTGATGTCTACGGCGCATGCACCGTAGACATTGGGCGCAGGCACACTGAGCGTGCCGCTTCTAACGGCAATCATGCCGTTAGTGGCAGCACCCGCGCGCATTCGTGGGAGTGACGTCATCGCTGCTCCGGCCAGTCACAGCGCCGGAGCAGCGATACCCGGAAGTCACCTGGGTATCATGGCGGCGATGGAGGAGGTGACCGAGGACCACTGCGGGGGCTTCGATCTCAGGTAAGTAATTCACAATGAGCTAGTATGCATAGCCTTTGTCTTGCAGGGTGTTTTTTTTATTTTTATTTTTTAGGGAGAGTTTACTTCCTCTTTAAAAAAGCAGTGCAAATAGTGTGCTGTGGTGCACTGGCTTGACTTGGCCCGTCATTGGAGGTTCTCTGTATCTGTGGGATTGAATTGGGGTGTACTTGGAAGGCCTGTAACGTGCAGTGAGTGCTCTGGATGGTCTGAGGAGGCCTGTAATGCTGCCTAGTACTCTTGACAGTGGTATGAGGAGGCCTGTATTGCAAACAGTACTCTGGACAGTGGTCTGAGGAGGTTTGCTATGCACACATTGCTCTGGACATGGACAATCTAAGGATAAGGCCTGTAATGCATTGCACACAGGGCTCTGGATGGTCTGAGGAGGCTTGTAATGCACACACTACTCTGGACGGTGGTCTGAGGCCTGTAATGCACAGTGCTCAAGGACAGTGGTATGAGAGGCCTGTAATGCTGCAGAATGCTCTGGATGGTGGTCTGAGGCGAGTCCTATAATGCACAGTGCTCTGGATGCCGGTGGTCAGAGGAGGCTTGTAATGCACACAATGCTCTGGGCAGTGGTCTGAGGAGGCCTGTAATGCTGCACAGTGCTCTGGACATGGACTGTCTGAGGAGGAGGCCTGTAATGCTACACAGTGCTTGGACAATGGTCTGAGGAGGCCTGTAATGCACATGTAGCGGGGTCTCTAAATTTAGATGGGATACACCTGGATAATAGTATGATCCAGGTGTGTAAATCATGAGAGGAATTGGACCATTTGTATTCGTGGAGGACTGGGTGGTGTATTATTCTCCTTGGCCTGTGGGTGGCGGGGTACCCGCAGGCTCAAGGTAGATTTGCTGCCACAGTGCTGTCCTTTTTGTCCCTTTCCGGAGATGGTACGGCAAGGGCGGGGAACCTGCCGTGACGTCAATGGAGGGGATAAAGGGGGGAGAGGCCCTGGCCACGAGGTCTTCGGGATCTTCTTCTTCACGCGCCCAGGCACCTTAGGCCTGGGTGCGGGCGGTCCGGAGTTTCGGCCCAGGCGCCCTAGGCCTGGCCGGAGCGGAGTTGGCATCCATCCCAGGCACCTTCAGCCTGGGGTGAGGTACTAAACCAGAAGGCCTGGGGCCCGGTGACTTCGACTGGGTCCCGCGAGGGTGGAGGAGTCCGAGGGTTCCTGAGGTGGATGGGCCTCCGGTAACTTCCTTGGAGGGACATCTCCCCCTGACAGGGGCCACAACTCAGCGAAGGTACTCCTGTCTACATTCTCTTGAGTTGCTGGTAGAGACTCACAAGTTCTAAGTTCTCTCTCTAGACTATGGCTATAGTAACCGCTGGTGAAACCACAGTGGTTTAGCGTACAATCAGGATAGTGCCTCGACCTGCTCATCCCACCGTATTGAACTGTTATCGGGTCTCAACCAGTTGGCTGCTAAAGCACTGTTTATTGTGAGTGTGACAATAAAGCAAGAGTTGGACCTTTATCGGTGTGTGGTACTCTGGTTAATGGGAGCAAAGAGAAGTGTCAGCACAGCAAGACTTGGTCCTTAACTGAAACGCACAGGCCCGAGGAAAATATCTGGTACTGGCCTTCACCTCACCCACTGCCATGGGGAGGACATGGGCCGTAGCGCATCTCACCCTCACATACGTAATACCCCTAGACAAATCAGAGGGGTTGAGGCCGCTACACACACATTGCTCTGAATTGGACGGTGGTCTGCTACGAACTCGCTTGCTTGCTGGGAGCAGAAGCACTTATGGGCTGTACACAGGCGGAGCTCCGTGGAAACCAGAAAATTCACATTTTCATTTTGTTTTCATTCTTAATGAAAATAGATAGACTTTCATCATAGTTTTCAACAGTCGATGAAAATGTGGTGTACTTTTTGTTTCGGTTTCGTCACTGTAAAAATCCTCTGACGAATATTTTGACGAGAATATTTTCAGCAACTAAATTAATACTGGGGCAGGGTTAGCATCACATCACTGATCGATGATAATAAAATGTGATAAGGTTACAGTTATACAGAGGATGATGATGATGACCAGGATTCGTCTCCTAATTGTGCAGAGGCTGCCAGCACACACACACATTAGCGACTTCATGCATACTAACCCAGTAAACAGTCTATGGGATGTCTTTGATGAGTAATCTTGTAACTGAGGAGGGGTATAGGGCATGGGATATTCAGATAAATACAGGTGTTGAAGAAATGGACACTAACTTAATTGTTCTGAAACTAGCACTCCTTGACAACTGAGACTGTAAGGAAAGGCCAGATTAGGGGTCGTTGTGCAATCTGTACCCCATAAAGGTACATTGGCTCTTATATCCTTGCAGCACCGAACATCACCTGGATCAGCATACAGTGTTTACTCATGAGGCCAGAGCATATCTGCCCAGATATAGCTTCCTGTAGCCTTCTATCAAAGTGATAGCAGACTGGATCCTCAAGGTTGAAGTTTCAAGGGTGTATCTGTAGTTGGGCTCCCAGGCTCTGCCACAGCCAGGCCTTCAGAGGTGACAGCTTTCCAAGCTGGTGAATCTCCTAGGCTAGATGTGTAGAGTTGTGCTTCAAATGCATGCTAGGCCCCAATCAGGCTGTAAGGTCTAGCAGCCAGAACAGTCCAGCAGCAACTTATCAGGCCTTAGCCTGAGGCAAGAGAGTTAGCACATGGTCTTCCCAAATATTTATACTCTCCTCCATCATGCCCCAGTGGCTTGAGCCTCCTACTGGGACGACTAGAAGAAATATGAATATTCATAACTCAGCCAGGCAGGAATCCTCATATTATAGCCAGTAGTTTAAAGACCCCTACTGACAACTAGTGATGAGCCGAACACCCCCGGGTTCGGTTCGCACCAGAACCCGCGAACGGACCGAAAGTTCGAACGAACATTAGAACCCTATTAAATACAATGGATGCGAACGTTCGAATTCTAAAGTGCTAATTATAAAAACTATTATGCATGTTATTGTCCTAAAAAGGGTTTGGGAACCCGGGTTCTGCACCAGGGGACATGTATCAATGCAAAAATAAGTTTTAAAAACGGTCGTTTTCCGGGAGCAGTCATTTTAATGATGCATAAAGTGAAAAAAAAAAAGTCAAATATTCCTTTAAATATCGTACCTGGGGGGTGTCTAAAGTATGCCTGTGAAGTGCCACGTGTTTCCCGTGTTTAGAACTGTCCCTGCACAAAATGACACTTCTAAAGGAAAAAAAAGCCATTTAAAACTGCTTGCGGCTTTAATGTAATGTCTGGTCCCGGTAATATGGATGAAAATCTTTAAGAAAAATGGCATAGCTACCCCATGACCCCCCCCCTACCCCAGCCCATTACCAGCCCCTTTGGGTCTTGTATGGATATTAAGGGGAACCCCGCACATAAAATAAAAAAGGCCCTATATACTCTGAACAGCCGTATACAGGCGGTGCATACAAGACAGGGACTGTAGGTTTGTTCTTATGTAGAATCTGTTTGTAATTTTGAACAGGTACATTGTTGAAGTGTAGCTCCAGACCAAAAATCTATTTTTAAACTTTTTGGAAAACATAGGTAAGGGTTATCACCCCTGTAACATTTGTTTTGCTGTCTGTGCCCCTGTTCAGAACATTTCACCTCACTTTCCGTCCTAATGACAACTGTTTTTGAAATGTGGTGTTTTTCTTGAAACAAGGATTGCTGATAAAGCATCAGTACAGAGGAGACACCTTTCTCCCATATTTATTCTTACAGGAGAGAATTTTCCTTCCTAGTGGTAGATTTCCTCTCACTTCCTGTTGTCTTCTTGCGTTTGCAAGTAGGAGTCGTTTGTAAGTTGGATGTTTGAAAGTAGGGACCTGCCGTATATACTCTGCAGAAATAGGCCCCTTAGTTGTTGGTGTTGGCACAACACTGTAAGCACTCACAGTTACTCTTGGTTGGTGCTGGAACGCCCTGCTGTCAACTATTATATCAGGAATTTTAATTACATATAATTGTTGAACAGTGGTAGTAAAAATTGGGCCTTTGATGGTGGTGCTGGTGCCACAACACTGTAAGCCCTGACAGTTACTCTTGGTGGGTGCAGCAATGGGCCCTGCTGTGAATTATTAGATCAAGAATTGTAATTACATGCCCCTGTTGAACAGGGGCTGAAAAATTGGGCCTTAGGCACTGGTGGCACAACACTGCAACCCTTCACAGATACTGTACTTGGAGCACAGCAATGAGCCCTGTTGCAAAGTATTGCTTCAAAAATTGTAATGACACGCCCCTGTTAAACAGGGGCTGAAAAATTGGGCCTTAGGCACTGGTGGCACAACACTGCAACTCCTCACAGATACTGTACTTGGAGCACAGCAATGAGCCCTGTTGCAAAGTATTGCTTCAAAAATTGTAATTACACGCCCCTGTTAAACAGGGGCTGAAAAATTGGGCGTTAGGCACTGGTGGCGGCACCCATAAACAAAAATGATCTTCCAAGCTATCATCATCAATCGTATCATTGAGGACTCGGAGGAGGAGGATAGCCAGTCAACATAACAGCACAGGCACTCAGCATCAGCATCAGTCTTGAAGGGATGTGACATTTTAAAATCAATTAGTCTGTTATATCAGCATCAGGTGTGTGGTAGCTGGTGGTGATCCAAGACTGGTTCATCTTGATGAAAGTCAGTCGATCAACCGAGTCGGTGGACAGGCGCACCCTGTGATCCGTGACAAATCCTCCAGCAGCACTGAATGTGCGTTCCGAAAGAACGCTGGATGCAGGACAGGCCAGTAGCTCAATTGCATACTGTGCAAGCTCTGGCCAGTGATCCATCCTCAAGACCCAGTAAGCCAGAGGATTTTCGGTGGGGAAGGTGTCCAAGTCTGACCTTGCCCCTAGATATTCCTGCACCATGTTTATCAGACGCTGGCGATGGTTGCTGGAACCGATCATACTTTGGGGCTGCGGACTAAAGAATTGTCTGAACGCATCGGTCAGACGGCCACCTTCCCCACCGCTCCTTCTTTGACTGGCCGAAGCCTCAGCAACTCGTTGTCCAGGACCAGGAGTTTGCAACCTCCCAGTCTCTGGGAACGCGTTGCACAGACCTTTCTGCAAGGCCTCCCGGAGTTGTCTCATCCTCTGCTCCCTCTGCGACGGTAACATAAGGTCCGCAACCTTACCCTTGTACCGTGGATCAAGGAGAGTGGCCAGCCAGTAATGGTCCCTCTCCTTGATCCGAAGAATACGAGGATCCTTCCGCAGACTTTGCAGGATCAGGGAGGCCATGCAGCGTAGGTTTGCTGAGGCATTCGCTCCGGAGTCCTCTGGGTCACTAAGGACGACATGATCCGCAGCCACCTCCTCCCAGCCACGTACAAGTCCACTGGTTTCTTGGGACTGTAAATCATCCCTAAAAGACTGCTGCTGATGATGCTGAGTGCCAGCCTCCACCTCCATGCTGACACAATCCTCCTCCTCCTCCTCCTCCTCCTCCTCCTCCTCCTCCTCCTCTTCCTGTGCGATGGGTGGGACAGAAGGAACACTGTCTGGGTAAAGGGGGCCTTGAGAGGCAAGGAAGTCCTCCTCTTCCTGCCTCTGTTCTGCCTCAAGTGCCCTGTCCATTATTCCACGCAGCGTGTGCTCCAACAGGTGGACAAGAGGTACAGTGTCACTGATGCATGCACTGTCACTGCTCACCATCCTCGTGGCCTCCTCAAATGGTGCCAGGACAGTGCATGCATCCCTGATCATGCCCCACTGGCGTGGAGAAAAAAAACCAAGCTCCCCTGACCCTGTCCTGGTGCCGTAGTCGCACAGGTACTCATTGATGGCCCTCTGCTGCGTGTGCAGCCGCTGCAGCATGGCCAACGTTGAGTTCCACCTGGTGGGCATGTCACATATAAGGCGGTTCTTGGGCAGGTTCAACTCCTTTTGCAGCTCAGCCAGGCGAGCACTGGCATTATAAGATCTGCGGAAATGCACACAGACTTTCCTGGCCTGCCTCAGGACATCCTGTAAGCCCGGGTACCTGCCCAAGAAGCGCTGCACCACCAGGTTAAGGACGTGAGCCACACAGGGCACATGGGTCAGTTGTCCCTGTCGGAGGGCGGAGAGGAGGTTGGTGCCATTGTCGCAAACCACCATTCCTGGCTTAAGCTGGCGTGGCGTCAACCACCTCTCGGCCTGGCCCTGCAGAGCAGACAGGACCTCTGCCCCAGTGTGGCTTCTGTCCCCCAAACACACCAGCGCAAGCACGGCATGGCATCTTTTTGCCTGCGTACTTGCGTAGCCCCGTGAACGGCTACGGAGCACCGCTGGTTCATAGGACAAACCACAGGAAGAGGCCATGGAGGAAGAAGAAGAGGAGGGGGTGGAGGAGAGAGGTGTGTCACAACCAGTAGTAGCATTTTGGAGGCGTGGCGGTGGGACAACCTCCAACACTACTGCACCTTGTCCTGAATCCTTCCCAGCTGCCAAAAGAGTGACCCAATGGGCCGTGAAAGAAAGGTAACGTCCCTGTCCATGCCTGCTGGACCATGAGTCAGCGGTAATATGCACCTTACCGCTGACCGCCCTGTCCAGCGAGGCCAAGACATTGCCTTCCACATGCCGGTAGAGAGCCGGAATAGCCTTCCGTGAGAAAAAGTGGCGTTTGGGAACCTGCCACTGAGGAACCGCACATTGCACAAACTCACGGAAGGGGGCCGAGTCTACCAACTGAAAAGGCAGCAGTTGAAGCGCTAGCAATTTAGCCAAGCTAGCATTCAACCGCTGGGCATGTGGATGGCTGGGAGTGAACTTCTTTCGACGGTCCAGCAGCTGGGGCAGGGAAATTTGCCTGCTAGAATCGGACGTCGGTGTACTGCTAGCAGAGTGGGCGCAAGTACTTGGCTGTGACACACCTAATTCTACACCTTCATTCCTCTCAGTGCATGTTTCAGAGAGGACTGAAGTTATAGTGGGGTTGGAGATCCCAGCTGATGCGGTGCAAGGAGAGGTCCGCTTGGTTCTTTGGTGTGGGTCTTTGAGGTAGGCTTGCCAACGAGCTGCATGGCAGGTCAACATATGTCTGGTCAGGCATGTGGTACCCAAGCGGCTGATGTTTTGGCCACGCGATATACGCTTGAGACATATGTTGCAAACAGCAGCTGTGCGATCTGATGCACTAGCCTCAAAAAAGGCCCACACCAAAGAACTTTTTGAATGACGGGCAGAGGCAGCGCCCTGCACAGGCGGAGCTCTGCGGTGTGATTCCGTCGGTGTACTGCCCTTACGCTGGCCACCAAAGGGCATCCTGCCTCGTTGGAGATGTGCCTCCTCCTCATCCTCCTCCTCCTCCTCTCTCCTATTAGGCACCCACGTGGAGTCATTGACCTCATCATCCCCTCCCTCCTCATCACTGGAGCCAATCTGGCAGTATGCTGCAGCTGCTGGAACATGACTGCCAGATTGGTGTCCTTCTTGAGCATCCCCTCTGTCTGCTCTCACGCTACTGCCTTCCTCTAGCTGGGTTTCATCATCAGACCCTTCGAAACGCTGGGCATCCTCCTGGAGCATGTACCCAACACTGTGCTGAAACAGTTCGGGGGACTCCTCAGGAGGAGGACATGGTGGGTCTAGGGAAGGAGTGACTGATGATTTGTCTGACATTGATACCAGGGAAGACGACGCTTTGGCAGCTGCTTTTCCAGTACCCTGAGCCTGGGTGAGAGAGGATGAGGAGGAGGAGGAGGAGGGCTTGGTCATCCACTCTACCAAGTCTTCGGCATGATGTGGCTCAACATGTCCAGCTGCCGAAAAGAAGGACAAGCGTGTCCCATGGCCATGTGCTGATGACAATGCACCGCGTCCACGACCAGCACTGTTGCCCCCAGACACAGAGCCTGCTTGCCCTCTTTTATTGCCTCCTGACTGTCTGCCTCTCCTTGTTTGCCTTCCAGACATTCTAATAGATGGCCTGCAGGGAGATGGGAAAAAAGCAATAAGGGCTACCTTCAGGTGTCCTTCTCTGTCCCTTGAAACAAGGACTTTCACAGTGAAAGAAACTGACACTGTCCCTACCTAGAGTTTTCTGTCCCTAGAATAAATGTTTTTTTTAAGCACAATATAGCACAAGGACAATTAACTCACTGTCCTTACAGGTCCCTGGAAACAAGGACTTGCAGAGTGAAAAAAAAAAAACACTCTCCCTACCTACAGTTTTCTGTCCCTAGAAAAAATGTTTTTTTTAAGCACAATATAGCACAAGGACAATTAACTCACTGTCCTTACAGGTCCCTGGAAACAAGGACTTGCAGAGTGAAAGAAACTGACACTGTCCCTACCTAGAGTTTTCTGTCCCTAGAATAAATGTTTTTTTTAAGCACAATATAGCACAAGGACAATTAACTCACTGTCCTTACAGGTCCCTGGAAACAAGGACTTGCAGAGTGAAAAAAAAAAAACACTCTCCCTACCTAGAGTTTTCTGTCCCTAGAAAAAATGTTTTTTTTAAGCACAATATAGCACAAGGACAATTAACTCACTGTCCTTACAGGTCCCTGGAAACAAGGACTTGCAGAGTGAAAGAAAAAAAACACTCTCCCTACCTAGAGTTTTCTGTCCCTAGAAAAAATGTTTTTTTTAATCACAATATAGCACAAGGAAAATTAACTCACTGTCCTTACAGGTCCCTGGAAACAAGGACTTGCAGAGTGAAAGAAAAAAAACACTCTCCCTACCTACAGTTTTCTGTCCCTAGAAAAAATGTTTTTTTTAATCACAATATAGCACAAGGAAAATTAACTCACTGTCCTTACAGGTCCCTGGAAACAAGGACTTGCAGAGTGAAAGAAACTGACACTGTCCCTACCTAGAGTTTTCTGTCCCTAGAATAAATGTTTTTTTTAATCACAATATAGCACAAGGAAAATTAACTCACTGTCCTTACAGGTCCCTGGAAACAAGGACTTGCAGAGTGAAAGAAACTGACACTGTCCCTACCTAGAGTTTTCTGTCCCTAGAATAAATGTTTTTTTTAATCACAATATAGCACAAGGAAAATTAACTCACTGTCCTTACAGGTCCCTGGAAACAAGGACTTGCAGAGTGAAAGAAAAAAAACACTCTCCCTACCTACAGTTTTCTGTCCCTAGAAAAAATGTTTTTTTTAAGCACAATATAGCACAAGTAAAATTAACTCACTGTCCTTACAGGTCCCTGGAAACAAGGACTTGCAGAGTGAAAGAAAAAAAACACTCTCCCTACCTACAGTTTTCTGTCCCTAGAAAAAATGTTTTTTTTAATCACAATATAGCACAAGGAAAATTAACTCACTGTCCTTACAGGTCCCTGGAAACAAGGACTTGCAGAGTGAAAGAAACTGACACTGTCCCTACCTAGAGTTTTCTGTCCCTAGAATAAATGTTTTTTTTAATCACAATATAGCACAAGGAAAATTAACTCACTGTCCTTACAGGTCCCTGGAAACAAGGACTTGCAGAGTGAAAGAAACTGACACTGTCCCTACCTAGAGTTTTCTGTCCCTAGAATAAATGTTTTTTTTAAGCACAATATAGCACAAGGACAATTAACTCACTGTCCTTACAGGTCCCTGGAAACAAGGACTTGCAGAGTGAAAGAAACTGACACTGTCCCTACCTAGAGTTTTCTGTCCCTAGAATAAATGTTTTTTTTAATCACAATATAGCACAAGGACAATTAACTCACTGTCCTTACAGGTCCCTGGAAACAAGGACTTGCAGAGTGAAAGAAACTGACACTGTCCCTACCTAGAGTTTTCTGTCCCTAGAATAAATGTTTTTTTTAAGCACAATATAGCACAAGGACAATTAACTCACTGTCCTTACAGGTCCCTGGAAACAAGGACTTGCAGAGTGAAAGAAAAAAAACACTCTCCCTACCTACAGTTTTCTGTCCCTAGAAAAAATGTTTTTTTTAATCACAATATAGCACAAGGAAAATTAACTCACTGTCCTTACAGGTCCCTGGAAACAAGGACTTGCAGAGTGAAAGAAACTGACACTGTCCCTACCTAGAGTTTTCTGTCCCTAGAATAAATGTTTTTTTTAATCACAATATAGCACAAGGACAATTAACTCACTGTCCTTACAGGTCCCTGGAAACAAGGACTTGCAGAGTGAAAGAAACTGACACTGTCCCTACCTAGAGTTTTCTGTCCCTAGAATAAATGTTTTTTTTAAGCACAATATAGCACAAGGACAATTAACTCACTGTCCTTACAGGTCCCTGGAAACAAGGACTTGCAGAGTGAAAGAAACTGACACTGTCCCTACCTAGAGTTTTCTGTCCCTAGAATAAATGGTTTTTTTAAGCACACTATAGCAGAAGCACAAAACACACTGACACTCTCCCTACCTATCCTTCTCTTTCCCTAAACTAAAGGAATCCAGGTTAAGCAAGAAAGAAATAACAGTCACTGTCCCTGCCTATGCTACTCTATCCCTGCTCCGGAACACACTACACTAGGCCGCCGTGCTGGCGGCCTTTTATAGTGTGGGGCGTGTACTAAACACCCTCAGCAATAATTGGCCACAGGCATCCTGCCTGTGGCCAATCATTGCTCTCCTCGCTGCCGGCGCTGTGATTGGCCAAGCATGCGGGGTCACAGTGCATGCTTGGCCAATCACAGCGCCTGGATGACACTGCGATGGCGTAGTGCATTGTGGGCCGTTCGCGTCACTCGAATTTGGCGCGAACGGCCCAAATCGTTCGATCTTCGTCGAACGATCGAACAGCCAATGTTCGAGTCGAACGTATGTTCGACTCGAACACGAAGCTCATCCCTACTGACAACCTCCTGAGCTAAGGGAGAAACCAAATGCGCATCTATACAAATCTAACTGGGTTGACTACCACCCAGCCAAAAACTAGATTTTCCTATTACTTAGCAACCTAACTAAGAGGGTGCTAACCTGGATTTTTGCTGCACTGAGATATACATTATGGCAATGTAAACAAACATATTCCTGGAAAAATGCTGGGACTCTTTCCAATGGTCCTCTTGGTGACCTCATTATTATTATTATTATTCAAGGTTTATATAGTGCCAACAGTTTGCACAGCACTTAACAACATGAGGGCAGACAGTAGAGTTATAATACAATTCAATACAGGAGGAATCAGAGGGCCCTTATCGCGTACCTGGTGCTGGAAGCCAATGGAGAGAGAGGGCTTCCCTTGCGGCTACGTTCAAGACCCCCCTGAGGGTGAAAACAGGAGAGGTCAGGCTAAAAGTAGCACAGGTCGCCTGCTGGACTATATGCAGAAAGTTCCAGAGTACAGCTGGTGTGCTGGCGTAGAATCAGCAGACAGGTGGCGCCCGTGAGGTGTTGCAGGATTCAGATAATGCTGCGACTGGAGCTTGGTCAGAAGGAAGCCTAGGTCCTGAGCTGGGATGGTATCAGAGTAAACGTGGTCAGGTGGATAGCCGAGATCAAACACAGGAAGCAAATAGGAGACAGGTCAAGGACAAGCCGGATCGGTAACAGAAGACACAGGAATATCACGGAGATAACACACTGGAGGAGCCAAAGTTCAAACAGCAAATGCAGACACTAGCAGACTTCCTTATATAGGCCCATGTGACCTGCTGGTAGAGATACTGGGTCCTAAAGTCCTTCTTCTGCAAGAGATGCTGGGTCCTAAAGTCCTTCTCCTGCCATAAGTGCTGGTAGAGAGGCTGGGTCCTAGAGTCCTTCTCCTGCTGTTGGTTCCCTGACAGTGCCCCTCCCTGACGGGCAGCCTCCAGATGCCCATTTGGGCAATTTTCTCAGTGTATTTTTCCCGAAATTCTCGAAGGAGTCTAGGGACATGTACATTGGCTTCAGGTTCTCAGGTGCTCTCTTTGGGTGGATACCCTTTCCATTTAATTAGGAATTGGGTTTGTCTCCCTCGCTTCCTGCAGTCCAGGATTGATTCTACCTCAAATTCTGTGTCCTCTCCAATAGTCACTGGTGGTGGCGGTGGCTCTGCTCTCCCTGGAAATGGATCTGGAACAGTTGGTTTAAGCAAGGAGGTGTGAAAGACCGGATGGATCCTATATGACTCAGGCAGAGACAGTTTGTACGCCACTGGGTTTATTTCCCCTTTGATCTGAAAGGGGCCAATATACCTTGGCCCTAGCTTCTGCAAAGGGCAGGTCAATTTCAGGTTGGCAGTAGACAGCCACACTTTGTCCCTTACCTTGAAGGCAGGATTCCCCCTCCGTTTCCGATCACAGTGTTTTTTGTAATGCAGCGTACACACGATCGTTTTTAATGACGAGAAAAATTAAATTTTTTAAAATGGTCCTTAAAAATGATCGTGTGTGGGCTTTCCAGCATTTTTTCCGATGAGAAAAACGCAGAGAATCACGACGAGAAAAATTGGAACATGCTCTAATTCACGTCGTTTTTTACATCGTCGTTTTTCTCATCATGAAAAACGGCCGTGTGTGGGCTTTAACGACGTGAAAAAAAATGTGCATGCTCAGAATCAAGTATGAGACGGGAGCACTCGTTCTGGTAAAACTAGCGTTCGTAATGGAGATAGCACATTCGTCACGCTGTAACAGACTGAAAAGCACGAGGCTGAAAAGCGTGAATCGTCTCTTAACAAACTTTACTAACATGAAGGGTGGCGCCATCCGAATGGAACTTCCCCTTTATAGTGCCGTCGTACGTGTTGTATGTCACCGCGTTTTACTCGAACATTTTTTCCACGATAGTGTGTAGGCAAGGCAGGCTTGAGAGGAAACACGAAAAATCACGTTGAGAAAAATGCAGTTTTTTTCAATGACATAAAAAACGATCGTGTGTACGTGGCATGTTGTGGAGATTTTTATGGAGATGTATTTAATATGTATTGTCATAGTGTCACCCAGTGTTAGTACTTCCGCAACCCGCTCTAAAAGAGCTGATTGGGGTAGTCTGAGGCTGGTTGAATCCCGTCTGATAGGGGAAAACGTCTTGAGGTTGGAGTGTGATGTTTGCAGGGTGCGGATATGTCCACCGACGGGGGCCCTCTGTGCATTAGCACGGACGATCGTTAGGGAGGGGATATGCTCACTCTGCAACGACATCATTGGTTATAGGCGGATGCGCGCTCTTGTCTCTGCTGTGTCTGATCAACATTGATTGGGATTCATAGCGTGCATCTGCAGATAGCCTCCCTCATTCAATAATAGTATAATCTTAATATGCGTTATTCTATGGAATAGCGCAGAATAAGAATTCCTATCAACGGTAACTTTAGCCATCATACGTTATTGTATTCATTGTATGTATTATTGTATTGAATCCTTTAAACTATATTTCTTGAGTGGGATTCATGTATGACATCTCCTGTTGGAAGGAATGTCCAGGTATTGCCATTTTCCTTGTATGGTAGGGACATCCTGTGATGTCCCCGCCCATGGGGGGAGGTGATTGCTTGCTGCAGCCAATCACCTCCTGTCTGAGATCTTTTGAGTTTAATAAAAGCCTATGATTAGGCGTCAGCTAGTCAGTCTATGCTGGAATGGCCTGATGATAACACCTATGTGTGAGGCTTGCTTCTTGGAATGAATGATGGGTGAGTGGAACTTAGGCTAAAGATAGCATTATTGCAAAAAGATGAAATCTGATGTGTGCTTAGATAGCACAGGAATTATAGGCTGTGTGCTCTGCAAACAGCCCAGAAATTCCACAACAGTATGGCGGGTCAGGACCTTTGGGAATAGATGGAGTCCCTTTGGACATTGGATCGAGATGGGGGGGGGGAGAGTGCATCTACGTTCCAATGTGTGGGGGGCTCTACTTTATAAAAGAACACATTTTTTTGTCTTTTTGAAATAATGCTGTTTGCAGTACGAGAGATGTGTGTGTGATTTTGTCATGGATCGTATGCCTGTGAATTTGATTGTGTGTGCCTGTGTGGGTATGCCTGGGTGTGCCTGGATGTTTGTGTGAGAGAAGCTGAAAATGGCTGCCCCCATGAGGTTTAGCGGGGGAGGGGCAGGCAACATGGCTATCACTGCCAACATGTTTGAAAGTTGTGTATCTATTGACTTTCCAATTTTCATTACAAAGTTGTGTGTACTGTTTGTGCCTGTGTGAATGCTGATGGAAACTGTATATTGTGTATGAAATGAGAAATATAGACTGTATGTGATTAGATTGTTTGGCTGCATTGAGCCATAAGCCATGTGCTTTAGTGGGGGAGGGGCAGCCAGCATCTATCAGTTACAATGGTGAGAGTTGGTGACTCTCTGTGGGTGGCATGCAGGAGTTTTGTGCTGGAAGGGCTTGCCCACTGTTTGCAATGGAAAATGTTTTGTGTTGCTGCGCCTATGCCCTAAGGGAAGGACAATGGTGCTGGAAGGGCCCTGAGGGATGATGATCTGATGTTACAAGCAACATTGTACTGTATGTGTGTAGTGTTTGTGATTTCTATGAAAAATAGAAATGGATAGATTGTGATTTTTGCCTTTATAGGGGACAAAGACACATGTCCCCATAAGTGTAAAAATATTTTAACAAAAGTGTTTGGTTTTTAAGTTGAAAGTTCCCGCCGCATATCCAAGTGGCCAGGCATTGCTAGAAGGCAGACAATAGTATGTCTGTGCAATGGCTTGTTATGGAAGCTGAGGCCACTGTGTGTGAACTTTAGGTAGAGAAAAGTGGTGAATATCTCAGAGTATATTAACTTAGAGAAATGAATATGTTTTTAATATTGTTCATGTAACTAACATTTATTGAATGTGCTGTTTAGTTGGCAAAAGGGAGGCTAAGTTTGTAAGTGTACATGTGGTCCTTGTAGAGCAGGGATATGCAATTAGCGGACCTCCAGCTGTTGCCAAACTACAAGTCCCATCATGCCTCTGCCTTTGGGTGTCATGCTTGATGCTGCCAAATGTCTCGCTATGCCTCATGGGACTTGTAGTTTGGCAACAGCTGGAGGTCCGCTAATTGCATATCCCTGTTGTAGAGTGTAGGTGACACCTTTTTCAGTGGATTTTGATGATAATTTAGAAAAGTTTCAATGGTGTAGTCAGTCTTTGTGGAGAAAAGCATTTTTGGTTCTCTAGTGAAGAGATCCTGGTTTTGGCAGGAAAAAGTAATGGCGCCATTCTTGGTTTTTGTTAGCCTTGCAGGTTTGTCTGCCATTTTGAGGCACTTTTTTTCCTTAGCCTGTGGGTATCCTATAAGGGAAGGTGCAGCCACCTTTCCTTTGGGTATGATATCATGTGACCATGCTGTGGCATTCGTCAGCTATGTTGCTGGTGGAATTTCTCAGCCTTTGGGGCAGATTTTGATGTTTGGTGTGAATATAGTGCGATCTTTTCTGCGTTGGAACCTGGTGGAGGCCATTTGTGTTTTTCTTTGTGTAGGGGAACCAATGTGGTGTTCATTGTGACGTCCCATGCTGGTTTTGGCGGGAAAAATTGCATGCGTTAATGGCGCCATTGTTGTCCATGAGGTGTGCGGTTTTCATCCACCATTTTGCTGTCCTGGCTTGTCGGCCATTTTGAGAGACGTTTACAGTTTGAGATAGGAAGTTCCAGTTTAGCAAACACGGCTCCTGAATATGCTGTATTGGCATTTGTTGATCGGCGCAGTTTTCTTATGTTTTATGCGTTTACAGTTTGACCTGTGCACTGCTGGGAAGAGTAGTGAGACACCAGGGTGACATACTGAGAGACTGGTTTTTGTTTAATGAATTCGCTGGTTTAAATTGTTTTTCTAAGCATCGCCTTTTGAGTTGAGTAGAGTGGTATCTTGAAATAGCGCGGTCTTACCCCGAGGGGCCACAACGTGCTTGCGGACACACGCACATGCTGGGGCCTATTTATGGATGGGATCTGGCTGACCTACCAGCAGTTGGAGTGTGGGAGGAGGCCAACGCAGAGACAGGGACAACATGCAAACTCCATGCAGATGGTGTTAGGAGGAAGGTTTCTCTATTTTCATTTAAGTGAATGTAAGCTATTACAGGGTCAGCTGACTTTGCAGTATATGCGCAGCGTTTTTTTTGCATTGGATTTTGGTTTTAAGAAAAACGTCACTTTACACTGAATTTTGATAGATTGTAAGACTAACAGAGTTTTTGTACAATGATGTGTTTTTATGTTTAAATATTTGGGAGTTTCCCAGAGAGCAATTCATTTTTTGGAACTTGTACTGTATAGCCATCTTTTGGCAGGAGTTTGTATTTTGAGTCCCAACTTATGGTTTGACTTCCAGGGAATGTGGGTCAGGGGGGATTCCCTCCCATTTGCAAAGGAGGGTTTACTCCATCATTTCCTTGACAAGGTTTTAAATGGTAGAAATATATATGATGTGTAGCCATGGATTTTTTTTGAAGTCTTGATAGACAAGGCGATAAGGCCCAAGGCCTCCCCTCCCCCTCCCTCTTCCTGAACAATTGATATGTAAATAAACCAGTTTGGTTTTTTTAAGTAGCTGAGCATAACCGGAAGTTTCTTTTCAGCATTTATATATCAGCAGAAAGTTGGTGGGAGGAGCTTGGGGTTGTCTGAATGAGATTTGTGCTTGGAAGGAAAATGGAAAGCATTTTGGCGTTTAGAAGTCTTTTATATTTTGTTCCAGTTTTGTGAAGTTTTGTACTGTAGTTTTGGGTAGAGAGCAAACGGGGGCATCACCATTATTTTATCATCTAGATACAGAGAGAGAAGCCACATTGTTCTGCAGGTGGTAAACTGGCGTAAGTGTTCTGTGAGGTTTAGTCTGACAACGCAGTGTATGGGTGTATAGCGGAAAATGCTTGTGTATGCATGCACTGTGAGGGGTAGAGGCCTAATTCGGGGGTTGATCTGTGGTTGTTCTGTAGTTCCAAAAGTGTTGGGACAACAAGCCATAAAGTTGACGCCTCGGTTAGGGTTTCTAGTTGGAGGACTTGACCATATAGTGGTTGTAGTTCTGCAATTCACCGTATAAGAAGACACCGGGCGGGGATCTCCGAAATGGGTGCAACGGTTTAACCTGGATGCAGGTTTAAGATGATAAGCCGATTCGAATCGCCATGGACACAAGGAGGTCTGTGCAAAGGGAAGGAATGGAGGCTTCCCATAGTCAGACGGTCACACAGTGCACGAAGCCTAGTTTTGGGGCAAAGGCCTTTGAACCCCAAAAAGATTAACATAGGTGGTCCAAGGATACTATTTTGGGTATCCCTCTGGAATGGATGTAGTTGAGCTGCGGCTTCAGAAATCTGTAATGATGAGGAACGGTGGCTCATGCCCGTTTGTTTGAACTTTGTATGGCTGGTACATGGAAGGTTCTCGAGCTGCTCTCATGGTTGTCCCATTGTATTTTTTTTTTCTATTGCTGAAAGAGTGAAGGGAGAATTCTGGCTGTTTGTTTTTTTCATTTTTGGTTTTGGAAACTTTGAAGTATCTCCCCCACGTTTGTATCTGAGTGTTTATATGTAGTAACGTGAATATGTTCGAACTTACCGCGGCAATCCTACGATGCGTCGCGGCTGTTGTATTTTTGTAGGAACGGGAAAAGTAAGGGTTACAGAGGGTTTTGTTTGAATCAGTTTTGAAAGAATGTCATTGATAATTTACCAATGTACAGGAATGTCATTATTGTTTTCCATTCTTTGCAGGTTAAATATGAAGAATAGAGTAATGATTTTGCTTATAAGTATTTTTCAGGTCCAAGGAGTTTGTACACAGAGAACAGGTGTATGTAGACAGCGGTACATATGGATAAATACGAGTCTAAGGAGGTAAAAGTATCATAGGTTATTTCATTGTTTCTTTTTTCCTGCACCACACCTTTCTTCCTTCAGTCTGTAATGAGGAAGAAAAGGGGGGAGAAGTGATAAATGTAAGAGTGACAGTTTTTTTTCAAACTAATAATAACCTCTGTAATTCTAACCAAGTTTGTGCCAAGACTGTCTTTCTTTGATAGAATTTGAATCGGCAAGCAGCAGTCTGGTGAAGTAGGTTCCCATCCCAGAGGCTAAGAACCTTGTCAATGGCTCCAGGTATTGTAAGCCATTAACAGGTTATGCAGTGACCACAGTCCCGATGTCTGGTTTAGTGTCATATGAGGGTTGTTTGGAGGTCAATCAAAACCATAGTCGTACTCTCCTCATTAGCTGTCACTTATATTCTCGGCTGATGGGGGAGGTGCGATCGTTGTGACATGAACTTCAAAATTTCCACCAAAAGGTTTTCACGAGTCCCTCCTGGACCCTGACTTAATAATCAGTTTACATTCTTTCCAACCAGGTGACTGGGTCGTTGTAAAGAAGCTTGAGGGATGAGACCACGCCAGCCACTGCAAGAAGCGGCTCAACCACACCAAAGAATGAGGAGTATCTTTGTTTATTTATATTTTTATTGTTTAGTAAATTTCAGCAAGGGTAACGATGAAAAGCATCCCAAGTTATTATGTAAAGTGTATTTCCTGACTAGCTCAGAAAGCAAACAGGACCGATGGTCTGTTCTAAATCTTCACCGAGTTTTAGTCCCCAGCGACGACAGCGGTACATGCCATTTATGATGTTATTATGGGTATGAGGAGTTTTGACAAACTAGTGAAGACTCCAAACAGACACTTGTCAATGGAATCTAACGATGCATTTTTAGAGGGTTAGTACATTGGTTAGTTTTAATGGCTCTGCCTCTTGTCGGTTTGGGTATCTAGGCAGCCCACAAGTGTGTTTGAACTTTAGTTTGGTGTTTATGTGGATCTGCAGCTTATAAAGGTAATTCCCCCAAAGCAGGAGGTTCATGCGTGATGGTGAAGCTGTCCCAGCACCTTATCTCTTGGCCGATCGCGAGGATCTGATGGCGCAGGAAATTAAGAATGGCAGGGACAGCTAGAAGGGATTTGTTCACCAACCCTGACCAGGTCTGGGCATGGTGTCCTGCATGTGGGGGGGGCTTGGGCTTGGGATACGATTGAACAATTCTCATCCGTTAAGGATAGGGTTCTTCATGTAATTGTTGAAGCCAGAGCTGTAGCTAAGTGAAGGTTGGGAGTCTATTTTAAGGGTCTGGGAATCTTTGGCGATCTAATTTTTATTTTACAGCGGATCGTGGTTAAAGGAAGTGGGAATATATATACTCATGTTGTTTTATTTCTATTCTTTCTATGTCGTGACGAGGTGCTCCTGTTGCCTGATTTGACGCGTGACCAGAGTTTCCTTGATGAGACGCCCCGAAGCCGGACCCACATACAAGACACAGAGGATCACAGACGGATCGGCGATTACTACAGCTCACCATGTCGTGTCCTCCTTTATAAGTCATGCCCCTGAAGAGTAGAGTCTACATGTCAAGCCGTGTATTCCTTTTTATGGACTAAGGACTGATTCATTTACAGGTGTAAGAAGCAGATCAACTCTCATCGAGGGACACATGGGGTGCATATGACAAAAAAAGGGAGGACTGTTGTGGAGATTTTTATGGAGATGTATTTAATATGTATTGTCATAGTGTCACCCAGTGTTAGTACTTCCGCAACCCGCTCTAAAAGAGCTGATTGGGGTAGTCTGAGGCTGGTTGAATCCCGTCTGATAGGGGAAAACGTCTTGAGGTTGGAGTGTGATGTTTGCAGGGTGCGGATATGTCCACCGACAGGGGCCCTCTGTGCATTAGCACGGACGATCGTTAGGGAGGGGATATGCTCACTCTGCAACCACATCATTGGTAATAGGCGGATGCGCGCTCTTGTCTCTGCTGTGTCTGATCAACATTGATTGGGATTCGTAGCATGCGTCTGCAGATAGCCTCCCTCATTCAATAATAGTATAATCTTAATATGCGTTATTCTATGGAATAGCGCAGAATAAGAATTCCTATCAACGGTAACTTTAGCCATCATACGTTATTGTATTCATTGTATGTATTATTGTATTGAATCCTTTAAACTATATTTCTTGAGTGGGATTCATGTATGACATCTCCTGTTGGAAGGAATGTCCAGGTATTGCCATTTTCCTTGTATGGTAGGGACATCCTGTGATGTCCCCGCCCATGGGGGGGAGGTGATTGCTTGCTGCAGCCAATCACCTCCTGTCTGAGATCTTTTGAGTTTAATAAAAGCCTATGATTACGCGTCGGCTAGTCAGTCTATGCTGGAATGGCCTGATGATAAGACCTATGTGTGAGGCTTGCTTCTTGGAATGAATGATGGGTGAGTGGAACTTAGGCTAAAGATAGCATTATTGCAAAAAGATGAAATCTGATGTGTGCTTAGATAGCACAGGAATTATAGGCTGTGTGCTCTGCAAACAGCCTAGAAATTCCACAACAGGCATAAGTCACTTGGGCTTTCTGTATGCACCCCTGGAGGACCTGATAATTGTTTTGTATGAAAACCAGTCTGTCCTGCAAGGTGTGTTCAGTAGTTTCAAGCAGGGCAGCAGGGTGGAATCCATAATTGGCCCAGAATGGGGACTGTTTTGTAGCTGAATGGACAGAGTTATTATAGGCAAATTCAGCCAGAGGGAATAGGGAAGCCCAGTTATCTTGGGAAAAACAGCGGAGGTATTGCTCCAGGGTTTGGTTTGTTCTGTTTGCCCATTACTTTGGGGATGATAGGAGGATGAGAGGCAGAGGTCCACTTTCCAAGGCTTTACAAAGGGCTCTCCAAAACCTGGAGGTAAATTGCACCCCCCGGTTCTAAACAATGTTCTTTGGGAGTCTGTAAAGTCTGATGATCTCCTTGATAAAAGTATCATTGGTATGAAATGGGCCATCTTGGATAGTCGGTCTACCACAACCTGGATGGTCATGAAGCTTTCACAGGGAGGAAGGTCAACAATAAAATCCATATAGATCATCTCCCAGGGGCGATTAGGGATAGGCAAGGGTCTCAATAACCCCCAGGCTTTGGCTTTGTCACCTTTGCTACATAGACATGTTGTGCATGACTTGGCGTAGGATCTTCAGTCCCGACTGAGGTTAGACCACCAAAAGGACCGCTGAATGAGCTTGTTAGTCTTGTGGGCCCCAAAGTGCCCTGCAAGTTGTTGGTTGTGGAATTTCTTGAGAACCTGGGCCCTGCATCCTGAGGTACAAATATTTTGTCTTGGTGCCAAAGTAATCCATCCAGCCTCTTTAATGAGTCATGTTTGGATTCGGGGCGAGATGCAGAAGCTTTTTCAATGAATGCCTTTAGGCTGGGTTGAATTAGCAAAAAAATTTGCGCAGATAAGATGGTGCTTGGAGGAGCACATTCAGTAGATTCGGGGAACATCCTGGACGGGGCATCGGCTTTCCCGTTTTTGGAACCCGGGCGGTATGACAGGTGGAAATTAAATCTAGAAAAAAATAAGGCCCATCTGGCTTGTCGAGGTCTTAGGCGTTTTGCAGATCTTAGATATTCCAGATTTTTGTGATCTGTGAAAATAATAATTGGGTGGTTAGCACCCTCCAGCAGGTACCTCCATTCTTCGAGGGCGACTTTAATTGCCAGGAGTTCTCTGTCATCCACATCATAGTTTCTCTCGGCCTGATTCAGCTTCCTGGAGCAAAGGCTACTGGATGAAGCAGGGCCTTTGGTCCCTGACGCTGAGAGAGCACGGCTCACATAGCTACTTGGGATGCGTCCACCTCGAGGACAAAGGGGAGAGCTGGGTCTGGGTGTTGCAACATGGGAGCAGAGGTGAAGAGGGCCTTCAGCTGTTCAAAGGCCGTTTGAGAATCCTGGTTCCAGGAGAAGCGTTGTGAGTGTAGGTGAGTGAGCTGGGCGATTGGGGCAATGATAGTTGAGAAATTTCGAAGGAATTTCCTATAAAAGTTAGCGAAGCCCACGAAACGCTGGACCCCTTTCCTGTCAGGAGGTGCAGGCCATTCCAAGATTTCTGAGACCTTCTGAGGATCCATGGAGTTCCCCTCCATGGAGATAATGAGTCCCAAGAACTGGATAGATTGTTTCTCGAACTCGCACTTCTCTGCTTTGGCGTATGAGCCATGGGTTATTAAGGTCTTTAACACTTTTCTGACGTGCTCTCGATGGAGTTCAAGTGAAGCTTAGAAAATTAGTATATCGTCCAGATAGATGATTAAGAACAGGTTAAGGTATTCCCTGAAGATGTCATTCACAAAATGTTGGAATGTCGCGGGGGCGTTACATAACCCTAATGGCATCACAAGGTACTCGAAGTGCCCAAAGCGTGTTCGGAAGGCGGTCTTCCACTCATCACCTTCCCTAATACAAACCAGGTTGTAGACCCCCCGTAAGTCCAACTATGTGAAAACCCGAGCTGTTCCGAACCTTTGGAATAATTCAGGAAAGAGAGGGAGATCTGTTCTTGATGGTGATTTTATTAAGGTCCCTATAATCAATGCATGGTCTGAGAGAATGATCCTTCTTCTCAACAAAGAAGATACAGCTCCAGCAGGCGAAGAGGAGGGGCGGATGAATCCTTTGGCTAGGTTTTTCATCTATACATATTTGGAGGGACTCCAGCTCCAGCTCAGATAAAGGAAAGATTCGCCCTAAGGGTACTTCTGCTCTGGGTAGCAACTCAATCGGGCAGTCATGAGAACGATGCGGGGGCAGGGAATCAGCTCCTTTCTTGTCAAAGACATCAAGGAAATCAAAGTAGGTCGAAGGGACAGCATGACAGGGATCTGGTGTAGGTTGAACTGAGAGACACACTGAAGGGTTGACAGGCATGTGGATGTCACAGTGTTGGCGACAGTAGAGAGATGAGAAGCTGATTTCTCCCTTGGGCCAGTCGATTGCGCAGCCAGTGTATCCCTAGGATGGCTGGGAATATAGGAGACCTGATGATGTCAAAACTGTGTAATTTCTGATGGTCTGCATCCATGGTGGCAAGGACAGGGATAATCTCCTGGGTGACAGGTCCAGAGCGGAGCATTACCATCTGCTAAATGTACATAAATTCTTTGTTCCTTTATTTTTAGGGGTATGTGCAAATTCTTGGCAAGGTTGATGTTCAAGAAACAACTACAGGCTCCAGAGTCAACGATTGCCCGCAGCTTGACTTCCTTTCCAGCCACCTGCAGAGAGATAGGAAGAATTACATGAGTGGATACAGTCCCAGATAACTGGAGGTACGAGGGGCGTTGAAGGCTGGATTTACTTAGGCGAACAGGACAACTACGAAGGTAGTGGCCTGAAGCTCCACAGTAGAGACACAAGTTAGCTTGTCGTTTCCATGCTTTCTCTTCAGAGGTTAAAGCAGAGCGGAGTAGGCCAATTTGCATGGGTTCCCCATCAGAAGTATTGATAGGCTGGGGAACAGAGACTGGGATTGTCGGTCGTGGAACCTTTGGCATTACCCATGTGGGTCGGAAGGTCAGGGGGCGTTCTGACCGTCACTCCTGAAGTCGTCAGTCTAGTTAGATTGGATGAGATTATCTAATGATGTGGGAGCCTCTATCCTAGCTAACTCATCCTTGAGAGTCTCAGATAAGCCCTGCCGAAACTGGTATTTCAGGGCAGCATCATTCCACCCAGTATCAGCTGACCACTTGTGCGAAACTTCACAATATAATCCTCCACCGGTCGTCTGCCTTGTACTAGGGCATGAAGGGCAGACTCGACAGTAACAGTCCACTGTGGATTGTCATATAGGGTAGCCATAGCTTCAAAGAAGGTGGCAACTGAATCCAGTACTAAGTTATTTTGCTCAAGGAGGTCATGAGCCCAGGACTGTGGCTCATCTGATAAGTGTGAGATGATGAAACCCACCTTGACGGTCTCAAGAGAAAAAGTCCTTGGTTGCAGGGCAAACTAAAGCTCACAGGCATTTTTGAAGGCCCTGAATTTCCCGCGGTCACCTGAAAAGTGCTCAGGAGTGGGGCCTCTGGGCTCCGGAGGAGGTAATCCCACAGCAGGTGTGGCTATGGCAGGAGAACTTGCCGTTGAAGCAGAGACAGTGGAGCTAGTAGCTTGGTTAGAATCCGCAGGAGTATTGGAGGTAGTGAGGGAGTGAAGGCGTCCATCCAGCTAAAAGTAGCCATCTTGTAAGCTCTGGACTGCTTGTGTAAGAGCTATCATCTGCTGACATAGGGCCTCCAACTTGGAAGGCCTTAGACATCATGGCTGGTTGATACTATCACGTACCTGGTGCTGGAGGCCAATGAAGAGAGAGGGCTTCCCTTGCGGCTAAGTTCCAGACCCCCTGAGGGTGAAAACAGGTCACCTGCTGGACTGTAAGCAGGAGGTTCCAGAGTACAGCTGGTGTGTTGGTGTAGAATCAGCAGACAGGTGGTGCCCGTGAGGTGTTGCAGGATTTGGATAATGCTGCGACTGGAGCATGGTCAGAAGGAAGCCTAGGTCGTGAGCAAGGTTGGTATCAGAGCAGACGTGGTCAGGTGGATAGCCGAGGTCAAACACAGGAAGCAAACAGGAGAAAGGTCAAGGACAAGCCGGATCGGTAACAGGAGACACAGGAACAGGAATATCACGGCGATAACACACTGGCAGGGCCGGATTCCAGACAAGGCCACCGAGGCCAGGCCTCGGGGCGGCAGTCAGTGCAGGGGCGGCTCCGCCTATCCTCGCCGCCCTCACTCACGGGCACAGTCACCTCCCACTCCGCCTATTCTCCCCGCTCGCACTCACGGTCACACTGTACAGTTCCGGCTCCGCCTATCATCTCCGCTCATCCTCCCCGCCCTCACTCAGGGGAACACTGCAAAGTCACCGCCCATTCTCCCCGCCGTCATTCACGGGCATACTGCACAGTCTCCGCCCGCTCCGCCCATCCTCCCCGCCCTCACTTATGAGCACTCTACACAGTCCCCGCCCGCTCCTCCCATCCTCTCCGCCCGCACTCATGGGTAGTCACAGGCCCCACCCATCCTCTTTGCCCGGCCAAGCAAAACCTAGCATGGAGGGGGAACCAACTGATTTGCGAGTGATCTGCAAGTAAGTCGCACTGAAATCAATATCAACACTGCTACTGATTCCCCCCCCACACCACCACTGCTGCCACTGATACCCCCCACCAGCATTACTGCCACTGATACCCCCACCAGCATTACTGCCACTGATACCCCCCACCAGCATTACTGTCACTGATACCCCCCACCACCATTACTGTCACTGATACCCCCACCACCATTACTGCCACTGATACCCCACCACCATTACTGCCACTGATACCCCCCACCAGCATTACTGCCACTGATACCCCCCACCAGCATTACTGCCACTGATACCCCCACCAGCATTACTGCCACTGATACCCCCACCAGCATTACTGCCACTGATACCCCCCACCACCATTACTGCCACTGATACCCCCACCACCATTACTGCCACTGATACCCCCACCACCATTACTGCCACTGATACCCCCCACCAGCATTACTGCCACTGATACCCCCCACCACCATTGCTGCCACTGATTCCCCCCACAACCACTGATACCCCACCACCGCTACTGATACCCCACCACCACCACTGATACCCCACCACCGCCACTTATACCCCACCGCTGCCACTTATACCCCACCGCTGCCACTTATTCCCCCCCAACACCAGCACCATTACCACTAGTGCGACTTATACACCACCCACCACTGATACCCCCCACCTCACCACGACCACTGCTGCCACTGATCCCATTCAGCAACCACCATCCCTGCCACTGATCCCACCCCCCACCACTGCCACTCATCCCGTCCAATCTCCCCCTTCCACTACCACTCATTCCAACCTATCTTCCCCAACCACCACCCTCACCACTGATCCCATCCTCCCACCACCGCTGCCACTCATTTCATCCAATGCCCCCCAACCACCACCCTTGCCACTGATCCCATTCCCCTCATCATCTCTGCCACTAATCCCATTCAATCCCCCCTACCACTGATCCCACCCCCCAACCACCACCCTCACCACTGATCCCATCCTCCCACCACCGCTGCCACTCATTTCATCCAATGCCCCCCAACCACAACCCTTGCCACTAATCCCATTCCCTACATCATCTCTGCCACTCATCCCATTCAATCCCCCCTACCACTGATCCCACCCCCCAACCACCACCCTTGCCACTCATCCCATCCCCCCACCACTGCTGCCACTGATCCCACCCCCACCGCTGCCACTCATCCCATCTCTCCCTCAACGCTGCCACTGATCCTATCCCTATCCAACCACCACTGCTGCCACTGATCCCATCCCCCACCACCACCGCTGCCACTCATCCCAAGGGCATAACTACAGGGTCACAATTGCAATGGCGCACATGTTGCCCCTGTACACCTGGATGGGGGGGCATATAGAGGAACAAATCCCCTCTATTTTTCTCCTGCAGCCACTAAAAGCCTGCTTTTCCTCCCCTCCGTCCCATAGGCATTCAGTGGCTGCAGGAGGAAAATGGAGGGGAATTTGTTCCTCCATATGCTGCCCCCGCCGCCCCTCCTATCCAGGTCCTGCTGCCCCCAGGATCAGTGGGAAGGGTGCTGGCCAGAGGTCACAGTGCCAAGCAGAATATTTGACTCAAAAGGTATTTAATTCCTTGCTGGGTATGCTGCATAATGCACATATTTACAGTTATTATTGTATAAAAACAGTGCACAAATACACTAGGTATGTCTTTAATAACACAATATGCAAATCACAAGTACTTTCAGTTTTTTTTTGGCGGGGGGGGGTATTTCTAGTGTCATTTTTTTTTCTTTGCCTCATTTCTATCACATGGGGGGGGGGGGCTCAGAAGACCCCTATGTGATGGTGTGTGTGTGTGTAGGGGGGGGCGGCATTGAAGGACCCGGCCTTGGGGCGGCAAAGGGAGTAAATCCGGGCCTGCACACTGGAGGAGCGGAAGATCAACCAGCAAATGCAGACACTAGCAGATTTTCTTATATAGGCCCATGTGACCTGCTGGTAGAGATACTGGGTCCAAAAGTCCTTTTTCTGCCAGAGATGCTGGGTCCTAAAGTCCTTCTTCTGTCATAAGTGCTTGTAGAGATGCTAGGTCCTAGAGCCCTTCTCCTGCTGTTGGTTCACTGCTAGCCCTGCTCGTTAGAGCTTACAATCTAGGAGAGGGGGTCAAGTGATAAAAAAGGTAATAACTGTGGAGGATGAGATGACGGTGAAAATCAAAGTACAGTTGTTAGGTGGAGGCAAGATAGGTTTCTCTGAAGAGGATGGTTTTTAGGGATTGTCTAAAAGCAGAGTAGGAGATAATCGGACAGATTGGGGAAGGGAGTTACATAGGATGGGAGAGGCTCTGGAAAAGTCCTGGAGGCGAGCATGGGAGATGGTGACGAGTGAGCTAGAGAGCAGGAGGTCTTGGGAGGAACGAAGAGAACGATTCGGTTGGTATTTTGAGACTAGGTTAGTGATGTAGCTGGGGGCTGAATTGTGGATGGCTGTGTAAGTTGTTGTTAGTATTTTTAATTAAATTCGTTGGGTGAGCGGGAGCCAATGTAGGATTTGACAGAGAGAAGTAGCAGACACAGAGCGGTTGGTAAGGTGGATGAGCCTGGCAGCAGCATCCATGATGGACTGAAGGGGGATGGCCTATGTAAAGGTAAGCCAATAAGGAGGGAATTACAGTAGTTGAGGCATAAGATGACCAGGGAGTGAACTCGATTTCTCTATTTTCTACATTTTCATTACAGAAATCCTATGGTAAAGAGCAATAAACATCATACAAACATTGTGTTTTTTTAGCAGTTGAAAAATGTGCATTAATTTTAACCTCTTTCTGCCTAGACGGCTAGACGGCTACAGCGCGGGCCTAAATTAGCAGGAGGGTGTCCAGGTACGTCCTCTCGTGCATGTGATGCCTGCGCGCCCCCAGTCAATGAGGAAAAAAAAAAGCTGATTACCGTCTGGAGTAAACGGGACATTGGTCCCGCATACTTCAGACCCACTGCTGCTAAACAGTGTCCACCAGTGCCACCTACCAGTGCATATCAGCCCTGCTAAGCAGTGCCCACCAGTGCCACCTATCAATGCCCACCAGTGCCACCTATCAGTGCCCATCAGTGCTGCCAATCAGTGCCTCATCAGTGCCACCTATTAGTGTCACCTACCAGTGCCTGTCAGTGTCCATCTGTGCCACCTAGCAGTACCCATCAGTGCCACCTATCAGTGCTACCTATCAGTTCCCTTCAGTGCCACCTATCAGTGCCCATCAGTGCCACCTATCAGTGCAACCTCACCAGTGCAGCCTCATCAGTGCCCACCAGTGCCGCCTCATCAGTGTCCATCAGTGACATTTATCAGTGTCCATCAGTGCTGCCTTATCAGTGCTGCCTATCAGTGCCCATCAGTGCAGCCTATCAGTACCTATCAGTGCAGCCTCATAAGCGCACATCAATGGAGAAAAATTTAATTTACAATTGCAAGCCTAATAACAAACTCTGACTTTTAAAAAAAAAAAAAAATCTGTCTTTGTTTGTTTGTTTAGCAAAAAAATAAAAACCCCAGTAGTGATTAAATATCACTAAAAGAAAGCTCTATTTGTGTGAAAAAAATCATAAAAATTTAATTTGGGTACAGTGTAGCATGACCGTGCAATTGTTCTTCAAAGAGTGACAGCGTTAAAAGTTGAAAATTGGCCTGAGCAGGAAGGGGGTATAAGTGCACAGTAAGGCCCCTTTCACACTGGGGCGGTTTGCAGGCGCTATTTTGCTAAAAATAGCGCCTGCAAACCGAGCCTAAACAGCGGCTCCTGTGTCTCCAATGTGAAAGCCCCGAGGGCTTTCACACTGGAGCGGTGCGCTAACAGGACTTAAAAAAAAGTCCTGCTAGCCGCATCTTTGGAGCGGTGAGAGGAGCGGTGTGTTTACCGCTCCTACACCGCTCCTTCCCATTGAAATGAATGGGATACCGCGGTAATACCGCCCGCAAACCGCGGCTGTAGCCGCGGTTTGCGGGTGGTATTAACCCTTTTTCGGCCGCTAGCTGGGGTTAAAACCGCACCGCTAGCGGCCGAATACCTCTGCAATCCCGACGGTATAGCGCTGCTAAAAATAGCGGCACTATACCGCCACCGCCCCCACCGCCCCAGTGTGAAACCGGCCTAAGCAAGTGGTAAAGAATAACTTTTTTAGTAAAGTGTATATTCTATATTATGTTCTGTTTTTCTTAAGCTGGTATAGTTGCTATTTCAGCAGTGTCATCCTAGGACTTGTTTGGACGTGAGTGCTGTGACTGTGTGAAAATGAGACGGTCAGCAGAATGCTAATTACACTAAAAGAGAGTGTGTGGATTCAATGTGTCTGAGCTCATCTGGGGTAAGGAGCCAGCTAGCTGTCAAAACTAAAGTATGCTATATCAGTTAATAATACCTCATGAAGGAAATTCCCCCAATGAGACAGAAATTGGGACACAAAGGAAGAAAGAGCTAAAATAAATAATTAATTCATTTGGAATGACCTTGAAAGCAGTTAGGAGGGCCTATACACTGTGCAATAGGGAGAGAAGAGCATCAGATTTTAATTAATGTTTCCTAGTTCTTTCCAGATGATGGTATGGACTGAGGTTTTGGGAGCACAAATCAAATATGTTACCCATGCATGCATGACTAAATATTTTATATGTGTACTCTGTCTTTGTTGACCCCTTCCTACACTATTTCTGGAGTTTTCCTTCTGTCATTGGTATGTATGATGTACATTGTATGTCATTTAATATATGGCATAGCTGCATAACTTAAAGCATATTTTCTCTTTTGTAGGCAAATTAGAAAAAAAATATCACTACAATATGTTTGTTATGTGGTTTTTTTATTTTTATAAATTGGACAATGTTAGAGTGAGCAGGGGCGTAACTAGAAATCACAGGGCCCCATAGCAAGATGTTGTATGGGCCCCCCTCCCCTGCAACCACCCCCCCCCCCCACAAAAAAAAACTAATGCCATTAAACAACAGATTACCACACTCATGTGGCACAGTACCCAGGCAACAGCTTATATCAATTTCAAAACAAAAATTTAAATAACCATATACCGGTAATAAATAAAATGCAAAATTCAAAGCATTGTGTGTACTACTTTTACTCTTTTATACTTACGTTTTGTAAAGGGCAAACAAGGCAAACTGCACCGGTTTAAGAGGACAATTAACAGGATGACAACCTTGTAAGGGAAGGAATAAATTAGGTCTTACATTCTATGCACTTTAACTTGGCATAAAATTCTTAATTTTTGAGTTTACACCTACTTGATTTAGACCTTGATGCTTAACGTGCATATTTTCAACATGTCTTTAAAAATAACCAAAGAAAAAGAAGCCATGGTTTCAACATCCAACAGCCAAAAAAAAAGCCAAATGTAAGGCAACAGAACATTAGAAAAAGTCAACCTGAAAAAGAGTGAATCTTGATCTAAAATATGTAGATAAGATGATGATAAATTAACAAGATCTCACTACATTTCTTTTATTTGATTTTATCCATTTCTCTCCAAAGCTGTTTTCCAGCCAAACTGGCAGTGCAGAAGCCAAAAACCTGCCATCCTTTGATTTATTTGACTAGAAAGGTGTAATTTTTCAACAAACAGGAAGATTAATGCCGCGTACACACGATCGGAATTTCCGAGAACAAATGTTCGATGCGAGCTTTTGGTAGGATATTCCGACCGTGTGTGGGCTCCATCGGACATTTGCTGTCGGAATTTCCGACAACAAATGTTTGAGAGCAGGTTCTCTATTTTTCCGACAACAAAAGTTCTTGTCGATATTACGATCGTGTGTAGCCATTTCCGACGCACAAAAGTGTTGCGCATGCTCGAAACCAATTTGACGCATGCTCGGAATCATTGTATTTAATTTTTCTCAGCTCGTCGTAGTTTTGTACGTCTCCGCATTCTTGACCATCGTAATTTCCAAGCCACATTTGTGCGACCATGTGTATCCAAGACAAGTTTGATCGAAAATCCGTCGGAAACAAAAACACGGTTTTGTTGTCGAAAATTCCGATCATGTGTTCGCGGCATTAGATGGGTAAATGGGCAAGGTCTACACATTGCCCGTCCCATGTCTGTCCTCAATAGCATACAATGAAAAAGCCTAGCCTCTACACCTTTAACCCCAAATCTAGTTACAATTGATAATGGAGATCTGACTGCATACTACAGAAAGGGTTAATTATGGCAAACACAGCTGCCCAGCCTCCTCATAAACCAAGAGAACTACCTAGCATTTTTTCTTGTTGGAGGGTCCAGATCCAGAATAGAGCATCTTAAAAATAGCAAGCCACAATTTTTTTTAATTATGCTATGGGAATGGGGACATGTAAGAAATAAAAAGCAGGTATTATCCCAATTTGGCTGCAAAAGTGGAAATGCACTTTAAAAATGAAAAGAAATCAGAATTATAAGGTATCATTTGAATTGCACTTCATTGATATTGGCACCTACACATATTCACACAGAGGTGATGTGGACAGATAAAGAAGTGAACAGATAAAAGTTGACTGGAAAGATTGTGAATGATATAGATTGCAGCTGGTTAGCAGCTTCTGGAGTTCTAGAACAGGAAAACTTTCTGTGTTCCCTCCTACCACATCTACAGTGCCTTGAAGTTTTCCACATTTTTCATGTTACAACCAGAAACGTAAATGTATTTTATTGGGATTTTATGTGACAGACCAGCACAAAATGACAGATAATTGTCAAGTGGAAGGAAAATGATAAATGGTTTTAATTTTTTTTTATTTTTATAAATATCTGAAAAGTAAGGCATGCATTTGTATTCACTGCTTGTATTTGCAGCTTGCGTTCCACTCATTGTTCCTGTATACCACGCCTCGGTTTGGATCGGTGTTCTCCAGAGTGCATGATGTCATACTCGGGCGTTTGGTTCACTGTCCACTGAGCTTTTGGTCTAGCTGTTTCCCATACCTGCCGACCAGCAGATACACACCTCTTGTGGCTTGTAGCCCTGTCTCTGAGCCATCTGATACGCTGCATGGCCCGTTCCGCAGCCATCCCACCACCCACCAGGCTGCAGTGACACGACAGACAAGCGGCTTAGCCTCTACCACTGCAGCAGCACTGCTCTGTTTAGATTTACCATCTTTCACAGCTTGTATCAGGTATCCATCGTGTAGCACACCCCCGTAGGAGCTGCTGGCTTAATTTTGGGCCTTGCACGTTACCTCAACATTCATTGTCTAGGGGTTGAGAGTCTACAGTAACTTCAATGTCCACACAAGTTATGAATCCTTTTTCTTCAGGCTTTATTTTCCAAATAAACTTGTATAGGTAGAGGGATGGAGGGTTAGGGGAAGGTTCAGGCACACACAGCAGATCACTGGGGAAAACTCCTAAGATACAAAGTCTCACTCACAACTCTCTTTCGAGTGGGTATTGCTCACCCGGATAGGCCCCTCTCACTTGGTCTAGCAGCCGGAATGATGCACGAACAAATAAGAAACAACAGTCTCTGCCACAGACCTTTTTGATGGTTAAGTTGAACCATTCAGTTATCCTCTGCCACAGGATTTTAGTACCCGGATATCCAGCCTTACAGTCTAAGAGCCTTTAAGCCAACCCGGCAGACTGTAAGGTTACTTTTAGTTATGGTGCATCCTTCATTAAAGTCCCCAGGATACCGGCCTTCTGCTCGGTCCTCTCCTGGACAGGTCCTCCCCTGGTTTCCTCCACTGAATGGCTTCATCCCACAGGACGGACAGCACAGGATCACCTTCAAGCGTAGGCCCCAGCCAAGACAAATGGGTACCTCAACATAGTTACAGCCTCAGGCCAACGTGGCTCCGAGGCTGAATTCCCAGTAACACATGCCTCGAGCCAGGAGGGCCACGAGGCGAAGAAGAGCCCTGAAAAATGGCATCTGCCCCTTAAGTACCCTTCCCCACCATGCTCAGCGGGGAGACCACTCCCACTGAACTGTCCCAGGGGAAAGACACCCAATGCACTTTGACCTGTTTGTCTTTCACATTGGCCTGGGGTGGTAACGCCACCTACAGGCAAACAGTGGGAAGTCCTTCCAAACACAGCCATTGCCGGAACAGAGGCCTATTTTAGCCTTAATTATTTACAAAGTCTTAGCTAATACCAGCTCAGACACCCACTAAATTTAACATAGTGCCTGGTCATCAGGAGCAGGGCGCTACAATTTAAATGTTGGTTCACGCTGTCTGCTCTTTGCCATTCATGAGGAGGTTTTTTTTTCACTGACTATGGTTTTTACATGTTTATCGTTCTTATCCTAATAAACTTCTTTGGTTTGATGCCATTGACACCATTGCAGTCATTTACAGCTGATTTAGCGGTATTCTGCTCTTACTCACAGGAGTTTGCATGTAGAGCTTTTCGTGGAATTTAATTGGTTGCTTTTGCATTTGTATTCTGCCCCCTTTACTCTGATACCCCTAACTAAAATCTAGTGGAACAAATTGCCTTTAGAAATCACCTAATTAGTAAATAGAGTCCACCTGTCTGTAATTTAATATCAGTATAAATAAATACAGCTGTTCTTTGAAGCCCTCAGAGGTTTGTTAGAGAACCTTAGTGAACAAACCGCATCATGAAGGCCAAGGAACACAACAGAAAGGTCAGGGATAAAGCTGTGGAGAAGTTTAAAGCAAGGGTTAGGTTATATAAAAATATCCCAAGCTTTGAACATCTCACGGAGTACTGTTCAATCCATCATCCAAAAATGGACTGAGTATGGCACAACTGCAAGCCTAGACATGGCTGTCCACCTAAACTTACAGGCCAGCAAGGAGAGCATTAACCATGGTAACTCTGGAGGAGCTGCAGAGATCCGCAGCTTTGGTGGGAGAATCTGTCCACAGGACAACTTTTAGTCATGCACTCCATAAATCTGGCCTTTATGGAAGAGTGGCAAGGAGAAAGCCATTTTTAAAAGAAAGCCATAAAGAAGTCCCATTTGCAGTTTGCGAGAAGCCATGTGGGGGACACGCAAACATGTGGAAGAAGGTGCTCTGGTCAGATGAGACCAAAATGTAACTTTTTGGCCTAAAAGCAAAACGCTGTGTGTGGCATAAAACGAACACTGCACATCACCCTAAACACATCATCCCCACCGTGAAACATGGTGTTGGCAGCATCATGTTGTGGGGATACATTTCTTCAGCAGGGACAGGGGAGTTGATCAGAGTTGATGGGAAGATAGATGGACCTTACGCAGGGCAATCTTAGAAGAAAACCTGTTATGCCACGTACACACGCTCGGAATTTCCAATGGAAAAAGTCAGACGGAATTTTTTCATCGGATATTCCGACCATGTGTATGCCCCATCGGACTTTTTCCGTCGGAAATTCAGACGGAATTAGATAGAGAACATGGTCTGTTTGTCTGGATGCAATTCCCACGGACTAAAAACTATGCATGCTCGGAAACAATTTGACGCATGCTCGGAAGCATAGACCTTAATTTTCTCGGCTCATCGTAGTGTTTTACGTCACCGCGTTCTTGACAGTCGGATTTTAGTGTGACCGTGTGTATGCAAGACAGCTTGAGCGGAATTCCGTCGGAACTCCGTCGGAAAAACCTGTCGGAGTTTATTCCGACGGAAATTCCGCTCGTGTGTACAAGGCATTAGAGTCTGCAAAAGACGAGACTGGGGCGGAGGTTCACCTTCCAGCAGGACGACCTTAAAGATACAGCCAGAGCTACAATGGAATGGTTTAGATCAAAGTGTATTCATGTGTTAGAATGGCCCAGTCAAAGTTCAGACTATTGAATCTGTGGCAAGACGTGAAAATTGCTGTTCACAGATGCTTTCCATCCAATCTGACAGAGCTTGAGCTATTTTGCAAGGAGGAATGGGCAAAAATGTCACTCTCTAGATGTGCAAAGCTGGTAGAGACATCCCCAAAAAGACTTGCAGCTGTAATTGCAGCAAAAGGTGGTTCTACAAAGTATTGACTCAGGGGGGCTGAATAAAAAATGCACGCCACACTTTTTACATATTTATTTGTAAAAAAAATTGAAAACCATTTATCATTTTCCTTCCACTTCACAATTATGTGCCACTTTGTGTTGGTCTATCACATAAAATCCCAATAAAATACATTTACGTTTTTGGTTGTAACATGACAAAATGTGGAAAATTTCAAGGGGTATGAATACTTTTTCGAGGCACTGTATGTAAAATTAAATACTTTACCAGTTGTGCATGCATCACTGACTATTTGAACTAAGCTCAGGTACCTGTCATACAAGAAAAACATGTAAAATGTTTATCTAAACGATATTCATATTAAAGATTTTACTGATGTAAAAAAAATAATCACATCCACCATCTTTTTTTTATTTCTTGTGTAATCTAGAGAGAGCTTGTTGCAGTTTTAGTTCACTGATGTGCCACAGCAATTACCAATTAGTGTTGTTCCTTCCTAACTTTTAATTTATCCTATATTTTGGAGAATGTGATAAACAAATGAGACTTCTGTTTTGCAGAATTAATGCCGCGTACACACGACTGGAATTTCCGACAACAAATGGTCGTTGTGAGCTTTTGGTCGGATATTCCGACCGTGTGTAGGCTCCATCGGACATTTGCTGTCCGAATTTCCGACAACAAATGTTTGAGAGCAGGTTCTCAATTTTTCCGACAACAAAAGTTCTTGTCGGAAATTTCCGATCGCATGTATCCAATTCCGACGCACAAAAATCCCGATCTTGTGCATTTTGTGTGGTATGAAAATAATTAACTTAGCATAGGAGAACTAGGAATATGCATCTGTGTATGAGCCTATTTCTCAGACCCCACTGCCAAACTAACAAATAAGTCATCGGGTTTTATACAAGTTTACTGACTAAATTGGTCATTAAAAATGATCGTGTGTGGGCTCCAGAGCATTTTTTCACGATTTGAAAAATGGGCATTAAAAATTTGGAACATGCTCTAATTTTCCTCATCGTTTTTCACGTCGTCGTTTTTCTCGTCATGAAAAACGGCCGTGTGTAGGCTTTAACGACGTGAAAAAAACACGCATGCTCAGAAGCAAGTGATGAGACGGCAGCGCTCGTTCTGGTAAAACTAGCGTTCGTAATGGAGATAGCACATTTGTCACGCTGTAACGGACTGAAGAGCACAAAGCTGAAAAGCGCGAATCGTCTCTCACCAAACTTTACTAACACGAGGATCAGCAAAAGCAGCCCAAAGGGGGGCGCCATCTGAATGGAACTTCCCCTTTATAGTGCCGTCGTACATTTCGTACGTCACCGCGCTTTGCTCAAGCATTTTTTTTCTTGATCGTGTGTAGGCAAGGCAGGCTTGAGAAGAATCACGTGGAGAAAAACTTTGTTTTTTTCAATGACATTAAAAACGGTCGTGTGTACGCGGCATAAGACTTTGCAGACTGCTGGTATACAGATACAAGGTGCATTTTACTGTGCGAACCTGGTGTGGCTAGACAGGCTCAACCAGCATTAGCAATGTATGAAATGTTTACAGCCCACTTCAGCAAGAATCTGGATGTGTTGCAATGCATGTCCATTTTTTTAATTATGGGTGTTGAGAAGGGACTTACATAATGAACTGTCTTCTTAACTTTCTCCATGCTTTAAATGTAAACCATAAAATAGCATTATTGTTTGTAAATTGGTAGATTGATATTATTAACACAGAGTAAGTCTGCTTCCAGCTCCACATTTATAAAATAGAAGCTAAAAAAAAAAAATAGTCAATAGTTTATCTGAATAATTACGCCAAACTATGCATTCTTATGTAAGGACAATATAGACCTTCCAGGCAATGTATTTGCCGTAAAATGAAATATACTAATGCGTTTATTTTCTTTTACTATCCCCAATAAATTTACTGAAGAATCTGTTCAGTAATTTTACTTCTGACAGTTCAAAAGCCATTTGGATATTTTAGTACGATGCTTAGTGTTTGCTAAAAATGTCATTCAATAGAAGACAATGTCCTTGAAAACAGTGTAGAATGTTACATTAGTTATGCGACAGACATCAAACCCAAATGGGCAGCATGCAGTGTTTCCTGTTACCTGGCAACAGTTGTATTCACTTGGCAACGTGGAAAAAAGAGAAACATTTGAAGGGTAAGTCTGTATGTTTTAACGCTAACGATTATTTTCTTTTTAAAAACTGTTTTTGCATTACACAAACTGGTACAGAAATAATATTGATATAGTATAGTATATTATATTTCTATATATTGCTTGTAAATGATATACAAACCATATAAGTACAAAAATATGGAAACATACAGTACACTACCAAAAGAAATGGGGTATCACAGATAAAAGTGTCTTTCGTAAAAGCAATATACAGTAAAACCTTGGATTGCGAGCATAATTCGTTTGGGAAACATGCTTGTAATCCAAAGCACTTGTATATCAAAGCAAATTTCTCCATAAGAAATAATGGAAACTCAAATGATTCGTTCCACAACCATTTATTCTTAGGTCCTTAACCACTTTGCGCCCGTCATACGACTTATGGCGGCCGCAAAGTGGTTCTTAAATGCCGGGAGGCCGTCATTATACGGCCTCCGCTCCTTCGGCCACTGGGGGGCGCGCGAGCACCGCCGGCGGCGCGCGCGCGTGCCCGGCGCATCACTGAGATGCCGATGCGCGTGCCTGGCGGCTGCGATGTCCGCCAGGCACCCGCGATCGGCCTGTACACAGACAAGGACATGGATCTGTGTGTGTAAACACACAGATCCATGTCCTGTCAGGGAGAGGAGACCGATGCTGTGTCCCTTGTACATAGGGACACAGATCGGTCACCTCCCCCAGTCAGTCCCCTCCCCCCACAGTAGCAATCACTCATAGGGAATACATTTAACCCCTTCCTCGCCCCCTAGTGGTTAACCCCTTCCCTGACAGTCTCATTTATATAGTAATCAGTGCATTTTTATAGCACTAATCGCTGTATAAATGTGAATGGTCCCAAAAATGTGTCAAAAGTGTCTGATGTGTCCGCCGCAATATCGCAGTCATGATAAAAATCGCTGATCGCCGCCATTACTAGTAAAAAAAAAAATAATAAAAAAAATGTCAGAATTCTATCCCCTATTTTGTAGGCGCTATAACTTTTGCGCAAACCAATCACTATACGCTTATTGCGATTTTTTTTAACCAAAAATATGTAGAAGAATACGTATCGGCCTAAACTGAGAAAAAAATTGTTTTTTTAAAAAAATAATTGGGATATTTATTATAGCAAAAATCAAAAAATATTGTGTTTTTTGTCAAAATTGTCGCTCTTTTTTGGTTTATAGCGCAAAAAATTAAAACCGCAGAGGTGATCAAATACCACCAAAAGAAAGCTCTATTTGTGGGAAAAAAAGGACGTCAATTTTGTTTGGGAGCCACGTCGCACGACCGCGCAATTGTCAGATAAAGCGACGCAGTGCCGAAAGCTGAAATTTTGCCTGGGCAGGAAGGGGGTATATGTGCCCAGTAAGGAAGGTGTTAAGTTTATAGTCCATATAAAAAGATTATAGCAATGTGACCAGGTTGGAAGCCTCCACAAGGGGATTTGAAGCAAAATCCAGCAGGAGCTACAGAGTATTAAAGAGAAGAGAGGGTAGAAATATGTTGCTAAATGTTGTACCTTCATTAATTGTAACCATATTTACTTACCATATATACGTTCTTTATTTTACAAATAAACATTTTATACATGATAAGGCCTCATGCCCACTGGCGTTTTTACAGCTGCGTTTTTTGCAGCTTAAAAACGCCTGTCCATGTTATTGTAAATATTTTTTTTTATTTTTTTTTGAAAAAAAAAAAAAAAAAACGTCAGAGCTAAAAACGCGACCGCGCGTTAGTGCGCGTTTTTTGCGCGTTAGTGCGCGTTTTTGCGCGTTTTTTGACGCTCGCGTTTTTTCCTGCCAAATTCTGACGCTGAGGAACGCACTGCCCCTGGTTTTTTTTTACAGCTTACAAACGCCTATGCTCTTTACAGCTCAAAAACGCCTAGGTGGGCATGAAGCTATAGACTAACATGGACAGGCGTTTTTAAGCTGTAAAAAACGCTCAAAAACGCGGCTGAAAAAACGCCCGTGGGCATGAGGCCTAAATCCTTCCCAGGGCATTATGGGTTAGCTAAACACATAGGGGTAGATTTACTAAAACCAGTGCAGTCAGAATCTGGTGCAACTGTGCATGGTAGCCAATCAGCTTCTAACCTCAGCTTGTTTAATTAAGCTTTGGCAATAAAACCTGGATGCATATTGGTTCCTATGCAGAAGTGAACCGAATTTTGCACTCTCCACCTTTAGTAAATAAACCCCAAAGTGTAAGAGGAGGTAAGCCTGCTGTGATGTAATGAATGAGCCTGTCCCTTTAATACTGATATCCCTTTATTAAATACACGTATATAATTAATGAAGCACATACTGTAAAAGTAAAATATTGGTGATACAGTGAATATATTTTGGCTGCACTAGGCACAGGAAAGTATGAAGGGAAGAGGTGCATAATGATCATTGAAGGTGAATCAGGAGGAAATATACTGGGTATTTGTGTGAGGACACCCAGAAGCAGTGTCGGCCGCTACATACAGGGCGCAGGGGCGCCACCACCCTAATCCATGCACCCGGCCCCTAATCTACATGCAGTGCTGCCGGACGCATATTGTTTTTTTTTTTTAAGCACATGATTAGAGCCTGAAGCTCTAATCAGCTTCAAAAAGGGGTGGGCTTGGGGTACAGAGCACTGCACCCCGAACCCACCCAGTTGTGTGACAATAGTGAATTAATATTTGCTATTGTCTTTCTGCTTCGCCTCCCGGCCAATCAGGAAGCTGAAGGAATGCAATTGGCTGAGAGAAGGGATCGTATTGGCCTGGTAGAGAGGAGGATGTACAGGAATATCCAGGACTTAGGAGATGGCCGCCTAGAGTGATCTCTCAGTGTTCTGCATCGGCGCCACTTGAGACCCCGACCGCATGAGTACCACCTGCAGGGAGGTCCAGGGGGGAACCAGCTGCCACTGCCCAGAAGGATCTGGCCTAAAGTGAGAGTGAGAGCTGGTCCCTGCATCACAGGCCCACAGAAGATGAAGTAAATTAGCAGAGGCAGAAATGATTTTGTTATATTGTAACTGGAGTAAAGAACTGCAGTCTTATGCCGCGGACACACGGTTGGAATTTCCGAGGAAAAAAGTCAGATGGAATTTTTTCAGCAGATATTTCGACCGTGTGTATGCCCCATCTGACTTTTTACGTCGGAAATTCCGACGGAGTTAGAAAGAGAACATGTTTCCGTTCCGTTCGTTCCGTTCGTCTGTATGGAACTCCGATGGAGAAAAAAACACGCATGCTCAGAATCAAGTCGACGCATGCTCGGAAGCATTGAACTTATTTTTTCTCGGCTTGTCGTAGTGTTGTACGTCACTGCATTCTTGATGGTCGGAATTTGGTGTGACAGTGTGTATGCAAGACAGCTTGAGGCTAGGTTCACACCTATGCGTTGCGTTTTTGAGCTTGGAGTCTTTGCCAAGTTCGCAATCAGTTGTTCAGCGGTTCCATTGCGTTTTTAGCTGCGGACTTGCCGACCTGGGAAGTCTCCCCGCTGTTATCATGAGGGGGAACTCCACGGCAAATTTTTTAATAAAAAACCGGCATGGGTTCCCTTCCAGGAGCATATCAGGCCCTTAGGTCTGGTATGGACTTTAACGGGAACCCCTACGCTGAAAAAAACGCCGGGGAATGATGGGACTGTGATGTCATATGGGGCGGGGCCACTGGGTGTCATCACCCGGTGACCACGCCCATGCCTATAAAAGTGAAAGCGATCCGCTCATATGGCATTACAGCCGGAGACAGCGACGAGTCAACATCTCCAGGAGAGAAGAGGGAAGAAAGCGACGAAGAAGACCGGGCCCCCGCTAGCAAAAGAGCTGGAAGAAGATAGCGGAGGCCCGGTAGAAGGAAGAAAGAACCGGAGAGCGAGAGAAGAACCGGAGAGCGCAGAGACGACACCGGAGACCCCCGAAGTCGGAAGAGACCCCCGAAGTTGGAAGAGACCCCCCGAAGTTGCAAGAAGACCCCCGAAGTTGCAAGAAGACCCCCGAAGTCGGAAGAAGACCCCCGGAGCTGACTAATAAATGACTTAAAAAACCTGTGTAGTGTTTTTATTGCCATTTTTTTCCACCAGGTGAATGGGTAAGGGTACGATGTACCCCATACTCGTTCACATAGGGTGGGGGGCCGGGATCTGAGGGCCCCCTTATTAAAGGGGGCTCCTGGATTCCGATAAGCCCCCCGCCCGCATACCCCAACAACCAACGGCCAGGGTTGTCGGGAAGAGGCCCTGTCCTCATCAACATGGGGGCAGGGTGCTTTGGGGTAGGGGGCCGCAGTGTGCCCCCTGCCCCAAAGCACCCACCCCCCCATGTTGAGGGCATGTGGCCTGGTACAGTTCAGGAGGGGGGGCGCTCTCTCATCCCCCCTCTTTTCCTGCGGCCTGCCAGGTTGCGCTCTCGGATAAGGGTCTGCTATAGACTTTGGGGGGGACCCCCACACCGTTTTTTTGGTGTAGGGGTTCCCGTTAAAGTCCATACCAGACCTAAGGGCCTGGTATGCTCTTGGAGGGGAACCAATGCCGTTTTTTTTTTATTTGGCGTGGAGTTCCCCCTTAAGATCCCTGTTCAGAACGCAACACATGTGCAAATCAGATGCGTGCCCATAGAACATAATGGGCCTGAATTCGCACCTGAGCCGCACCGCAATGCCTAGAGAACGCACACGTTTTTTTGGCAATGCGCAGTGCGAATGCATCGCACATATGTGAACCAGCCTCATTGGAATCTATGTATTTTATAATGTTATGCGAATTGGATGCGGTGTAAGCCGCAACCAATTCGCATAGGTGTGAACGGGGCCTGAACGGAATTCCGTCGCAAAAACCCTTCGGAGTTTATTCCGACGGAAAATCCGACCGTGTGTACAAGGCATTACTGTTGTTTCCTTTAACCAAAATCTGTTTTGTAACCTTAACTACTTTGTGACTGCAAGACACCTTTTAAAGTTTAAATGCTCTGAGTGCTTATTAATGTTGCAGAAGAAAACCAGGAATGTGAACCTATGTGTGTTTCTATTTCTCAGATCCCAGTGTCAGCCTTACAAATTACGGTAACCATAAGGGTTATGGTCAAAATAACCAATGCATATTGACACTTCCGAAATTGGTCTGGTAAACCCCAGCAATGAACCACTATTATTTTGTCCCCTTTGATCTGTTAAGTATACTATTGCAATCATTTTGTTATGTCTGTTCAATAACAATATCAACCCTTTCATGACAAGGGGTCATTGAAACATAGATTTTCAGGCCAAATTTACAGTAGCTACAAGTATCTACAGATTGTGAGCGAGAAGTGGTTAAACAAAGGCACACTGTCATTTTTAGGCTGAACTGTGTTCTATAGATTGAAAGTAAATTTTTTGAATGAGCTTACAACCTGCATAAGATTAATATTTTATAGCTGACTTTGGTTTCCGATCCATATGCCACGTGCACACGATTGGAATTTCCGACAACAAATGTTCGATGTGAGCTTTTGGTCGGATATTCCGACCGTGTGTAGGCTCCATCGGACATTTGCTGTCGGAATTTCCGACAACAAATGATTGAGAGATGGTTCTCAATTTTTCCGACAACAAAAGTTTTTTTAAGAAAATTCTGACCGTGTGTATCCAATTCCGACGCACAAAAACTTACGCATGCTCGGAATCAATTCGATGCATGCTCAGAATCATTTAACTTAATTTTTCTCAGCTCATTGTAGTGTTGTACGTCACTGCGTTCTTTGCGATCGGAATTTCTGACAACATTTGTGTGACCGTGTGTATGCAAGACAAGTTTGAGCGAAAATCCGTCAGGAAAAAAAACACGGTTTTGTTGTCGGAAATTCCGATCGTGTGTACGCGGCATTAGAAAAGTCCAGAGCTGTAAATGACAGGCAGGTCTGACAGCTGGCAGGTTCACACCGTTTCAGCAACTAGCTGTCAAACGAGGAACATAGATTAATGTTGGTGTGGGGCATCCTGCAGGGGAAGGTTAATCTGCAGTCTGTGAGGGGGGCTGGTTAAGAATAGAGAGGGCAATAGGGAACATTTCCATTTATGTTATTCAGTTTATGGTATGATATTCTGAAGAGCCTAACAGGAATGTATAGCGGCTTTGTAAATATTCATTATTGTCATTCTGGTGGAGCTCTAGGGTTCTCACAAATGTTTTACTGAAAATAGTCAGTTTTTTTTATAGAGCTCAATAGTTGAAGCTAAAATATATACACACAACTGTATGAAATATTATGAAAGGAGCGACTCATTCCCTTCCCTCCTCTCTGTGCTCAAAGGTGCCCTACAGATTTTCAATCACAGACAGAGATCCTGAAATTAAACCACTTCTGCTGTACTCTCTATAGAAAACCTGTAATACTCTGACACCAGGGGCGGATCCAGGGGGGGGGGCAACAGGGCAATTGCCCCCCCACCAAGACTATCTGTCACACTCACTTGCTTGCTCTGTTTTTTTTTTTTTTTTGCGCCTGATCTCCCGAACTTTGGGGACCCGGTACCGGCCGGCCATAGGTCCCCTGGACCCCAAACGTGGCACACATGTAGCCACATGTCTCCTCTACAAGTTTGGTGTCTGGGGGACCTACGACCGGGGAGTACTGATTTTTAAAGCCGGGCACCCCTTCCATAGACTCCAATGTTAAACGGTCATTTCTCCAGTGACTTTGCGGACCCGGTACCGGCAGGTCATAGGTCTCCTGGACCCCATGTAGCCCCATGTCTCATCTACAAGTGTGCAAAGTTTGGTGTCTGGGAGACCTACGGCCGAGGAGAACCGATTTTTCAAAGCCGGGCACTCCTTCCATAGACTCCCATGTTAAACATCAGTCTAGTCATGCGTACAGCGAAGCATGGGAACAGTGAGGCATGGGCACAGTGAGGCAAAGTGAGGCACAGTGAGGCATGCAGATGGACACCCTAGGCTTATACTCGAGTCAATACGTTTTCCCATTTTTTGGGGGTAAAATTAGGTGCCTCGGCTTATATTCGAGTTGGCTTATACTCGAGTATATACAGTACTTGTTCTGCGGCTGCCTCTCTGAGTCTCTCTCTCAGTTTCTCACATCAGCCGATCAGCGGCGCCGAGAGAGAGACTCGTCTAATGTAGTTACGCGGCGCACTGACACGATACCAGGAGCGGAGGAGGAGGTGGGTGGAGCCTCTTCCCTGCACTCGTTGCTAACGCCTGGGCCGCCTGGCGTCTAGCAACGAGTGACGTTAGTGAGTCACGTCGGGTGTGGCTCCACAGGCGGGTAAGAAAGCGGGCGGCTCCGCTTGCGGCGCAGTTTGTGGGCGGGCGGCGCGGTTCGTGGGCAGACCGTGCTGCTCAGTGTGTTGGCAGCGCAGGTGAGAGTGAGAGAGCAGGCTCAGTGTGGCAGCTGGCCAATCAGCTAGCCGGGAGCGGGGGAGCAGAGAGAGGAGATCATCTCGCACCGCCCGTGCCTGCCCTGCATTCCTGCAGTGACTTCCGCCCTCACTGTGCAGGCAGCAGAGAGATTACATTATCTCTCTGCTGCCTGACTCTGGGAGTCTGGGACACAGCAATAGACAACCAAAACTACACCTTAGCAGGCAAGTTAGTGACAATTCGCAAGGTGTGGCAGGCGACGTGGCAAGTGACAATCCGCAAATTGTGTCAGGTGAAATGGCAAATGACAATCTGCATCTGGTGGCAGGCAAGTGACAATCAGCAAGGTGTGGCAGGTAACATTGCAAGTGACAATCCGCAAGGTGTGGCTAGTGACAATCCGCAAGGTGCGGCTAGTGACAATCCGCAAGGTGTAGCAGGTGACGTGGCAAGTGACAATCCACAACGTGTGGCAAGTGACACGCTCAGGGCTCCCACTAATTGCAGGCGACTGTGGCAAGTGACACACTGGGGACTCCCACTGATTCTGAATTGAACTATTTAATTTTATATTACAATGTAATAATAGAAATAATGCGCTTCAATCATCCTGACACCATAACAACCATGGTGCCGGGATGATTGAAGCGCCGACACCAGCCATTTCCCCGATAAATTTCCCACAAAAAAAAACATATTTTTTGGCAGTGCCCCTCCCGAGAAAAGACTCTGGATCCGCCCCTGTGTGACACAAGAGTATAACATTTTAAAAAATCAATAAAACTGACCCCAAACCATTACAGCTTTCCTTTATGAAGCTTGCAGGGGGAAATTATTGTAAGATTCTATTTATAAAGAATGGAAGGGGGGGAGCACAATAGCAGGCCCTACCTTTGGGACCCGGGACCGACTCTGTTTGATAGTTTAACAGTTTTAGATTTTTTTGGAATCGTTACTTACCTGTCATGTGACTTTGCACTCTTCTGGAAAATTTTGTTGGATGTCAGCTGACTCAAGGAACCTATAAGAACAAAGGAAAATGAAAGACAGATGTCAGATCAATGGCTGCAGAAGAAGAAACATTCCTCCCTCCCTTCTCTATGTTGTGGCCCTTTATTGTGTGGTCTTTGTCCCTCCTGCCGGAGGGGACAGTTGGTCCTGGATGTCCTTGATGATGCCCTGGAGGAGGGGCGAAACGCGTCAATTTCCGGCCTGTCTAGAACCAGGGACGTTGCTTGCGGTGTCCCGTGGAACGCACGCTATCGTCACGAACCCAGAACACGCTGAGGCTTGTTTTGCCTATTGTCTCGTGATTGCTATAGCTAACGGCGCAGTGTTGTTAGTACTGGCGGTACTTCACATGTATATTTTTTTCTCTTTTCTCTCATCATGTTTTACTGCCCTCAACTTTGCTGAGATTTGTGGAATCACCTCTGGGATTACCTCTGGAATCTGAATACCCTTGATTATAACGCTCCTGCTTTTGAGACTGAAAAATTCATTTCTGGTGAGTGGGGCCACAAGAGGGGAGACCATCGATCTGGATACCTGCATTCACCAATATTGGAAGCATTCAGCACTTTATGAACAGTATTCAATATTTTTGCACATTATGTGGTAGCACATACATTTTCTGCACGTTATGTGGTAGCACATTCATTTTTGTTAGCACTGTCACTTTTTGAATTTGGTTAGCGACATCCATTTTTTTAAAAACAGTTTATTATATTTATATATATATATTGTGAGGGGGTTAACTCGGTAGCGGGTGTGTGTGACCCCCTGGTTGGGCTCCCCACACAAAAACAGGGCCAGCAGACGGAGGTTGTGGTTTTCAAAATCAAAAGGTGCGGTTTATTTCTCTATGTACAGTGACAGAAACACAGCAAAGCCAAAAAGAAACATAAACAAAATAAATCCTGGTCAGTTTGACCTCTGACTAAACATGCAGGTTTCCTAAACTAACAACTGGGATCAGCCTGGTGCTGTCCTAGTCCCTAAGTCCCTGGTTTAGTAAAAGTCCAAACAAATAGCCACACAGGCTTTGCCTCACCGCACAGGGGTTCACTCTCCCTAGACAGTCCACACAGGTCTTGTTCCAGGCATGAGCTAACACCTAATGAATCTGGGAGTTTTTATAGAGGCCTTAAACGAACTGACAGGCTTCAGCTGGTCTCATCAACTCCCTGCCTGCACGACGCCCAGCCCTCTCCCTAGAGGTATGAGTCATCCATGAGCCTACTAGCCTCAGCTGGGCTTATACAACTCTCCACCCTAGTTGTACAAGTCAGCATAAAGCCTGAATCTGGGAGAAATATATCTACCCCCCTGGATGCAACCAGGTGACTTTACCTTCCTGCTGTCACATACCCCCCCCTCTTGTTTTAACCTTGGGGTTGGAACACCAGCAATCAGGCATTCATGTACTCGAGACAAAGCATCCACATTCCCCATTTGAACGCCAGGGCGATGCTTTACTGTGAAGTTGAATTCCTGTAGGGCCAGGAACCACCTATTCACTCTTCTATTTGTCTCCTTGTTTTGAGCCATCCACTTTAACGGAGCGTGATCCGTAACCATGTCAAAGTGCCTACCTAGCAGATAGTACCGAAGGGAATCTAGAGCCCACTTCACCGCTAAACACTCCTTTTCAACCGTGGCGTAATTTACCTCATGGGACTTCAACTTCCTGCTGAGGTAAATGACTGGGTGCTCTTCCCCGTTCCAGACCTGGGACAATACTGCTCCTAACCCCACATCTGACGCATCACTTTGTACGACAAAGTCTTTAGAGAAGTCGGGTGAGTACAACACTGGCTGGCTACATAAGGCTTGTTTCAAGAATTGGAATGCTGCCTCAGCCTCGGGGGTCCATTTAATCATGACCGACCCTTTCCCTTTCGTCAGGTTGGTTAGGGGCACAGCCTTAGAAGCAAAGTGGGGAATGAAGCGCCGATAATAACCCGCGATTCCCAGAAAGGCCCGTACCTGCTTCTTGCTGTTGGGACGTGGCCAACTCTGGATGGCCTCGACTTTGTTGAGTTGGGGTTTTATCACTCCCCTGCCAATGGTGTACCCAAGATATTTGGCCTCCTCCTGCCCAATGGTACACTTCTTGGGGTTAGCCGTAAACCCCGCTTCCCGGATAGAGTCTAGGACTGCTTGCACTTTTGGCAGATGTGAGGCCCAATCTGTGCTATGGACAATTACGTCATCCAGGTAAGCCGCAGCATACTTCCGATGGGGCCTCAGTATCTGGTCCATTTTCCGCTGGAATGTGGCCGGCGCATTCTGTAACCCGAACGGCATTCTCTTATATTGGAACGCCCCATCTGGGGTTACAAATGCGGTTTTCTCTTTGGCCGACTTGGCCAGGGGAATTTGCCAATACCCTTTTGTGAGGTCAAGAGTCGTCATGTATCGGGCTGTTCCCAGCCGGTCGATCAACTCATCTATACGTGGCATGGGGTAGGTGTCAAATTTTGTAACTTTGTTCAACTGACGAAAATCGTTACAAAATCGCCAGCTCCCATCCGGTTTAGGCACCAACACAATGGGACTAGACCAATCACTTTGGGACTCCTCTATCACCCCTAAGTTCAGCATTTTCTGTACTTCCTCCCGTATTGCCTCCCGTCGGGCCTCTGGGATCCGATAGGGTTTTAACTTCACCCTTTCACCGGGCGGGGTAATAATATCATGCTCTACCCCAGATGTTTGTCCCGGCAGCTCAGAGAACACCTCCTTGTTGCGAAGCACAAACTCCTTAACCTCCTGTTGTTGGGGTTGTGACAAGGTGGCTGCTATTCCAACCTCCGGAATCACGCAACCAGTTTGAGCTGGTGACCAAGTTTCTGCGACTAGGGACTCTCTATCCCTCCAGGCTTTCAACAGATTAACGTGATATATCTGTTCGGGCTTTCGCCTTCCTGGTTGTCTGACCTTGTAATTCACTTCGCTCACTTTTTCCATTATCTCGTAGGGGCCTTGCCATTTGGCAAGGAATTTACTTTCAACCGTAGGGACAAGTACCAATATCCTATCCCCCGGGGAAAAGGTACGGGTCTTTGCTCCACGGTTGTACACTCTCTGCTGTGCCAACTGCGCTTGGGCCAAATGTTCCTTCACGATGGGCATTACCTGTGCAATTCGATCTTGCATCAGGGCGACATGCTCAATCACACTCCTGTGGGGAGAACTCTCACTTTCCCAAGTTTCCTTGGCAATATCCAACAGCCCTCTTGGGTGTCTCCCATACAGTAACTCAAAGGGGGAGAATCCCGTAGAGGATTGGGGCACCTCCCTAATAGCAAACATCAAATAAGGAAGTAGACAGTCCCAATCCTTTCCATCTCTATCCACCACTTTCTTCAACATTTGTTTTAGGGTTTTGTTGAATCTTTCAACCAGCCCATCGGTTTGGGGGTGATACACAGATGTACGCAATTGCGTCACTTTGAACAATTTACACAGCTCTTTCATAACCCGGGACATAAAGGGTGTACCTTGGTCCGTAAGCAGTTCTTTACAAATACCCACCCGGCTAAAAACAAGAGATAGCTCTTTGGCTATGGTTTTGGCCGAGGTATTTCTGAGAGGGATCGCTTCTGGATAACGGGTGGCATAGTCCATTATAACCAATATGTACTGGTGCCCCCTAGCGGACTTGATTATAGGACCTACCAAATCCATTGCGATTCTCTCAAACGGGACCTCAATGATGGGTAGAGGGACCAGCGGGCTACGGAAATGTGGCATCGGGGCCGACCTCTGACACACAGGGCAGGAGGAACAATAATTTTCTATGTCCTTCATCACCCCAGGCCAATAGAATCTCTGTAATACCCTCTCTCGGGTTTTCTCTGTCCCCAGATGACCTCCAAGAATGTGCCCATGGGCCAACTCCAACACCAACTTCCTGTAAGGTTTGGGCACCACAAGCTGCTCAACGGTTTCTTCTGCCCTTTTTGCCACCCGATACAGTAGGTCCTTCTCTACGCTGAAGTATGGGTAAGTGCAGGTATTATCTGGGTTCACTAACTCGCCATCTATTTCCACTACGTTTTCCCGTGCCTTTATTAGGGCGGGGTCTTTTAACTGTTCTGTGGCAAAATTTTCCCTGTGAACCTCCAGATCAGAAAACTCCACAGACGGTAGGTTTTCGTCTGAGGAGGTGGGCTCCTCTCCAGTTTCTTGAGTCTCCCCTGCCAATACTGACAAGGGAAATTCTGGAGAGTCCTCACCACTCTCAGAGGAGTTCTGGCTATCACATTCCTGGTACATAGGGGCACCAGTGGGGGGCTCAGGATCATCCCACAGTTCCCAGAACTTCGGAAAATCTCTTCCCACAATGGCGTCATGCGGTAATTGAGATACTAACCCCACTGGATGAGAGAGGGTACCTTTGGGGGTCTCGAAACACACTGTAGTCACTGGATACTCTCGGGTGTCCCCATGCACACAAATAACAGCTACCTTGCTATTCCCAGAGACCTCTGTTTTAACTAATTCAGCCTTTATCAGGGTCACAAGGCTACCTGAATCCAGTAATACCACAACATTTCTACCATTAATACACATTTTGCATAAATGTTTCTCAGTTCCCCGAATGGCAGTGCATGCGACTGTCGCACACAGCGACTGACGTCTGTCCGTCAGAAAGTCACATTGCATGGGTTCCTCCACAACCGGGCAATTTGCTGCAATATGTCCCGCTTGCCGGCAGCGGTAGCAAACAATCCTTTTGGCTGCCTCTTGAGCCCCTGACTTCCCAGGCTGTTCTCGCCAAACTTTGGGTAGAGCTCCCACCCTCTCACTCTCTCCACCCTCACCCCTTGGAATCCTCTTATCCGCCCCTGGGGATGGTCTGGTCTTAGGGTGGAAAGTCCGAGAGTCTCTGGAAGAGGCCGTCAGGTTCTCTGTAGCCAAGTATTTCTCTACACGATCCACAAGACCACTGGCCGTCTCTGGGTCTCCATGGCTTACCCACTTTTGGATGGCAGTAGGAAGAGCTCTCAAAAACCGATCCATTACAACACGTTCCACAATCTCTGGTGCGGACAAAGTCTCTGGCTGTAGCCACTTCCTGCTCAGGTGAATGAGATCATACATTTGAGACCTGGGGGGTTTTCCAAGCTGGAAAGTCCAGTTATGCACACGCTGAGCCCGGACAGCCAGGGTGACACCCAGCCTTGCCAATATTTCAGCTTTTAGCATCACATAGTCTTTTGCTTGGTCAGGCTCTAGGTCATAGTAAGCCTTCTGCGATTCACCAGTTAACAGAGGAGCCACCAGTCCAGCCCACTGCTCCTCAGGCCACTTTTCTCTTTCAGCAGTCCTTTCAAATGTGGTCAAAAATACCTCTGGATCATCCTCTCCAGTCATTTTTGTCAATAAACGACTCACCCCAAAGGACGCGGTATTAGTGGGACGGCTTTCCTCACTGGTCTGCGGACGTTGCTGCATTACTGCTTCCATTTGTTGTAGTCTCTGCTCTTGCTTCTGTAACAGGTCTATGAAGCGGGCCTCAGATTGCTGCTGGGCTTGTTGATGAGCTTGCTGCTGGGCTGCAAGGCTCCTTTGCAAACCTGCATTTGTCTGCTGTTGATTGGCATTTGCTAGAGCCAGCTGTTTCAGTATCTCCTCCATGCTGGCTTAAAAAAAACTGCCACTGGTTCTCCACCAACTGTGAGGGGGTTAACTCGGTAGCGGGTGTGTGTGACCCCCTGGTTGGGCTCCCCACACAAAAACAGGGCCAGCAGACGGAGGTTGTGGTTTTCAAAATCAAAAGGTGCGGTTTATTTCTCTATGTACAGTGACAGAAACACAGCAAAGCCAAAAAGAAACATAAACAAAATAAATCCTGGTCAGTTTGACCTCTGACTAAACATGCAGGTTTCCTAAACTAACAACTGGGATCAGCCTGGTGCTGTCCTAGTCCCTAAGTCCCTGGTTTAGTAAAAGTCCAAACAAATAGCCACACAGGCTTTGCCTCACCGCACAGGGGTTCACTCTCCCTAGACAGTCCACACAGGTCTTGTTCCAGGCATGAGCTAACACCTAATGAATCTGGGAGTTTTTATAGAGGCCTTAAACGAACTGACAGGCTTCAGCTGGTCTCATCAACTCCCTGCCTGCACGACGCCCAGCCCTCTCCCTAGAGGTATGAGTCATCCATGAGCCTACTAGCCTCAGCTGGGCTTATACAACTCTCCACCCTAGTTGTACAAGTCAGCATAAAGCCTGAATCTGGGAGAAATATATCTACCCCCCTGGATGCAACCAGGTGACTTTACCTTCCTGCTGTCACAATATATATATATATATATATATATATATATATATATATATATATATATATATATATTTTGGTTTACACTTTTAGCACGTATTCCACCAGCGCTGTAATATTCAATTATCCATCTTTTGAGGTGTTAGCACCTTTTGCTACAGCAGCTGCGGTCTCATTATTATTATTTATTCCATTTAGCGTGAGTTTTAGTTTGTTTATATATGTATAGAAAGTATTCATGTAATGTAATGAGTACCATGAGAGTATGGTCAGGGGTGCAAGTGGAGGAGAAAAGGATGAGAAAAACAGCAAATGTGAGAAAAAGTCGGAGAAGTGAGAAAAAGATTGAGAAACATCCTGATGGATTGTATAAGAAATGTTTCAAAGTATAGATATACAGGGCTGGACTGGGACAAAAATTTGGCCCTGGACTTCATCCAGACCGGCCCACTTTAATTTTACGAACAAGCACAAAAACAGTATATAAACTATACGAAATTGCACCATAAAGATACAGATATAGACATGGATACGGATTGCGTTTGGGATGGAGCTGAGGGAAGCAGTGCGGCCTTTGTATGGGGCATCAGAGCGGGCCGGGGGAAACATGCCACGGTAGGGTGACCACATTTCCAAGCTGTCATTCAGGGACAATTTTGACATGGACCGGGGGGGGGGGGGGGGTGGGGGGGGTTGATTTGTCGGGTGAATGGCTGGTGCTAGCACTGAAATCATTCCGACACCATGATTAATATGGTGTCAGGATGATCAAATCACATTATTTCTTTTACTACATTGTAATATATAGTGAAACAGTTAAACCCACCATAATGCAGAGGGAACCCTAAACTTGTCATTTGCCACCAGATGCAGCGTGTCACATGCCACCATTGCCTGGCACCAGATGCAGCATTTCACTTGCCACTGTCTCCTGCCACCAGATGCCGCTTGTCACTGTCTCCTGCCACCATATGCAGCGTGTCACTTGCCACCATCGCCTGCCACCTAATGCAGAGTGTCACTTGCCACCATCACCTGCCACCAGATGCAGCGTGTCACTTTCCACTGTCTCCTGCCACCAGATGCCGCTTGTCACTTGCCACCATTGCCTGCCACCAGATGCAGCGTGTCACTTGCCACTGTCTCCTGCCACCAGATGCCGCTTGTAACTTGCCACGGTCTCCTGCCACCAGATGCAGTGTGTCACTTGCCACCAGATGCAGCGTGTCACTTGCCACCAGATGCAGCGTGTCACCATTGCCTGCGACCAGATGCAACGTGTCATTTGCCACCGTTGCTTGCCACCAGATGAAGCGTGTCACTTGCCACCATCACCTGCCATCAGATGAAGCATGTCACTTGTCACCTGCTGCCAGAGAAAGGGCAGGGAGAGAGAGGGGGGAGGGGGCAGGGAGAGAGGGGGGACAGAAAGAGAGAGAGGGGGGGGTCAGGGTCTGGTTAGAAACAGTGCTCAGCTCAGCTCACTCACTTGGATGGTCCAGGAGGGGCTCACAGCTTTAATGTGTCTGTCGGCTGCTTGTTTAATCTTCCCGACCCCTCCTCCTATTCATGGATGCAGCACACGGGCAGGGAGAAAAGGGGCGGGAGAAGCGGTGTGTGTCACAAGCTCGCCCAGGCAGACATGCAGGATGGAGCAGTGTGCGGATCCCCTCTTCTAGGGTAGCTGCACCGAGCTGGCTGTCACCCGCTGCCCACACACTGACACCGGGTATTATCCGGAGGATGGAACGACAGCGGCTGTCGGATGACTTTTGTCCCCGCCCACCAGTGTGACCGTGACCTATCAGTCACCTATCATAGTAGCAAAGCCAAAGAAAGTGCTCCAAAAGCCTGTCAGCTCTGTGTTACAGGTGGTGGGCGGGCCGGCAACAATAAGAAGCCTGCAGCTACGGTAGCAGCAGAGAAGCCGCCCTGAAAACTGAAGCTCCTAGCAGTTTAAGGTTCAAAGACAAACAAGGTTCAAGACAGGATCATTCAAGGAATTTTCCCAGGTACTGTCCAGCATTCCAGGTAGCTCAGCAAGAAGAGACATTTCCTGACACAGCACAGGTTCTGGGTTTAAATCCAAGCTCTGACAAATTTGTTTGGTGGTAAAGTTATTGTATAAATTATTAATATTGGTAAGCTGTATTTGATACAACAATAATAGGCCACGACCATTTCATACCACAATACCGGGTTTTAGTAGTCTTTATTTATATAGAAGTGGTTTCTGAGTTCGGTCTCTGGTACATGTAAGCATAAGCAGTTGTACTGGAAAGCAGCATTTTAAACTGGGATGACTTATCAACTTTGCAGAAAATGATATAGGAAATGTCTCCAGCAACCAATCAGATTACAGCTTTCAGGGTGCCTTTGGCCAATCATGGCTCAGGGGGATTAAGTCCACGCCCCACACTATATAAGGCTGCTTACATAGCAGCCTGTATAGTGTGTGGACGGAGATAGATTGAGCAAGATTAGGCAGGCAGATTAGTTAGTGGCAGTGTATTTGATATATATATATATATATATATATATATATACACACAGTATACTCTGCATTCAGTGTAGCATATATATTCAGTGTATAATCTATATTCAGTCAGTGTAGGCAGTGTAGTTTATATAACACAGTGTATTGAAGTGGTTAAGGGGAACCCTGTACCAAAATGTTAAAAAATATGGTATGGGGGTCCCCCCAAATCTATACCTGGCCCTTCAGGTCTGGTATAAATTTTAAGGGGAACCCTGTGCCAATTTCTTTTTAAAAATGGCGCGTGGCGGTCCCCCCAAAATCCACACGAGACCCTTATCTGAGCCTGCAATCTGGCAGGCTGCAGGAAAAGGGGGGGGGACGAGAGAGTGCCCCCTCTCCTGAACCGTACCAGGCCACATGCCCTGAACATGGGAGGGTGCTTTGAGGTCCCCCCAAAGCACCTTGTCACCATGTTAATGGGGACAAGGGACTCATCCCCACAACCCTTGCCAGGTGGTTGTGGGGGTATTGGGTATTCCGGGGTGGACTTATCGGAATTTGGAAGCCTCCTTTAACAAGGGAGCCCCAAGATCCCAGCCCCACCCCTATGTGAATGGGTAGGGATACACTGTACCCCTACCCATTCACCCAAAAAAAAAAAAAAAAAGTAAAAACGACAGCAGACAGTATTTGACAATTCCTTGAATTTAAAAAAAAAACGTGTCCCGCAATGTAAATCCATCGTCAATCACGGCCCTGACGGTCCCAAGAAACCAGTGCTATATTTAAATATGTAATTCTCTCAAAATCATGTGACATCAGAGGGGGCGGGGTCACCTGTTTACGTCATCGAGGCAAAGTTTTTCCAGTTTTTATTCTCAAGACCGTTGGCGCCGTGATTGAAAATGGATTTACATTGCGGGACACTTTTAATAAACAAATTTTCAAAAACTGTCTGCTGTTGTTTTTACCTTTTTGACACTTTTTTGGTGAATGGGTAGGGGTACAATGTACCCCATACCCCTTCACATGGGAGGGTGGGATTTGGGGGCCCCTTGTTAAAGGGGGCTTCCAGATTCCGATAATTCCGCCACCCGCAGACCCCCACAACCACCAGGCAAGGGTTGTGGGCATGACAAGGTGCTTTGGGGGGACCCCAAGCACCCTCCCCATGTTGAGGGCATGTAGCCTGGTACGGTTCAGGAGGGGGGGTGCTCTTTCATCCCCCCACCTTTCCTGTAGGCTGCCAGGTTGCATGCACTGATAAGGGTCTGGTATGGATTTTGGGGGACCCCCACGCCATTTTTTTTTCATTTTGTGCGGGGTTTCCCTTAAAATCCATACCAAACCTGAAGGGCCTGGTATGGATTTTGGGGGGGACCCCCATGCCATTTAAAAAAAAAAATTGGCCTGGTAATGGACTGGGGGAACCCATGATTTTTTTTCAATGAATTTTTATGTATATTGCCGTGATCCGGCAATGCATTACAGCCGCAAGCAATTTTAAATGACATTTTGCTGCAGTACTGTTATAAACATGGGGAAGAGGCTCTACTTTACAGGCAGACGAAGGGGACACCCAGGAACGATATTTAAAGGAATATTTAAATTTTATTGTTTCACTTTAAGCATTATTAAAATCACTGCTCCTGAAAATACGATAGTTTTAAAACTTTGTTTTGCATTGATACATGTCCCCTGGGGCAGTACCCGAGTCCCCAAACACTTTTTATGGCAATAACTTGCACATAAACCATTAAAATGAACACTTGATTTTTCACATTCGTGTCCCATAGACTTTAACGGTGTTCACATGTTTGCACAAATTTTTTGTCTGTTCGCATGTTCTGGTGGAAACCGAACCAGGGGGTATTCGGCTCATCCCTACTCATTGATCAATTTGATTCCTATTTACATTGGTGGTTAGTAAAGAAGTGTCCCCTTGTTGGTTTATGAATAATAGCTCCCCTTACATTGGTAGCCAGTGAAGAAATGCATTGTTATGATGGTGGACAGCGGAAATGTGCCTCCCCAAATTTGTGTTCAGTAGAAGTGACCTCTTACATTTGATGTCAGTGAAGAAGTGTCCTCTTACAAATAATGTTCAGTAAAGTAGGGTCTCCGCACATTTGTGATCAGGGTAGTGTCCTTTTACATTGTGGTCAATTTAGTCCAGCCTTATATTGGTGATCAGCAGGAGCTCACTTACATTTGTCAATTGTAGTTAGAGGATACTTCTACAATACTGGACACTACTTGATAACAGAATAAACACCATTGATAGATTAATACTGTATATTCAATATGTGTCATGCTTTACTGACTAGGTACCAAAAATTAATAATGTAACTCAATAGTTTGTTAGTTTGTATTAGCATAATTAATCCAAACAACTTTTACAGGTATTGCATTTTAGAGAATAATATTCAGCAATAACAAAATGTCACTAAGGTGGTTCAGGTCAAGGTCCCCTTTGTGACATTAATTAACTCCAGCTATGGATGAGAAAATTGCCTTAATAAAATTAAGTTGACTAGGTGAAATGAGGGGAGGTATTTCACTTTGGCCATCCAATCCTGGCAATGAGTCAGGCCTGCGGAATGCACGTTTAACATGTCCAAGGATAACTGCTTTGTGAATCAATGAACTGGAAATGATTGAACCGAAACCAATATCAAAATATACAAACAGAATAATTCACTTCTATAGCTTCTTAAATTACACAAGGGATCTATTTGCATAGAAGTGCCTTTATGGCCTAAAGGTGTTACACATACTACAGTTGTAATAGGATTGCATTATAAATAGGTCCTTGTCTGCTAAATAGTATTTCTTGTGTTCTCTAATCACTTACCTGAGCAGCACAATATCTTTTTGCCCTTTTTAGTAATGGACAAGCTTATGTAAGGCACATCAGCAAAAAAGTCTGCCATCAGAACAAAATTAATATATTTTATGCAATACACATACATTCACAATCTACATCCTAATTAGTGATGAGCCGAACACCCCCGGGTTCGGTTCGCACCAGAACCCGCAAACGGACCGAAAGTTCGCACGAACTTTAGAACCCTATTAAATACAATGGATGCGAACGTTCGAAATCTAAAGTGCTATTTATAACGACTAATATGCATGTTATTGTCCTAAAAAGGGTTTGGGAACCCGGGTTCTGCACCAGGGGACATGTATCAATCCAAAAAAAAGTTTTAAAAACGGCCGTTTTTCGGGAGCAGTCATTTTAATGATGCATAAAGTGAAAAAAAAAAAAGTCAAATATTCCTTTAAATATCGTACCTGGGGGGTGTCTAAAGTATGCCTGTGAAGTGCCACGTGTTTCCCGTGTTTAGAACTGTCCCTGCACAAAATTACATTTCTAAAGGAAAAAAAGCCATTTAAAACTGCTTGCGGCTTTAATGTAATGTCTGGTCCCGGTAATATGGATGAAAATCTTTAAGAAAAATTGCATAGCTACCCCATCACAGCCCCTACCCCAGCCCATTACCAGCCCCTTTGGGTCTTGTATGGATATTAAGGGGAACCCCGCACACAAAATAAAAAAGGCCCTATATACTCTGAACAGCCGTATACAGGTGGTGCATACAAGACAGGGACTGTAGGTTTGTTCTTATGTAGAATCTGTTTGTAATTTTGAACAGGTACATTGTTTAAGTGTAGCTCCAGCCAAAAAATCTATTTTTAAGCTTTTTGGAAAACATAGGGAAGGGTTATCACCCCTGTAACATTTGTTTTGCTGTCTGTGCCCCTGTTCAGAACAGTTCACCTCACTTTCCGTCCTAATGACAAATGTTTTTTTGAAAATTCGTTTTTTTTATTGAAACAAGAATTGGTGATAAAGCATCAGTGGAGAGGAGACACTTTGTTTCCCATATTAACTCTTACAGGAGAGAATTTGCCTTCCTAGGGGTAGATTTCCTCTCATTTCCTGTTGTATCCTTCCGTTTGCAAGGAGGAGTCGTTTGTAAGTTGGATGTTTGAAAGTAGGGGCCTGCCGTATATAGCTGAAATTTGCCCCTTACATGTTGGTGTTGCCACAACACTGTGAGCCCTCACAGTTACTCTTGGTGGGCGCATGAATGAGCCCTGCTGTGAATTATTAGATCAAGAATTGTAATTGCATGCCCCTGTTGAACAGGGGCTGAAAAATTGGGCCTTAGGCACTGGTGCCACAACACTGCAACCCCTCACAGATACTGTACTTGGAGCACAGCAATGAGCCCTGTTGCAAAGTATTGCATCAAAAATTGTAATTACACGCCCCTGTTAAACAGGGGCTGAAAAATTGGGCCTTAGCCACTGGTGCTGGTGCCACGACACTGCAACCACTCCCAGATACTCTAGTTGGAGTGCAGGAATGGGCCCTGCTGCAAAGCATTGCATAAAAAATTGTAATAACACGCCCTTGTTAAACAGGGGCTGAAAAATTGGTGGCGGCACCCAGAAACAAAAATGTTCTTCCAAGCTATCATCATCAATCGGATCATTGAGGAGAAGGAGGATAGTCAGTCAACATAACAGGACAGTCTCTCAGCATCAGCATCAGTCTTGAAGGGATGTGACATTTGAAAATAAATTAGTCTGTTATATCAGCTTCAGGTGTTTGGTAGCTGGTGGTGATCCAAGACTGGTTCATCTTTATGAAGGTCAGTCGATCAACAGAGTCGGTGGACAGGCGCACCCTGTGATCCGTGACAAATCCTCCAGCAGCACTGAATGTGCATTCTGAAAGAACGCTGGATGCAGGACAGGCCAGTAGCTCAATTGCATACTGTGCAAGCTCTGGCCAGTGATCCATCCTCAAGACCCAGTAAGCCAGAGGATTTTCGGTGAGGAAGGTGTCCAAGTCTGACCTTGCCCCTAGGTATTCCTGCACCATGTATATCAGACGCTGGCGATGGTTGCTGGAACCGATCATACCTTGGGGCTGCGGACTAAAGAATTGTCTGAACGCATCGGTCAGACTGCCACCTTCCCCACCGCTCCTTCTTTGACTGACCGAAGCCTCAGCAACTCATTGTCCAGGACCAGGAGTTTGTAACCTCCCAGTCTCTGGGAATGTGTTGCACAGACCTTTCTGCAAGGCCTCCCGGAGTTGTCTCATCCTCTGCTCCCTCTGCGACGGTAAGATAAGGTCCGCAACCTTACCCTTGTACCATGGATCAAGGAGAGTGGCCAGCCAGTAATGGTCCCTCTCCTTGATCTGAAGAATACGAGGATCCTTCCGCAGACTTTGCAGGATCAGGGAGGCCATGCAGCGTAGGTTAGCTGAGGCATTCGGTCCGGAGTCCTCTGGGTCACTAAGGACGACATGATCCGCAGCCACCTCCTCCCAGCCACGTACAAGTCCACTGGTTTCTTGGGACTGTAAATCATCCCTAAAAGACTGCTGCTGATGATGCTGAGTGCCAGGCTCCACCTCCATGCTGACACAATACTCCTCCTCCTCCTCCTCCTCTTCTTCCTGTGCGATGGGTGGGACAGAAGGAACACTGTCTGGGTAAAGGGGGCCTTGAGAGGCAAGGAAGTCCTCCTCTTCCTGCCTCTGTTCTGCCTCAAGTGCCCTGTCCATTATTCCATGCAGCGTATGTTCCAACAGGTGGACAAGAGGTACAGTGTCACTGATGCATGCACTGTCACTGCTCACCATCCTCGTGGCCTCCTCAAATGGTGCCAGGACAGTGCATGCATCCCTGATCATGCCCCACTGGCGTGGTGAAAAAAACCTGAGCTCTCCTGACCCTGTCCTGGTGCCGTAGTCGCACAGGTACTCATTGATGGCCCTCTGCTGCGTGTGCAGCCGCTGCAGCATGGCCAACGTTGAGTTCCACCTGGTGGGCATGTCACATATAAGGCGGTTCTTGGGCAGGTTCAACTCCTTTTGCAGCTCAGCCAGGCGAGCACTGGCATTATAAGATCTGCGGAAATGCACACAGACTTTCCTGGCCTGCCTCAGGACATCCTGTAAGCCCGGGTACCTGCCCAAGAACCGCTGCACCACCAGGTTAAGGACGTGAGCCACACAGGGCACATGGGTCAGTTGTCCCTGTCGGAGAGCGGAGAGGAGGTTGGTGCCATTGTCGCAAACCACCATTCCTGGCTTAAGCTGGAGTGGCGTCAACCACCTCTCGGCCTGCCCCTGCAGAGCAGACAGAACCTCTGCCCCAGTGTGGCTCCTGTCCCCCAAACACACCAGCGCAAGCACAGCATGGCATCTTTTTGCCTGCGTACTTGCGTAGCCCCTTGAACGCCTACGGAGCACTGCTGGTTCCGAGGACAAAGCACAGGAAGAGGCCACGGAGGAAGAAGAAGAGGAGGGGGTGGAGGACAGAGGTGTATCACAACCAGTAGTAGCATTTTGGAGGCGTGGCGGTGGAACAACCTCCAACACTACTGCACCTTGTCCTGCATCCTTCCCAGCTGCCAAAAGAGTGACCCAATGGGCCGCGAAAGAAAGGTAACGTCCCTGTCCATGCCTGCTGGACCATGAGTCAGCGGTAATATGCACCTTACCGCTGACCGCCCTGTCCAGCGAGGCCAAGACATTGCCTTCCACATGCCGGTAGAGAGCCGGAATCGCCTTCCGTGAGAAAAAGTGGCGTTTGGGAACCTGCCACTGAGGAACCGCACATTGCACAAACTCACGGAAGGGGGCCGAGCCTACCAACTGAAAAGGCAGCAGTTGAAGCGCTAGCAATTTAGCCAAGCTAGCATTCAACCGCTGGGCATGTGGATGGCTGGGAGTGAACTTCTTTTGACGGTCCAGCAGCTGGGGCAGGGAAATTTGCCTGCTAGAATCGGACGTCGGTGTACTGCTAGCAGAGTGCCCGCAAGTACTTGGCTGTGACACACCTAATTCTACACCTTCATTCCTCTCAGAGCAGGTTTCAGAGAGGACTGAAGGTATAGTGGGGTTGGAGATCCCAGCTGATGCGGTGTAAGAAGAGGTCCGCTTTGTTCTTTGGTGTGGGTCTTTAAGGTAGGCTTGCCAACGAGCTGCATGGCAGGTCAACATATGTCTGGTCAAGCATGTGGTGCCCAAGCGGGTGATGTTTTGGCCACGCGATATATGCTTTGTCACGAGCCGGACTGACGGCTAGTGGGAATACCGGAGGTGGATCCTCTGTACCAGAGAGGGGATGGCACGGGTCATACTGAGGGACCGGTTCTAAGCAGCTACCGGTTTTCACCAGAGCCCGCCGCAAAGCGGGATGGACTTGCTGCGGCGGTAGCAACCAGGTCGTGTTCTCCAGTAGCGACTCCACCTCTCTGGCGGCTGAGATAGGCGCGGTACAAAAGGACTAGGCAGAGGCAAGGTCAGACGTAGCAGAGGGTCAGGGCAGGCGGCAATGGTTTGTAGTCAGAGACAATGGCAGCAGGTCAGATACACAGGCAAGGCAACTCACAAAACGCTTCCACAGGGTACTAAGACAACAAGATCCGGCAAGGACAGGAAGGGGAAGTGGGTTTATATATGTTTTGGGTGTGCACACAGTAATTGGGCCAGGCACCAATCAATGGTGCGCTGGCCCTTTAAATCTTAGAAGGCTGGCGCGCGCAGCGGGGCCACGCGCGCCGGGAAGGAGCAGGAGGGAGAAGGTGAGTAGGATGGGATGCGATCCGCGGACAGAGATGTGCCGCCGTGTGGATCGCATCCCCGCCGGTGACAGAGCAGCGCCCACGGCCAGGAGGGCTGACCGGGGTGCTGCAGGGGGACCGACGCCGTGAGCGCTCCGGGAAGGATGGGACACCCGGAGCGCTCGGCGTTACAGTACCCCCCCTTAGGTCTCCCCCTTTTCTTGGAACCCAAGAATCTACGGATGAGCTCCTTGTCTAAAATGTTGGTCTGAGGCTCCCAGGATCTCTCTTCAGGACCACAGTTCTCCCAATCAATTAAAATAAATATTTTACCTCGGATGACCTTGGAGGCGAGGATTTCTTTCACCGAGAAGACATCGGAAGAACCAGAGACAGGAGCAGGAGCAGTGACCTTGGGGGAAAATCGGTTAAGAATGAGGGGTTTGAGAAGAGACACATGAAAAGAATTGGGGATACGAAGAGAAGGAGGAAGATGGAGTTTGTAAGAGACAGAATTGATTTGGTTTTTGATTATAAAAGGTCCGAGGTAACGAGGGCCCAGCTTGTAGCTAGGTACCCGAAACCGAACATATTTGGAGGAGAGCCACACTTTGTCACCCGGGACATAGACAGGAGGAATTCTTCTTTTTTTATCTGCATGTCTCTTCATGCGGGCAGAGGCCAGTGATAGCGACTTTTGAGTCTCTTTCCAGATAGAGGTGAAGTCTTGAGTTAATTCATCCACGGCAGGAACTCCAGAAGAAGTGGGGATGGGGAGGGGGGCAATGGGTGACGGCCGTAGACCACAAAGAAAGGTGATTTGGAGGACGATTCAGAGTTCTTGAAATTGTATGAGAATTCTGCCCAGGGTAATAGGTCGACCCAATCTTCTTGACGGGCAGAGACAAAATGTCGTAAGTAGTCACCAAGGACCTGGTTAACTCTCTCCACCTGTCCATTGGATTGCGGGTGATAAGCGGAAGAAAAATTCAACTTAATCTTTAGTTGAGTACAGAGAGCTCTCCAAAATTTTGAGATGAATTGAACGCCTCTATCAGAGACGATATGTGAGGGTAGCCCATGGAGACGGAAAATTTGAAGAAAAAAATGCTTCGCCAACTGAGGTGCAGTAGGCAGACCAGGAAGCGGGACAAAATGAGCCATTTTCGAAAAGCGGTCAATGACCACCCAGATGACAGTGTTACTATGAGACAAAGGAAGGTCCGTGATGAAATCCATGGCAATGTGGGACCATGGTTGTTCAGGCACAGGTAGAGGAAGGAGAAGACCTGCAGGCTCCTAGCGTGGAGTCTTGTCACGTGCACAGATAGTGCAGGCCCGTACAAAGTCAGTCATATCTTTTTCCTGGGTAGGCCACCAATAGTGTCTGGCCATCAATTGTATGGATTTTTTGATCCCAGCGTGACCGGCTAGATGGGAGGAATGGCCCCACCTGAGTATCTCGAGACGAAGGCGTGGAGGAACGAAAGTTTTTCCTGGAGGAACTGGCATCAGAGACGCAGGAGCAGAGGAAATCAGACACTCAGGGGGTACGATGTGTTGCGGGGGAGTCCCGGTTTCAGAGGCATCGGAGGAACGGGACAAGGCATCAGCCCTGACATTCTTGTCTGCGGGACGAAAATTAATCTGGAAATTGAACCGGGCAAAGAACAATGACCACCTGGCCTGGCGAGGATTTAAGCGCTGAGCAGACTGAAGGTAGGACAAATTTTTATGGTCAGTGTAGATGGAGATAGGGTGAAGGGATCCTTCCAGGAGATGTCTCCACTCTTCTAATGCCAGCTTGATGGCCAACAGTTCACGGTCACCTATGGAATAGTTTTTTTTGAAGAAGAACAGCTCCGGCTCCTACCGAGGAGGCGTCAACTTCAAGGAAGAACGGCTTTGTGGGGTCTGGTCGAGACAGGACAGGTGCAGAGGAGAAGGCGGTCTTAAGGCGAGTAAAGGCTTCTTCCGCTTGAGGCGGCCAGGACCTTGGATTCGCGTTTTTCTTAGTCAGTGCCCCTATAGGAGCAACGATGGTGGAGAAGTGGGGTATGAACTGACGATAGTAGTTGGCGAATCCAAGGAAGCGTTGGATAGCACGGAGTCCAGAGGGGCGTGGCCAATCAAAGACTGCGGAGAGCTTGTCAGGGTCCATTTGAAGGCCTTGTCCTGAGACCAGATAACCTAGGAAAGGAAGGCTGCTGCGCTCAAAAAGGCATTTTTCAAATTTAGCGTAAAGATGATTTACGCGGAGGCGCTGGAGCACTTGACGGACATGGAGCCGATGTTCCTCAAGGTTGGTAGAGAAGATTAGGATGTCGTCAAGATAGACAACCACACAGGTATACAGTAAGTCCCGAAAGATTTCATTGACAAAATCCTGAAAGACTGCAGGAGCGTTGCAAAGTCCGAAAGGCATGACGAGATATTCAAAGTGACCATCTCTGGTGTTAAATGCGGTTTTCCATTCATCTCCTTCACGGATTCTGATGAGGTTATAAGCGCCCCTGAGGTCCAATTTCGAAAAAACTTTTGCTCCGCGCAGACGGTCAAAGAGCTCCGAGATGAGAGGCAGAGGGTAGCGATTTTTAATAGTGATTTTATTGAGACCACGATAGTCTATGCAAGGGCGTAGTGATCCGTCCTTCTTGGCAACGAAGAAGAACCCCGCACCGGCTGGAGAAGATGATTTCCTAATAAAACCTCTCTTGACGTTCTCCTGTATGTAATCAGTCATGGCCTTGGTTTCAGGAGAGGAGAGAGGGTAAATTCTGCCACGGGGTGGTGTAGTACCTGGGAGCAAGTCAATGGGGCAGTCGTAGGGTCTATGTGGTGGTAAGACCTCCGCCTGTTTTTTGCAAAAGACATCAGAAAAGTCCTGATAGGCCTTGGGAAGGCCGGGCAAAGGAGTAGCGATGGGAACTTGACTGGGGGTTACAGACTTAAGACAATGCTTGTGGCAGGAGTAGCCCCAGGATTTGATGTCCCCAGTGGTCCAGTCGAGGGTAGGAGAGTGGCGCTGGAGCCAGGGTAGGCCAAGAAGGATGTCAGAAGTACAGTTCGGCAAAACAAAGAATTCCATTTTTTCTTGGTGAAGAACACCAACGGACATGAGCAGGGGTTCGGTGCGGTAACGCACGGTACAATCCAGATTCTCTCCATTTACAGAGGAAATGAAGAAGGGTTTGATGAGACGGATAACAGGAACGTTGAACCTGTTGATGAAAGAGGCTTCAATAAAGTTTCCTGCAGAACCAGAGTCCAGGAAGGCCACCGCAGAGAAGGGGGAGCCAGCAGAAGGGGAAATCCGCACAGGAATAGTCAGACGTGGAGAGGAAGAATTCACACCTAGTAACGCCTCTCCCACGTTCACTAGGTGCGGGCGTTTCCCTGACATAGAGGACGAATAGGGCAGTCCTTTAGGAAATGTTCAGAGCTCGCACAATAAAGGCATAAGTTCTCATTCCTACGGCGAGTCCTCTCTTGTAGGGTCAGACGAGATCGGTCCACCTCCATGGCCTCCTCGACGGAAGGCATAGTATCAGGATGCGTTGGATTCAGGAAGAGAGGAGCCAGGCGCGGATAACGCCTGGTGCGAACAAGATCTTTCTCCTGGCGAAGCTCTTGGCGTCTTTCAACGTAGCGTATGTCAATGCGGGTAGCTAAGTGGATGAGCTCCGTCAGGGAGGAGGGTATCTCTCGTGCGGCCAGACAATCCTTGATGTGGCTGGATAAACCTTTCTTGAAGGTCGCGCAGAGAGCCTCATTATTCCAGGCTAGCTCTGAGGCCAGTGTGCGGAACTGTATGGCATATTCGCCCACAGAGGAGTTTCCTTGGACAAGGTTAAGCAGGGCGGTTTCAGCGGATGAGGCTCGGCCTGGTTCCTCAAAAACGCTACAACCTCAGCGAGGAAGGACTGAACGGAGGCTGTAGCAGGGTCATTGCAGTCCCAGAGTGGCGTGGCCCAGGCCAAGGCCTTTCCAGACAACAGACAGACCACGAATGCCACCTTAGACCGTTCTGTGGAAAACTGGTCTGACATCATCTCAAGATGCAGGGAACATTGGGACAAGAATCTCCTAGGATCCCCGTCAAATTTCTCCGGAAGAGACAAGCGGATCTTCGAGGTAGTAGCGGCAGCTCGGGGAGGGGAAGATGCTGGAGCTTGTGGCGGCAGACGCTGCTGGATCATGGCGGTCAACTGCGACAGCTGCTGTCCTTGTTGGGCAATCAATTGCGACTGCTGGGCAACCACGGTAGTGAGATCAGCGAGACTAGGCAGTGGCACGTCAGCGGGATCCATGGCCGGATCTACTGTCACGAGCCGGACTGACGGCTAGTGGGAATACCGGAGGTGGATCCTCTGTACCAGAGAGGGGATGGCACGGGTCGTACTGAGGGACCGGTTCTAAGCAGCTACCGGTTTTCACCAGAGCCCGCCGCAAAGCGGGATGGACTTGCTGCGGCGGTAGCAACCAGGTCGTGTCCTCCAGTAGCGACTCCACCTCTCTGGCGGCTGAGATAGGCCCGGTACAAAAGGACTAGGCAGAGGCAAGGTCAGACGTAGCAGAGGGTCAGGGCAGGCGGCAATGGTTTGTAGTCAGAGACAATGGCAGCAGGTCAGATACACAGGCAAGGCAACTCACAAAACGCTTCCACAGAGTACTAAGACAACAAGATCCGGAAAGGACAGGAAGGGGAAGTGGGTTTATATATGTTTTGGGTGTGCACACAGTAATTGGGCCAGGCACCAATCAATGGTGCGCTGGCCCTTTAAATCTTAGAAGGCCGGCGCGCCCTAGAGCGCAGCGGGGCCGCGCGCGCCGGGAAGGAGCAGGAGGGGGAAGGTGAGTAGGATAGGATGCGATCCGCGGACGGAGATGTGCCGCCGTGTGGATCGCATCCCCGCCGGTGACAGAGCAGCGCCCACGGCCAGGAGGGCTGACCGGGGCGCTGCAGGGGGACCGACGCCGTGAGCGCTCCGGGAAGGATGGGACACCCGGAGCGCTCGGCGTTACACGCTTGAGACATATGTTGCAAACAGCAGCTGTGCGATCTGATGCACTTGACTCGAAAAAGGCCCACACCAAAGAACTTTTTGAATAACGGGCAGAGGCAGCGCCCTGCACAGGCGGAGCTCTGCGGTGTGATTCCGTCGGTGTGCTGCCCTTACGCTGGCCCCCCGAGGGCATCCTGCCTCGTTGGAGATGTGCCTCCTCCTCATCCTCCTCCTCCTCCTCCTCTCTCCTATTAGGCACCCACGTGGAGTCAGTGGCCTCATCATCCCCTCCCTCCTCATCACTGGAGCCAATCTGGCAGTATGCTGCAGCTGCTGGAACATGACTGCCAGATTGGTGTCCTTCTTGAGCATCCCCTCTCTCTGCTCTCACGCTACTGCCTTCCTCTAGCTGGGTATCATCATCAGACCCTTCGAAACGCTGGGCATCCTCCTGGAGCATGTACCCAACACTGTGCTCAAACAGTTCGGGGGACTCCTCAGGAGGACATGGTTGGTCTAGGGAAGGAGTGACTAATGATGACATTGATACCAGGGAAGAGGACGCTTTGGCAGCTGCTTTGCCAGTACCCTGAGCCTGGGTGAGAGAGGATGAGGAGGATGAGGAGGGCTTGGTCATCCACTCTACCAAGTCTTCGGCATGATGCGGCTCAACACGTCCAGCTGCAGAAAAGAAGGACAAGCGTGTCCCATGGCCACGTGCTGATGGCGATGCACCGCGTCCACGACCAGCACTGTTGTCTCTAGACACAGAGCCTGCTTGCCCTCTTTTATTGGCTCCTGACTGTCTGCCTCTCCTTGTTTGCCTTCCAGACATTCTAATGGCCTGCAGGGAAATGGGAAAACCAGCAATACAGGCTAAGTTCAGGTGTAATATGGTCAGGAGGCACACTCCGCCCGCTGTAAGTGCCGCAAAATCCTGTTGCTGTAACACACCAGGAAAAAGCAGCAATACAGGCTAAGTTCAGGTGTAATATGGTCAGGAGGCACACTCCGCCCGCTGTAAGTGCCACAAAATCCTGTTGGTGTAACACACCAGGAAAAAGCAGCAATACAGGCTAAGTTCAGGTGTAATATGGTCAGGAGGCACACTCCGCCCGCTGTAAGTGCTGCAAAATCCTGTTGCTGTAACACACCAGGAAAAAGCAGCAATACAGGCTAAGTTCAGGTGTAATAGGGTCAGGAGGCACACTCCGCCCACTGTAAGTGCCGCAAAATCCTGTTGGTGTAACACACCAGGAAAAAGCAGCAATACAGGCTAAGTTCAGGTGTAATATGGTCAGGAGGCACACTCCGCCCGCTGTAAGTGCCACAAAATCCTGTTGGTGTAACACACCAGGAAAAAGCAGCAATACAGGCTAAGTTTAGGTGTAATATGGTCAGGAGGCACACTCCGCCCACTGTAAGTGCCGCAAAATCCTGTTGGTGTAACACACCAGGAAAAAGCAGCAATACAGGCTAAGTTCAGGTGTAATATGGTCAGGAGGCACACTCCGCCCGCTGTAAGTGCCGCAAAATCCTGTTGGTGTAACACACCAGGAAAAACCAGCAATACAGGCTAAGTTCAGGTGTAATATGGTCAGGAGGCACACTCCGCCCGCTGTAAGTGCCGCAAAATCCTGTTGCTGTAACACACCAGGAAAAAGCAGCAATACAGGCTAAGTTCAGGTGTAATATGGTCAGGAGGCACACTCCGCCCGCTGTAAGTGCCGCAAAATCCTGTTGGTGTAACACACCAGGAAAAAGCAGCAATACAGGCTAAGTTCAGGTGTAATATGGTCAGGAGGCACACTCCGCCCGCTGTAAGTGCCGCAAAATCCTGTTGGTGTAACACACCAGGAAAAAGCAGCAATACAGGCTGACACTGACACTCTCCCTGCCTATCCTTCTCTGTCCCTACACACAAGGTTTAGCAAAGAATGGATTTGACACTGTCCCTGCCTATCCTTCACTTTCCCTGCTCCGGAACACACTACACGAGGCCGCCGCGCTGGCGGCCTTTTATAGTGTGGGGCGTGTACTAAACCCCCTCAGCTATAATTGGCCACAGGCATCCTGCCTGTGGCCAATCATTGCTCTCCTCGCTGCCGGCGCTGTGATTGGCCAAGCATGCAGGGTCACAGTGCATGCTTGGCCAATCATAGCGCCGGGAATACACTGCGATGGCGCAGTGCATTGTGGGCCGTTCGCGTCACTCGAATTTGGCGCGAACGGCCGATGTTCGAGTCGAACCTATGTTCAACTCCAACACCGAGCTCATCCCTAATCCTAATGTATTCAGGGAAGTACCAGGACAAGGTCATCCAGCACCCAGACAAAGATGCTAAACTGCACCCAACCTGAAACAGTTGCTCTGGATATGACTTTGTCAGGAAGATCAAGTGCATGCTTGTGTCCAGAGAACTGCATATGCACATAATACAGCTCATTGCTTGCTGCATGGGGTCACAGCTGTGCGTACATCCATGCATGTTGGTGCACATGCTAAGGTGTGTGGTCATCATGAATACAAGTCTTCCCCATACACCTGCAATTTTCTTTGTCCTACCTGTGTACCAGCTTGCTGCACAGGCCTGGTCCGAGCGTCTCCAGCCGCAAAGCAGATACCAGACTGTTTTTTGGCCTTCTGCTGGATCTGGACCCACTGAAGGCACCCATGCCACTCCTCACCCTGCTACGCTTTATCTCCAACTTTAGGGGGAAATGGGCAGAAGTTTTAAGGTATGCCCTCTCGTCAACTTGACACCTACCAGGTATGAGACAGGCTTTCCCACAGAAATAAATGGAACAATGGTATGTATGCACAATGCATTGCAGCCATTTTTTAAAGGAAAGGCTGTGCAGCTCAGAGTAGGGCCACACAGTGAAGAACGCTGAAGGTAAATATAAAATGAGGTGAGCAACACCTGGGGCTGGGGGATGAGGGAGGGAGAAGATGATGCAACAAAAAAACATGTTTTTCTTCCGAAAAATACAGTTGTGCTTTAAGTAAATATTCTTTGTGTAGTAACTTATAGCAATCAATCAAAATCCATCAGGTTCTGCCTTAACCTTGATAGAGAGAATTCAGATTTAATACAATGGGTTACTACTGAAGTTAAAACATGCAACTTGAACTTATGCTTAAAAAAATTAAATTTGGTATGTTTTGCGAAATTTCTAGAATTACATCCAAAAAGCTCCATTACACTTAGCCCTGGTTCACACTGGTGCGGATTCAAAATCCTGCTACTTCATCACAATTTCAAAGCTGCAGATCAGTGTGATTTGTACCTACATTTCCTTGCGGCTTGTGACTTCTTTCACAGAAGTCAATGCAAGTCACAATAAAAACAGCACAAAGTAGTGCAGGAATCTTTTTCAAAGTCGCCGCGATATGAGTTGTGGAAATTTGAACGTTCCATTGCTGACAATGCGGTGCGACTTGTCATGCAAATTGGAACTGTCAAATCGCATGACAAATCACACTGGTGTGAAAGGGGGCTTACTGATATCTGGCAGGGAAAACTCTGGCAGGCCTGTCACACACTGGTGACCAATTATGGCTATTAGGAATGAGCAGAATTCATATTACTCACTGAATTTGTTTCTCTTTGTTGAAATTTTGGTAAAAAATATGAAATTTCAAGCAAAATTTTACCATTTCAGAAAAATGCTTTGCAGTCAAAGAAGAAGGTGAAATTAAGGTGTATTTTTTTATGTTTTTTTTTTTTTTAGGGTACATTGGGTTTTAAATGGCTCCTGAGAATTAGGGAAGCTCATTTAGACTATTGTGGACCTGATGTTATTAGTCCCTCATTAGCTGGTAATTTTCGATGGCACTGGTGACGTTTCCTATTGAAGAACATTGATATTGCCTACATTCCTTTTCCAAAAAAATAATCACACTGCTGAAAAACGGTATATAGAGGTCTAATTTCAATATGCTGGAATCAAATACATATAAAGCAACACTATCTAATTTTAAACTGTCCCTTAAAAATATTTATTTTAAATTTTTTGAGTCTTTTTCTTCTTTCTGTGGAAACAAAACAATGATGAAACACATGCAAACACACACACAAAACATAGAAAAATACAAATGCAAAGAACACCTTGCAAAGCTATATATTAAGCATATCTAAAGGCTCTTCAAATTTGTTCTAAGTTAGTGGCTATCATGCAAGCCTCAGTATCGTAGCAAGCAATGTTAGAACCAACGGGGACAAATATGATGATTTTAACTACCCTCAGCCTAAAAATAAGAAAAAAAAAACTAGTGCCGCTATGTGCAACATGACACAGGAAATAAAACAAGTGAATAAATGATACAGCGCACCTGCAAAACAGAACAAAAATAAGACAATAACAAAACATTAACAATGTTATATGATACATAAACAAAATGTGTCCAAAAATATATCCCAACAGTATAATATGTGAAAATATCTGCTTGCAGACACTTTCCTTAGATGTCACACCTCATGTTGATTATATATAAACACAATAAACACCTGTTGTTCAGTTATTCCACCATCTCTGAATGAATAACCTAGTGAATCTACCTAGCAAGAATCCACAAATTATTTTAGGACCTTTTTTGGGGAGGGGTAAAGGTAAGACATTTTCCTAATTTAAATGCAATCCAGATACCACGCTAGACAAGAAAGAAGAGTTTGGTCGCAGGACCATCTTGTTCCTGTGCAATGCCAAAAATGGCTCTTTACAAGATAAAGCAGCCAGTTGCAAAACCCATCTGGCCGAAGTAATTGCCATCAGAAATGCCACTTTATAAGTAAGATCCACCAAGGGAATCTCCTCAATTGGTTTAAAAGGCAGTCATTGGAGGACTTCACCAGAGGAAGATCCGACTACATTGCAAGAGTCCTGCAAAGTGGAACGGTGTGTGCGAACCCTTGATAAAAGGCCTTCACCAAAGAGTGAAAGGCTACGAGATTCTGGAACAAAATGACCAAAACTGAGAACTGCTCTTTCAAAGTACTCAGTGCCACATCGTTCCTTTTGAGCCATGCGATTTTATGTCCCACCCTGGTAGATAATAAAGGCCACCACCATGGTGTTTTTGGACTGTTCTCTGACTGGGAGCCCATAGAGCCAGGGTGTCCAATGTAAAAGGGACATCTAAATTTACTCAACCCCATGATGTTAAGTGGAAGTCGAGATTCCCTCTCTATCCAAGTTCCCTTAGCCATGCCAGTCACCAGTGCACAACCCCAGCCTTTCAGGCTGGCATCCATAATTAGGATAGTCCAATTCAGTCAAAGGATCTGTCCTTTTACAGCGACTTCCTGGCTTTGGCTGATAATTGAATAGAAAGATTCAGCGACAGAGTTGACCTGTTTCAGGCCGACAGAAAGTATTGCAGAGGTCTGAAATGTAGTTGAGGTAATGGCGCCTCTTCCAACAAGGCCACGTTGTTCCCCAAAACCAAAATAGATGTCCTTACTGAGGGTCTGGCAATGGGCCACAGGTGCTGTGCCTGTTACTAAAGAGTGCAAGTAACTGTCATCAATGCCCCCAGGGCATTGATGAAACCAGAGTCTAAAGCCTAGTTTACACAGGCCGAATGTGGGGCAACATCATCCGGTTCAATAAAAACGTCCGTCATTCAGCCCATGTGTATGGCAGCCGTCCCGACAGAAGTCGGTCGTATGGCTGGCTTCTGTCGGACAAGCAAAAACCAGCATCCATCCGGCTCACAATCAGCGCTCTCAACCAATCGCTTTCCCTGTCAGAACACAATAGCTTAGTGGGGGAGATCACTGCACTAACATCGGATTGTTAGTACAGAAGCTCCAACCTGAGCCGTCGTTTTTTTTTTTTCGGGTTGAACGATAGAAAAATGAAAGTGTACAAATACCGTGAAGAAAACTTCAAATTATTTATGTGCAAAGTCCCTAAAAGTTGGGACATCTTGGGACATCTTCAACCAGAATTGTAAGTTTTCATATTGAGTCAATAAATAGCTGAATCAACCTTCAGAACAACCCATTTTTTTTGAGAATTCTTCATCAATGGGATACTATTGCCCATAAACCTTCTCAGGATGATTCCAGTTCTCATATAAAACATCCTAAGGCATGTACAGGGATCATAGTATGTTTTTTTTCTGTTGCCTAGACCCCTTTCTAGACACCTTAGGGCCCATAGGGCCAGCTGAGTCCAGCTTCAGACATTTGTGAACCTCCTATTCCAGCATTGCCTCCTCCCACCTGTCTGCTGACCTGCTCTGTGTGGACTGCCTGTTTGCTCTCCTCAGCGACTTCCATCTGTGACGCCTGTTGATCAACTCCGCCTGACGCTGTGAGAGCGTGCCGAGTGGGGGAGGAGCCTAGCAATCACCTGACCCTCCAGGAAGTATTTACATGATGGCGGCACCCTGCCTGGCCAGATAAGACATTTGCTTTTCACTGTGCTTTTAAAACCTGTGCCTCCTCCCACCTGTCTGCTGACCTGCTCTGTGTGGACTGCCTGTTTGCTCTCCTTAGCGACTTCCATCTGTGACGCCTGTTGATCAACTCCGCCTGATGCTGTGAGAGAGCGCTGAGCGGGGGAGGAGTCTAGCGATCACCTGAGCATCCAGGAAGTATTTACATGACAGCGGCACCCTGCCGGGTGCCGGCGGCGTGCCGGAGGCGCGCCAGAGGCAAGCCCGTCTGGGCCCGTCCAGGCACGGGCGGGGCCGGGGCATGTGACTCTGCTGGTCCGAAAACAGTACATTTACAGACCCTTACTGTAACGGCACCGGAGGGAAAATCCCGCTGCTGCCAACCAATGTAACGGCACCCCAATCTCAAGGGGTATTAACGCCGTTTAAGTTGTTCCCTCTCCTAGACACACATCCACTCGCTACCAATATCCACAGCTAAACGACCCTTTCCTATAGGAGCCGACCCCTCTGGAAGAAGACGAGACGCACTCTGTCTCTTCTGTAGTAGGAAAATGAATTTATTAATGCCAAACATTGTAACTTTATACACAATTCAGGGCACATGATTTAACATGAACAAGGGCCCAGCTCCACCCACACATCCCAAAACTCAACACCTCATCCTGACGTCTGCTAGGCTTCAAAAGATCCCAACACAATAGAATATACGATCTCCAATACACATCTTCCCACAAAGGGTTGGCAGCCAGTCTGTCTGGCGACAACAGGTTCTAAACCCTTTACATCTTAAATCCCTTTGTATTGTAAATCCCAGTCTGCCTTTACAATACACACAAGTATAGGGTTAATTACTTCTATTCACACCAGACCTTCCCAAGTCATACTGAACAATAGAATGCAAATTACCTTAATTCCTCACAGCCATGATTACACAAAGTCAGGGCTGTCGGTGATGATATTAGCATCTAAGAGTATGTGTCTAAACATCATGAAGGCGTCACTTTCCAATTAACCTGTTGAGGTCATAATCAAACAGTAGAGAGTTCTTTGCAGGTATCCTGGGGAATATGGTGGATGAATATTACAGACCCAATCTAGATAAAATGTATGTACAGCATTGAATATGGCCATCATAGACCATATTGGGGTTTTCATTCACCCTGTGCCCCTAATAGAGACACAGGGTGATTGACACATAAGAGCCATTGGGGAAGCTGGCGCAAGGGTATTTCATACTTCCTAAGCGATTCTGAGTTCCCCGGGCCTTCCCGTTACACTTACTCCTGAGGATTTGTACCTGAACACTAATCAGACTGAACTGACTTTAAACCGTGAGTCTTTTTGTTATTCGAAAGATATGCTTATGCAACTACTTAACAAAAAAGGCCATGTACCACAAGCTACCCGTACACTATGTGATTTACTAGAGATAGCTAATCACCCGTCAGACATTACTATACCCTCTCTATTGGCGAATGTTACTCTCCCCAGCAAAAAGGTGTTTCTTAAAACGGCAGAAGTTTTGAAATGTGGCTACATTAATGCACGGTCAGCAATAAAACACGCTTCAGAAATCTCTGATACTATCACCCGTAAGGACCTCCATTTTTTAGGGTTATCTAAGACATGGTTTCAACCTGGTTTTGAGGCTTGCCTCATAGATTTAGTCCCTGATAATTATAAAATTATTTTTAAAAACCGCCTTCATAAAAAAAGGGGGGGCTTAGGCTTCATATAGGACGATTCACTAGAATGCTCTAAACTACTTATACAAGAGACTACAAATTTTGAATCTATGCTGGTAAAATGCTGTATCAATCCTACATCCACATTTTTTGTTTTATTGATCTATCGTCCGCCAGGCTATAATGCGGAATTTTTTTAATTTTTTTTAAAAAAAAAACCTCTCTGGACTACTCTAACATTCTTGTCCTGGGAGATGTAAATCTTTGGCTTGACGATCCCAAGGATCAGAAAGCCATAGAATTTTTAAATGACATATCCAATGCACATTTTGTCCAACACCTTAAGGTACCCACACATCAAAAAGGACATACACTTGATATTTTACTCACTAATACATTGTTTAATATCCGAGCAACAGAGGTTATCTGGACGGATCTCTTTTTAATTATCTTTACCCTCCCAGATTTTGCAACTCGAAAAGCAGCAATTGGACACCCTATGACTATATCTAATCCATATAGAAAATTAAAGGATGTCACCTTGGAAAATTTCAATACAGTATATCAACAACACCTTTACAAATAGCTGCGTTTTCTAGTATCCATCAACAACTAGACAATCCAGAATCTGAGATTTTACAAGTGGAGGAAGCCCTGAATCAATTTGATTTAAAAATAAAACTAAGCCTTAATAATGTTGCCCCACTACAAACATCAAATAATCGACCACGCCTGACTAAATCTCATCCTTGGTATACAGGAAAACTTTCGTCCCTAAAAACAAAAAGAAGACAATTAGAACGCAGGTGGCTAAAGACGAAACTTGATTCTGACAAGAAACTATATAGAATTTTTTGTCATGCGTACTCAAAGCAGATAAAATTATGTAAACGGACATACTATAACCATCTACCGTAATTAACCACTTCAATACCATGCACTTATGCACCTTCCCGCCCAGACCAATTTTCAGCTTTCAGTACTCTCACACTTTGAATGACAATTACTCAGTCATGCTACACTGTATCCAAACAAAATTTTTATCATTTTCTTCTCACAAATAGAGTTTTCTTTTGTTGGTATTTAATCGCCAATGGGTTTTTTATTTTTTGCGATATAAGCAAAAAAACAGCGAATTAAAAAAAAAAACACTTTTTTTTTGTTTCTATTGTAAATTTTTGCAAATAAGTAATTTTTCTTCATAAATTTGTGCCAAAATGTATACTGCTACATATTTTTGGTAAAAATAACCCAAATTAGTGTATATTATTTGGTCTTTGTGAAAGTTATAGAGTCTACAAACTATGGTGGCAATCACTGAAAATTTATCACATCTGATCACGCCTGATGTACTGAAGGCATATCTCATTTCTTGAGACACTAACAAGCCAGGAAAGTACAAATACCCCAAAATTACCCCTTTTTGGAAAGTAGACAGTCCAAGGTATTTACTAAGAGGCATGGTGAGTGTTTTGAAGTTGTATTTTTTTCCCACAATTCTTGGGAAAATTTTTTTTTTTTTTTTTTTTTTACACAAACTGGTCATATTAACAGTTTTTTTCTCTCACACAGCATATGCATAATTGCAACTACACCCCAAAATACATTCTGCTACTCCTCCTGAGTATAGCGATACCACATGTGTGAGACTTTTACACAGCCTGGTCATATACAGAGGCCCAACATTGAAGTAGCACTTTCAGGCGTTCTACAAGCATAAATCGCACATATCCTTTCTCAACCACCTATTACAATTTTGAAGGCCCTGGAGCACCAGGACAATAGAATTTTCCACAAAATGACCCCATTTTGGAAAGCACACACCCCAACGTATAATCTATAAAGCATTATGAGTCTTTTGAATGGTTCATTTTTTTCCAGAAGGTTTTGGAAAATGTTGAGAAAAAATGAAAATGCATTTTTTTTTTACACAAAGTTGTCCATTTATAAGATATTTCTAATGCATAGCATATACATAGCAAAAATGACACCCCAAAATGCATTCTGCTACTCCTCCTGAGTATAACGATACCACATGTGTGAGACTTTTACACAGCCTGGCCACATACAGAGGCCCAACATCCAAGTAGCACCTCCAGGCATTCTAGCAGCATTAATTGCACATATCATTTTCTGACTACCGATCACATTTTTGAAGGCCCTTCATATATCTAACACATAGCAGGTACATACCAAATAACAAAAGATTACCTGTGGTTTTAGAGGTGCAGTGGTCCACAGAGGAGAGCATCGGTCCAGCCAGCAGGCAGGGATGAGGTCAGCGACAGCAAAAGCAATCATCCAGGCAGCAGGCAGGAATACTGTCCATAGTTCGCACAGGCAGAGATACTGTCAGCACAGCCAGAGCACAGCCAAAGCACAGGTCCAGGTAGCAGGCAGAGGTGTCCCAGCAGAAATGCTGTCCAAAGTCAGTAGAGGCAGCAGGCAGATATATGGTCAACACAGCCAAAGTATTGGTCCAAGCAGCAGGAAGAAACATGGTCCATAATGTCATGGGTCATTACAGGCAGTAATATGGTCAGCACAGCCAAAGTATTGGTCCAGGCAGCAGGAAGGACCATCAAGCTTAGGGCCAGGGGGACAGGGGTAGAGGCTTCTCCCACCCAAATCGCTTTGAAGCCTCCGGGCAACCAGACCCTGTTCTTGGAGCACAGAAAACGAAAAACTGGTTTTCTCTACTCAGAACGCTATTCTGAAGCCCCTCACATATGTGAGACCCCTGTGTACTAAAAGTAGATGGCCAAAAGATCAGTCCAAGTGGCAGGCAAAAACATGGTCGATTAACAGGCCAAGGTCGGTACACGTAGAAGTCAGAAACGTGGTTTAAATCGGCAGGCAGAGGCATCGTCTGTAAACAGGCTGAGGTTGGTGCACGTGGAGGTCAGAAACGTGGTTTAAATCGGCAAGCAAAGACATCGTCGGTAAACAGGCCAGGATCAGTTAATTAAAATGGAAGGTAGTTAGTAACATGGTAGCAGGCAAATGGGGAAATGGCAGTCTGTTAATAATAAGGGGAACTAATGGATGTATGATAATTTTTGAAGCAATTTCCGATGCACGGGCCAGGTTGGGAGGGACAATCGGGACAATAATAGCTGGTGTCTCTTCTTACTCCTCCTCTGCTGCATACACGGCATTTCTTTTGGCGTCTTCTTCCAGATTCTGTGGGGGGGATGCTAAAGGGATAGTGTCGCTCATGAAGCCGACTCACACTATCAGAGAGAATGCTTCCTGGGGCGGGATCTTGTTGGTAAATGAGCGCATCGATGATATCTTCGATATATTGGAGGTAGTGGAGTTGGTGATTTTGAGTTGCTTTTTGGTAGCAGACAAACAAATTAAAAAGGGCCATGTGAAAAAGGTGAAACGCAACTTTTTTGTGCCAATAACGGGACTTTCTTGTTGATAAGTAGGGCTGTAGCATCTGGTCGTTTAAATCCACCCCCCATGTACAAATTGTAGTCGTGGACACATTCGGGCTTTACAATGGGGCCGCGTCTTCTTGGGATCTCCACCACGGTGTCATTGTGGATCGTAGAGAGGATGTGGACATCTTTCTTGTCCCTCCACTTCATGGCCAACACCTCCTCGTTCCTCATGAATGCCGATTCTCCAGGTCGCAATTTTTTGGTCAATAAATTTTGTGGGAATCCCGTCCGTTTTTTTTTTAAGGTACCGCAGGCCGGGGTTTGTTTACTGTAAAGGTCACGAAAAAGGGGCAGACTGGTATAGTAATTGTCAACATATAAATGGTAACCTTTTCCGAACAGGGGGTATGCCAACTCCCAGACAATTTTCCCACTGGTTCCAATATATGTGGGGCAATCCGGGGCTGGAGCTGGGAGTCTTTGCCTTCGTAGATCCTGAATTTGAAGACGTATCCAGTGGCTCGATCGCATAATTTATTTAATTTTAACCCATACCTGGCTCTCTTGCTTGGTATGTACTGCTTGAACTGCAGTCGGCCGGTGAAATGTACGAGGGACTCGTCCACACAAATTTTTTGGTCTGGGATGAAAACTTCTTCAAATCGCTGGGAAAAGGCATTGATTAGGGGGCGTATCTTGTACAATTTGTCGTAGTTGGGATGATCTCGGGGAGGGCACTGTGAATTGTAATTGAAGTGGAGAAAGCGCATAATCATGTCGTATCTTTTCCTGGACATGACAGCGGAATATATGGGCATGTGTTGGATGGGGCGTTTGGACCAATATGAATGGACTTCGTTCTTTTTTGTAAGCCCCATATTGAACATAAGGCCCAAAAACAATTTAAATTCGTCCAATGTTAGACGCCGCCACTGGAACTTGCGGGCGTAGGAAGAATCGGGGTTGGCAGCAATAAATTGGGATGCATACAGATTCGTTTGATCCACTATATTCTGCAGCAAATTTTGTGGGAAAAATAAACAAAAATAATCGAATTTAGAAAAATTTGTAGTGTCGGGCTGCACACCTGGCTGTGCGGTGAAAGGGGGGATGATAGCGGATCCTGAGTTGGCAGGCAACCATAAGGGGTTTGCCAGGGCATCGGGAAGGTAGGACTGGGGCTGGATTCTTCGGGTTGGGCGTGCATTTCCATTACTTGTACTGGGCTCCTCTTCCTGGGGTATGGCGCTGCTGGTGGTGGGCAGTTCTCCTGATCTTGGTACTGATCTTGGTGCTGATCGCCTTCTTTTGGGAGGGACGGTTTCCTCCGGGGACTCGGACTCTGAGCCACTATCCTCCACTGGCTCGTATTCCAAACCAGAATCGGATAATGGGAGCTCCCCGCTGCTCTCATCATCCGACATGGCAAGAATGGCATATGCCTCCTCAGGTGTGTAAACCCTTTGGGACATTATGGCAGTGCTTATTGGTGGGCCTGTGTAATGGTACTGCTGGTGGTAGTGGTGGCGGTCTGTGTGGCAGTACTGATGGAGGTATTAGTGGTGGGCCTGTGTGGTGGTACCGATGACGGTATGGGTGGTGGTGGTACCAATGGCGGTACAGGTGGTGGTGGTACCGATGGCGGTACAGGTGGTGGAGGCGGTACCGATGGCGGTACAGGTGGCGGTACGGGTGGTGGTGGTACCGATGGCGGTACGGGTGGTGGTGGTACCGATGGCGGTACAGGTGGTGGTGGTACCGATAGTGGTATGGGTGGTGATGGCACCGATGGCAGTACAGGTGGCGGTACAGGTGGTGGTGGTACCGATGGCGGTACAGGTGGTGGTGGTACCGATAGTGGTATGGGTGGTGATGGTACTGATGGCGGTACAGGTGGTGGTGGCACTACCGACGGTGGTACGGGTGGTGGTACTGGTGGTGGTACCGATGGCGGCACTAGTGGTGATACTGGTAGCGGGCCTGTGTGGCAGTATAGATGCTGGGCCTAATGTCGGTACTAGTGGCGGTACTAGTGGCGGTATTGGTGGCGGTACTGGTGGTGGTACTGGTAGTGGTACCGATGGCGTTACTGGTAGCCTGTGTGGCGGTACCAATGGCGGTACCGATGGAGGTGGGTCTGTGACAGATGATTGACAGATGGGCTGATTGATTGATTGACAGGTGGGCTGATTGATTGATTGACAGGTGGGCTAATTGATTGACAGATGGGCTGATTGATTGACAGGTGGGCTGATTGATTGACAGGTGGGCTGATTGACAGGTGGGCTGATTGATTGACAGGTGGGCTGATTGGCTGGGCTGATTGATTGACAGGTGGGCTGATTGATTGACAGATGGGCTGATTGGCTGGGCTGATTGATGTGCTGGGCTGTGTGACAGGTCCTCTTTATTGGGGGGGGCGTGTTGTGCACTGTAAAAGAATGTAGACAAACTACACTGAGCTAACTTACTGATCTCTTCTCTCTCCTCACAGATCGGTGTGTGAGGAGAGAGCAGGGATCAGATAGTAACTCCTGCTGTTTGTTTACATTTGTGACCGGCTGTGATTGGACACAGCCGGTCACGTGGTAAACAGCCAATTCATTGGCTGTTTACCCTGATCAGGGACGTGCTGTGTCCAAGGGACACTCGCCTTCCCCGATCCCCGCTCTGCAAGCCTCTGGTGGCGCGCACGGAGCGCGCCGCCGAGTCTGTTGTGACATGTGATCGGCTGTGACTTTGACACAGCCAATCACATGGTAAACAGCCAATGAAATTGGCTGTTTACCGTGATCGGGGAAGCGCTGTGTCCGAGGGACACACGCCGTACCCGATCACCGCGCTGCGCGCCCCGCGGGCGCGCGCAAGGCATTATCCTGCACCTAACAAAGACAGTGCACTGTTTAAAATTGTACGTTCCATTACAATGCCTAGTCAGTGTGTACCGTCCATATCGGCCTCGTTAAAACTTTGTACAGATTTACATGAAACATTTATTGGAAAAATTTATAAAATTCGTGATGTATCAGCCTCATTTAGTTATCAACCATTATATGATTCTACCAATATTAATATGCCTTAATTGGACAAATTTAAACTTGTATCTATACTAGACATTTTAAAGATCATGAACAGCCTAAAAGCCTCCACATATTTAGATGATACATGCCCAGCATGGTTTTATAAAAAACATGCTGTGACCTTGGAGGCTGATATCACAATGTTAGTTAATAAATGCCCTGAAATTGGCCTTATGCCTACTCAATGGAAACATGCCATCATTTCACCGCTGCTGAAGAAGGCAGGCCTAGATCCTGCCGATTTAAATAACTTTAGACCGATAACCTCGATACCATTCCTGGCCAAGATCCTTGAGCGTGTGGTCTTTGATCAGCTACAACATCATGTAGAAATAAACAATATTTTCCACGACACCCAATCGGGATTTAGGCCGGGTCGAGGCACAGAAGTATGTGCATTAGCCATGCGTGAAAGACTCCTTATGATTAAGGACGCCGGAGGATCAGCCGCATTAGTGTTATTAGACCTCTCGGCGGCATTCGATACGATCGACCACGACATCCTGACGAATCGCATGGAATTCATGTTTGGAAAAAAAGGCAAAGTACTTAATTGGCTAAAGTCCTTTCTTTCAAATCGCACAAATGTAGTTCGCTTAGGAGATTATAGATCTCTCCCTCGCCATCTACACTGTGGAGTTCCTCAAGGCAGTGCCATTTCATCACTGGCCTTTAACTGTTACATGCGGCCACTGCCAGACATTATAACGAAATATGGCTTGGAGGCGCAAATATACGCGGATGACACACAAATACTGGTAGATATGGCTAGCAGTACAGATATGCAACTAAAACTCCGACCTTGTTTAGCTGAAATACATCAATGGATGCTTACCAGTAGACTTGGTATTAACACTGCTAAGACTGAAGTTCTTTTAATTGGTAAAATTACATCTATATCACCAATTTCTAATTGGCCTATATCATTTGGCCCTACTTCAACGCCTGCCAAAAAGATTAAGAACTTAGGGGTCTGGTTCGACTCGGAACTCACATTTATACCACACATCTTATATATTGCGAAAAATGCAAGCTACTATCTACATTTTCTTCGGAAGTTAAAAAATCTGTTTACCGAATTGAATCGGAAAAAACTAGTACAAGCATTTATACTTTCCAGGTTGGATTACTCAAATGTTTTCTTATTAAATCTCCCAAAGAAATGGATTGCTAAGCTGCAGCTAGTTCAAAACCAGGCCGCTCACCTGATTAAAGGACTAAATTACAGAGAACACGTCACCAGCTCTCTTCGAAAGCTCCACTGGCTACCCATTGCTAAAAGTGCCGAATTCAAGGCCCTCTGCCTTGTTTTTAAGGCATACTGGAGTCAAGGTCCAATTTATTTATCTAGTATAGTTTCCCACTATACTCCCACAAGATCTTTACGCTCGGTGAATCAAAACTGCCTTATGCCTAAACTATATAATTTTGCAGCAGCTGGTGGAAAAACTCTCCAAGTCTTTGGTGTATTTTTATGGAATAATCTTCCTGAGAATATGCGAAAAATCAACTCGCTAATTCACTTTCGCAAGGTACTGAAGACTCACTTACTTTCCAATGTATATGGATAAGGGACGTCTGCTACCTTACTACTAACCAGCCGATCAGCTTGCCCTGACTTGTTGCTGCTTACCTAAATGTGGACTGTTACTCTGCTTCTTTTACTTTTTATTTTTCCCTCTGTTGTTATTTATTATTAATTTATCCTGTATGTGTTATCTGTTATGCTAATTTTTTAAGGTCAGTATATGTATTTGGTCTATCTAGCGCTTAGGCGCAGTTCTTGAACTGTATTTGGCGCTTTACAAAATAATAAAATCAATCAATTGTAATGGTGTATTTTAATTTCAGAGGTAAAATGGATGAGGGACCTTCTTCCAAGGAGGAATTATTCAAATCAGAAGAAAAATCCTCTCCCAGTGCATCCTTCTCCTCCAAGTTAAACCAACCAGGCAAATCCAAAGCAAAGGGTTGTGAAGAGTCTGAAGGAATATGAGCCCATGCCTTCTTAGTAGATTTTTAAAAAAAAAATGCTATTTCCCTTTTGGAGGTCATTTAAGCAGAAAATAATATGCATAGAGAAGGCTCTGAAAATGCAGTACAGGTACTGATGTGCAACATGAACATAACTGTGCTGCAAAGGCAACATTCCAAAAGTGTAACACAAGTTCAAAGCGCCACAGAGAAACAAAATGGACCTCCAGAATAACAACTACCATATTTATGAGGCAGTAGTAAACGAAAAAAAAAGTGGTAGGCACCTAGTGGTGCCTCTACAATATGAGCTCAGCTCAAGGATTAACAACAATAGTGTGGTAAAGTGGTACATCAGATTCTCTCTTGCCTTTAAGGTGGGTTAATGATGATTCCCTGTCATGGTAAAGTGGTTACAGAATGTGTCAGCTTATTCTATGATATTCCTTTATCATTTGCAGCTTGACGCCAGCGTTGAATGGCAGCTTCATTGGTATCCAACACAGGAAGACACATCATACACTGTTTCAAAAAAATGTGACTGTTCTCTAGCCACGATGCAGGGTTTTGCAGGATACAACATAGCATAGGTCACCTTTAAGCCTTGAAGAAACTTCTTAACTTCTGCAAACTGTGGACTAATCTGGGTAAAATGACACTTTGGCCCCGTTATACTGAATGGTCTGGCGATCCCAAGCAAGGTGCAGGATAATCCCCCTTTCTTTATAGTCCAGCAAGTGGGCTAGTATACGTCTAGGTGGATGAAACTGTGGTAGGTGTTCCTTGAGCTCTTCCCACTCTATAGAGGGATGGAAAGTCATCCTTCCCAACTATCTCCACCAGCCAACATTCTATAAAGTCCCTTTCCTCTACCTTTTCTGCTAAACCAATTTTGAGGACATTGTTGCGCCTCAATCTTTTTTCCATATCATCCCTTATAGTGGTGCTTTCATTTGTTGTGCAGTGGACTGGGATTCTCTTAGAAGGGGTGGTAAAAGTGATAACTAAGGCTGTGCGCTTGTTCACTGCCCAAAGGATTTCTGCCAAGGTTAGTAATTACGCGGCAAATGTGTTGTAACGGTATTATATGGCAAATGTGCTGATCTTGGTAAATCCTTATTATTTACTATGGACGGATATGCATTGGGGAAAAAAACCTCAAAGTATCAAATCCCACTGGATGTGAGTAGCAGAGAATGACTAAAAATTAAGTTAACGACTGCATGAGTGAATAAGCAGCAAATGAGTTGTTGAAAAGACAATAAATCCATAAAGGTAATTTGTAAAACTTCTAATTTATCCTGCAGTATAAGGATCATCTAAGAATTTTCATAGACAAGCAAATGTCTAAGCAAGAAAAAATAGCACTGCTCATTGCAATCTTCTTCCCAATTAATCCAATGGATGAAAGCCATGGATGCACAGAAAATATTCTACATATGAATGAGAGCAACCACCTTACAGTCATAAAGACATTTTACAAAATTTGGCAATAATCACTTACAATGGTTGGATGCTCTCAAGACCTCAATATGACATTATTGTCATAAATTATTCTTCAATCAGTCTCATTGTATACATTATTATGCAATATAGGGTCAGCCTATATGGTCCAGAACTACCATATTTGGCCATAGGAACATTTGTAAAATCTGTTAAATTTAAGCTGGAGATCAGGCTATTTGATCTTAACATGCATGGGAGGCTTTAGTAATAAGGTTCCTGTTTACAAGAATAAATTGGTCTTCATAAGCATGTTATTACTAGGAGCTTGTGTAACTGGTAAACTAATCATCAGACAACAAGTTGGTTATGTGATCCTTTTCTATTCTTTTTACAAAACCATGCTACCAGGTTTAACCTCAATTGCACAATTGCATTTATTTGTGTTGTAAACAATTACAGACAATTTCTTTCAATTTATCTAAGAAGCTGGTGTTGTTCATACATTCTTCAGGGGCTTAAGATTTAGCAAAAAAAACAATGGGGAAGGTTAGTTTGTACAGCTATCCAAAATTTACTCAAATTTACTCAAATAATTTTATTTGATTGTATATGAATGTTCAGAGAAACTTTAAAAGAAACAGGGTAGCCTGAAAATACCAAACGTAACCACTGCTTTCCACCCATCTCAATTGTGCAACCTCAACTCCCACCCAATGCAAGGGTAAAGAACGTAAATGTCTGAACTGCAATCACAGTATTGACAGCTATAGGTGCATGGTTTTTAATTTAGTTAGATAATGATATATGTTTTGATGTTAAAACAAAACCCAGCTAAAGAAACTGGAGTTCTGCATATTCCTCCTGCCACCAGCATGAAAAGGGCTTAATCAATTCCTTGTTAATTTTTTGACTGAGTATGATAATCTTTTTAACTGAATTATGTCATATTGGAACTGCTGTCCACCTAGTTATTTTAACCTCCCCAAGCCAGTTGTGAGGGGAAGACTGTTGTTCTTTGATTTAGGGTTCCTTAACCACTTAACGACCGTCCCATGTACATATACGTCGGCAAAATGGCACGGAAAGGCACAATCACGTACCTGTACATGACTGCCTTCGTATGGGTGGGGGGTCCGGTCGGACCCCCCCGGTACATGCGGCGGTTGTTTTCGGTCCCTGAGCGATCCGTGATGAGGGGGCGGCCATTGGTTTCTGGCCACCCCCTCGCAATCGCTCCCGGCGAAAGAAATGCTTCCATTGCCTGTGTAATGTAAACACAGGCAGAGGAAGTGATGTCATCTCTCCATGCGGCGCTCTATTCGTCCAGAGCGCCGGGGAGAGAAGACATCAGGTTAGTGCACCAACAGTACACTGACACCAGGACACATAGGCACATAAATCACCCCCCCAGTCACCCCCAGATTGCCCCCCAGATCACCCCCAGCCCCCATTCACAGTGTCACTGATTGCAGTGATCATTTATTTACTGATTACTGCAATCAGTGACATTTGTGATAGTAAAAGTGTCAGGGCAGTTAGTGTTAGGTCCAGGGTAGCCCCCTAACCCCCCCTAATAAAGGTTTAACCCTTTTATCGCCCCCAGGTAACCTTTTCACCCCCTATCACTAGTGTCACTAAGCGATCGTTTTTCTGATCGCTGTATTAGTGTCGCTGGTGCCGCTAGGTAGCCAGTTATTTTTTTCGATTCGCAGGCAGGTTTTTATAGCATCAGGTACCCCCATATATTATCTAATAAAGGTTTAACCCCTTGATCGCCCCCCAGGTAACCCTTTCACCCCCTATCGCCAGTGTCACTAAGCGATCGTTTTTCTGATCGCTGTATGAGTGTCGCTGCTGCTGCTAGGTAGCCAGTTATTTTTTTAGGTTCACCGCCAGGTTTTTATAGCGTCAGGTACCCCCATATATTACCTAATAAAGGTTTAACACCTTGATCGCCCCCCAGGTAACCCTTTCACCCCCTATCACCAGTGTCACTAAGCGATAGTTTTTCTGATTGCTGTATTAGTGTCGCTGCTGCTGCTAGGTAGCCAGTTATTTTTTTAGGTTCGCCGCCAGGTTTTTATAGCGTCAGGTACCCCCATATATTACCTAATAAAGGTTTAACCCCTTGATTGCCCCCCAGGTAACCCTTTCACCCCCTATCGCCAGTGTCACTAAGCAATCGTTTTTCTGATCGCTGTATTAGTGTCGCTGCTGCTGCTAGGTAGCCAGTTATTTTTTTAGGTTCACCGCCAGGTTTTTATAGCGTCAGGTACCCCCGTATATTACCTAATAAAGGTTTAACCCCTTGATCGCCCCCCAGGTAACCCCTATCACCTGTGTCACTAAGCGATCATTTTTCTGATCGCTGTATTAGTGTTGCTGGTGCTGCTAGGTAGCCAGTTATTTTTTTAGGTTCACCGCCAGGTTTTTATGGCGTTAGGTATCCCCATATATTACCTAATAAAGGTTTAACCCCTTGATTGCCCCTAGTTAACCCTTTCACCAGTGATCACCGTATAAGTGTTACGGGTGACGCTGGTTAGTTAGTTTGCTTTTTATAGTGTCAGGGCACCCGCCGTATATAACCCAATAAAGGTTTAACCTCCTGATCACCCAGCGGGTGATATCAATTAGGTTTTAGCGTCAGAGAGGGTCTGCGTCGCCCCAGGCAGCGTCAGGTTAGTGCCAGTAATGCTAACACCCACGCGCAAAGCATACACCTCCCTTAGTGGTATAGTATCTGAACAGATCAATATCTGATCAGATCTATACTAGCGTCCCCAGCAGTTTAGGGTTCCCAAAAATGCAGCGTTAGCGGGATCAGCACAGATACCTGCTGGCACCTGCGTTTTGCCCCTCCGTCCAGCCCAGCCCACCCAAGTGTAGTATCGATCGATCACTGTCACTTACAAAACTCAACACACATAACTGCAGCGTTCGCAGAGACAGGCCTGATCCCTGCGACTCCAGTGCTGTAGGAGGTGATTTCACCACCACAGTTAAAAAAAATAGCATATATGCCGAAGCATGGGGGCAGCAGGGGAGGAGGAGTGATTTTGCTCCTAATGCCGTGTACATACGGTCAAAATTCCGACGGAGGCTTGCCCGTGGAAAAGTCAGACCGTGTGTACGCGGCATAACTTTTGCGGGAGGATGCCCCCATGCTTCGGCATATATAAATTGTGCATGTATGCCCATCATTAGAAGTGGGTGGATGAAGGGAGGTATTCTAATGGTGGGCATACCCACTGATCAATCTCTTTTTTTCGTTCAGCCAACAGGCTGCATGAAAAAAAAGATTAAAATACATGTCCAACAAGGACCAGCAACGTACTGGTATGTTGCTGGACTTTGAATGGTTATACCAGAATGATGCCTGCGGGTTTAGGTATCATCTTGGTATTATTCTTTTCAGCCTGCGGCCGGTTTTCATGTAAAAGCAATCCTAGCAGCTAATTAGCCTCTGGACTGCTTTTACAAGCAGTGGGGGGGAATGTCCCCCCCCCCGGATATAAAAAGCGCCATTGAGAAACTGGGAAAGCATTTTATCACACCGATCTTGCTGTGGTCAGATGCTTTGAAGGCAGAGGAAAGATCTAGGGTCTAATAGACCCCAGTTTTTTCAAAAAAAGAGTACCTGTCACTACCTATTGCTATCATAGGGGATATTTACATTCCCTGAGATAACAATAAAAATGATAAAAAAATAAATAAAATGGAAGGAACAGTTTAAAAATTAAATTAAAAAAAAAAAAAAAAAAAAATCACCCATGTCCCGCCCCGCACTTGCGCAAAGGTGAACGCAAGCGTCGATCTGGCGTCATATGTAAACAGCAATTGCACCATGCATGTGAGGTATCACAGCGAAGGTCAGATCAAGGGCAGTAATTTTAGCAGTAGACCTCCTCTGTAAATCTAATGTGGTAACCTGTAAAGGCTTTTAAATGCTTTTAAAAATGTATGTAGTTTGTCGCCACTGCGCGTTTGTGCAAAATTTTAAAGCATGTCGTGTTTGGTATCCATGTACTCGGCCTAGGATCATCTTTTTATATTTGGGCAATATAGTGTGTTTTAGTGCATTAAAATACACTTTTTTTATTTTTTCCCCAAAAAATGCGTTTGAAAAATCGCTGCGCAAATATTGTGTGGGAAAAAAAAAGTGGTTAGAAGAGTGGGTGATGTGTGACATAAGCTTCCTAATGTTGTGCATAAAATGCCAGAACAGTTCAAAACCCCCCCAAATGACCCCATTTTGGAAAGTAGACACCCCAAGCTATTTGCTGAGAGGCATGTCGAGTCCATGGAATATTTTATATGTTGACACAAGTTGCAGGAAAAAGAAAATTAATTTTTTTGTTTTTTGTTTTTTTGCACAAAGTTGTCACTAAATGATATATTGCTCACACATGCCATGGGCATATGTGGAATTACACCCCAAAATACATTCTGTTGCTTCTCCTGAGTACGGGGATACCACATGTGTGAGATTTTTTGGGAGCCTAGCCGCGTACGGGACCCCAAAAACCAATCACCGCCTTCAGGCTTTCTAAGGGTGTACATTTTTTATTTCACTCCTCACTGCCTATCACAGTTTCGGAGGCCATGGAATGCCCAGATGGCACAAAACCCCCCCCCAAATGACCCTATTTTGGAAAGTAGACACCCCAAGCTATTTGCTGAGAGGTATGGTGAGTATTTTGCAGATCTCGCTTTTTGTCACAAAGTTTTGAAAATTGAAAAAAGAAAAAAAAAATGTTTTTCTTTCTTCATTTTCAAAAACAAATGAGAGCTGTAAAATACTCACCATGCCTCTCAGCAAATAGCTTGGGGTGTCTACTTTCCAAAATGGGGTAATTTGGGGGGGGTTTGTGCTATTTTGGCATTTTATGGCCTTCGAAACTGTGATAGGTAGTGAGGAGTGAAATCAAAAATTTGCGCCCTTAGAAATCCTGAAGGCGGTGCTTGGATTTCGGGGCCCCGTACGCGGCTAGGCTCCCAAAAAGTCCCTCACATGTGGTATCCCCGTACTCAGGAGAGTGTTTTGGGGTGCAATTCCACATATAACTATGGTATATGTGAGCAATATATCATTTAGTGACAACTTTTTGATTTTTTTTTATTTATTTTTTGTCATTATTCAATCACTTGGGACAAAAAAAAAAATATTCAATGGGCTCAACATGCCTCTCAGCAATTTCCTTGGGGTGTCTACTTTCCAAAATGGGGTCATTTGGCGGGGTTTAGTACTGCCCTGCCATTTTAGCACCTCAAGAAATGAGATAGGCAGTCATAAATTAAAAGCTGTGTAAATTCCAGAAAATGTACCCTAGTTTGTAGACGCTATAACTTTTGCGAAAACCAATAAATATACGCTTATTGATTTTTTTTTACTAAAGACATGTGGCTGAATACATTTTGGCCTAAATGTATGACTAAAATTGAGTTTATAGATTTTTCTTATAACAAAAAGTAGAAAATATATATTTTTTTCAAAATTTTCGGTCTTTTTCCGTTTATATCGCAAAAAATAAAAATCGCAGAGGCAATCTAATACCATTAAAAGAAAGCTCTATTTGTGGGAGGAAAAGGACGTAAATTTTGTTTGGGTACAACATTGCATGTCTGCGCAATTTCCAGTTAAAGCAGCGCAGTGCCAAATTGTAAAATCACCTCTGGTCTTTATGCTGCGTATTGGTCCGGGGCTTAAGTGGTTAAAGAAGAATTACAGGTAAGAATATGGTTACATAGTTACATGGGTCCAGCTTGGACCCATGTAACCATGCATATACCATACCTCTTCCCCATCACCCTCTTTGTTGAGGGATCTGTGGAGCGGCGGTTATCTTACTGCAGATTCACACTATGATCAGGATTTAATGACTACCCCCTTGCTGAGAAATCACTCTCCCTGGATGTTTTGAAGCTTTGACTGGTGTTTAGGAATTACAGGCTTTCCCTATGCCTTCCCCTATCCAGTATGCTATCTTATGCTATCTGTGTAATTATTGCTGAACTGGGGCTCAATACTGTTTCCACTTTTATGGACCAGCCATACATCTGTTGATTTCTGCCTGCAACATCCGTCGAACCTTGGACATTATTGATGCATGCCTAAGCTCCTGAAGAAGCGTTTACCCACGTAACATGTAGAGCCGAGCTACTGTGCACTATGATCAACTCACACTAAGCCTGATAGAACAATTTGCTGTTTCAACAAGGACATCGTCCTAATCATTCAGGATTATACCTCTTGGTGCTTGGGTTATGTGTTAAAAGCATTGTACAGGACTCCAATGTTGGGTCCTGGACGGGTGCTATATAGCACCAGTATTTGGGTTGTGGTCCCTTTAAGGAGTTGTGATAGTGTTCAGGGGGTCACCCAGAATGGGTGAGAAATTCTCGGCAATTGAATTAATCCAGAGAAGACTGTCTCGCAGTCCTCTCTGTCTTGATAGAGAGCCATTTGGGGCCCGGAATTTCGGAGGCTCTAAAGTGATATTCGGGTGGGAAAGAGCCTCCACCCCTGACCACTGGGAGTCAGCACACAGGGGGTTAAAGGCTTCCAGGGAACAGCTTATAAGACAGGAAATGGTGCTAGAGGTGTGGTGAGGAGGAGTATGGGGATTGCACCGGTCGTGATGAGCTGTGTGTCTGCTGGAAGCTGCTAAGGATTCAGCAAGGACTTTGGAAGTTCTGGGGCAAAGACCCATCCACAAAAACTGTATGTGCCTTTTCTTTAATTTGTTTTGTGCTGAAGACAAGCGGACTTTATTTTATGCTGAAGATAAGCGGACTTTGTTTTATATTTTTCCTGTGTGCTGAATGAAGCTTTATTTTTGGTTTATTTACAAATAAAAGCCTTTTTTGTTCAAGTTCAAACGGTTTATGCACTTGGTCCCGTGGAGCTATAATCCCCAAAAGTTTACAGCATAGGTGATCTTTACTTTGCAATGTTTTTTTAAAATAGTCTCTGTCTGGTTGTACTCGTTTTAATCAATTTGTTAATAAAATGATTTTTTCCTATTATTTTTGTGTATTTCAGTGCCTATAAAGTCCAGTACCAATCCTTTCACTACTATATTCAATATATGGGATGTTGCACTTCTCTATACATTGATTTGATATCCACAGCACAACCCTGTGGTGATACCTTATAATCATCTATTTCCATATACCATACCTGTTGGCAGTTCTGGGACGAGGTTATCTAGAACCTAGGGCAAACATGTCAAACTGCCCCCCCTTCCCCCGAGATGTATGAGCATCATGTGTCAGTAATCCCTACTCGGTACAGGACACGGAAGCCAGTGGAGATCACTGTAGTAGGGGAGTCTACTACATTGATTTCCAGCTTCTAGAGGGATCCCACATGTATGGCATATCTATTGCTACATTGTTTCAAGCTGGAGCAATATAACTTTGTAAAAATATCCAAACCTGGAATTCTTCATTAAATCTATAGTGTCTTGAGGTAACTAATCTGCTCTCACAACATTAACCCTGGACTCATAAATATATAAAAAAAAGACAAAAGTATACTCACAGGACCCACAAAATTAAAGGGTTTGTAAAGTCTCAAGGTTTTTTACTTTAAAGCATTCTATCAATTAAGGTGAAAACCATTCTTTGCTGTAGCTGCCCTCAGAGTCCCTCTTTTTCTTACCTGAACCCGTCCGTTCCAGCGACAAGCACAAGCTCAGTGGCTCCAGCTGCTGTCTCTGTCCTCATTGGATAGATTGATAGCAGCAGGAGCTATTGGCTCCCGTTGCTGTCAATCAAATCCAGTGACATGGGAGCAGGGGCGGGGCCAAGTCCTGCTGTCTGTGTCAATGGATGCAGCAGTGGGACTCGGGAGTGCGCCCGCACGGGTGAGCCATGGAAAACGGCTATCCGTGGGGGCACCCGATGAAGGGGGGGAGCCAGGAGCGCTGACGGGGCACCCCAGAACAAGAGGATCAGGACTGCTCTGTGCAAAAACCTTGCACAGAGGAGGTAAGTATGACATGTTTGCTATTTTTATTTAAAAAATGCGAACCTTTACAACCCCTTTGAAGTATAACTAAAGGCAAACCTTTTTTTTTAGTTTTGGGTAGAGTGGAGAGAAGTTAGAACACCGGTCATTTTTTTTTTTGCTGTCTGTGTACCCATTAGGGAGATTCACCCTCTCAATTTGCCCTGTTTACCATTATCATTGAAAGTGAAAGTAAAAGAAAAATCACAAATTTTGGTTGTCCCCAGAAAAGTAATAGAGGGGAAATCTTCCAATGGGAACACTGGTGAACTGGGGGTCCCCAAGAAATTCCCTTATTTGCAGGGATTTCCTCTGACTTCCTGTTAGGCTATTAGACAGGAAATGAAGGGAAATCTCTGCAATGGGACAGAGATGGCAAAAAAAAATCTGACAGGGGTTTTAACCCTCCCTTGCTCTATCCAAAATTGAAAACAAGTTTTTCCAATAGTTCTACTTTAACTGCAAATGAGCCCTCTAGTGCAGAACTCCATATTATAAAATGGAGCTGAGCCCTGTCTGGCTAAAAGTGTCTCAATTATATTTTTAGACAAAGAAAAGACTTGGTTCAATTGTCAGTAATGGAAAGAGGGGAGACTGGACCTGATTAACTCACCACCTGCAGTCAAAAAGGGAGCATTGTGGTGGGGTATTAACCAGCCACGGCCCGTCCATATGGGGTGCAGGGGCGCCACCCCCCTAATCCATGCACCTGACCTCTAATCTCCATGCAGGGCACGGAACACATGGATTCCAATGGGGTTTTTTTTTTTTTTTAGAAGCACATGATTAGACCCTGAGACTCTAACTTGCTTCAAAAAAGGGGGCAGCTCTGAGAACTGATATTAACCCTCTCTTTACCATCAACATTCAGGACCCCATTCTCTTCAGCAAGGCCTATGATATATATTTTTTTAATACAATTTTAAAACAAAATTAGAAGTCAGCACTGATGACTGCTCAAAATGCACCCTCCTCAAGGACTGTAGTAGCATTAAAGTGAGGGGGTGTATGTCTTCTTTTATTTGTTATAATTTTTTTTTAAATGTAATTAAAAGTGTTATTTCTTTCAGTAATATTTTGGCGCTAGATGATTGCTAGCTTTTACAAGTGTAGCGGGGGGTTTCCTTTAAGGCCTCAGAGACTACTGTACCCATAACCCCACTGGCCACCCAGGGTGCATTGCCCTGCGCAAAGACTGCTGGGGTGTACTTTATAAGAAAAGGGCGGAGCTGGCTTCAGTCTCTTTGGACATCGCCCGCCCAGCAAGAGGAACTCCTTTCCGAGCCTGCGGTGCTACAAGGCCTGAAGCCTGGGCCTTTCTCCAAAGAGCCTTCCGCTCTCACCGAGGAACGGAACCTGAGGGACGTTTCTGCATACCGTTGCCGCATCGCTCCCCAGAGGACCGAAGACTTGTATGTCGTGAGACCTGTGTACCAAGACACAGCAGCGGAAGATACGAACACGGACTGGTCCGATTGGGTGAGAGAGCACCTACTCAGAGAACTACATAGGATCTCTAGGCCCCATAACTGTTACCCGGAGCTTTCATTAGTGTTGTGCTACGCACCGGAGGGACAGTGCATCGGAGCAGCTTTAGAGATTTCCTTTATTCACCAAGTTATCAAAACCCTTTTACCCTGTGGATTACAGTTGTTTCTTCAGCAAGTGCACCACCGTTTTGCTAGCAAAGAATTTCCCCTACAAATTCCTACACAGTACAGTCAGGCCTGACTTAGCGTAGACATTGCTGGGAGCCATTTTTTTGCCACAACAGGGAATAGCTGCAGTGGGGACTGTTAGATTTATGCATCATGCTGTATATCTGTCTGTTTTCTGAGATACTCTTTTATTGCAGGGCTCTGCACATGATATGTAAACTGTTGATTATATTCTTACCCAACCATCTAAAAGTGCAAGGGTTAAGTATACTGGTGTTGTGTCATTTACTTTTCAGAGGAGACGGGTAAGGATAGTTAAACTATATTGCTGTGTGTGTTCTATTATAGGATTGTGTCTCTGTGAGTTACAGGCTACACAATCCTACCATCCCCTACTAGCTGTGCCAGGGGAGGTTAGAGTCAACTGCCGGGGGTTGACAGGGTGCATTACAGGGGCCCAAAAGAATTATACCAGCAGCCCTCTTAACTGGTGGTATCGCTATACAAGAAAATGCTAAAATATGATTGCTCCAGTAATAAAATAGCAAAATGAGAGCTATCCGTCACTTAGCTTGTGCTATTTTTTTATGCACCTATTAACATTGAGCTGATAGTAAGAGAAATGGTTAGGCAGGCTTCCAGCTTGCAATAGCTTTTGCCAAACATTAAATGCCCTTACATAATACAAGCATAAAACAAGCTCTTAATGTCGTGATGTAATATATATGATATACTTCTTTTATATGTTATGTGTTCCATTTAATGTTTCTAGAACACATACGTAATTATGGCAATGGGTCAGACAAATGTATTGTCAGCACTAAACCCTAGCAGTGTTTACATTCAGTGACAATTCAGTTCCTTTAACACAACTATAGGCATGCATGATAGGTCATCCTCTTTCAGTAGTGAAACTACTCTTTTGTGTAAATGCAAGGATTTTAGCAATCCTCATTGAAAACTCTTACCTCCTATATGGCAGAAACTCACCACTGCATTCCATTCTTCAAGCTATCAGTTCCCCCTTTCCTATGGGCGGTCAATCCTTTATAGCTTTGTAAATGGGCTGGAATGAGAATAACTAAGCCTTTCACTCTTCCAGTGGAATTAAAGCATATCTAAACCAAAAAATTTAAAATACTGAATGGAAGCAGGTACAGGCATTTTTCCCACCTGTGACAATGCTACAGATGGAAGAGGAGCCTGATAAGTTAAGTGTCCCCTTTAGAGACTTAATTATTCCTCTATGGGAAGTTAGATATCCGATTTGATATTGAATTCCTGCAAGATGAGGGGAGAATTAAAGGATAAGTTCACCTTTCATAATGGAATTAAAGGATAAATTCACCTTTTATGACATGTTACACCCATATTCAGGGTGTAACATGTTATGATCAGACCGACCCCCCATCCCCTGCTGTGACAGCTAACGGGGATCTTTTCTCAGGGGAAAAAAATCCCCTGAGAGGCAATCGGATATTCCCTGGATCAACTTTACCTATAAAATGTTAGTATCCAGTTATATTATGTACATTTAGGAAAGAATCCAGGCCTTTTTTTAAAGCAATCTACTGAGCTAGCCAAAACCAGCTCTTGAGTAAGGATGAGCTCAGGCATGTTCGCAAGTCCACGTGCCCGCGCCCGACAGGAAGCTGATACTGCGCAGTGCTAATCACAGGTAGTGAGACATTTCCCGATCTGTGCAGCCACGGATCAGGAAATGTCTCACTGCCTGTGATTAGAGATGCAGAGTGTCAGCTTCCTGGCGGGCGCGGGCACGTGGACTTGAGAACACGCCTGAGCTCCTCCTTACTCTTGAGGGAGTCTATTGCACATTTTCACAGCTCTGACTGTGAAGAAACTTTTCCATATTTGGAGATGAAATCTCTTTTCACCCAGGTGTAAAGAGTTCCCTCTTGTCCCCTTTGATGACCTTAAAGTAAATAACTCAACACCAAGTTCACAATATGAACCCCTTTATGTATTTATACACGTTGATCATATCCCCCCCTTAAATAAATTTAGTTCCTCTAATCTATCCTCATAGCTGAGCTCCTCCATGCCTCTTATCAGTTTGGTTGCAATAGCTTTTGCCAAACATTAAATGCCCTTACATAATACAAGCATAAAACAAGCTCTTAGTGTCGTGATGTCATATATGATATACTTATTTTATGTGTTATGCTTTCCATTTAATGTTTCTAGAACACATACATAATTATGGCAATGGGTCAGACAAATGTATTGTCAGCACTAAACCCTAGCAGTGTTTACATTCAGTGACAATCCAGTTCCTTTAGCACAACTATAGGCATGCATTATAAGTCATCCTCTTTGAGTAGTAGACATGTGCATTCGTTTTCGTCCGAATGCATTTTCGTCCGAATTTCAGCTATTTTCGTTATCGTTTTAACAAAGGAAAACGAAAGCACAGAATCCGAAAACCGAAAGATCCGACATAAACAAATGCTTTATTTTCGTTTTCGTTGCTACAACAGTTCGATATAGATAGGAGATTCGACGTGACGCTGACAATAACAATCTGTGTCTATCGAACCTGTGGTCGAATGTGCCTAACCTTAACTCTATTAGTCCAAGATTATTCTACATAGGAGAGAAAAGATTCGACATTATAGAGAGAAAAGATTCGACATAGGAGAGAAAAGATTTGACATTATAGAGAGAAAATATTCGACATAGGAGAGAAAAGATTCGACATAGGAGAGAAAAGATTCGACATAGGAGAGAAAAGATTCGACATAGAGAGAAAAGATCACTGCTGGAATTGGGTGGGGGAAGTAAAATAAAAATAAAGTTGATGATGAATGTTATTGGCTGATTGTAACCAAAGAGGAGGAGCAGTAAAATAGCTAGAATGACGAAGATTCGACAAAGCATCGAAAGTTAGAAGATTCGACGGTGCAGCAAAACTGTACGACGCTGCAATCGTACATTTCCGGTCAAATGCATCCGCCCATAGGCTATAGAAGAATTCTAATGTTGGTTGACTAGTAATAGTAATGAATAAATATAATTATTACTAGTCATACAACATTAGAATTCTTCTATAGCTTGTGGGCGGAACATTCGACCGGAAATGTATGATTGCAGCGTCGTACAGTTTCACTGCTCCGTCGAATCTTCTTTGAACATTCGACAGACACCATAAGCCTTCAATGACAGATTCGACCTTAATTAATTCAGATTTTCGGACGAATGCAACTTCTAACGAAAAACAAAATAAATAAAAACGAATTTCGGGAGTAACTAAATAAATTTATTTTTCGGACGAAAACGAAATTCCGAAACGAAATATTTCAGTGTGCACATGTCTATTGAGTAGTGAAACTACTCTTGTTCAAAGAACAATCCTGTCAATAGTGTAAATGCAAGGATTTTAGCAATCCTCATTGAAAACTCTTACCTCCTATATGGCAGAAACTCACCATCGCATTCCATTCTTGAAGCTATCAGTTCCCCCTTTTCTATGGAGAAAAGTACCTTTCACTCTTCCAGTGGAATTAAAGCATATCTAAACCAAAAAAAAAAAAAAAGGTAAAATATTGAATGGAAGCAGGTACAGGCATTTTTTACACCTGTCCCAATGCTACCGATGGAAGAGGAGTCTGATAAGGTAAGTGTCCCCTTATAGACTTAATTGGTCCTCTATGGGAAGTTAGGTATCTGATTTGATATTGAATTCCTGCAAGAGTCCAGGCAGCCATCCTAATGGGAGAATTAAAGGATAAATTCCCATTTCATAACGTGTTACACCCAAATTCAGGGTGTAACATGTTACCGATCGGACCGACCCCTAAACACCCCCCCCCCACCCCATCCCCTGCTGTGACAGCTAGCGGGGATCTTCTCTCAGGGGAAAAAATCCCCCGAGAGGCAGATATTCCCTGGATCAACTTTACCTATAAATGTTAGTATCCAGTTATATTATATACATTTAGGAAATAATCCAGACCTTTTTTTTTAAAGCAATCTACTGAGCTAGCCAAAACCAGCTCTTGAATAAGGATGAGCTCAGGCTTTTTCATAAGTCCACGTGCCCGCGCCCGACAGGAAGCTGACACTGCGCAGCGCTAATCACAGGTAGTGAGACATTTATCTATCTGTGCAGTCGCGGATCGGGAAATGTCTCACTACCTGTGATTAGCGATGCAGAGTGTCAGCTTAGGGCAGGCGCAGACACGTGAACATGCGAACACGCCTGAGCTCCTCCTTACTCCTGAGGGAGTCTATTGCACTTTTTCACAGCTCCTACTATGAAAAAAATGTTTCCTTATTTGGAGATGAAATCTCTTTTCACCCAGGTGTAAAGAGTTTCCTCTTGTCCCCTGTGATGACCTTAAAGTGAATAAATCAACACCAAGTTCATGATATGAACCCCTTATGTATTTATACATGTTGATCTCTGCACTTTCTCCAGTTCCCCGATATCCTTTTTGAGAACTGGTGCCCAAAACTGAACTGCATATTCCAGATGAGGTCTTACTAATGATTTGTACAGGGGCCTAATGATCTCTCTCTCTGGAGTATTGATCTGTTGGTCGCTGGTGCAGTGCTTTACAGGCTCCTGCAACAAAATATAATAAATGCACATTTTTTACCTGCAATTATTATTTTTTGGCAGAAGGTGAACTTATCCTTTAAGGGAATCCTACATCATTTGGACATGCGCTGAGAGAGTAGCAGGTTGGATAAAGAAACCAGCTGGTTAGGGTTGATTTTTAGCCCAGGGAAAGGTTCCTGTCAAGTATGGAAAGTACAGGGGACACTGTCCAGTGTGGGAGAGCATATGGAGGATTCCTTCCAGTGAACTAGTGCAGTTTTGGCAAGATTCTGATAACCATCTAGCAGAGGCCATCCTCCGGTAACATTACAGCGAATTATACTACTGAGAGCTGTGCTGAACTGTCTTGTTCTACAATTTGCCAAATGTTAATTTATTGTAACTGTTACAACTTTAAACAACTACAATAAGGCTTCTACTTTGCTAGGCCAGTGTATTTGTGTAGTCCCTTTAAAAGCGGGTACCTCGTCCAAAGCTCTGACTACATGCAACTTGCCAGTTGAGATGTGATGGTTTCATTCGTTTTATTTTCTCCGATTTTTTTTTTCTTTTTATATATATTTACCTGGTCGTCCTGTGAATAACATACTTCCTGTCATAGGGTGGCTAGGGTGTGCTTTTAGTTAGATTTCTGAATAGGTCAACATGTATTTTCTGTGTGTTACTCGCCGGATTGCAGGTGAAAAGGGAAAAAAGCCTGAGAAATTAAAACAAATGCAGACACTACATCAAAGGACTGTTCTTTGTTTTAGATATCCTTTAACAGCAGACAGACATCCTACTGCAGTCAGACCATCCCCTGATTCTCACAGATACAGTTCTTTCACTGCACAACAGTGCTGAATTTAAGAACATAAATGCAGGGATTGTTTTTCTTGTTTCTGAAGTAAAACATTCAAATAGAGTCTTTCTTAAACTATTTGTCTTGGTTCAGCAGGGCTAGTCTGTGTTTGTCAGAGCAATCCATTGTTTAGCACCAATTCATTGCAATTGCTGTCCTTGGCACCTGGGGGAGAACCAACCACCACCTGAGCCAAGGTGGGCCACTTGCAATGGAAATGCATCACATCCTGAAATTTAGCTTGCACAGGAACAGATTTGTTGAGACTGTGCCAATATGCTTACCTGCTTACCTCATAGCCCCATGTGAAAAGTCTCAGTTGTTACCTCAGGTTTAACTTCCTTTGTGCCGCTCTCCAGCCTGCAGATAGCATTTCTCTCTCCACAGGTGCAAATTTCAGTAGAAAGAGACTAAGGCATCATTCAAACTGAAGTGCATGTGTGCAGGAGACAATACCTGGGCAGCAGGGCAGGACTTGGTGGTGGGGGCCCCTGGGCTTGAGTCACTTTCAGGCCCTACCTTCTATACATTACTTTAAATAGAACAAATCAATGAAAAATTAAAGAGGAAGTAAACCCCGGACGATTTTTGCAGTTTTTCAATTATTAAGTTATAACAGCTCATCGCAATGCAATACATATATATATATATATATATCCCCCAAAAACGAGGCCTGCAAATACCTTTTTTAGGATGGTTTCATTCTCTGTATTTCCGGGTATCTCAAGCGCCATTCGTACTGCGGTTATGTGATTCAAATTATGACGTTGCTTCCGCCCTTACTGTGTCCCTGTCGGTAATCTTGCGCATGCGCCGTTGCGCGGTAACCATTCGTTTCTGCGGCTGCCGTTTTATTTCACTCCCCTTTTGTGACGTCTTCTTTAGTCACACGGGGGAGTATCAGGAAGAGTGGAAGGAGCTAAACACCGCAAGACTTCTCCTCTGTGCCGGACAGAGGGGAAGTTCTCACAGACTGCATTCCGGCAAGCTTTAAATGCCGGTTTAGAGGGGTTAATGTGCGCAAGCGCTGGGCCCCCTATTGGGCGGGGCCCATGGGCTTGAGCTCAGTCAAGCCCAATGGTAAGTCCAGCCCTGCTAGGCAGTATATACAATTATTAAGCTTTGTGTACACACTGGGCATTTAGCTCCACTCCATGAAATCCCGGTGCTTTGGTGCACCATCCAGCCCTGTTGTCTCCAGCCTGTATAGGAATCTGAAAACTGTTGGATGGAGTTGGACAGTGCACCAAGTAGTACTAACGATTAGGACAGCATTAGCCCAGGAACACAATGGGGTTGATTTACTAAAACTGGCTAGTGCAAAATCTGGTGCAGCTCTGCTTACACACCAATCAGCTTCCAGTTTTTTGCCTTTTTGTCAAAGCTTAATTGAACAAGCTGAAGTTAGAAGTTGATTGGCTACCATGCACATCTACACCAGATTTTGCACTCTCCAGTTTTAGTAAATCAACATCTTTATGCTCTTAATGTTAGTACCACTTGGTGTATTGTCATAGGTGTGCTCAGCCTATTGCATTAGGGTGTGCACCCAAAAGCTCAAACATATATGCGTGTGTGCATGTGTATATTTACTGACAGTGTCAGTAGGGCAAAGATTGGAGTCAGTAGGGGGGTGGACGGTGTCAGTATTTTTTATTTTTATTATTTAATTTTTTATTATTTCTTACAATTTTATTGTATTTATTTAGGTGTCCCGTTAGGGGGCTTTGCTGCAATATCAGAGGTCCAAACAGGGGAAATCTGTGCCAAATGGGGGGTGCCGAGGCACACCCTGTGCACACACCTATGTGTATTGTCCAGCCCCATCCAGCCGCAGTAGCTTTCAGTCTGTCATAGAGTAACAGGGTGGCAGTAGCAGGGCTGGACCTTCTGCCTGCACCAAAATGTTGGCATCTCATGCTCTGGGGTCTAAACACCCAATGTGCAAAAGGCATTGAGCCTCCTCCTAGATAATGGTTTCCCACATTTAGATGTTCGTTCTTTAGGTAGTAGGTTTAGCCCTTTTTAGGCATGTTTAGATGCCTTTGGTCATGTTTACACGTGAGGTACATATGGATCCGAACACACTGAATTCTATATTCTCTAAATGCAGCTAAACTAACCACACCTAAATGGAGGTGTAAATGGCATCATTGAAAAATGATTACATGAATTAATATGCTTCAGAAATGTCCTCTAAGGGAATATAAACACAGGTTTGAGAGTGCCAGTCTGAATGAGGTCTAAGGTCTTTCACAAACTACCAGCAAGAGCTTGCTCTCTACAAAAACCTTGTCTGTCAGACTCCTTACGGGATAATTTTTAGTGCTGTAATAAGATACAATCTGGATAATCTCTGGAAAAAGCACTAAGCCAATCAAATGAGCAGAAATGATTATTTATAGATTTTGTCCGTTTTAAAAAATTAAAGCTTACTGCAGGCTGAAATAAAAAGTTGCTTATCATTTTTAAAGAAAAAGTATAAAAAGTATAAACAGTTATCACTTATGGACCTTTCCTTGCTTTCCATATTTTTTTTATAATAGGATGCTAAGAAAAAACAGGTTATGTTGTTGGAAAGTTCTCCTTTACATACATTTGTATTCTTCCGATAAGTTGGTAGAAATAGAAAAGGGCTACTGACAGCTCTATAAAGCCCTTTGTCTGCCCTAGAGTTTTTCAAAAGAAACATTAGAAGCACACGCAGTATTTTATGTTTTAATTCACAGCAAAAGAACCAGGCAGTCACCATCATAAACAGTTGTAGACCAGAACCAATTTATTTTGATGACCCATCATTTGTATTTAATAGAAACACTTAGGACTCTATTTAAAAAAAAAATATCACTATGTAAATGTTTTAGTATTCATGTCAAAGTCACAAATAATCCCCCTAATGTTTGTAATATGAGTGAAATGTTGGTTTCTATTTGTTGCCTTTTGCATGGCAAATGTTACATTCCCTAACACTCGTTCCTAAGAAAAAGCAGTCTTAAGAACATTTGACCAGAAGAGGTAAACAACATTTAACCTATATAGAAAATAGCTTAACTCTATAGGCTAAGAACATTCAACTACAAAGAGAAGATAACATGAGGAAGACCTCTGCTAAGTGTGTGGAGAGGCCTGTGCTCACCACTGAGGTCCCAATCACATATCGTTTAGTGGGAACAAGCGATCAAAGAGGGATTCTCGTGTGATTTTGCGTGTCACATAGGGCCATATCATTCACTTGAATGGGCTGCCCCATGCGCATATGTCACGAAAAGAAGCTCCTGCTCCTTTTTGGGTTACATAGTTAGTCTGGTTCGAAAAAAGACACATGTCCATCCAGTCCAATCGATAAAAGGGAAAACAAATATATATATATATATATATATACAATCCTATATACACAATCCTATACCCACAGTTGATCCAGAGGAAGGCAAAAAAAACAGCACAGCATAATCCAATTTGCTTCAGCAGGGGAGAACATTCCTCCCTGATTCCCCCACCCCAAGAGGCAATCATATTTTTCCTGGATCATCTTTACCTATAAATATTAGTATCCAGATACATTTTTGTACATTTATGAATCCAGGTCTTTTTTTAAAGCAATCTACTGAGCTGGCCAGAACCAGCTCTTGAGGGAGTCTATTCCACATTTTCACATCTCTTGAGCCCCGTACACACGATCGGTTTGACTCAGGAAAACCGTCCGATGGATGGTTTTCATCAGACCAACCGATCGTGTATGGTACCCATCGGTCTTTTTTCCATCGGTTGTAAAAAATAGAACTTGTTTTAAAATTAACCAATGGGAATTTACGATCGTCTATGGGCAAGTCCATCGGTTAAAAAACCCACGCATGCTTAGAATCAAGTCGACGCATGCTCAGAAGCATTAAACTTAATTTTTCTGGGCTCATCGGAGTGTTTTACGTCACCGCGTTTGGAACGGTCGGTTTTTTGACTGATGGTGTGTGGCCAAGACTGATGAAAAACAGTTTCATCGGATTTCCGATGGACAAATCCATCGGACGAAAATCCATAGGTTATCCGATCGTGTGTACGGGGCTTTACTGTGAAGAAACCTTTCCGTATTTGGAGATGAAATCTTTTTTTCTTCCAGATATAAAGAGTGTTCCCTTGTTCTTTGTGATGACCTTAAAGCGGTTGTATACCCCGCTTTCACATTTTTACCTACAGGTAAGCCTATAATAAGGCTTACTTGTAGGTAAAATGAATATTGTACAGGTTTAGGAGATATTCACCTTGCATGCAGCCACTGTTCTAAGGTAAGTATTTCATAATGAGCTAGTATGCAATGCATACTAGCTCATTATGCCTTTGCCTTACAGGTTTATTTTTTGGGGGTTTCTTTTGCAGGCATACAACTGCCTTAAAGTGAACAACTCTACATCGAGTACACTTTATGGACCACTTACGTATTTATAAACTAAATTGTAAAAAGTATTGGAACACCTACCTTTACAGGCACATAAACTTTAATGGCATCCCAGTCTTAGTCCGTAGGGTTCAATATTGAGTTAGCCCACCCTTTGTAGCTATAACAGCTTCAACTCTTCTGGGAAGGCTGTCCACAATGTTTAGGAGTGTGTCTATGGGAATGTTTGACCATTCTTCCAGAAGCGCGTTTGTGAGGTCAGGCACTGATGTTGGATGAGAAGGCCTGGCTCGCAGTCTCTGCTCAAATTCATCCCAAAGGTCTTTTATCGGGTTGAGGTCAGGACTGAGGTGCAGGCCAGTCAAGTTCCTCCACCCCAAACTCGCTCATCTATGTCTTTATGGACCTTGTTTTGTGCACTGGTCCAAATAATTTAGTGGGGATTATGGTCTGGGGTTGCTTTTCAGGGGTTGAGCCTGGCCCCTTCCAGTGAAGGGAACTCATTTGGGAAAATGTAATGCTCCCAACCTTGTGGGAACAGTTTGGGGATGACCCCTTCCTTTTCCAACATGACTGAACACCAGTGTGCATGTAAAGCCAGGCATCCCAGAACTTTTGACAATATAGTGTACATGTTGATCATATCCCCCTTAATCCCCTCTTCTCAAGAGAGAATACATTCAGTTCAGTTGATATTTCCTCATAGTTGAGCTCCCTTGTGCCTCTTATCAGTTTGGTTGCCCTTCTCTGTACTTTCTCCAGTTCCACAACATATTTTTTTGTGAATTGGTGCCCAAAACTGAACTGCATATTCCATATGAGGTCTTACTAATGAATGTGACAATCTTCACACATTTTTTAAAGACGCAGGTGAGATTCTATTGCGTGACAATCGCGGCAGAATCGCATCATGATTGGGGTGCCATTAAAAGGTTTTGACACCCAAACACACATGCGCGTTGCACACTGATCACCACACGATATGGAATCATGGACAAAATCACGGCGATACTTTGCTGCAACATTGTATCAATTCTGTAGAGCAATTTGCACTCTGCAGAAGCTGATTCAATACGCAAAAGCATTTGACACAGTTCCCCATAAATGTTTACTGTACAAAGTAAGGTCCCTTGGCATGGACCATAGGGTGAGTACATGGATTGGAAACTGGCTACAAGGGCCAGTTCAGAGGGTGGTGATAAATGGGGAATACTCGGAATGGTCAGGGGTGGAAAGTGGGGTCCCCCAGGGTGGACGATCCTAAGCTAAGCAGGGCAATATCTTCTCCGCAGGATGTGGAAACCTTGCAAAAAGATCTGAACAAATTAATGGGGTGGGCAACTACATGGCAAATGAGGTTTAATGTAGAAAAATATAAAGTTATGCATTTGGGTGGCAAAAATATGAATGCAATCTACTCACTAGGGGGTGAACCCCTGGGGGAATCTGGATGGAATCTGGATGGAAAAGGACCTGGGGGTCCTAGTAGATGATAGGCTCAGCAATGGCAAGCAATGCCAAGCTGCTGCTAACAAAGCAAACAGAATATTGGCATGCATTAAAAAGGGGATTAACTGCAGGGATAAAGCGATAATTTTTCCACTCCACACGACTCTGGTCCGGCTACACCTGAAGTATGCTGTCCAGTTCTGGGCACCAGTCCTCAGGAAGGATGTACTGAAAATGGAGCGAGTACAAAAAAGGGCAACAAAGCTAATAAAGGGTCTGGAGGATATTAATTATGAAAAAAAGGTTGTGAGCACTGAACTTATTCTCTCTGGAGAAGAGACGCTTGAGAAGGGATATGATTTCAACTTACAAATACCATACTGGTGACCCCACAATAGGGATAAAACTTTTTTGCGGAAGGGAGTTTAATAAGACACATGGCCACTCACTAAAATTAGAAGAAAAGAGGTTTAACCTTGAACTGCGTAGAGGGTTCTTTACTGTAAGACTGGTAAGGATGTAGAATTCCCTTCCACAGGTGGTGGTTTCAGCGGGGACTGGGGAGCATCGATAGTTTCAAAAAACTATTAGATAAGCACCCGAACGACCACAACATACAGGGATATACAATGTAATACTGACATATAATCACACACATAGTTTGGACTTGATGAACTTGTGTCCTTTTTTAACCTCACCTATTATGTAATACACTTAAAGGGGTTGTAAAGGTTCGTTTTTTATTTTCTAAATAGGTTCCTTTAAGCTAGTACATTGTTGGTTCGCTTACCTTTTCCTTCGATTTACCTTCTAAATGTTTTTTTTCTTTGTCTGAATTTCTCACTTCCTGTTTCTCCTCACTAAACTTCACACCATCATCCGAATGGTGTTGAGTCAGCCAGAACAGCTTACTGAGGAGGAACAGGAAGGGAGAAATTCAGACAGAAAACAAAGAAAAAAAACATTTAGAAGGGAAATCTAAGGAAAAGGTAAGTGAACCAACAATGCACTAGCTTAAAGGAACCTATTTAGAAAATAAAAAACGAACCTTTACAACCCCTTTAATTGGCTCATCAGCTCAACCTTGTGGCCATAACGTAGTACTTTCCTGATTCACACTATTCTTATAAATGGAAAACATTTGAACTGGAGGGGAAAAAAAGCCTAATAACCTTTGCCCCCATTCACACAAAATAAATGTACATGCAGTTTTACAGGATGAATAGCTCTTCCATGTCTTTATAAATACACTCCCTAGTTTTCAGCGCAGAGGTCTCCCTCATATTATTTCCTCTTCTGTTTGAATGTTCTTAGTCTATAGTGTTATAGGTGTGAGTTTTGAGTGAATGCTGAGACATTTTTTTATTTTTATTTTTTAATAGACTACCATAGTTTGATGTGTAGGCAAATAAATAGGCTATCTATGTATTGTGATATTTGGGGGTTGTTTAGCTCAAGTGTAGCACCCGCTAGGAAGAACAATCCATGCCAGCAGTTCAATTTCAGGGCTTGTTGGCCCACTTTTATTAACCACTTAACGACCGCTCACTGTATATATACGTCGGCAGAATGGCACCAACAGGCACAATCACGTAGAGTGTACGTGATTGCCTTTGTACAGTTGGGGGGTCCAATCGGACCCCCCTCCTATACAGTGAGCGGTGGCTAAGTGTCCGGGAGCGTTCCGGGATGAGGGGGCAGCCATTCGTTTCTGGCCACCCCCTCGCGATCGCTCCCGGCGAATGGAAATGCCCCCTCTGTCTGTGTCAGACAGAGGGAGCAGGAGGAAGTGATGTCATCTCTGGTGCGACGCTCACATATACCGAGCGCCGTACAAGAGAAGACATCAGGTCAGTGCACACAACACTACACTGACACCAGGACACATAGGGACATAAATCGCCCCCCCAGGCCCCCCAGACACCCCAGATCACCCCCCAGATCACCCCCCCCAGCCCCCAGTCACAGTGTCACTGATTGCAGTGACCATTTATTTAGTGATCACTGCAATCAGTGACATTTGTGACTGTAAAAGTGTCACCAAAGTTTAGTCTTAGGTCCAGTGTAGCCCCCTAACCCCCCCTAATAAAGGTTTAACCCCCTGATCACCCCCCAGATAACCCTTTCACCCCCTATCACCACTGTCGCTAAGCGATCATTTTTCTGATCGCTGTCTTAGCGTCAGTGATGCCGATCGGCAGCCAGTAATTTTTTTTAGGTTTGCCGCATGTTTTTATAGCGTCAGGTACCCCAATATATTATCTAATAAAGGTTTAACCCCCTTGATCGCCCCCCAAGTAACCCTTTCACCCCCTATCACCACTGTCGCTAAGCAATTGTTTTTCTAAACGCTGTCTTAGTGTCGGTGATGCAGATCGGTAGCCAGTAATTTTTTTTAGGTTCGCCGCATGTTTTTATAGCGTCAGGTACCCCAATATATTATCTAATAAAGGTTTAACCCCCTTGATCGCCCCCCAGGTAACCCTTTCACCCCTATCACCACTGTCGCTAAGCAATTGTTTTTCTAAACGCTGTCTTAGTGTCGGCGATGCAGATCGGTAGCTGGTAATTTTTTTAGGTTCGCCGCAGGTTTATATAGCGTCAGGTGCCCCCATATATTATCTAATAAAGGTTTTAACCCCCTGATTGCCCCTAGTTAACCCTTTCACCAGTGATCACCATATAAGTGTTACGGGTGACGCTGGTTAGTTAGTTTGCTTTTTATAGTGTCAGGGCACCCGCCGTGTATATAACCCAATAAAGGTTTAACCCCCTGATCGCCGGCGGGTGATATCAATTAGGTTTTAGCGTCAGAGAGGGTCTGCGTCACACCCCAGGCAGCGTCAGGTTAGTGCCAGTAACGCTAACACCCACGCGTGAAGCATACACCCCCCTTAGTGGTATAGTATCTGAACAGATCAATATCTGATCTGATCAGATCTATACTAGCGTCCCCAGCAGTTTAGGGTTCCCAAAAACGCAGTGTTAGCGGGATCAGCCCAGATACCTGCTGGCACCTGCGTTTTGCCCCTCCGTCCAGCCCAGGCCACCCAAGTGCAGTATCGATCGATCACTGTCACTTACAAAACAAAAACACACATAACTGCAGCGTTCGCAGAGACAGGCCTGATCCCTGCGACTCCAGTGCTGTAGGAGGTGATTTCACCACCACAGTTAAAAAAAAAAAGCAAATATGCCGAAGCATTGGGGCAGCAGGGGCGGAGGAGCGATTTTGCTCCTAATGCCGCGTACATACGGTCGAAATTCCGACGGAGGCTTGCCCGTGGAAAAGTCCGACCATGTGTACGCGGCATAACTTTTTTGCGGGAGGATGCCCCCATGCTTCGGCATATATAAATGGTGCGTGTATGCCCATCATTGGAAGTGGGTGGATGAAGGGCGGTATTCTAATGGTGGGCATACCCACCGATCAATCTCTTTTTTCGTTCAGCCAACTGGCTGCATGAAAAAAAAAAGATTACAATACATGTCCAACAAGGACCAGCAACGTACTGGTATGTTGCTGGTCTTTGAATGTTTATACCAGAATGATGCCTGCGGGTTTAGGTATCATCTTGGTATCATTCTTTTCAGCCTGCGGCCGGCTTTCATGTAAAAGCAATCCTAGTGGCTAATTAGCCTCTGGACTGCTTTTACAAGCAGTGGGAGGGAATGCCCCCCCCGGATATAAAAAGCGCCATTGGGAAATTGGGAAAGCATTTTATCACACCGATCTTGGTGTGGTCAGATGCTTTGAGGGCAGAGGAAAAATCTAGGGTCTAGAAGACCCCAGTTTTTAAAAAAAAAAGAGTACCTGTCACTACCTATTGCTATCATAGGGGATATTTACATTCCCTGAGATAACAATAAAAATGATAAAAAAAAAAATACTTGGAAGGAACAATTTAAAAATAAAATAAAAAAGCAAAATTAATAATAAAAAAAAAGAAAAAAAGCACCCCTATCCTGCCCTGCTCTTGCCCAATGGCGAACGCAAGCGTCGGTCTGGCGTCATATGTAAACAGCAATTGCACCATGCATGTGAGGTATCACCGCAAAGGTCAGATCGAGGGCAATCATTTTAGCAGTAGACCTCCTCTGTAAATCTACTGGGGTAACCTGTAAAGGCTTTTAAAGGCTTTTAAAAATGTATGTAGTTTGTCGCCAATGCGCGTTTGTGTGAAATTTTAAAGCATGTCGTGTTTGGTATCTATGTACTCGGCCTAAGATCATCTTTTTTATTTCATCAAACATTTGGGCAATATAGTGTGTTTTAGTGCATTAAAATTAAAAAAAGTGTATTTTTTAACCCAAAAAATGCGTTTGAAAAATCGCTGCGCAAATACTGTGTAGAAAAAAAAAATGCAACACCCACCATTTTAATCTGTAGGGCCTTTGCTTTAAAAATATATATATAATGTTTGGGGGTTCAACATAATTTTCTTGCAAAAAAAAAAATGTTTTCATGTAAACAAAAAGTGTCAAAAAGGGCTTTGTCTTCAAGTGGTTAGAAGAGTGGATGTAAGCTTCCTAATGTTGTGTATAAAATGCCAGAACAGTTCAAAACCCCCCCAAATGACCCCATTTTGGAAAGTAGACACCCCAAGCTATATACTGAGAGGCATGTCGAGTCCATGGAATATTTTATATGTTGACACAAGTTGCGGAAAAACGACAATTTTTTTTTTTTGCACAAAGTTGTCACTAAATGATATATTGCTCAAACATGCCATGGGCATATGTGGAATTACACCCCAAAATACATTCTGTTGCTTCTCCTGAGTACGGGGATACCACATGTGTGAGACTTTTTGGGAGCCTAGCCACGTACGGGACCCCAAAAACCAAGCACCGCCTTCAGGCTTTCTAAGGGTGTAAATTTTTGATTTCACTTCTCACTGCCTATCACAGTTTCGGAGGCCATGGAATGCCCAGATGGCACAAAACCCCCCAAATGACCCCATTTTGGAAAGTAGACACCCCAAGCTATTTGCTGAGAGGTATTGTGAGTATTTTGCAGATCTCGCTTTTTGTCACAAAGTTTTGAAAATTTAAAAAAAATATATATATATATATATTTTCTTTCTTCATTTTTAAAAACAAATGAGAGCTGTAAAATACTCGCCATTCCTCTCAGAAAATAGCTTGGGGTGTCTATATTCCAAAATGGGGTCATTTGGGGGGGGTTTTGTGCGATTTTGGCATTTTATGGCCTTCGAAACTGTGATAGGTAGTGAGGAGTGAAATCAAAAATTTGTGCCTAGAAATCCTGAAGGTGGTGCTTGGTTTTCGGGGTCCCGTACGCGGCTAGGCTCCTAAAAAGTCCCACACATGTGGTATCCCCGTACTCAGGAGAAGCAGAAAAATGTATTTTGGGGTGTAATTCCACATATAACCATGGCATGTGTGAGCAATATATCATTTAGTGACAACTTTCTGTAATTTTTTATTTTTTTTTGTCATTATTCAATCACTTGGGACAAAAAAAATATATTCAATGGGCTCAACAGGCCTCTCAGCAATTTCCTTGGGGTGTCTACTTTCTAAAATGGGGTCATTTGGGGGGGTTTTGTGCTATTTTGGCATTTTATGGCCTTCGAAACTGTGATAGGTAGTGAGGAGTGAAATCAAAAATTTGCGCCCTTAGAAATCCTGAAGGCGGTGCTTGGTTTCCGGGGTCCCGTACGCGGCTAGGCTCCCAAAAAGTCTCACACATGTGGTATCCCCGTACTCAGGAGAAGCAGCAAAATGTATTTTGGGGTGAAATTCCACATATAACCAGGGCATGTGTGAGCAATATATCATTTAGTGACAACTTTTTGTAATTTTTTTATTTTTATTTTTTTAGTCATTATTCAATCACTTGGGACAAAAAAAAAATTCAATGGGCTCAACATGCCTCTCAGCAATTTCCTTGGGGTGTCTACTTTCCAAAATGGGGTCATTTGGGGGGGTTTTGTACTGCCCTGTCATTTTAGCACCTCAAGAAATGAGATAGGCAGTCATAAATTTAAAGCTGTGTAAATTCCAGAAAATGTACCCTAGTTTGTAAACGCTATAACTTTTGCGCAAACCAATAAATATACGCTTATTGACATTTTTTTTACTAAAAACATGTGGCTGAATACATTTTGGCCTAAATGTATGACTACAATTGAGTTTATTCGATTTTTCTTATAACAAAAAGTAGAAAATATCATTTTTTTTCAAAATTTTCGGTCTTTTTCCATTTATATCGCAAAAAATAAAAATCGCAGAGGCAATCAAATACCATTAAAAGAAAGCTCTATTTGTGTGAAGAAAAGGACGCAAATTTTGTTTGGGTACAACATTGCATGTCCGCACAATTTACAGTTAAAGCAGCGCAGTGCAAAATTCTGAATTCACCTCTGGTCCTTTAGCTACCAAATGGTCCGGGGCTTAAGTGGTTAAGAAAAGTTCAAAACAAAATCAAAGGTTTTCCCTTGCAAGGGGTTTTCAACGTCCATACAAAATAATGATAAATTCAGCCTCCTGGCTTATACATACAGCAGTGGTGCTTAGGCCTTCCACTTCAGGCTCTCGTCTGTCTCCTACAGACTATTCCCTTGCCAACACCATCCATTTAGATAGCAGACCCTCACTGCTCTGATCCTCAGACTTGGGTCTCTGGCTTCCACTGTGCACAAAAGCACTCTATGGCTTCCCCAGTGCACACCTGCACTCGTCGGGAGGGTGGAGCCCAGAATGCTGGTCCTGACTCTACTATCAGGCCCACACACACCTGAACAATCAGTGTGCCGTTGAGTCTCAAAACCCGGATCCAGGACTTGGGATTTCATCCCAACCGAATCTCTAAGAAATCCCCAGGCTCCAGGTCCCAAAGTTGACTTTAGTAAATAATGAGGAAACTGAAAAGCCAGTTTCCTCCCAAACAAGCAAATACACTGGAGCCCCTCAACCTGCCTGGTTGAGAATCCTGTATTCATACACTGGTGGGGTACCACACTACCACAGTATCTATAATATGTAATATTTTTCCGGGAAGCATGCACAAAGTCATAACAAAAATATAAGTAAATTATGTGATCTAGCCTAGACAAGTCCACTCCATGCTTTTCTGTCATTAAACTCATCTCATTAGATGTATAATCCCCTCATTAAGGAAGGAATTAAGTTGTGTGGTGCTTCTAGGGAAATCAATTACGAATTGATTAATCAATGAAAAAACAGCTGTGCTCTAAAGGAGAAACAGACAAGGAGTTTCGTAGTCATTCAGTTATGATATAGCAGTAAATACATCTCATATATACCGTATTTATCGGCGTATAACACGCACAGGCGTATAACACGCACCCTAACTTTAAGAGGGAAGTTTCAGGAAAAAAACTTTCCACAGCCCCCTGCGTATAAAACGCAGGCACAGTTTACCCTCTATTTTCAGGGTAAAAAAGTGAGTGTTATACACCAATAAATACAGTAACAAAATGTGCCTTATGAATTTACAAAGCAATCAATAGGAAATATGACCTATATCCCCAACTGGCAGTTTATATCAATTTAGAACAGTAAGAGGACAAGTGAGCTAAGCGACTTGGGAATAAAATAAACAGTTGCTATTATCTTAATGAACAAGTAATGAAGGAAATCCAAATGAAAACTGTATTACAAAAAGGAAGTCTAGTTTGTTTTTTGTTTTCTTTTGAAGACTACTCTGGAATTGGCAGGTGTTACATTGTCATTTTGAAAATGGAAGAAGGTCAATGTCGAAGGAAGACATACATGCTTCAAGTGATACATGGCATGTATTACTCTGTAATAGCATAGCAAATGTTGTTATTGCAGGCCATTTCGGCAGTGCATTTGTTCCGTGACAGCTCATCAGATTAGATGTTTGGATGCTGGAAACCCAATAAATAAAAACAATGACTCAAAAATAAATCTGTATTACCAAGATTTCATATTTAAATTATAAAGCTTTAAAGTGATAGTAAAGTCTCTTTTTTTTTTTTATATAACAAATATGCCATACTTACCTCCATTGTGCAATGGTTTTGCACAGAGCAGCCCTAACTAGGGTTGCCACCTCATCCCTTTAAACCTGAACACATATGAATTACACGGGTTCTGAGGCTAATTTAAAGGAGAAGTATGGGATAGGTTAAATAACTAGTACATATCACATTAGTCACATATCAGCTGATCTTTTTTTCCTACCTCTTTTAGTTTTTACAGCATGTGCACATGAACTTTCCTTCAGCTGGCAAAAATGGTCTATTTTCAGTTTGAAAAGTTTCTGGGGGTCCACCAACACACCTCTGTCCCCCCTCCCCTAAGAGACGTGTCTGTGCTGATAGATAGAAATATATAGTGTAGATTCTCATACACAGCACTATCAGTGACTTCTCTCACATTACACTCACTGAAGTGCTGAAACTCTTCTGACCATTGAAACATGCTGCAGAGGAGGAGGGAGGGGGAGGAGAGAGAAGTGAGAAGGGAGGGGGAAGCAGCTCTGCTCTGTGAAGTCTCAGTAACAAGTAGAGGGAGGAGAGAGGACATCAATCAATCAAAATGACAGGAAAGGGGGTGGATACAGACTTCATGTCCAGGCCATTGTCAGGATGATGCTGTATGAAAGACTGTAGAACCTCCCACAGGTATTTATCTTGATTTTAACAGAATGAGGGCACTTCTGAGAGGGCTGGGAGGGTTTATAGATATCAGCAGCTCACATAGAATAGATGTAAGCAAAAAAAAGGAAACCCATACTTCTCTTTTAATGCAGATTAGGTAGGCACCAAGTGAGTTTAATTACCACCTTAATCAGAACCTTTGTAAATAATTAGAGTTTGAGTTTAAAGGGATGAGGTGGCAACCCTAGCCCTGATCCTCCTTTTCTGGGGTCCCCCACTGGTGCTCCTGGCTCCTCCTGCCTTTAAGTAACCCCCCAGCAAGCTGCTTGCGTGAAGAGGGGGACACGTACCCAGCCGTATTGTGTGCATCTATTGACACGCACAGTGCAGCTTGGTATAGCATAGAATGCATTAAAGTGATTGTAACGTTTTTTGTTTTTTTTTAAACATGTTATACTTACCTCCTATGTGGAGTTGGTTTTGCACAGAGCAGCCCCGATCCTCCTCTTCTCGGGCCCCTCCCTCCTGTTGAGTACCCCCACAGCAAGCAGCTTGCTATGGGAGCAGCCAAGCCGAGCTGCAGCTCCATGTGACGATTTCAGACACGGAGCTGCATTTTGGCCCCGTCCCCTCTCTATCCTGATTGGCTAACTGACTTTGATTGGCAGCAGCTGGAGCCAATGGTGCCGCTGCTGTGTCTCAGCCAATCAGGAGGAGATCCCTGGACGGCTAAGGGACTTGTGGACATCACTGGACAGAGATGGGGCTCAGGTAAGTATTTGGGGGGTGCTGGGGTGGCTGCTACACACAGAAGGCTTTTTATCTTATTTCATAGAATGAATTAAGATAAAAAAACTTCCGCCTTTATAATTCCATTAAAGTAAAAAAAAACGTTACCCTTTACAACCATGTTAAGCAATCAATATTGTGGATTAAAAAAATGAATAAAGCTCTTGAAGAACCATATCATCAGACACCATTGTGACTTTATTGGCCTATTTTACCCACTTGTACACATCATGTGGTTTGTGCTGATGTGTCCAGCACACTACTCGCTGATGACCTGTGGCCACCTGTATGTAGGGAAAATGTAAAATCAAACTAAGCCTTGAAATTGGTGCCCACTGTTGTCCATATCTTGCACCAAAGTTTCCCACACTACTGGAAATGAGGCACACATATGCCTTCCATCCTACCTCCCAGCCCCACATTGCAGCGTATTATACCTAAGCGGCCAACCACCAGGCCTGAGCAATGTAATGGAAGGTCTTGTCTAAGCAGGGGCGGATCCAGAGTCTTTTTTCGGGAGGGGCACTGCCAAAAAATATGTTTTTTTTGTGGGAAATTTATCGGGGAAATGGCTGGTGTCGGCGCTTCAATCATCTCGGCACCATGGTTGTTATGGTGTCAGGATAATTGAAGCACATTATTTATATTATTACATTGTAATATAAAATTAAATAGTTCAATGTAGAATCAGTGGGAGCCCCGAGTGTGTCACTTGCCACCGTCGCCTGCAATTAGTGGGAGCCCTGAGCGTGTCACTTGCCACACGTTGCGGATTGTCACTTGCCACGTCAACTGCCACATCTTGTGGATTGTCACTTGCCACATCACCTGCCACACCTTGCGGATTGTCACTAGCCACACCTTGCGGATTGTCACTTGCCACGTCGCCTGCCACACCTTGCGGATTGTCACTTGCCACGTCACCTGCCACACCATGCTGATTGTCACTTGCCTGCCACCAGATGCAGATTGTCACTTGCCACGTCACCTGCCACAATTTGCGGATTGTCACTAACTTGCCTGCTAAGGTGTAGTTTTGGTTGTCTCTTGCTGTGTCCCAGACTCCCAGAGTCAGGCAGCAGAGAGATAATGTAATCTCTCTGCTGCCTGCACAGTGAGGGCGGAAGTCACTGCAGGAATGCAGGGCAGGCACAGGCGGTGAGAGATGATCTCTTCTCTCTGCTCCCCCACTCCTGGCTAGCTGATTGGCCAGCTGCCACACTGAGCCTGCTCTCTCACTCTCACCTGCGCTGCCAACACACTGAGCAGCACGGTCTGCCCACGAACCGCGCCGCTCACCCACAAACCGCGCAGCAAGCGCCTGTGGAGCCACACGCTATCGCACCTGCCCGCGGAGCGGCCCGACGTGACTCACTGACGTCACTCATTGCTAGACGCCAAGCAGCCCAGGCGTTAGCAACAAGTGCAGGGAAGAGGCTCCACCCACCTCCTCCTCCGCTCCTGGTATCGTGTCAGTGCGCCGCGTAACTACATTAGACGAGTCTCTCTCTCGGCGCCGCTGATCGGCTGATGTGAGAAACTGAGAGAGAGACTCAGAGAGGCAGCGGCAGCCGCAGAACAAGTACTGTATATACTCGAGTATAAGCCGACCCGAATATAAGCCGAGGCACCTAATTTTACCCCAAAAAAATGGGAAAACATATTGACTCGAGTAAAAGCCTAGGGTGTCCATCTGCATGCCTCACTGTGCCTCACTTTGCCTCACTGTGCCCATGCTTCACTGTGCCCATGACTAGACTGATGTTTAACATGGGAGTCTATGGTAGGAGTGCCCGGGTCCGCAAAGTCACCGGAGAAATTACCGTTTTACATTGGAGTCTATGGAAGGGGTGCCCGGCTTTAAAAAATCAGTGCTCCCCGGCCGTAGGTCCCCCAGACACCAAACTTTGCACACTTGTAGAGGAGACATGGGGCCACGTTTGGGGTCCAGGGGACCTATGGCCGGCCGGTAACGGGTCCCCAAAGTCCGGGAGATCAGGCGCAAAAAAAAAAAACCAGAGCAAGCAAGTGAGTGTGACAGATGGTCTCGGGGGGGGCAATTGCCCTGTTACCCCCCCTGGATCCGCCCCGTGTCTAAAAACAATGAAACTTCCATGGGTATTTAGGGGATCCAGTGGCAAATAGCCGGGTGAGGTAATTGAAAGAGTAGTCATTCATTGTGCCTGAAACAAAGAAGAAGGATAGTATGATATTTATTTTTTCTGCAGGGACACTTGTTATTCAGAGATTGTAAGCTCTTACGTGCAGGGCCTCTGATTCCTTCACTATTGAATTGTTTTGTAACTGTACGTTTTGCCGTCATGTTGCAGAGCGGTGCACAAACTGTTGACACTATATAAATGCTGTATAATAATAATCTTGATTGCATGTTTTATTATGGTGTGCTATATTCCCAACTATCTGTTGCTTATCCTGCATTCTGTTTGTGTATACCAGGGTTCTCCAAACTGCGGCCCGAGGGCCAGATGTGGCCCTTTGCTAGCCTTTATCAGGCTCTTGGGACACTATTCCTCCCATTGATATGAGGCACTATTCCTCCCACTGACACCAACAATGGAGCACTATTTCCTCCACCGATACCAATGATGGGATACTATTCCTCCTATTAATAGGGACACTACTCCTATTGACCACCAACCCTGAGTCCATATTTATTCTCACTCAAGCCCATGACATTTTCTGCCCCTGTTGGCCACAATCCGGCCCTCCTAAAGTCTGAAGGACAATGAACTGGCCCTTTGTTTGAAAAATTTGGAGACCCCTGGTGTATACTTTATGTCTCTGGCTGACTACCTCAACCTGGACCTGTCTGACTGCAGCTTTTGGTTTCAGTTTGGATGTGATACTGTTTAAAACCACAAAACAAGAAAACATGGAAAAGAGACACCAACTTTATTTAGCTTTATTAAAAAAATCGTTATTACAAAAAATAGATTGTGCTCTGCTGGTCTAACCCAGACTAAAAAAACATTGGTCAAATCCCCTGGAAATCCCTTCCAACCCTCTCACAACTCCTATAAAATCCCCACGTTTTTATGACTTTTTTTTTTTTCATTATTATTTTAGGTGACACCCACCTACATTGTAGGGATGGGCACTTATAATAATTAGTGGATTCTCCTAACCATTTAACTTCTTATTATCTGATAGACATGTGCATAACAGAATATTTGTTTCATTTCGGATATATTCGTTATGTTACTCATTTTGTTTCGGAATTTGTTTAGTGGCATTGCAGAATTTGTTTATTTTAGTTTCGCTTTCTTTAACCACTTCAGCCCCGGAAGATTTGGCTGCCCAATGACGGGCCATTTTTTGTGATTCGGCACTGCGTCAATTTAACTGACAATTGCGCGGTCGTGCGACGTTGCACCCAAACAAAATTGACGTCATTTTTTTCCCACAAATATAGCTTTCTTTCGGTGGTATTTGATTATGTCTGCGGTTTTTATTTTTTGCACTATAAACAAAAAAAGAGTGACAATTTTTTTACATTTTTTTTTTACTTTTTGCTATAATAAATATCCCCAAAAAATATATAAAAAAACCTTTTTGTTCCTCAGTTTAGGCCGATATGTATTCTTCTACATATTTTTGTTAAAAAAAAAATCGCAATAAGCGTATATTGATTGGTTTGCGCAAAAGTTATAGCGTCTACCATATAGGGGATAGTTTTATGGCATTTTTATTATAAAATTGTTTTTATTAGTAATGGCGGCGATCTGCGATTTTTATCGGGACTGCGACATTATGGCGAACACATCTGACACTTTTGACACCATTTTGGGACCATTGGTATTTATACAGCGATCAGTGCTATAAAAATGCACTGATTACTGTGTAAATGACACTGGCAGGGAAGGGTTAACCACTAGGGGACGAGGAAGGGGTTAAGTGTGTCCTAGGGAGTGATTCTAACTGTCAGGGGGCTGGGCTACGAGTGACACGACAGTGATCACTGCTCCCGATGACAGGGAGCAGTAGATCACTGTCCTGTCACTAGGCAGAACAGGAAAATGCCTTGTTTAAATAGGCATCTCCCTGTTCTGCAGCTCCGTGACACGATCGCGGAACACCGGCGGACATCGAGTCCGCGGGTCCCACGGGCACGGTCACGGAGCTCACGGTCGGCAAATTCAAAGCAACGTACAGGCACGTTGCTTTGTGCAGCCGTGCCATTCTGCCAACATATATTAGTTGTTAGCCGGTCGGCAAGTGGTTAAATTACATTTCGTTTATTCATTTTCAAATTAATTCAAAATTTTCAGAATGTTTCAGATCGGTCAAAAAATGATTGACCAATTCTAATTTTGTGTATTCGGAACTAAACAAATTGCACGTCTATTATCTAATGCTGTTTATTTTATCTGCCCATCACTAGATGCTTGTTGTGTCCTTGTACCTCTGCTGTGACCCTGTCACAGGTGGGCAGGTCCCATGCTCACCCAAATGCAAATGTATTTGGCATTCTCACTGTTAGCAGATAAGGATGCAGCAGCGAATTAATGCAGGTGAAGGTGAATATAAAGGGGTCAAGGGATGCCCTTTGCAGAGATGCTGTAACTTTCCACTGCATGGGCATGGTGGCTGTGTCTATGTAGGAGCATGCCAGGTGCTACAGGCAACTGGCACCTAAAAAGGTGCAAAAATCTCGACATGCCCAAACAAAACTGCTTATTGAAGCATCAGTCTCTGTTTTCTCTTTAGATTTGTTAAAGGTAAAATTTTGTGTAGAAATACCACCTAGAGGGCCGCCGGTTAATTTTGGGTTTTGCACGTTACCTCTTCAGCTTGGTTATCCGGGTAGGAAAGTCTGTAGTAATGCAATGTCCACACAGATGTAAAACCTCAAACAGTTAGGCTTTATTTTCTTATGCAGTAAACGTTGAGAAAGTAGAAGGTATAGAAGAGTAGGGGAAGGTTCAGGCACTCAGTAATACTAGCCAAAAATATCAGCTCACAGTCACTTACCACTCTCAATGTTAGAGTGGGTGTTGGTCACCCGGATAGTCCCCTCTCACATGGCCGACCAGCCGGGATGACACACGAATCAGCAACGGACAGTCTCTGACACAGACTGCCCAAGATTAAATGGGTCTCTGCCACAGACCTTTTTGAAGTGAATAAAGTCTCTGCCACAGACCTTTTTAAGTTGAGAAAATGGATAGTCCAGGAATCCTCTGCCACAGGATTTCAAAGTCCCAAACTTCCGGCCGTACAGTTAAAGAGCCTTTAAGCCAATCCGGCGAACTGCAGGGCTTGTAGTATAGTGGATCCCTCCTTAATAAAGTTGCCAGGCCTCGCCCGAGACAGCAGCACTTTGCCGGTCTCCTCCTGGGCAGGTCCTCCCCTGGTCTCTTTCATCAAGACAGCTTCCTCCCATTTGGACAGACAGCTTGGGATCCCTTCTCAGTATGCAGGCCCCAGCCAGACTAGCTGGGCCTACTGGATAGCGATGCAGCCTCGGGTCAACATGGCCCCAAGACCAGAACCACACACACACCTCGCGCCCGGAGGGCGGCGGGGCGAAGACGGGCCCCGATCAATGGCGTCTGTCCCTTAAGTATCCCCTCCCAGCAGGCACAGCGGGTTCACCACTCCCACCGTACCACTGCCGAGAAGGGCCACTGCACCATGGTTTGCCCGTGTTCCAACAGGTGCCTGAGGTGGTAACGCCACCTACAGGCAAAAAGGGAAATTACCATCAGGCAATCCACAACTAGAACAGAGGCGAATTTCAATGTGATTCAACCGCCTGAGCCCAACTACTGGCTCAGACATCCCTCTATATTTTAGATAGCGTCCCAACCTTTTGGGGAGGGCGCTACATATGCAATCCAGAAGGGCTTTTTTCTTGGACATGGCATGGCCTCTGTACCCTTTTCAACTGCAAAAAAAAATGTATTAGGCTTTAACAGGAAATTCAAGCATTCATTTAATTACAATTTTTTTTACAACAAATCTTAAAAATGCTATGAGTCAATAAACAAGATAATACAAGTAAAATACAGAGTCTTGTGTTAAATGCATCCGGAAGTTCAGTAGTAGAATTACAGAGATTGTGGCACCTTAGGACCCAGTATTCCCAGGTTTAGTTAGGGAAGACAGAAAGGTGAGGAATAAAGCAGGGAGAGGTAGGTTTAGGGAGGGGGAAGGAACGGGGAAAGAGGGGGGGGTAGGGGATGGAAAAGGGGTGTATATTTGGTTTTATCAACCTCTGTGTCATTTTAGGTGATGCTTTCCTTTTGATATCTGCAACATGGACAGCAATACAGAAAGAAATATAACAAACCTTGGTCATCAACAACATGGCCATCAGAAGAGAATCTACTACTTTTATTGCTCACTGACCACCACTGGCCATCCAAAACTACTGGTGTAAGGCAAAAATTCACTGTAGTCAAATTTTATGGAGCCATTTATTCCAAACTACATACCACTGTTTCAGGCTTTTTGGCCATCATTGGTGCATTGCAAAAAGCTATTTTTTTGTATGGCCTTATCCACTGTCCTGAAACAAGGAATATTTATATTATTTTAAGAATATGTGATGGAATGCAGCATGTGAATACTTTATGTTTTAAGAAGCCTAAATCATCTCACTCCCAAGATGGTTCAGTCCCAAGAGTCCCAAGAACTACTCCATAGAAGCTATGGTTTCCATGCACTGTATTGATGATGGTTAAATAGTGTAAAACAGCTTTATGCAGTTTGGAATAAATGGTCCTATAACATAAGACTATATTTGCACTATACACCAGTGATTCTGGATGTGCATCTGAATGGAGGAGCAAAAATTAATGATTTGTATCACCCTGCCCAGTGTCCTGAAATGAGGAATAATCCTCTTATTTTTGGGATATGTGATGGAATGAGACATGTAAATGCTTTCGGTTTTAAAAAGTATTTTCTGTGCCACGCCACTAGTTTTGCCTAGCAAACAGATTAACAGAACAATTGTTTAATGTAAGTAATTTATAGCAAATGGTTATGGGTTGTTTCTGCTGGCCTCTCTAACTGAAAACTGGTTTCCTAATATAGAAAACTGTAAATGTTACCACTGAACTCTAATACAAATCAGGCAGTTTCTATGCCTTGCAATTGTTTTTCATAGACTGACTATATTTTATGAAGAATGCACAATTTATAATGTACAATACATACCTTTCTTTTATTTTCAGAGGTTAATGGCTATTAATATTGCATACTTTTTAAATGGCAGAAACAAACACTCTGCATAAGTGAAAGCTAATGTCCCACAGATATATGACTAATTTCATTTAAAAAAAATCATATAAAAATACATACAAAAGAGAGGATTACCGTTGTCCCAAGTAGTATCAAAATCATGTAAACAATGATGTGTTGTTCTAGTACATTTGCCCTTTACCATTTACAGTTAAATATACATATTCTGCCATAGAGGTCCCCCAGACTTTATCTCAGAATATATAGATGATTGGAAACTGGTGGCTACTTGTTACACGTTTCTGTGTTTAAATTATTTTTATTCATTTAACAAAGAGTTACAAATCACAATACTTCACCATATAATACGTCATAAATTACAAAAGACATTAAATCTCAGACACGACATAAAATAAATATAATGACATACATATACAGTGCCCTCATAATTGTGAAATGGAAGGAAAAATTGTAATTGTTTTCAAAATCTTTTACAAATAAATATCTGAAAAGTGTGGCGTGCATTTGTTCTACCCTTACCTTCCCTCACTATATTACCTTACCCGTCCCCTTTATCCCTCCCTTGTTAGACAATTTCTAAGACCCAGCCTGCTTTCTCAGACCGTATGGGAATATCTATAGTTGCATAAATATATTATTAGTACCAGTGATATGACATTGTTTGTCCTAATTAAAGTTGTTGTAAACCCTTACATATACTCAATGAAATGAGTGTCCTCAGGTGGTACACAGAGATGAAACAGGCTGTGTGCTGGAGCTTTCTCTCGTCACCTTTTTACTTCTTGGTATCAGGAAAACATGATCACATGGTACAGGGGCCAATCACAATAGTATACAATAGCACAGGAATAAACACCATTCACAAAAATTATTGCTTATAACAGTGATCAGATCATCACTGTAATAAGCAATCATAATGGGAAAAAAAATCCTGATCGCCTTCCCAGAGCAGTACATTGTAAGTATGGTGACAGTATACTGCCCTGGTCACAGTATGTAAAAAAAAATAAAAAATTGTAAATCAAAAAACAAATTGTAAAAACAAAAGGCCCAATTTTATTTTATTTATTTTTTATATACTGTGACCAGTTAGGCTGCATTCACACCTGAGCGTTTTGTAGCCTGAAGCCTGAAGCTACAAAACGCTAGAGGGGGAAAAAAATATTATTCTCTATGGAGATGGTTCACATCTCCACTCCAAAACGCCTGAAGCCAAATGCCTGAAGCTCAAACAAGTTCCAGACCCTTTTTTGTTGTGCGAATCGGGCAGATTTGGGCGTTTTAGGAGTCATAGAATGTAATGGAAACGCTCGATTCAAGCGTTTAGCGCGACAACGAGCGTTTCGAAGGGCGCAAATTCGCGCGACAAAACGCCGGTAAAAACGTTGGTAAAAACGCTTGAAGCGCTACGCTCAGGTGTGAATGCAGTCTTAGTGTCCCTGATCACTGCTACGGCAGTCATAAAATGATGCTGTACTACTCTGGTGACAGTATGTAATCAAAACAAAATTGTGAAAATTTATTTTCTTAATTTTCAAAAAAATTTTACAAAATTACAACTTCAAAAAACTCACCATGCCTCTTGGACAGTGGACAGTCTACTTTCCCAAAAAAGGTAATTTGGGGTGTATTTGTACTGCCCTGGCATTTTAGGGCCTCAAGAAATGAGATAGACCATCAGTACATCAGGATTGATAACATTTCAAACATATATTTCAAGTATATACCATAGTTTGTAGATTCTATATGTTTCCTATAGAGAACTACTATACACTGATTTAGGGTGCTTTTACCAAAGAAATGAAGCAGAATACATTACACGAAGCAAAACCCATCTCCACCATCAGATGAACACTGGTTAGTACATAGATCCCGCACCTTGGGTGAGCCCACGTCATCCATTAGGGTGACCTACTTGTTCACTTATCCAGCTGTGGGAGCCTCTCTACTGCTATTGCTACTGGTCTCCGAACCTGACCTCTGCCCTTGACATGAGCATTTTACTATACTCACCTGTATCTTTAATTTTTTGTGTTTGCAAATATTAGTGGAAGCTGCTCTTGTGAGTTGTTTATTTTGACAGAATAGATTTCAGGTAGTGCGGGGATATTGACTAATTGACTTCTGATGACTAAGGAGGACAAAGATGGTGGCACGGGACCTAGGCAGTGGCACCTGAGCAGTGAATAGAAGCAGGAAACTGCTGGATTTGCTGGGAAGATGAGTAAGGGAATTAAGGGCAACCCAGCATAACAGACAAAAGGAGAAAAGTATGCAGACTAATGCCCTGTACACACGATCGGATTTCCGATGGAATAAAATCCGATGGATTTTTCCATTGGAATTCCGATGGAGCTGACTTTCATCAGTCTTGCCTGCACACCATCAGTCAAAAATCCAACCGTCCCAAACGCCGTGACGTGCTATCATTTTCATCAGAAAAAACGATCGTGTGTACGCGGCATAAGTGTTGTGGGTGTTTAAACATTTATTTAAAAAAGACAATTAGCAATTCACAAAAAATAATAGAATTGTGCATATAATTGTTCTCAAAAGGGATCCCAGCCTGGGAGAACACCAAAGGAACTTTGACAATTCCTTTGGCGTTCTCACAGGCTGGGATCCCTTTTGAAAACCATGATAAGCACTATTTTATTAATTTTATGTAAGTTGCTAATTGTCATTTCTTAATAAATGTTTAAACACCCACTTGATATTTTGCTTCTTTTGTCTGTTTGCCCCCTTGAGATTTCTTCAGTATCTCAGAAGTACTGCGTTAAGTGTGCTGGATTGGATTCTTAAGCGGTCCTTAAAGCCATAGGGTTTGTTCTAAGGGTTTGTACCATGCCGTCCTTCTCCACCTATGTAGTTTGTCTCAGCCCTGACTGCACCTATCGTGCCATATTGACTATTTTTATGGGGGGAGTTAAGTTCCTCTTTAAGTAATTAGTAAAAAAAAATAAAAACAATATTATTATTTTAAGTTTGTATTATTACAAAGATTTTAGTGCTCCTATGCACAATTAAAGTGGATGTAAACCCAATTCATGAAAGTTGAGCTGGGCACATATATCTACAGTGTTTTGTTATCTCTCTTCAAAGCACTATGTCCAGTGGCTGTCTCCTGCTTTGTTCTTCTGTTATCAGCATGATAACTCCTGACAAGTTCTCTGTCACATATGATAAAAGCAGAAGGATTTTTTCATTGGGGAGGATGCTATAAATAGATTAGCAGAGCCCTGAACGATTTAACAAACAGTGCTGAAAGTTTCTACCTATGGGGAGAGGGGGTGTGTGACCTTTCGCCAATCATCTGTCTTGGCTGTATGCCCAGGCTTCACTGCAGTGGCAACCAGGAAGAGAAAATCTCCTAACACGATGTGCACTTTCTAAACAGTACATAAAGATGAAGAGAGCAGATATACATGTAAAACTTATGTAGGGAGATTTGTTTCATCTCTGTGTATCACCAGAGGCTGTTCACTTCACTGGGTATATGTAAGGGTTTACATCCACTTTAAGTAATAACCCTGTAACAACCTGTAGCGACCCCACCCCATCTCTCTCTTTGTCTAGGGGTATCACACACGATAGGGTGAGATGTGCTACGGCCCATGTCCTCCCCATAATTATGGATGAGGTGAAGGCCAGTACCAGATATTTCCTCGGGCCTGTGTGCTTCTGTGAAGGATTAAGTCCTGCAGTGCCAACACTTCCCTTTGCTCCCATTAACCAGAGTTCCACACACCGATCACAGTCCAACTCTTGTTTTATTGCATCTCTCACAATAAACAGTGCTTCAGTAGCCAACTGGTTGCGACTTGATAACATTTTGATACAGGGGATGAGCAGGTCGAGGCACTGTCCTGATTGTCAGCTAAACCACTGCGATCTCGCCAGCGGTTACTATAGCCTTAGCTAGAAAGGACTGATGCCGCGTACACACGATCGTGATTCACGGCGGTGAAAACACCGCCGTGAATCACGACATGAAAAAAATGAAAAACGAGGGAACGGCATTTTCCCCCACACACGACCGTTTTTCCCGTCATTTTTTTCTTTGTCGAGAAAAACGACCGTCTGTGGGCTCCGCGGCAGTGTCTCCCTATGGGAAAACTGCCGCGGAAAAAAATGATGGAAAAAACGATGAGAAAATTTAGAACATGTTCTAATTTTTCTCGTCGTTTTTCCTGCCGTTTTTCTCAACGAGAAAAACGGCATAAAGCCCACAGACGATCGTTTTTCTCGGCGAAAAAAAAAAATGTCATTTTTCCCGACGGGAAAAATGATCGTGTGTACGCGGCATTAGAACTTGAGAGTCTCTACCAGCGACTCAAGAGAACATAGATAGGAGTACCTTCGCTGCGTTGTGGCCCCTATCAGGGGAAGATGTCCCTCCAAGGGAGTTACCAGAGGCCCATCCGTCACTGGGTTGATGCTGCTCCAGACTCTCCGAATGGGTAACCTCCCCGGCCTCCTCACCTCAGACATGGGCCCCATCCACCTCAGGGACCCTCAGACTTCTCCACCCTCGCGGGACCCAGTCGAAGTCACTGGGCCCCAGGCCTCCTGGTTTAGTACCTCACCCCAGGCTGAAGGTGCCTGGGATGGACTCCAACTCCATTCCGGTCAGGCCTAGGGCACCTGAGCCGGAATCCGGAACCGCCCGCACCCAGGCCTAAGGTGCCTGGGCGCGTGATGATCGACCTCCAGAAGAGCAAGACCTCGTGACCAGGGTGTCTCCCCCTTTTATCCCCTCCAGCGACGCCACGGCAGGTTCCCCGCCCTCGCCGTACCATCTCCGAGAAGGGACAAAAAGGACAGCACTATGGCAGTGAATCTACCTTGAGCCTGCGGGTACCTCGCCACCCACAGGCCAAGGAGATTATTACACCGCCCAATCCTCCACAAATACAAATGGTCCATTACTCCCATACTTACACACCTGGACTTCCACCCAGGTGTACCCCACCTAAATTTAGAGACCCCGCTACATACTCCCCCCTGTGATTTGACGCTGGTCCCCAGCGTCTGGTGCAAACCCATGTCTCCCAAGGGTGGTGACATAAGCCTGACCCCAGAGGCCTTACCTAAAAATTTGAACCTTAACCATACCAAGACCTGCTCAAAGGGGAGGGAACATAAAACAATAAACTTTTTTCATAAAACCCTCTAGGCATGTACACATACACAATCCCTCCCTTTTCTGTCTAAGAACCACCCCATACTCAGTAGTCTTGACAGACGAATCTCCTGCAGAGGGAAAGAGAAAAAAAAAAAACAACACACAAGGAAAACCACATCCTGACATTCTGTGTTATTTTGGAATGAATGGGTCTATCAGCCGAGAGACCCACTCGCTCCAATAAGTAAGTGATGTAAATGTACAAGCAACAGCCGTTGCGCAACACCGCCACCTAGTGACGATGCCACGGTGATGACACTTGGTAAAATCTTCAGTCTTCCTGTGTCCCTACTCTGATTCTACCCCCAAAGTCTCTGTCTTTGAACTGTGAAGAAGAGAGAACAAACAAACAGCTCTCATTCCTCCAAAGAGTAGAAAAAAACAAAAACCCAAATAAAGAACTAGGGTACAGTTCGATGCTCCGGCAAGAACACCTCCGGAAAGTTGTCACGGGAAAAACAAATGAGTCTCTTCTCACAAATAAAACCTCGGGTCAAGCAAAAACAAGGGCTTCAGATGTTTATCGAAAACCTCAATCGAATAGTCAGCGTCCTCTCCATCTTTCCTGCAGATGCGCACCTTGTCTGCGTGTATATGGCGACCCCACATCCAGTCTGCTCTGCAGTCTCTAAACTTTTTCGACACGGGTGGCGAACAGGACAAGTATCGCCGGGCATGAGGCACTTTAAGTTTCTCCCAAACGAACTCATCGTACCATCGCTGTCGCAGAACTTCAACCTCAAACAGCAAGTCTCTGGGCAAGTAAGGATATTCCCATCCGTACTCGTGAGCGAACCTCTGAGAAAAGAGTCATTGCAAACGGGCTAAAGGAGGCATTGTGGCCCGCTCACCTTCTCCTGGTTGAACGATGGCCTCCGGGTGCCGAGGTACTTTCACTACCTCGGATGGCTTTTCTTTAGGTGCCCGTAGTGATGCTCGCTGTTTCCCCGCCAACAAAACGGGTGATGCTGTGGATTGTGGAAGAGCAATTGGAGGACTAGGCTTCCTCGTAGATTCTGGGGCCTCCGCCCGGGGTGTGCTATCTCCTATGGACATAGGCGAATCTTGGGGTGCACGTAGCATAGGTAATGGGCGTTTGTCCCAGCCCTTCTGGTGAAACAGTTCATTGATCTCACTGTCATCTCCACAATCCGACAGTGACTCTAGGTCGGAGGTGTCATACATCTCCGCGGGAAGGTAGTCTCTGGTAGACATGGTACTACCCTCCCTAGCGGGCTCCACCGACTGTGGACCCCCGAAACCTCCAACCACCACCACAGTCCCAGCCCCTGGCTCACCTTGACCTTTTGTAGAACTGGGATGTCCAGGACTCTTCCAACCGGATCCATCCAGGCCAGGCAAGCGACGGGGTGAAGCTCTTCCACGACCATAGGAGGCCTGCACCAGGCCGACTTTCCTCTTCGGAGTTGGGAGCAGAGAATCTGTGGTGACCGAAGCAGCATCCTCGGATTTTTCCTTCTCAGTCTCTGATTGGGCAGTCACATCGCCCTGGTCAGTGCGTACGGGAACCTCCGCAAAGGCCTGGATCTCCCCTTCCGGAGTAGCGGTACCTGTGAGGCTGTTGAGGCGAAGGGCCCGGGGCCTTACTGTGGATGGCTCCACCTCGAACAAGAACTCTTTGCATGCCTCGCAACGCCCAAATGGCTTCAGGTGAACCACCAGTCCCGAGCATCCGGGACAGATCACGCAGAGGGCCTCCGTGTCTCTGCAGGTGTACAGATCCAACTGTCCTCGGGGCCTGAGTCTTATCCCTGTGTCTGTAAGGGGAGCAGCAAAGGTAGTCATCTTCGTGGGGTAGGGAACCGGAATCCACGGGGAGCTTGAGGCCATCCCGACCGTCTGCTGCTCCATCACGCACTGACCACGCGCCGAAGTCTCCACGTGAGTTCCTCCACATGGCCAGACTCCTCCCACGACTTGCACGTTTTCGCGGGCTTCCATCAAGCTCCGCCCACGAACTGTGTAGTCACGGGGGGCCTCATGGAGCAGTGCAGTAAAAGCCCCCACATGTAGTACGTCACACGGCTGGACTTCTCCCTCTTCTCGCTCCTCCCCATGGGCCTTTCCCGTCTTAGGGTCATTTCCACGACTTTGAGCAGGGATGCACTTTGGCCGATCACATGGCCGACCTGCTCGAAACTCCTCCGGGCAGCAAAGTCCAGACACAGCCATTCTTTCTTCCAAAGTCAAAACACACATCATCCCGGACTCACGAGCCCCCACGTGTAGCGACCCCACCCCATCTCTCTCTTTGTCTAGGGGTATCACACACGATAGGGTGAGATGCGCTACGGCCCATGTCCTCCCCATAATTATGGATGAGGTGAAGGCCAGTACCAGATATTTCCTCGGGCCTGTGTGCTTCTGTGAAGGATTAAGTCCTGCTGTGCCAACACTTCCCTTTGCTCCCATTAACCAGAATTCCACACACCGATCACAGTCCAACTCTTGTTTTATTGCATCTCTCACAATAAACAGTGCTTCAGTAGCCAACTGGTTGCGACTTGATAACATTTTGATACAGGGGATGAGCAGGTCGAGGCACTGTCCTGATTGTCAGCTAAACCACTGCGATCTCGCCAGCGGTTACTATAGCCTTAGCTAGAAAGGACTTAGAACTTGAGAGTCTCTACCAGCGACTCAAGAGAACGTAGATAGGAGTACCTTCGCTGCGTTGTGGCCCCTACTAGGGGAAGATGTCCCTCCAAGGGAGTTACCAGAGGCCCATCCGTCACTGGGTTGATGCTGCTCCAGACTCTCTGAATGGGTAACCTCCCCGGCCTCCTCACCTCAGACATGGGCCCCATCCACCTCAGGGACCCTCGGACTTCTCCACCCTCGCGGGACCCAGTCGAAGTCACTGGGCCCCAGGCCTCCTGGTTTAGTACCTCACCCCAGGCTGAAGGTGCCTGGGATGGACTCCAACTCCATTCTGGTCAGGCCTAGGGCACCTGAGCCAGAATCCGGAATCGCCCGCACCCAGGCCTAAGGTGCCTGGGCGCGTGATGATCGACCTCCAGAAGAGCAAGACCTCGTGACCAGGGTGGCTCCCCCTTTTATCCCCTCCAGCGACGCCACGGCAGGTTCCCCTCCCTCGCCGTACCATCTCCGAGAAGGGACAAAAAGGACAGCACTATGGCAGTGAATCTACCTTGAGCCTGCGGGTACCTCGCCACCCACAGGTCAAGGAGATTATTACACCGCCCAATCCTCCACGAATACAAATGGTCCATTACTCCCATACTTACACACCTGGACTTCCACCCAGGTGTACCCCACCTAAATTTAGAGACCCTGCTACAAACCTAACACTTTAAAAGCTTATTACATGCTTAAAATGTCCTAAATTAGTACTTACTATTGCTGCCCTTGATGTATTTATTGGTTATGTTTTAAGGACAAGGACACTGCAACTTTCTTTGCTTGCTTAGCAAGGCAGCCAAGTCAGCAGAATCTCACTCACTGCTTTTAAACAACTTTAGGCAGTCTGTAACGACAGCGCAGAGGTTTTGAGTTGAAGAGACCTGTGCACTCTCAGTGAAAACTTTGCATGTGCTCAGCATCAGAATCTCATTCACCACTATCATTAAAACTGACCATACACACGTAGATTACTAAACAGGGCAGATGGAAGAAGCGCCTGTTGAGGCTATTGAATTCTGACAGCCAGCACCACTGGCTTTCAAAGTACCTCACCACAGTGCCTGCATCTAATGGATCCAGGGACTGTTTAGCCAACAATTTTCCACTCAGAGTCTTCAATTTTTTTCAGTTGATGGATGTGGGACAGGAAGGTGCTGACAGGACTACCAGTAGTGGGCAGCACAGTGGCTACGTATGGGCAGCACAGTGGTTAGCACTTTTGCCTGGCAGCACTAGGGTCATTCGTTTGAATCCTAACCATGGCACTACCTGTCTGGAGTTTGCATGTTCTCCCTGTGCCTGCGTGGGTTTCCTCCGGGTACTCACTTTCCTCCCACACTCCAATGACATGCTGGTTAGCAAATTGGCTGCTGTCTAAATTGGCCCTAGTATGTGTTTTGTATAAATGTGAATTAGGGACCTTAGATTGTAAGATTCTTGAGGGCTGGGACTGATGTGAATGTACAATATGTATATATTTATACATACAGTATATGTAACCTGTATACGGTATATGTAAAGCGCTGTGTAAATTGTTGGAACTATATATGTACCTGTAATCGTTTTGGCTGGTTCATCAGGAAATGGCAGAAGTTTGTTCCATGTATAAACAGCTTAGGAGTGTACAGCTATCTCTCACATACATCAACTTCTCTGTCATTACAGGTTGCCTAAAGCTGTGTGTAGGAGAGAGTCAGCTCTCTGCCAGTGACATTGGTGAACCAGATTCTATTATCTCTCCCATTTCACCATTGATAACACAAAGTGTTTCAGATATCACAGGCAGTGCTGCATGCATCAAAGTTGGGGGCATCAGGCAGAGCCAGGTGGGTACAGGCAGTACACCTGTAAGGGGCCCAGAGGTCCCCAAGGGCCCGGATGGCAACCCCCCTTTTTTTTTTTTGTAAAGGGCCCAGAGGTCCCCACGGCCCCGGATGGTAACCCCCCTTTTTTATGTATTTTTTATAAAAAAAAATAATTTTAATTTAATTTTTTTTTTTTTGTAAGGGGCCCAGAGGCCCGATGGGGCCCCAGGGCCCCGGATGGCAACCCAATTTTTTTTCTTCTTTATAAAAATATATATTTTTTTATAAAAAAATTTTATACTTTTTTTTTTTGTAAGGGGCCCAGAGGTCCCCAGAGGCCCGGAAGTCCCCGGGGCCCTGGATGGTAACCCCCCTTTTTTATGTATTTTTTATTTTAAAAAAAATATATATATATATATTTTTATTTATTTATTTATTTATTTTTTGTAAGGGGCCCAGAGGTCCCCAGAGGCCCAGAGGTCCCCAGGGCCCCGGATGGCAACCCCCCTTTTTTATATATATATATATATATATTTTTTGTAAGGGGCCCAGAGGTCTCCAGAGGCCGGGAGGTCTTCAGGGCCCCGGATGGCAAACCCCCCTTTTTTTTGTTCGTCAGCACCCAAAGCCCCCCGGTTCTCAATTGGCGGCTGCCCCCCCGCTTCTCAATTTGCGGCGGCAGCACCCCCTCCGGTTCTCCTCTGCTCCAGGGGGCCCATGCCTGAAGCTGTGTAAGGGGCCCCAAAATTCCTGATGGCGGCCCCAGGCAGAGCCACTGATAAGGCAGTATAGTCAACCCTCCTGTACAGGGCCCAGGCCCTATCAGTTCAAAAGGGGGCCTGGGCACTTGCTGAGCAGGAGGACCAGCTGTACTGCCTTACTGCAGACACCAATCCTCTTCTGCCTCCTCCTGCAGCATTGCCGGCTTCTCCACTCCCTCCCTGCAGCTGTGCTGCAGGGAGATTAGTTCTAGACTCCGACCCCTATCCCCCTGCTCTCTGAGCCACCCTGTGCGCCCCATTTCCCTGGAGCGTGTCTGACTTCTCTCTTCTCATCTCCCTCCGGAAGCTGTTTCGGGCACACAATAGGATGTTTCAGGATGGAGAGCGGGGGAGGGTGCCGGTATTTTCTGCGGGGGTTGTGGGGCCCTGTCATGTAGGTTGTATGGGGCCCCATGATTTATAACAGCAGCCCTGGCATCAGGGCATGGGAAGAGGGGGAAGGGAGCATCTTTCTAACAGTCCTGTAAGTGTCAGAGGCAAAACAACTTTGCAGTGTCCTTTACTCAAAAAAAAAAAAAAAAAATTAGTACAGTATATCAATGATAGCAATACTAAATATAAACCCAAATAGCAATTATGCTGCAAGTTTGAAAATGACTTGCTAAGCTTTTGCTAGACTTTCCAGGCTTCACAAGTTTGGTGCACAATTGCAGCAAGTCCACGTTGCATGACTTCAGATCAACTTTCTTTGAAAACTATCTGCAAGTCTGCTACAAGTTCTGGTTCAGTTATGTTGTACAATAGTCATCCCACCATAGGGGTCACTGTTGCTGAATTTCTATGTTGTAAACTTGCAGAGCTCTTGCTGTAGACTAACCACTGCAACTTTGCTCTTGCTAGAGACTCGCCACGCAAATTTGCTACAAATTGGAAAAGTGTCAACTAGAACTTGTGCTTCAAGTGCTCTGCAAGTGTACATCTTGCCACTGAAAATGTGCAGCAAGTTAACAGACTTACAATTCAACACTGTCACAAATTTGTGGCAAGTTATCCTTGCTATCTGGGAATTGAATATATTTTAATTATATAGAAAGCCTGCAAACTGTTAGATAATGATATTGTCTCTTTAAAAAAAACTTTTTTAAACTGTGTTTTTTGTTTTTGTTGTAATCACCTTCCTAGTGAGCCTCTTTACCAATCTGGGCCCCATAGTCAGTGCCTGGGCTACTTTGGCTATGGTTATGTCACTGCTCCTTACCCAGACACTTGTTTCAGGTCTGTGCCTACAAAAGTACGAATACTACTGCATCAAAATTACAGTCAAACAACTAGTATTTGCAATTAGTAATGGCAACTTTCAAACTTTCCTGGTACAGGTTGCTTTTAAAAATTACCATATCACATTATTGGACAGGGTACATGTAAACATTTGCAAATTAAAATATTATTTTGTTTATTTTTGACCTGAACAAAAAAATTACTCCTCCTAAGCTGTCTATCCTAACAAACATTACATGGTCCCTGGCAAGCTAGAACGTTGGTGGTGTTTCATACCATTAAAAATAGTTTTGTTCTTTGACAGAGAGATCCCTGGAGCATAACTTCAAATCACAGGGCCCCATGGAAAAACTTTGAAGGGGTCTTTTGGGTCTTCAATCACCCTAGTCACTAATGATCTTTCTTACCTACCAGTGACTGGCCATGTGATCACTGTGACCAGTCACAGGGATCAACACACGAGTACACAATGAATGGCTATGAATGAAAGCCATTAATTGTGTACAACTGTCACGTGATTGCTGTGATTGGTCACAGTGATCACATGGCACTGGCCCGGGAAAAATTATCTGTTATCTGTTGTGTCCTCTGGACACAGCAGGTGGCAGATCATGCCACAGCACAGCCCCTAGGGCGCACACATGAGCCGCATGACTGGGAGGATGTCATATGATGTCCACCGAGGATTGGAGAACTCCCACTTGGCTGTCATTTGGCAATAGGCTGGGTGGGAAACAGTTAAGACAAAGGTAGGTACACATTGTATACTAGATGTGTGAAGCTGTACAAACAGGAGCTCATTAAAGCAATGTCTCTGCAAGTCAATAAGGACACTAAGGCAGTACAGCACAGTTTCTATAAAGCTGACCATAAACTATACAATCTGATTGTACAATCTCCTTTAGATCTACCAACAACTATGTAGTGCATGAGCCTGCCTGATTGGATACAAACTGATTGGATAATTTAGGAAGGCCCTTACATTACAGTTGATAGTTGATTGTATAGAGATTGCATGGTGAGATTGCAATGTGTATGGTGACCACATCTTGAGTATTGCGTCCAGTTCTGGTCACCAGTCCACAAAAAGGAGGTGCTGGAACTGGAAAGAGTCCAAAGAAGGACAACAAAGTTGATAAGGGGTCTTTAATGTTAAAGCTGTGCTTGGCCTTTGTTAATTATACAGCAAGTATAAAATGCAAAAAATAAAAAATTTATAAAATGTGTACTAATAATCTATGAGAAAACTGAAACAGTTCAAAGTGACTTCAATGTCCAAAAAAGTACAGTATCAGAAAAGTGTCAAAAAAGGACATGTTTTCTTCTATAAAAAGTGCTTAAAGCGGAGGTTCACCCAAATTACTGACTTAATGCTATACACTTCTGTGCATAGCATAGATGCGCAAATGACAAAAAATTATTTTATAAGTGTTGTATTTACCTTTATATATTCTGTTTCTTTATGTTACTTCCTGTCTTACTCCCGCGGGAGTGGGCGTGTGCATTCCTTTTCCCCGACTCCTCGGAGCTAAGTGTAAACATTCCCAGGAGTCAGTGCGGATCGCTGCTGCGTGCGAAATCTCGCGAGATCATCTGCTCTCCCTCCCCGTACTGACCTGTGTATTTTTGGTTGCCATCACAACGGGGCGGGAACTTCCGACGCCTCCGCCCGTTGTGATGGCAACCAGGAAGTGTTGACGGCGCTGCTTGCCGTCAACACTTATCACGTCAGATAGAGCGGTGAATGCCGGGAGACGCGCATTCACCGCTACCCGGAAGTCTGTGCTTGTGGGCTTCACAATGCCCACAAGCAAAATGGAAAACAGCAACCTTTTTTATAAACGTTTCTTTTTTACCAAAACGGACGGGGGATGTAATAAAGCGCAGGGCAAGTGAGTACTAAACTAGTAATCTGTAACCACATTTAATGGACTGAAAAAAAAAATAACTATGGACCGCGGAACCTCCGCTTTAAAGCGTTTTTTTTACCCCAACACTTCATATTCCTGATATGTGGCTGCTGTACCATTTACTTGTATAAGAAAGTTTTACAAGGTGATCGTTTAAAATCACTTCAACCACTTGAGCTCCGGAAGATTTACCCCCTTCATGACCAGGCCATTTTTTGCAATACAGCACTGCGTTATTTTAACTGACAATTGCGTGGTCGTGCAACGCTAATGTTTTTACTAGTAATGGCAGCAATCAGTGACCTTATAGCGGAACTGCGATATTGCGGTGCACAAATCAGACACCATCTGGCACTTTTGACACTTTTTGGGGACCAGTGACACTCATAGAGTGATCAGTACTAAAAAATATGCATTGTCACTGTACTAATGACACTGACTGGGAAGGGGTTAACATCAGGGGTGATCGAAAGGGTTAACTATGTGCCTAGCCTGTGCTTTCTCTCTGTGTGGGGGTGCTTTGACAAGGGGAAGGCAAAGATCTGTGTTCCTGCTTTGCAGGACAACAGGATCAATACCTTCCCTAGTGACTGAACAGCAATCTGCCTTGCTTACATACGTTCTGCCTATGTACTGTATAATCAGCGGGTGCCGGCGGACATCGAGTCTGCAGTGCAATATGCTGGGCTCCCACTGTGTGAGATCACAGCGGAAGCAAGTCGCCGGCAGCACGCGTGCGCCCCAGAGCCGAAAGTGTCAGATCACGTACCTAGGTTCGTGATCTGGCACAGAGCGGCCGCCCTGCTGCAGTATATGTACGGTGGACAGTCCGCAAGTGGTTAAGTGATACTTTTCTTCTATCTAAAAAAAAGTGCCTTTCCACCACCAACACTCCACTCTGTGCAGATGGTGCACAGATTCAAGCAGAGAAGGATCTCAGTTATCATATTTTGTGCATTGCTTACCGCACGCAGCCCATCCGATTGTTCAATGATTTACCCTCTATGGAGGCTATATTGCGGCTTAACCACTTCAATACAGGGCTTTTTGTACCTATTCAATACCGGGCCTATTTTGGCACTTCTCTCCTACATGTACAAATCATCATTCTTTTGCTAGAAAATTACTCAGAACCCCCAAACATTATATATGTTTTTTTAGCAGACACCCTAGGGAATAAAATGACGGTCATTGCAACATTTTTTCTTGCATAATATTTGCGCAATAATTTTTCAAACGCCTTTTTTTAAAAAAAAAAATGGTTTCATGAATTAAAAAATAACAAAACAGTAAAGTTAGCCCAATTTTTTGGGAACATATGAAAGATAATGTTACGCCGAGTAAATAGATACCTAACATGTCACGCTTTAAAATTGCGCACACTCATGGAATGGCGCCAAACTTCGGTACTTAAAAATCTCCATAGGCGACGCTTTAATTTTTTTTACAGGTTACCAGGTTAGAATTACAGAGGAGGTCTAGTGCTAGAATTGTTGCACGCGCTCTAACGCACGCGGCGATACCTCACATGCGTGGTTTGAACGGCGTTTACATATGTGGGCGACTTACGTGTGCATTCGCTTCTGATCGCGAGCTACCGGGGACAGGGGCGTTTTAATTTTTAGGTTTTTTTATTTATTTATTTATTTTACTTATTTATTTATTTTTTTTACAATGATTTTACTTTTTTTTTTTTTTTGATCACTTTTATTCCTATTACAAGGAATGTAAACATCCCTTGTAATAGGAATGTGTGTGACAGGTTCTCTTTATTAAGAGATGCGGGGTCAATAAGACCCCACATCTCTCCTCCAGGCTGGAAAGCATGAGATCAGTGAATTTTTTTTCACTGATTTCATACTTACAGCCGCAATGGCGGCTTTGTTTACATTTGAGACCCGGGCGTGACATCATCACATCGCGCCCGGGCCTCCGACGATCATAGAGATGACTGGTGACCATCTGGTCACCAGTCATCTCTATGCTCATCACGTGACTCCACCAACGATGCCGGAAGATTCGCTCCGGGTCCCCGATCGCACGGGGGAGCCCGGAGAAGCACCGGATGGCGGTGGGAGGGGGGGTGTCCCCTCCCGCCGCCTATAAGAACGATCAAGCGGTGTGACTGCCGCTATGATCATTCTTATGGTGCACAGAATCGCCGGCACTTCAAAAGGATATCTGAATGATGCCTCTAGCTGCAGGCATCATTCAGATATCCCCCTACAAAGCCGAGGACGTCATATGACGTCCACCCAGGATGGGAGATCCCATCTGTGGACGTCATTTGTCTATGGCTGGGTAGGGAAGTGGTTAAAGACCCTCCGCTGGATTGTGTATCATAAAGCTCTCTTGTCTCCACAAGAGCCGGGTTACCCGGTGTACCTCGCTCACTGGGAAATGGATTTACATCTCATCTTAACGGTACACAAAAGGATACGGTCCTGCCACTTTCCCACATGTCCTCCCTTTCCTCCAGAATAGAGGAAGTTAATTACAAACTGCTTGCCAGGTGGCATTACACGCTTGCAAAGTTACACGCAATGTTCCCTACAAATTCTCCTTTGTGCTGGAGAGAGTGTGGAGGCCGTGCCACCTGTGGTTACATTTGGTTGTCTTGTCCCCTCATCCAAAATTTTGGCAGGCGGTCACCAATATGATTTCCATGATACAAAAGGATGTTGTTCAATTTGATCCATTGTCTATTTTGTTTCCTTGCACTGTAGAACCAATAGGCCAATATAGGAGGTTGATTACCCAGCATTTGTTAAGTGCCTCTAAAACCTTGATCCCTATGTATTGAAGGCAACGGTCTGTACCGACCTTAACTCAGTGGCTTTGCAAAGTTGATAATATGTGTCTCATGAAAGAACTCACACACATTGCTAAGGGCTCTGTCGACAAACACTCTAAAGTCTCGTACACACGATCGGATTTCCACCGGATAAATCCGTGGAATTTGGTGCCAAGGGCGTTGGCCGTGAACTTGGTATGCATACAGACGGCAGAACTTTTTCAGCCAACATACGTGACACTACGTAGTTTTTCAGCTCTTTACTGCCACCCTTTGGGCAACTTCTACTAATGTTGTGCTATGGTTAGCATTGGTTCGGAGCATGCGTGTTTGTACTTTGGATTTTAATCCGACGGACTTGTGCATACACAATCTGATAATCCGTCAAGACACATTTGTTGTCGGACAGTTTTTAAGCATGCTATCCCACATTTGTTGTCGGAAATTCCGACAACAATTGTCTGATGGAGCATACAAACGGTCGGATTTTCCGACTAAACCCTGCCATTACACATTTGTTGTCGGAAAATCCGATCGTATGCACGGACCTTAAGATATATGGGCCTGTTGGTTCGAGTTTAAAACTACCCATTATATTACGATGCTATTTCATACCCCTGACAATACCATCTTTTCATTGTTGTTACTAGATGCCTATTACTATCTCATATGTACTATACCTCTGATCTGGTATTAGCGGCAGCGCATCCATTCTTTTTCTTTCTCCCTCCCCCATAACCTTAATTTTCTTTTTTTTTTCTTCTCTTATGCCGTGTACACACGACCGTTTTTCTCGTCGAGAAAAACGATTTTTTTTCCATTTGACAAGAAAAACGATCGTCTGTGGGCATTTTGTCGTTTTTCTCGACGAGAAAAACGGCATTAAAAACGACGAGAAAAATTAGAACATTTAGACATTTTTTCCGCTGCAGTTTTCCCATAGGGAAACACTGCCGCGGAGCCCACAGACGGTCGTTTTTCTCCACAAGAGAAAAAATGACGTGAAAAACGACCGTGTGTGGGGAACAAGCCGTTCCCTCGTTTTTAATGTCATTATTCACGGCGGCATAACTTTTAAAAAAATCTTTATGTATATCTTAAAAAAAAAATATATGTTTTGACAATACAGCTTTGGTTTGGAAGTTGCTATTTGTACCTCAATGCCCACGTAATGTTTGCTATTGAAGCAGTATGCCTATTTATGGCTTCCTTTATTATTATGGTTTGCTTGTCTGGGGTATTGTCCAAGTTCCAGCTGTTATGCCACTTACCCACATACCCTTATCTTATACTAAAATGACAGCCTAGACATATCCTTTTGGGTTTAAATGGCCATAGCAGCCCTTTTATTACATAACCAAACAATAAAAAACTCTTTATTACATCATATACAAAATGAAAAAACATGTTATAACCTCTTTGACTGAAAATAACTGCCTGGTTTATGTCCTAGGATTTTTGAAGGCACCCACTGACTGGCCCAATAGCTGTATATGGCCCACCTTGCCTTTCCACGGCCCCCAGCTGCAAATTACGCCAGCTCAGGGACAATTGTTTGGCCAATTCACCAGCCTATACAGCCAACTGCACCATCACGTGTTACTTCCCCCTTTATTCGGGCAGGTACACCCATACCATGGATGGGCCCAACCCCTCGTTCTCCAAAGAGCGTAACTATCCCCACCTTCAAAAACCCTACGAACTCTGCCTGCCGCCATGACATACAGCAATCCGAAAGTCACCCACAACTACTAATCACCCGCTGCAAACACTGTAAAATAGGGGCAGGAGGGCGGGAGAATCTTGTCCTTAGCTGTCTTCTGGTCAGACTGACTACTGGAGGGTCGCCACCCCCTAGTAACCCCTAGGACCACCCTGTCCACACCCTGCCACACCCTACTATCCTCCAATAAGGTGCTTGGTAAAATTATAAGTCTTGCATCATTTTATTAACCCCTACCTTACCTTCCAGCCTTCCTGCTCAAACCCCATCATGTAGGCCCTACGCTTATGCTGCGCTTGAGCTCCTGGCCTGTACTTTTTTCTTTCTTTTGTGCATGAGAGCTTATGTGCCCGTTTGTACTTTTGTATTTGTACTCTTGTTTGAAATGGAAATAAACAGTAATTTAAAAAAACAAATGAACTTCCTGAATGCCATTGGTGTGCAGCCTGATTTTTTTGGAATCATGATGGTTGTTGGTATTTCGATTTGGGAAGTTTGTTTAGATGCAAACGAAATTAGCAGATGGTACAGGGTAAAGTCTGTGATCTGTTGGGTGTTATTGCTGTTAGTGCCCCAAACAGATGTAGTTTTAGGCAGGACCAGAAGGCGTGCGTGAGAATACCCTATTCCCCCACCCTACATTTCAACCCTAGCAGAGCAGAGGGACCTGAGGATATATTTATGTAAGTTTCAGGACCCTGTACCATTGAGAAAGCCTGATTTCTGGTAATGGTAAAGTAATGAAAAATCATCTGGTGGGGAGCAGCGCAATTTATATATTGTAGATAGGGAGTGCCTGATGTCAGTTTCAAAGATGTTCAAATGTAATAGAATGAGTCAAAAATCAACCACCCAAATGGCCTGTGTTTGGATACAAGAGGCAAGCATGTGAGGAGGGCCAGATGTGACCAAGGGACAGCCAAGATTTTGATGCTGGTATCAACTGGGAAGCTCCTGGCCTGTACTTGTCTGGGGTATTGTCCAAGTTCCAGCTGTTATGCCACTTACCCACATACCCTTATCTTATACTAAAATGACAGCCTAGACATATCCTTTTGGGTTTAAATGGCCATAGCAGCCCTTTTATTACATAACCAAACAATAAAAAACTCTTTATTACATCATGTACAAAATGAAAAAACATGTTATAACCTCTTTGACTGAAAATAACTGCCTGGTTTATGTCCTAGGATTTTTGAAGGCACCCACTGACTGGCCCAATAGCTGTATATGGCCCACCTTGCCTTTCCACGGCCCCCAGCTGCAAATTACGCCAGCTCAGGGACAATTGTTTGGCCAATTCACCAGCCTATACAGCCAACTGCACCATCACGTGTTACTTCCCCCTTTATTCGGGCAGGTACACCCATACCATGGATGGGCCCAACCCCTCATTCTCCAAAGAGCGTAACCATCCCCGCCTTCAAAAACCCTACGAACTCTGCCACAGCCGCCCAGCGAGAAACCTCACGCCTGGGCGGCCCGCCACACCCGCAGGGCACGCTGGATACCATCCTGCAGGCCCAAAGACCACAGATCAATCCCCACCGCACTCAAATGGACCCCATCTCCTCTCAAAAACAGCCAAGGTTCACTTTCCAAGTCTCGATGGCGGATCGCCAAACCCCCGTTCCGAACAAAGAACGAGGCCACTGCTTTGTTAACCTTGATCCTGGCTCTATTTAATCGGTCCACCGACACCGCCAGGCGCCAAGACGCTCTAGCAACAATGTCGGACCACACCACAATTGTGTCAGGGAACATAGACCTCAATCGCAGGAAGTCAAATTTTATGTCCCTGCACAGCTCGCGCGAGGCCCGAAGCCCCAAATCATTCCCCCCCACATGCAGCAGCAGCACATCCGGAGGCCTATCAAGCCTGGAGTAATGATGCACTTCCAGGAAAACCCTGGACCACAACATACCCGGGACCCCGATCCACCGGATCCTAACCTGACCCCTGGGGAAACCTAACTGCCCACCATCAGGCCTAACCTCAGCCCTCTTGGCCCCCCAGAACACATAAGAATGGCCTAGGATCCAGACCAAGCATTCCGCACCTGCAAAAAGACAGAAGCAGCAACTAACACGTATCCGTGAAAACAAACACAAACAATGACACAGAAACAACAAAAACACACAGACAGCCAAATACCACCCACTACCAAACAGGAAAAACAGGGGACCGAATTGCACACTGAAACACTCCCACCAGGACCCGCCCAAACCTCACAACAGGTGGGGCCTGACATACAACCTAAAACGCTGGGACTCCCAGCGCCCAATCCGCTGTACCAGCCTGTCCTCTAGACCCCATCGTGTAGCTTCTGTGGCTGCCCCGATCCTGAACGAGTGTGAGGAATACCCCTGTACGGGAAAGCCCGCAGCGACGAGGCTTTTACGGAAAACCGACCCAAATTGGAACCTGGACAAAGCGGACCCATCCATGTGACGCAGGAAAGGCCCAGGATCCGCCCCCCGAGCTCGAACCATTCCCGAACCGCCCTCACCAGGCAGGCTGGGGACCCGTGCACCACACCCAAAGTAATCCAGGCTCCCTTCCCCTGCTGGTCCATCTTAGACCTATTGATGAACAGAGCGACCCCCCCTTCCCGGAGCACCACGCTGCCCACGTCTAAACCACCACCACCATGCTTGGACTTGCAGACCAACTCCCCGACCCTCAATGCCCCAAAAAAGGCCAGAATAAAAGCCGTCCTAAAAAGAGCTGCTTCGTGAGCTGATGTGCACACCCCATCCAGGCTACCCAATAGGGCTCCCAACATGTCAAAAGAGACCGGCCGACGCCCATCCGGCATGGCCTTGCCCTTACGATAGCACCTCAGCACCTTTTTAACCAATGCATGCTTAGTGACATCCCATACCCCCGAGACCTGAAACAAAAAGGCCAAGCCGGCCATCTTTTGCCCCAATTTAGAGACAGAAACCCCCCTTTCGACATTCCTACCGATATACTCCAGAATCAGGCCCAAACGACTGTCATCACCAGGACAGCCTCCTACCTCCTGTACAAGTGCCCGCCACTCACCCCACACCTTCTCGTATGGGCACCACGTGGCCGGGCAAACCGAGTCTCGAAGAAGCCCAGTTATCGAGCGAAGGCGACGTCCCACAAGCGATCCGGACAAGGCCTCCCGTGTTGCTCCGCTCCCGGCGCCAAGACACGGAATCTTTTCCACTGCAAGCGAGACAACGCATCAGCCACATCGTTCTGGACACCCGGCACATGCACCGCACACACAAAACAATTGAGACACAAACACTGAAGCACCAGCCGCCTAAGGAAACGCACCACCGGAGGAGAAGACGCCGAAACCTTGTTAATGGCCTGAACCACCCCCATATTGTCACAATGAAAACGCACTCGCCTGTTCCTGAACTCCTCCCGCCAAATATCAACCGCCAGCACTATAGGGAACAGTTCCAAAAGCACCAGGTTGCCCAGCAATCCAGCCTCACGCCAAGAATCCGGCCACCTGCCCGCACTCCACTGATTCCCAAGAATCGCCCCGTATCCCACTGCTCCAGCCGCATCGGTAAATAACTCCAAATCGCAATCCGACACCATCTCCTCCATCCACAAGGACCGCCCGTTGTATTGTTCCAGAAACAACTGCCAGACCCGCAAGTCTTCCTTGTGTTCTGCGGTCAAGCGAATGAAATGGTGCGGAGCCTTGACCCCAGCCGTGGCAGCCGCCAATCGCCTGCTGAAAATCCGACCCATCGGCATGATACGGCACGCAAAATTCAGCTTGCCCAGCAACGACTGCAGGGCACGCAATTGAATCTTTTTGCTACCGAGAGCCCCGGACACCACCGCACGCATATCCTCTACCTTATCGCTCGGGAGCCTGCATTCCATCAGCACCGAATCGATCACGATCCCCAGGAACTTCAACGAGGTAACCGGCCCTTCCGTCTTGTCGGTCGCCAACGGCACCCCGAACAACGCAAAGACATGTTGCAAAGTGGCCAACAACGTATGGCACACCCTGCCCTCCCCCGGGCCAATCACCAAAAAATCGTCCAGATAGTGGATAATGGACTGCGAACCCGAAACGTCCCGCACCACCCATTCCAAGAAAGAGCTAAAGGATTCAAACAACGAACAGGAAACGGCACAGCCCATGGGCAAGCAGAGATCCACATAGTAATGTCCCTCCCATACGCAGCCCAAAAAGCGGAAGCTGCTCGGATGCACCGGCAAGAGGCGGAAAGCCGACTCAATGTTGGTCTTCGCCAGCAGAGCCCCCTTGCCGAACTTACGCACCCAAGCCACCGCCTTGTCGAATTACGCATACGAGACAGCACAAAACTCGCGGTCAATGGCATCATTAACTGAATCGCCCTTAGGATGAGACAAATGATGGATCAGTCGAAAGGAATTGGGCTCCTTCTTAGGGACCACCCCCAACGGAGAGACAACCAACCCGTCCAAAGGGGGCACCGGGAAAGGGCCCGCCATCCTCCCCAAGGCCACCTCCTTAGCCAGCTTACCCGACACCATCGAAGGGTGGAGCCTGGCAGACCGCAAGTTGGAGGGGACGGGAGGAACACTAGCCAACGCACAGGGGACCACGAAGCCCGCAGAAAAACCCAGGAATAAGAGCCGAGCTGCCGCCCGGTCCGGATACCTACTTAGGAACGGAGCCAATTTTTCCACCCTCACCGGAGTCCTCCCTCTTGCCAGCCTCGCCGGACTTACCTTTGTTATGTTTGAAGCACTTAGAGAGTGGGTGCGCTCCCCCGCACCCCGAGCACTCGTGGCGGAAACGACAAGATCCCCCGAATCTGCAGGTCCCATCATTGTACTGCCAGCAGAATCCCTTACGCTTTCTGGCCGATGACGACGAGGATCCCGAACCACCACCAGCCCCCCCTTGAAAGGGAGCACCGGCGGCCCGCGCCTGAGTCATCAGCTTCAACCACAAATTCATATCCTTGTGGTCCCACCGAATCTCTGGCCGTATAGCCTTCCGCTGCTGGAACTGCTCGTCGTATCTCAGCCAGGCCACGCCCCCATAGACCCGCTGAGCCTCGGCAATCACATCCGCATAGCCAAAAAGCGCCGAGCACTGCTCGGGAGACTTCTCACCGATCACGCTAGCTAGAATGTGAAACGCCTGGAGACAATTACCAAACGTCCTCGGGATAAGCCGGTACCGCCGCTTCTCTTCCTCTTCCTTTTTGCTCTCGTCCGGCTTGCCCTTGTCCAGGTTGAGTTTTTCCAGGGGTAACAAGGAAAATATCTCCACATATTCCCCTTTCCAGATTTTGGCACGCACCTCCGGTTTCAAATGAGCCCCCAGCGGTCCCTCGAAGCACACGTATACTTCGCATCTGGCCGCATCCCCCAGACGGACGTCCTCCACGACCCCCGACGTCTTCTTGCTCCCCTCCACAGACTTGTCCAGCGCAGTCGGCAGAACCTCCACTGCAGCAGCTGTCCCCACCTGCTGCCCAGCCTCCCCCACAGGAGCCGTAGCCGACTGGGCCCCTGCACCGTGCCGCGCGCCTCCCAACAGCGTTCCCTGGCTGACCGCAGCCCCTGATTAGATAGCTCCCCTTCGGAACGGACGCCTTCTTCCAGCAGCCCGCGGCCTCCCGACCTTTAACCCGGCACAGAGCGCGGGCCGATGACGTCACACGCGGCTGCTGCATCCGGGCATCTCCCCCGCCGCGCTCTCTGCCTGGAAGGGCGAGCAGAAGCCGTCCTCAGCTCCTTGCTAGGTGCAGGCGCGCCGCCGTCTCCACTCCGGGCACCTCCGCTTCTCCCTCTGTCAGCCCCGGCCGCCCCAGGAAACAGGCCAGCACTGGGCGATCTCGTTCTCCCTCACAGGGCCGCGCCAGCGGCGGGAAGGGGACCCGCCGCGGCGGCCGTAGGGTCCCGGGATACCGTTGCGGGGGGCGGGAGCGGGAAGATGACCCCCGTGTACCCCCCGGGGCACGCCTCTGAAGGGGATTCCTCCCAGCCCCGCCAGCCTGACGAGACAGCGTTTTCTTGGCAGCGGGAGCTGAAGGGTCCACTGTTGGGCTCCGAGCACGGCGACCACCCCTCGGGGTCCAATCAGGGCTCAAACGCACAGGAGGCCTAGACCTCCTAGCGCGTGGAAGTACAGGGGCAGGCGCAGCAGGTACCTGCCCCGACCCCGGCAATATGCGAGAAAACTGCGAACGCAGCCACTGCGGCCCATTGGCAACCGCAGCAGTGCGAATGTCGGCCAGCATGCTCTCAAGGTTCTCCATCCCCCAAGTCAAACACAGCAGCAGCGTGGAGAATCTTGTCCTTAGCTGTCCTCTGGTCAGACTGACTACTGGAGGGCCGCCACCCCCTAGTAACCCCTAGGACCACCCTGTCCACACCCTGCCACACCCTACTATCCTCCAATAAGGTGCTTGGTAAAATTATAAGTCTTGCATCATTTTATTAACCCCTACCTTACCTTCCAGCCTTCCTGCTCAAACCCCATCATGTAGGCCCTACGCTTATGCTGCGCTTGAGCTCCTGGCCTGTACCTTTTTCTTTCTTTTGTGCATGAGAGCTTATGTGCCCGTTTGTACTTTTGTATTTGTACTCTTGTTTGAAATGGAAATAAACAGTAATTTAAAAAAACAAATGAACTTCCTGAATGCCATTGGTGTGCAGCCTGATTTTTTGGGATTCATGATGGTTGTTGGTATTTCGATTTGGGAAGTTTGTTTAGATGCAAACGAAATTAGCAGATGGTACAGGGTAAAGTCTGTGATCTGTTGGGTGTTATTGCTGTTAGTGCCCCAAACAGATGTAGTTTTAGGCAGGACCAGAAGGCGTGCGTGAGAATACCCTATTCCCCCACCCTACATTTCAACCCTAGCAGAGCAGAGGGACCTGAGGATATATTTATGTAAGTTTCAGGACCCTGTACCATTGAGAAAGCCTGATTTCTGGTAATGGTAAAGTAATGAAAAATCATCTGGTGGGGAGCAGCGCAATTTATATATTGTAGATAGGGAGTGCCTGATGTCAGTTTCAAAGATGTCCAAATGTAATAGAATGAGTCAAAAATCAACCACCCAAATGGCCTGTGTTTGGATACAAGAGGCAAGCATGTGAGGAGGGCCAGATGTGACCAAGGGACAGCCAAGATTTTGATGCTGGTATCAACTGGGAAAAAAAAATCTGTGGCCGATAATATAATCAATTCTTGTAAAAGTATTGTGTGGCATTAAGTAATATGTGAAGCTATGTGCAATTCAATGCAATTCTCCCTAGGCATCCAGGAGATGATATGAAGCTCATAAATCTATGAACTTTGTGAGTCTCATAAATGAGAGGAGATAGTAGGGGAGGATTTAACTATGAGGTTCAAGACTACATTGGGATCTCCATATCAGAGATCTTCTGTTCTGTTGGTGAAGGAGCTCCAAAGGATATGAAGGGCATTCGGGGAGTGTCAGGGGCATAATATGTCAACATCATTATTTCTAATAATAACGAAGGGTGCCTTGCAATGGAAGATATTAACCTTGTAGGTCCTTGATTTGTTTGTTGCATTGGAAATCAGTCCCATTTCCGAAAGCTATTAAAATACTTCTATGTAAAGCAGGAGCAGAAACTAACTTTCCCCAATGGGGTGATTGGGAAAGGAAAGTTTCTTGGGGATGGGGTAAAATGGGGAGATATAAGGCAGGAAAACACATTTAACAGTTTCTGGGTGCATAAAAGCTAAACCTAAGCAACGCTGTTTAGAGTTTTTACCACTAGCAGCAGTAATATTTACTAATTATCATTTTCAGCGCTTTGTAGGTTAGTACATTTTAGGGCCATTTGTAACTCTCGGAAAAGACAATGCACCTATAACGCACTCTGCCTAAATCACAAAAGGTACAAACTAGCCTTTAGGCTAGGTTCACACTGCTGCGATGTCAGAGTTCTCATGTGATCCGCACCGCACTGCAGGTGCACATCACATGCGAGCTCTGTGCGGTGCGATTTCAGCCATACAAATCGTATGGCTGAATTCGCATCAAACTCGCACAGGACCCTTTTTTTTGTCCACAGCAGAATCGGATCGCATGGGTGTTTACACCTATGTGATCCGATTCCTGTCCGAGTTTGCAGATCGCACTGCGATATGCGAACTGATTTGGGGGGTGTCATTAACTTTTAATTGACACTCCCAGCAGTTCGCATAGGGCAGTGTGAACTGCCGCCGGAAAACCTGTGATGCGGGAAGCCGCAGTGGATTCGCAGCATTCCCGCATCGCAGCAGTGTGAACCTAGCCTTAATGTAGTTAACCATTAAAAAGTTCCATTCACAAGCCAAATAGCTTGTTTGCCACTGCCAAGGCTGGAATGTCAAAGAGGTAAGATGTCTTTTTCTGAGCAGGCAGCGTTGAAATTTGCTGCTTGCACATTTTTATACTTCAGTTTCCATTTGTCAAGCCTGACCACTGACCCAAGACATTCTAGTAACATAATTATCTAAACCTTGCTCATCAACCAGCTCAGGTTAATGTGTCCTAAGCATATTAAAAAGCTAAGGTGACAGGTTCATTGTCACACCTGACACCTGTTAGTACACTGCAATGATATATTTATTTAGAGAAAAACCTATGATGAAAGAAGTCATAAATGCTCAAAAAGGTTTGCATTCCCAGAACTGAGCAGGTGGGTGAAAAGAATTGAACATGTAATATAGTTAAGCTATGAAATATTATGTGGCATTATCAATTTTAGGGGTTTAAGAAACTGGACTAAGTACAGAAAAACATCGACTTAGTCTTGTTAAGTTGAAATAATTTTTTTCAGTACCCATATTCTTAAACCCTTGATACAATTTTGAAAGGGAATCGATAAAAGGCAATATACACACAAGAATTGGGTTCCCTTTTCACCTAGGCTTCATATTAGGGGGACTATACATAAACAGATGGAAATGTTGGTCTGTTCAGCAGGAACTAGCCAAATTTCGATCTATGTATGGGCAGGCCATCAATCAACTTCAGTACAACTGGCCTGTCAGGCTATAGCCACCAGCAGTGATCATTGTAATCTGATGACTGGGAAACCTCCCACTGTCAGAATACATTAGCCCGTGGTTGAAAGAAAGAAAATGGATTAATGTATGGCATGCCTAAGGGTGACATAGACAAACAAATGGACAGCATTCAAATGCTGCAGGTACCTTTCGTTTGACTGTTGAATTAAGCAATTGCATTATTAAAGTGGTAGTAAACTCAGAATTGTTATTTTGACCTACAGGTAAGCTTATATTAAAGCTTACCTGTAGGATAAATGAATATCTCCTAAACGTGCACTGTTTAGGAGATATACTAGGGAGCAGCAGCCGGTGATGTTCCTTCAGAGCCATGCTGTAAACCAGTGTTTCTCAACTCCAGTCCTCGAGGCACCCCAACAGGTCATGTTTTCAGGCTTTCCATTATTTTGCACAGGTGATTTGTTCAGTTTCACTGCCTTAGTAATTACCACAGCCGTTTCATCTGAGGGAAATCATGAAAACATAACCCGTTGGGGCACCTTGAGGACTGGAGTTGAGAAGCACTGCTGTAAACAGTGACATCGACGTGGCTCAGGTATTCAAGTGGCCGCAGCCTGTGAACCCAGAAGGAAGACCGGGAAAAGATGGAAGCCTCTGCAGAGGTGACAGCGCGGCGCTGGAGGGCTTTGTTTCAAGGTAAATCTTTCATAATGTGCTAGTATGCAATGCATACTAGCGCATTATGCCTTTACCTTGCAGGGTTTGCTTTTTCCTTGCTCTGTGTTTTTGTAACCTTTACTACTGCGTTAATTGTTTAGGCCTGGCCAATTAGGGATCACTTAGTGGAAGTTAGGAATGGCTGTTAGAAATTCCCCTATATTCCTTAGTCTGTATTCTTATCAACAACACACATTGCCTATTTGCTAGATTTTGTACGCTTTTGGAGTCTCTATGTAAAATTTTTGCTTCAACCTGAAAATAAAGTTAGAATAGGCACAAATACTATTTTCTGTTTTACCTTCTCTAACATGAACAAGAAAATCCAGACATTTTTTGGCACTTATTGTTTGGTACCAGCAGTATTACAGTGCAATTCCTAAGGCTACTTTCACACTGAAGTGCTGGATGCGCTGGCGGTATAGCGGCGCTATTTTTAGCACCGCTATACCATTGTTTTTGCCGCGATTTGCAGGCGCTAGCGGGGTGATTTTAACCCCCGCTAGCGGCCGGAAAAGGGTTAAAAACGCCCGCAATAACGCCTCTTTGCGGCGTATTGCGGGCGTTTTGGAGGCGCAACCCCATTGATTTCAATGGGCAGGGGCGCTATAGGAGCGGTATTTTTACCGCTCCTATCGCGCCTCAAAGATGCGGCTTGCAGGAGTTTTTTTACCCTCCTGCAAGCGCAACGCTCCAGTGTGAAAGCCCTCGGGCTTTCACACTGGATACAAAGTAGCGGCTTTTTCAGGGCGCTTTGCAGGCGCTATTTTTAGTGCAATAGCGCCTGCAAAGCACCTCAGTGTGAAAGGGGCCTTAGTCTATAATGAAAAACTCCTTTAATCTGCATGGATCTACAAGAATTTTAATCTTAGCGATTGAATTGCACTGCATTTGCAGCTTGCTTGCTTTGATACTCTAAAGCAGTGATGGTGAACCTGTTTGAGCCCGAGTGCCCAAACTGCAACACAAAACCAACTTATTTATTTCAAAGTGCCAGTGGGTTTATACAGGTGGTAAGAAGGTGATATATTTCCTCCCAGCCACCTTTCAACTGCCTTCTGAAATTGATCCACCGTGGATTGCTTCTCAGAGAGACAGCAAGGGCTGCAGCATATGTAAATGTACCCCAACCCAGCTGCTTACCTCTGCACCCCAAAGCCCCCTCTTTGCTTACTTCTACGTGCCCTCCTCTGCTCACTATTACACCCCCACAAAGCTGCTGACCTCTGCACACTGCCTTTTTGCCCACCTTTGCACCCCAACCCCCTGCTCACCTTTGCACTCCAAAAAGCTAACCCTCCCCTTCTCTTCCTTCCATCTGTTCACTGCTAAACCAGTATGACAGAAACCGGAATGCTGTACCTGTTGGAACATCCTGCATGGCAGTGGCAAGCAGGACTCTCAAGCCTGCTTCCATTTGTTTGCATCCACTTCTTGGGCACCATTCAGGAGATGATGGTGGGTGGGAACTGAGGGAGGGGCGGGATTTGCATATTGCCGGTTGCGTTATTTACATATTAATGTCGCCCTATTTGGTGCCATAGGTTCACCGTCACTGTTCTAAAGGATGCTGCAAGACTCTGGCTGAGCAGAAGAATAATGTATTCTGGCCTCATGCCCCGTACACACGATCATTTTTAATGTCATTTTTTAAACCGACGTTTTTCTCCTCGTTTTTTTTCATGTTTCCTCTCAAGCCTGCCTTGCGTACACACCATCATTTAAAAAAACGATCAAGCAAAGCGCAGTGACGTTCAACACGTACGACGGCACTATAAAGGGGAAGTTCCGTTCGAATGGCGCCACCCTTCATGTTAGTAAAGTTTTTTTGGGCGACGATTCGCGCTTTTCAGTCCGTTACTGTGTAATGAATGTGCTATCTCCATTACGAACGCTAGTTTTACCAGAACGAGCGTTCCCGTCTCATACTTGATTCTGAGCATGCGCGTTTTTTTTCACGTCGTTAAAGCATACACACTATCGTTTTTCACGTCGTTAAAAAAAACGACATGAAAAACGACGTGAAAAAAGAGAGCATGTCCGGAATTTTTAATGGCCGTTTTTCACGTCGTTAAAAATGCTCTGGAGCATACACACGATCATTTTTCAGGGCCATTTTTTAAAATGGCAGTTTTAACGGCATGAAAAACGATCGTGTGTACGGGGCATCAGACTATTAATGTTATTGTAAAGGATGTTTTGTTTTTGTTTTGTTTAAATAACAAACAACTCTATACTTACCTGCTGTGTGCAATGGAATTGCCCGGAACCTCCTCTTCTCTGGTCCCCCGTCGGTGCTCCTGGCTCCTCCTCTCTGCCCAGTGCCCTCACAGGAAGCTGCTTCCCATTTGGGCACTCATGCATGGTCGCTCCCGAGCCCCACTGCTGCGTCCATTGACACAGACATTTTATAAAACAAAAAACATCAGCGCTAAAACCCACAGCAGAACTAATCACAAATATGGTGGAGTGGGAAGGAAGGGAAAGGGGGGGGGGGGGAGGAAAATTTAATTAGGAATGATCAAAATGCCCAGTGCTGCATGGAACCTATGGCTGGAGCACAAACATGAATAAAATAAAACTAAAAACCAGCGCTCAATGGACAAAGATCAGATAATAAAAGAAATTCAATTGATAAAAGTGCCTTTTAATTTGAGTTCATAAGGCAAAAATAATAACAAGTTCAATAGTTCATACACAGTGACATATAAAACCAGGGAGAGGTCAATAATAGTAAACATAGAACCTGACATCCATGGAGGTGGGAGCTGAATCCAGGTTGCAGAGTGTAGTGAAAAGAGGGCTCAGCCGTCTGACTCGCTGGGACTCGAATGAGCCAATGGGCAGTAGTCCGGCAGGAGGGAGGACTTCCCAGTGATGTATAATGTGTTAGGGAAGGCGGATGGCCTTTGGTGAAAAAAAGGCAATGAAAGAATCCAATCCGACAGACCGCGCTAAGTGCTGGGGATAGCGACAGGCTGCAGCTTCTGAATCCTCCTGTGATGAGAACAGCACGGAGGGGAACCGCCGCTGTGATGAGGTCACTACACTAGCACTTCCGCTGGTCAAAACAACCAGCTGTGTGGCCGGCGGCTGAAAGCAAGGGGGCGGGTCTGAAACAGCAACTCGGTGACCCCAGCAGAGGGAAAGTCCTTCTTCCGGAGGGCACAGATACAATGGTGGGTGGACAATATTGCCCAGGTGATGTAGCTTCCTAAGAAACTTCTCAAAGGATCTAGTGCCGTACTGCAGATCATTCAAGCTCAGCCAGAGCTGCAATTACTGGAAATAATTTCAATGCGATATGGCTCCACTGAAAAATGGGATGAAATAAAAAGGGAATGTGGGGGTCCTGAGTGGCTCTGACTACGCGTTTCGCGCTTCAAGCGCTTTGTCACAGTCATGATGAGTTGTACCCAGGAAGTTTAAATAGGAACCAATAAAGGAAGGGGAGGAGAAAGGAGAGGAAGGAGAAAACCAGGGGAGGACTGGGAGGGGGGGGAGAGGGGAAACAGACCTAATTATAACCTGGATTTAACTCCTTCCTACTCCTCTAACATATGGCTGTATTTGACAAACTGATGCATCATACAAAAACCTACAAAACATGTAACAAAAAATATGAACATATCAACACATAAACAAAAAAATAAATAAAAAAATATATATGAAAATAAAAATAAAAAATATATAAAAATATATAAATATATATAAAAAAATATGTAAAAATAATCAAAAATAAAAAAATAAAAATGAAAATAAATATAAAAATCAGATGGCAGCGACCTTCAAATAAAACTGTTGGTTTCAAGCTCCTCATTTAACCCCTTCGGGGCCAAAGAGTCGCACATATAAATCCAAAAGACTTCCCTTTTACACAAAAGGGAAAATCTTTCATTGGCAGTGAGTGTGCCCTTGGGAATTGTTTCGATAACGAAAACCTCCAAATGTTTAATATTACCGCCATGGAATCTCTGAAAATGGCGAGGTACACTGTGCTCAGTACAACCCTTTTGGATAAGCCTTCTGTGATCCCCTATTCTTGCTCGTAGTGCACGTATAGTGCGACCTACGTACAGAAAACCGCAGGGGCACCGAAGAACGTAAACCACAAAGTCTGTAGAACAGGTCACGAATTGTCTAATGAAGTATGCTTTCCCCCCATTCGTATTGATAATGTTAGACCCGTGAGTTATAAACTGGCATGTGAGGCATCCTCGCTTCTTACATTGAAAGATGCCAGTCCTGTGGTCAAAGTATGATCTGATGTCTAGAAAAGATCTGGATCCAGGGGTGTTGTTAGTCACTTTGCTAGGAGCTATCAGATTCCTTACGGTTTTGGCTCTACGGAACGTAACCTGTGGGACAGGGGGTAATACAGGGCCTAGCCTCTGATCCAACCGCAGAATGCCATAATGTTTTTTAATAATCTTAGAAATGGATTTATATTCATTGTTAAAAGTAGAAATAAACCTAACTTTACCCTTTTCGTCGGCTTCATCTTTGGGCACGCTACTAGTGGGCTGAGGACTAAGATGGAACTCGAATGCCTCATGTACCAAGGCGGGAGGATACTTCTCCTCAAACTTCTTGGTCATGAGGGAGCTCTGTTCCACGTAATCTTCTCTTTTGGAGCAGTTACGTCTCAGTCTACTGAATTGGCCTCTGGGTATGTTCTTTTTCCATGTTGGATGGTGGCAACTATCAAAATGCAAATATGAATTACCACTGGTAGGTTTGACATGGTTGCGTGTAATAATCCTACCTTCCTCGTGACTCAATATGAGATTGAGGAACACCAACTCTTGAGTATTCATTACATGGGTGAAACTAAGGCCAAAGTTGTTGGTATTACAATGGTCCACCAGGGCATGGAAGAGCTCAGGACCCCCACTCCAGATAAGCACGATGTCATCAATGTACCGACCAAAGTACACGATGTACTCGGCAAATGGGTTGTTGGTCCAAATGTAGCTCTCCTCCCAGTGGCCCATCGTAAGGTTGGCATACACGGAGGCAAAATTAGCCCCCATTGCCGTGCCTTGACATTGAAGATAGAATTGCTCACAGAATGTGAAATAATTATACTTTAAACAGAATTCCACTGATTCCATCAGAAACTGTGACTGTAGAGAATGAAAAGCAGGACTCAGCCTCACCCCCCACTCCCTTGTCACTGGCTTTGTTTGACAGCACTGGGAGCCAATGGCTCCCGGTGCCCCAGCAAAGCCAGCAAGACCTGGAAGTGAATGGCGAGAAGAGATGCAGAAGTGCACAGTGCTGGATCGAATGAGGGCTCAGGTAAGTATCAGGGGGGTTAGGGGCCAAAATCAATACCTAAACATTTTTTACCTTAATGCAAGGAATGAATTAAGGTAAAAAATGTTTAGGCTTTATAACCACTTTAAATAACAATGTATCATGAATGCAGGCAATGCTAACATAATAGCAGGTGCTACTGATCAGCATGTTGGCTAAAGGGTTAAAACTGTTGCACATCAAGGCTTCTGTCCTGGGTTTGATTTCAATGAAGACCACTGTGTACATGGACTTTGTATCATCTCCCACTGTTGGCTGTATTTCCTCTAAAAAACGGAATGGAATATTAATTGGCATCCATTTAAAGCGGAGCTCCGCCGGAAAAAAAAATATTAAAAGCCAGCAGCTACAGCTACAGCAGCTGCTGGCTTTTAATATTTGGACACTTACCTGTCCTGGAGTCCAGCGACGTCCGCAGCAGAGGACGAGCGACCGCTCGTCGCTCTGCTGCTCCCTCCGCCATCCTCGCTGAGGGAACCAGGAAGTGAAGCCCTGCGGCTTCATGCCCGGTTCCCTACGGCGCATGCGAGAGTCGCGCTGTGCCGTTCTGATTGGTGCTCCTGTGTTCTGGGAGCCGAGTGTCTCCCAGAACACCAAGGGAAGGCTGCGGGAAGTGACGTCACTCCCGCAGATTCCCAGAGAGAGGACTCCCGGATGTGGGTGAAAATACCTGTCTTAGACAGGTATCTTCACCCCCCTCCCCCCTGAAAGGTGTCAATTGTGACACCGGAGGGGGGGGAGGAATCCAAATAGCAAAAGTTGCTATTTAGGGTGGAGCTCCACTTTAAGTAAATGTAAATTCTAACTGAGTGACGTTTAAATTATCAAATATTATTTTCACCTGTTTTTTCATCCTTGTATTGCATTTCAGTGCAGCTGATCTCCTGTGGCATTTTCAGCCATTTCCTGCCTACAGTAAATGCACTCGCTGCAGCATTGACTGCAAATCATTGCTCGGGACCAGCTTCCTAACAGTAACAACGGTGAAGGAATTCTGCACAATGTGTATTGGCATGACTGTTTGATGTCATGACCCTTTGGAAACTCAATGAGGGTCACATGTGTCAAGGTGACAAGACAAGAGCACAACTGGGAGAAAGCTGTCATCCAATAAGAGACCAAGTGCCTGAATAGGAACTTATTCGACACAATCACCAGATATTCTTTTAAAGAAAGATTCAGATTTAAAAAGACTGAAAACTATTTTGAAATGACATTAAAGTGGAACAAAAGTCCGGGAGCATTCTCACCAGTTCCAGCATCTTCTCCCCAGCTTTTTCCAAGTGCAGGCGTTTGTCCGACTCAATTGGATGGCACAGAATGATGCATCTCCTGCATATGTGCCATGCTGCAATGTAAACTTCCCGGAATTTAAGCCGTGTGCTTTATAAGGAAAACTGCAAGCCAGTGCTAATTTTGACGTCAAATTAAGATTTAGTTTTAGTCATAGTCTTTTGACTAAAAAGCCATTTTAGTTTTAGTTGTATTTTAGTCATCTGAATTGTTTTAGTTTTAGACGTATTTTAGTTACATTTTAGTCGACTAAAACCTAATGGGTTTAGTTAAATTGTAATGCATTATTTGGGCATTTCTCTAGATTTTTTCCAAACTCATTATATACTCCTGGAGTAAAAAAATCGAATAACATGGTATTATTTATGGTATTAAGGTTCGAACATGCTCTACAGACACAGATTTAGCTGTTGTGATCTGTCGACTAGCTGTCAACTAAAATTTACAGATTTTGACTTTTTTTAGTTTTAGTTATAGTCTTTTGACTAAAATGCCATTTTAGTTTTAGCCGTATTTTAGTCATCTGAATTTTTTTAGTTTTAGTCGTATTTTAGTAGACTAACATAGTGTTAATTGAGTCAATGAAAATATTTTTGTCGACAAAATGAACACTGCTGAGAGCTGGAAGCCAAGTTTATTTTATTGCAGGTGGTTCATTGCATTTCTCTTCTGCAATAAAGTGCCAGCCTCTAGAGTCTGGAACTTGATGTGGCCCCCTTTGTGAATCATTTGATTTACTTAATGTATACCACCAGTCACTGCACCGTTACCATTCTTGAGACATGGGAGGCATAGACGGGTTGTGTTGTACCCAATTTATTGTTTATTGTTTTCTTCTATAACAAATTAAAATTTCAATAAACATATCTTTAAAAAAAAAAAAAGTGCCAGCCTGATCACAATTACATAGTTACATAGTTACATAGTTACATAGTTAGTCAGGTTGAAAAAAGACAAAGTCCATCCAGTTCAACCATAAAAAAATAACTAAAATAAAATAAAAAAATATCGTGCAATCCCATATACCCAATTCTATACCCACAGTTGATCCAGAGGAAGGCAAAAAAAACCAGCAGAGCATGATCCAATTTGCTACAGCAGGGGAAAAAATTCCTTCCTGATCCCCCGAGAGGCAATCTGATTTACCCTGGATCAACTTTACCTAGAACTGTTAGTACTCAGTTATATTATGTACATTTAGGAAAGTATCCAGGCCTTTCTTAAAGCAATCTACTGAGCTGGCCAGAACCACCTCTGCAGGGAGTCTGTTCCACATTTTCACAGCTCTTACTGTGAAGAAACCTTTCCGCATTTGGAGATGAAATCTCTTTTCCTCTAGACGTAAAGAGTGCCCCCTTGTTCTCTGTGTTGACCGTAAAGTGAATAACTCATCACCAAGTTCACTATATGGACCCCTTATATATTTGTACATGTTAATCATATCCCCCCTTATTCTCCTCTTCTCAAGAGTGAATAAATTCAGTTCCTCTAATCTTTCCTCATAGCTGAACTCCTCCATGCCTCTTATCAGTTTGGTTGCCCTTCTCTGCACTTTCTCCAGTTCCCCGATATGCTTTTTGAGAACTGGTGCCCAAAACTGAACTGCGTATTCCAGATGAGGCCTTACTAATGATTTGTACAGGGGCAAAATGATGTCTCTCTCTCTGGAGTCCATACCTCTCTTAATACAAGAAAGGACTTAGCTCACTTTGGAAACCACAGCTTGGCATTGCATGCCATTATTGAGCTTATGATCTACCAAAACCCCCAGATCCTTCTCCACTACGGATCCCCCCAGTTGTACTCCCCCTAGTATGTATGATGCATTCATTTTCTTAGCCCCCAAGTGCATAACTTTACATTTATCAACATTAAACCTCATCTGCCACATAGTCGCCCAATTAGACAGAGCATCGAGGTCGGCTTGTAAATTGGAGACATCTTGTAAGGACGTTATTCCACTGCATAGCTTGGTGTCATCTGCAAAGACAGAAATGTTACTTTTTATCCCAGACCCAATATCATTTATAAAGATATTAAAAAGTAAGTGTCCCAGCACTGAACCTTGGGGTACACCACTGATAACCTTAGACCATTCAGAGTAAGAATCATTAACTACTATTCTCTGAATTCTGTCTTTTAGCCAGTTTTCTATCCATTTACAAACTGATATTTCCAATCCTGTAGACTTTACCTTGCACATGAGCCGTATGTGGGGAACTGTATCAAACGCTTTTGCAAAATCCAAGTATACCACGTCCACTGCCACCCCTCTGTCCAAGGTTTTACTTACCTCTTCATAAAAAGAAATCAGGTTTGTCTGACAACTTCTGTCTTTCATGAATCCATGCTGTCTGTTGCTTAAATAGTTTTTTTTCAGCAAGAACTCATCTATGTGGTCTTTTATTAATCTCTCCAGTATCTTCCCAACTATGGAAGTTAAACTAACAGGTCTATAGTTACTTGGTAAAGACTTTGTTCCCTTTTTAAATATAGGCACCACATTGGCCCTGCGCCAATCCAGTGGTACTATTCCTGTCATTAATGAGTCCCTAAAAATTAGATACAATGGCTTTGAAATTACAGAGCTCAATTCTTTTAGGATCCGTGGGTGTATGCCATCTGGTCCAGGTGCTTTATCCACCTTTATTATGTCTAAATATTTCTGGACCATATCACTTTTGAGCCATTGTGGATTTGGGGCTGTGTCACTACCACCCCCATTATGGACATTAACTCCCCCATTCTCCATTGTATACACAGAGCTGAAGAAAGTATTTAATAAATTAGCCTTCTCTTTGTCCCCAGTCACCCACTCTAGATTATTTTGTAAAGGGCCTACATGCCCTTTACTTTAGACTTTAGTTCCCCTTTAACATTTTGGCCTTGTTTACACTAATGTTCCCCTCTAAAAAGTGATCGGCAGTTGCACGCGGAGTCTACTGCGTTTGCAGCTCAAGGGAGAACAGTTGGGGGGATTTGTAAAAATGTGGCTCCACCACATGATTTTACCAACCCCCAACCACATGTGGAAATAAGCCCTGATGCTGTTTTAAAAGCACAGAAGATTGTTTTGATTTAGGTTTCTTCTGTTTAACCACTTCAATACAGGGCTTTTTATAACACTTCAATACCGGGCCTATTCTGGCACTTCTCTCCTACATGTACAAATCATCATTCTTTTGCTAGAAAATTACTCAGAACCCCCAAACATTATATATGTTTTTTTTTAGCAGACACCCTAGGGAATAAAATGACGGTCGTTGCAACTTTTTATCTTGCACGGTATTTGCGCAATAATTTTTCAAACGCCTTTTTTGGGGGAAAAAAATGGTTTCATGAATTAAAAAATAACAAAACAGTAAAGTTAGCCCAATTTTTTTGTAAAATATGAAAGCTTATGTTACGTCGAGTAAAAAGATACCTAACATGTCACGCTTTAAAATTGCACACACTCATGGAATGGCGCCAAACTTCGGTACTTAAAAATCTCCATAGGCAACGCTTTGAAATTTTTTACAGGTTACCAGGTTAGAGTTACAGAGGAGGTCTAGTGCTAGAATTGTTGCACGCACTCTAACGCACGCGGCGATACCTCACATGAGTGGTTTGAACGGCGTTTACATATGCGGGAGGGACTTACGCGTGTGTTCACTTCTAAGCGCGAGCTATTGGGGACGGGCGTTTTAAAAAAAAATATATATATATATATTTTTTTTTATTTTACTTATTTATTTTTACTTTTTTTTTTTTGATCACTTTTATTCCTATTACAAGGAATGTAAACATCCCTTGTAATAGGAATGTGTGTGACGGGTCCTCTTTATGGAGAGATGCGGGGTCAATAAGACCCCACATCTCTCCTCCAGGCTGGAAAGCATGAGATCAGTGAAATTTTTTTCACGATCTCATACTTACAGTCGCAATGGCGGCTTTGTTTACATATGAGGACCCGGGCGTGACGTCATCACATCGCGCCCAGGCCTCCGACGATCATAGAGATGACTGGTGACCATCTGGTCACCAGTCATCTCTATGCTCATCACGTGACCCACCACCGGCGCCGACGATTCTCTCCGGGTCCCCGATCGCACGGGAGAGCCCGGAGAAGCACCGGATGGCGGCGGGAGGGGGGATGTCCCCTCCCGCCACCTATAAGAACGATCAAGCGGTGGAACCGCCGCTATGATCATTCTTATTGTGCGCAGGATCGCCGGCTGAAAAAAGGATATCTGAATGATGCCTCTAGCTGCAGGCATCATTCAGATATCCCCCCTCAAACCCAGGACAACATATGACGTCCGCCTGGAGGGAGAGAGGGTTCCTGCCGGCGTCATTTTGCTATGGCCTGGTATGGAAGGGGTTAAGCTATATGTTGATTGTTAATTAATAAATTAAGAGCCATTAATTTCATGAATTTTGAAAGCATCCTCACTTCATAGCATTTTTTTTACAAGTAACTAAAGCCTTTGAACAGTAATGCAAGTTTAAAGTGGTTGTAAAGGCAGAAAAGGCAGAAGGTTTTTGTATCTATATGCATTAAGATAAAAAGTCTTCTGTGTGTAGCAGCCCCCCTCAGCCCCCCTAACACTTACCTGAGATCCCTCTCTGTCCAGTGATGTGCGCGAGTGTCTCACCCATCCAAGATTCTCCTTCCTGATTGGCTGAAACACAGCAGCTGTGCCATTGGCTGCAGTTACTGTCAATCAAAGTCAGCTAGCCAATCAGGGGAGAGAGTGGGCGGGACTAGGTCAGGGCTTTGACTCGGTACGGGTGCCCCCATAGCAAGCTGCTTGCTGTTGGGGCACTGAACAGGAGGGAGGTGGCCAGCATCACAGAAGAGGGACCCGAGAAGAGGAGGATTCGGGCTGCTCTGTGCAAATCCACTGCAAAAGGGCAGGTAAATATAACATGTTTGTTATTTTCATAGGAAAAAAAATTATACTTTACAATTATTTTAACAGTACCTTATCCAACACATGGGTAAAGAAATACCCAACCACCAGTTGTAGGGCACAAAAAAGTCTAGGCTTATATTCTTCTATAATTCTTGGGTATGATTGCATACTTATTACAAATGTCAAGAGGTTGATATTATGACATCAGTCAGCAAATGTGCTTACAGCTGATCCAAGATCATATTACTTGCTTTATATGAACAAAATAATCTCTATAGTTAGGGTCTTTAAAAGCGTCTCAACTGTACGGTTTGTTACAATGCCTGCTAGAAAGGCAATTACACCATACTAGCTGAAACCTTATCCCCCTCTTCTGACATCAGCCAAAACAGTATTATATAGCATGCTTTTCACAAAAAGAAATTCTGCTGTTATTAATAGGAGAAATTGTGCACAGAAACAATTGTAAAGATGAATGCCCTACTCACTGCTGGTGTCAAAAAACCAATGATTATATGAACTAAGCAGTTTCTGTCCAGCACAGCACAATGATTGGAGACATGGGGGCTGTACTAACTAAGCATTCAAATTGTACACAATAATAAGGACACAAAACAGTTTGGGGTTGGTGGAAGAGTTGCAGACAGCTTCTCTGATAATGATGAGCATAAAAAGAACATAACATATCTGTCTGAAGCCAATAGCCCTCTAGTTGGCTTCACCGCAGCAGTCCAAAAGACCTATAAATGAGGTCTTTAGATGTTCAAAAGAAAACATTTTAACAGCAATGTTTCCCAATAAATAGTCAAGCATGGCAGCATGGAAATGTGAGAATCCCATCAGAAGACCCTTATGCCCTGTACACACGGTCGGTTTTCCCGATGAAAAAAGTCCAATGGACTTTTTTCATTGGAAAAAACGATCGTGTGTGGGCCCCATCGGACTTTTTTCCATCGGTGATAAAAAATAGAACATGTTTTAAATTTTTCCAATGGAAAAAAAAACGATAGGAAATTCCGATCGTCTGTGTGGAACTCCATCGTAGAAAAATCCACGCATGCTCAGACTAAATTAGAAGACGGGAGCGCTCGTTCTGGTAAAACTAGCGTTCGTAATGGAGATAGCACATTTGTCATGCTGTAACGGACTGAAAAGCACGGAGAATGAAAGCGCGAATCGGCTAACACCAAACTTTTACTAACACGCAGTAACACGAAATCAAGCAAAAGCAGCCCAAAGGGTGGGGCCATTGGATTTGGACTTCCCATTTATAGTGCCGTCGTACGTGTTGTACTTCACGGCGTTTTGGACGGTCAGAATTTTGTTTTATGGTGTGTAGGCAAGACTGATGAAAGTCAGCTTCAACGGAATTCCGACAGAAAGTTCCATCGGAAATCCGATCGTGTGTACAGGGCATTATTATCTTTTTTTTTTTCAAATTCTTTAAGGCTGGGTTCACACTGCAGCACGGAGCGGCTCACAGCAGGGGTCCGGTGCATCCCCGTTCACCGTTTCAGGTCCGAATTTCAGTCCGAATTTTTGGCTGAATTCGGATTGGAAATGGACAAGAAGACGCACAGGACTCCTGTGCAATTTGCACCAGAGCCGTTCCAGACATGTGTGAACCGGCTCCATAGAGAGCCGGTCACAGTCTCCTGACATGCGAATTGCGGAGAAATCCACATCCAATTTGCAATAGTGTGAACCCAGCCTTAATGGGTAAATAAGGTGTGAAATAAAGATATTTTTTAAGGTAGCCTCATTTTTCAACACCACTTTACCTCTTCATCCACTAGCAGTGAATAGATGAAAGGCATTGATGTAATTTGATAAGGCCCACGTGACATGGGCAGATGACTAAGACTTCAAGAAATTACTTAGAGTTCAAGGAAAGCAACTAACTCCAGGAAAGACAATACAGGAACTGGGCGGTGAGAGACAAGTACGTGCCTGTGAGGGTGTCCAAGACATGGAGGCATATTTGAGCCCCTTGAAGGACTTGTATTAAAGAAAGTCCATCTCAAACATTTTGCTTCTGTTTCCTTGTGCTCCCAGATATGAGGAAAAAGCCAGGACACCAACATTTCAATTTATGGTGCTCAGTATTAGGAATTGAACGCACATTATGTGCACAAATGAGGAATATACAGAAGACTTTATATGATGATATTTTCACAAAAGAATCTCAGATTATTGAATATGGGCTATAAAATTTTGTGTGAAATAATTAACAATAATAGTACGTGGCACAGAATGTAATTGTTGATATTGATCTTTTTCTATTCTATATAATTTGAAGAATTTACTACTTAATAAAGTAATTTATGAAGTTGATACTGAAAGTGGTGCCGTTATCACTATTTGCTCTATTTTGCTTTTTTAAGGGACTAAATTACTCCTTTTTTGAAAAGGAGTTAAAGATTCGGAGGCAGGGAAGTTGCACAATTGCTGCATTCCTCAACTACCTTTTTGATTCAGAGCCTGGTTGGTATTTAAAAAAAGGGACTCACTTGAAGTATCCATCTGATGTTGAAGGGTAAACTGGCTGGCATGAACAGGACAGGGGCCTTCGCCTTTGGGGCTTTCTTGGCAATAGTGGTCCATGTGTCTGGCAACTTGGCAAGCTATGTAACTTTAGTTTATAGAATGGTCCTTATATTTTGTTTTAATTTAACAAAAATAGGTTTTAAAAAAATGCAGGTGGGCTGGGAATTTTTCACAAAATGTCCACATGACTGAAATCAGTCCAATCTACTGTGAATCTTGAATCCAGGCAATTCATTTCCTCATGCTTAGTAGGAGTAAACCACTTAGTTTTGGATTTGTGATGAAAGTAGACCTGCAAATAACTTCTGTTCTTAGAAGGCTCTACTGTGTTTCTCACTAATTAAGAAGGGGGTAGTGGGAACTTTGTGGTTATTTTTAGCCCACCTCAAACTAATGTGTCAGGTTGTCCATTGTGTAAGTCCAACCCACTGTGAATCTTGAATCCAGACAATTAATTTCCTCTTCCCTCATTTTAAGTGTCGGATGAGGAGGCGTGACCTGATGTTAAGGTGAGAGGACGTCAGCCCGACCCCTCACGCCTGCTCCCATGGTGCACGCCGAGAGAGGAACGGGACACAGGAACGAGGAATGGAACAAGAATCAGACCGATCAAACTGATTAATCCATGTGTGACTATCTGCACTGGTGTGCAGCCTCCAGTCTAAACGGTATAGCTTGCTGAGTCCGGCCATCTGTGAGCCGCTATGAGCCGCCATGAGCCAGATACATTGCGCCAGCTTACCGGTATCATGGTCTGACCTGGGCGATTCCCATCTAGCATACAGTTCGTGGATCCCGGCCGAATATAGGAACACCCGGCTGATCCCCATGGCCCGAGCGACGTGATTCGGTGGGGGCGCATAGCTGGCTGCATCTTTTTTGCCCGCAAAGCCACCTGGACACAGCGTGGCATTCTGCCAAAACTGAAACTCAATCTGCATGATTATAGGACTCTTGCCCCCGGGGAGAGACGAGTGTATTTTTGTCGGTGGAGCTGGGGGGCGGACGTTGCTGGCCCGTGCTGAAACCCTTATCATTGGAGTTTGTGGTGAGTAGACTAACCAAGCTGTTTGTTTGTTTGGTGGATGAGGTGGAGGGAAAACAGACCTGGCCAAATCCTGTGGGGGCCCACTCGGCTGCCAGAACTTTTTTTGGGACTGATTGTTGGAGGGCCGTAGTAGCAATAGCCGGAGGGGAGAATATATAATACTCAATACTGATCTCTCATTCATTTTGTCAAACTGTGAAGCCCCCTATTAGTACAGGAGAGACTCCAATAGGGGTGCTGACCGAAGGGGGGGTGGAGAGACTGAACATTCGTTGAAAATGCCAGGTACTTTGTCTGTGATGACAAGGAATGCCTCCCAGGAGAAGACCGGTAGACAACCACAGACACAGTCAGCGTGGGGGACAAAGGCAAGCCTGGCCGCGGCGGGCAAATTAGAAAAATATGCACATACTCCGGCACACACAGCAGCCCATACACCCCCAAAAGGACAGGGAGGGCAACAGTTAAATACCCAACGAATGAGCCAGGGCCAGGGCCCGATGTCGGCAACGATGATACCTGCAATCAGGGTTAGTGATCAAGAATCTAAGAAAAAGACATTGAAAGAAGTAACGGAGTTAACTACAGGATCAGTGGAGGAGGGTGAGCCTTCTATGAAGGATTTTTTTTTTGCAATTAACAATTGTAAATCCTCATTATCCAAAATATTTGATTAATTGAAGGGTATTAAAGAGGACATGTCGGTGATCAAGCATGAGATACAGGGGATGAAAGTAATGAGAGAACAACTGAACACATGCATTAATAAAATCGATTACGCTGGGAAAATATAAGGGTACTAGGCCTCCCCGAAAAGTGAAGGTAATCGCCCCACTGAATTACTGGAAGATTGGCTTAAAGGAGTGTTTGGCACTGACTGTTTATCAAAATATTTTTCAATTGAGCGGGCTCATAGGGAGGGAAGGTATGTGTGAGTAGGGCACTGGAACGGGTAGATTCACTAAAAGCATGCTTTCTTGATGGAAAGCAGGAAACAAAGGAAAGAAAAGGAAAAGAAGGGAAATTTTCACTAAGGTACACTATTGTAGAGTGGGAAGTACACTGATAAGGGAGAAATCATAAAAGGGTTAGATGACGGATAACAGAAAGTATAAGGGGAAAACCCCAAATCAAGTTAACAGCATAAAGGTGTGCTCATGGAATGTTCGAGGGGTAAAAGATCCAGTCAAAAGGCAGGCGATCTTCTCAATGGCGGAAATGAATAATGTAGGGATGCTGTGTCTGCAGGAGACACATCTGGATAAAGAAACTACTAAGGTATTAAAACATAGGAAATACCAGGTTCAATACCACTCCACTCACACCTCTTACTCAAGGGGTGTGAGTGTTTTGGTGGACTCTGGGATGGTGTTCTCCTGCAGACAGAGCAAGATAGACACCAAAGGGCGTTATGTATTTCTTTATTGCTGGATAGAAACAAGAGAATATGTGATGGCTAGCATATATTTACCCCCCACCCCCTCGTTTAGTACGGAAATTTTGTGGGATTTAATGGAGTTCGTTATGGACAAGTCAGGGGTGCCTGTTATAGTGGCGGGTGATTATAATATGACTATGAATAAAAAGTTGGATAGATTCCCAGCGGGCGTCTCCGCAGATCACACGATCGGCAGCCCTCTCCTCCAATTTTGTGGGGAGGTGGGACTGATGGATGTGTGGAGGGGGAGACACCCGTGGGAAAAACAATTCTCCTGCCACTCGAGGACGCACGCGACATTGTCCAGGATAGACCTTGTACTTTGTAACGAGGAGGCCCTGGGTGAGGTGGGGGAGGTGGTATATGAACCAAGAAGCATTTCACACCACTCTCCAGTGATTTTTGAAATTAAGATAAACAGAGGGTACAGCAAGAGGGATTGGAAGATAAACCCATTTTGGCTGGAAGTGATTGAAGACCCGGGGGGGATATGTGCTAGCTTGAAAGAATTTATAGTAGTAAATACCAGATCTGCCTCAAAGGGAGTTATATGGGATACTTTGAAGGCGTTTCTGCGGCAAATCTTAATTAAAAAAATATCATATATCAAGAAACAAACACGCGCTAGGGAAAACGCAGCGAGAGATAAGGTGAAAAGAGCAGAGATAAATTATATAGAAAATCCAACCATGGAGAAACATAGGGAATGGTTAGAGACACAAGAAGAGTACAAAAAAATAGCAATAAAAAAGGCGGAAAATAAAAAGTTATTTCAAAAACAGAAATTTTTTGGGGAGGGTGAGAGAGTGGGGAGAATTCTGGCACTAATAGCTAGGGCTGACGCTCCCCAGCTGTCATCCTCACGGTCTGTGATGAGGAAGGGGAAATTAAGAGAGGGACACCGGAAAAAACAGAGGTCTTTAAAAAGTACTATCAGAACTTGTACAGTATCACATAGTAATATAGAGGGGGAACTATATTTTTTTTTTATAGGACTGCAGATTCCTCGGCTGTCAGAGGTAGATAGAGAGGGATTGGAGGCACCACTTACACTAGAAGAGCTACAGCTGGCAACGGCGTATATGGCGGGCCAAAAGGCCCCAGGGCCCGATGGCTTGCCAATAGAAATACATAAAACCTACGGTGAGGTGCTGCTTCCAAGACTTCTGGAGGTATTTAACTGGGCAGCTGAGGAAAGGAAGCTGCCCATGTCTATGACGGAAGCAACAATTATTGTATTACTAAAAGAAGGGAAAGCCCAACTTGAGACAGCTTCAAATAGGCCGATATCTCTTCTATGTACAGACGTAAAAATTCTGGCCAAAGTACTCGCAATGAGGCTAAATAAAATGGTCTCAAAGCTGGTACACCCGGACCAGACGGGATTTATCCCCGGTAGGTCCACCAGTATCAACATAAGAAGAGTATTTTTAAACACTCAACTGCCAACAGAAGAAGAAGGGTCAAGAGCAATATTATCCTTAGACGCAACCAAGGCATTTGATAGTCTTGAGTGGCACTATCTGTGGAAAGTTTTGGTGGAATTCCAGTTCGGTCCAAATTTTATCCAATGGTTAAAAATACTGTATGACAGCCCTAGGGCGAAAGTAAGGATAAATGGCGAGTGGTTCCAGTTGGCAAGGGGGACAAGGTAGGGATGCCCGCTATCGCCCCTGCTTTTCGCCCCTTGCTATGGAGCCCTTGGCGATCGCCATAAGGGCATCCCCGGGAATACAGGGCTTTAAAAGGAGGCTGGGGGAGGAGAAGGTCACATTGTATGCGGACGATGTATTACTCTTCCTGGGAGACGCGCAATCCTTACTGGAGACGGTAATGGGGATAATAGGGGAATTTGGTAAATTCTCGGGACTAACAATTAATTGGGACAAATCGGCACTTTTGCCGATAGACCCATTATTAGGGCAGATAGAACAAGTGAAGGTGGTGAGCCAAATGAGATACCTGGGAATAAATATAACAAGGGATCCAGGGCAGTATATAGCGGGAAACCTTGTACCACTACTGACAAAGTTAAGACAAAAATGTCGGGTTTGGAATCGGCTTCCACTTTCAGTGGCTGGCTGGAGCAACTTGATTAAAATGGTCTGGATGCCGCAAATCTTATATGTTTTACACAACTCCCCAGAGTGGATCCCAAGACATTGGTTTAAGAAACTGGAAAAGGTGTTTAGGGAACTGATATGGAAGAATGGAGCAGCAAGGATCCGCCTCCGAACCCTACAGCAACCAAGAGAGAAGGAGGATTGGCTCTCCCGAACCCCAGATATTATTTTTTATCCGCTCAAATGCAGCATATGTGGGGTAGTAACCGAATAGAAGGAAGAGAAACAGTAAAAGGGTTAATTTTGAATGACAGAAGTAGAGGCAGTAGAGGTGGACTATTTTTGCTCTAGGTGTCCCACAGCCCAACTGATGATAAAATGCTGGACAGATGTTAAGAAAATGTTGGGATTTAGCGGATTCTCCGAATTTTCCCCAATATGTGATAACAACAACCTAAAGGAACTTAAAGCTATGGGAAAAATTGAGGAGTGGGATATATTGGGCATACACCTTCTGGTACAGCTTTTTAGAGCAGGGAGTATAAAATCATTTCAAGAAATAAGGGAGGACTACGCAGTTCCGAACAGATCTTTCTATAGATATTATTTGCAAATTAGGCATGCGTTGAACGCGCAGTTCACACAGGGCTTACCAGCATGGGATGATATACCTCTTCTTAGGAAAATAGTAAATGCAGAGACCTCCAGAGGGATGATTTCAGATATATATGGATCTTTAGAAAAGGCCGATCAGGGGGAAATATCAGTTATTAAAAACAAGGCTAAATGGGAGAGAGATGTAGGCCCACTATCACATGAACAATGGTAACATATACTAGCAACAGGATCCAGAGTATCATTGTCACCCTCCCAAATAGTGTCTCATCTTTATTTGATACACAGAGCATATTACACACCTCAAAAGATGTATCAGTTTGGTAGGAGGTTGGATGTGAAATGTCAGAGATGTGGATATGAGAGGGGGGACCTAGTACACATGGTCTGGAGGTGTCCCAAGCTATATCAATATTGGAAACAAATTGTAGAAAAAATAAACATTGTGTTTGCGACATCTCTGCAGCCAGAGGTCAGGCTATGCGTACTGTGTCTCCTGGAAGAGGGGGGATTGTCAAGAGATGAATAGTGTTGAGCGGACCCGAACTGTAAAGTTCGGGTCCGTACCGAATTTTGGCGTTTTCCCGACCCCGGACCCGGACCCGGATTTTGCGCTAAAGTCCGGGTTCGGGTCCGGATTCGGGAATTTAATGGCGCAGTTAGAAATGCTTCAGGGGCCAGCCAATCACCATTTGATTAGCTGGTGTGCCCTTAGAAGCCATCATAGCCATGCCTACTAATGGCATGGCTGTGATTGGTCAGTGCAACATGTGACCCAGCATGTGACCAGCTTCTATATAAGAAAGAGGCACACAGCACAGATCGTCACTCTGCTTTTAGACAGTGTAGGGAAAGGATCCTGGCTGCTGTTGCTGTGAGGGAGAGAATTATATGATAGGAGTTAGTCCTGATTCTGCAATCTACTGATAGAAAAGATAGGGAGACAGTGTAGTGTAGTGTAGTGTAGGGGCAGGATCCTGTTTGTGCTTTCAGGGAGAGAGATTTAGATAGGAGTCCAGATTGAGAGATATAATAGCTCAGCGATCTGCATAGGTTTATCTGTTTGTGTTGCAAGCTCAGTGCACCAGCACTGCATTACGTTGAGTGATACACCTATTCCATACTGTGGCTGTATTGTGCTCTTGCTAAAAGACCTATTTCGGTCAGAAAAAAAAAAAAAAAAAAGGCACTTTATTGTGCTTTTGCTAAAAAGACCCATTTTTGGGCCCCAAAAAAAAAAAAAGGCACTTTATTGTGCTGTTGCAAAAAAAAAAAGGCACTTTGTTGTGCGCAAAAAAGACCTATTTTTGGGCAAAAAAAATATTTTGCAGTGTATATCTCTAGTTGTGTGAAATAACCAATTTCTATATATTTTTCTTGTACTATGCTATACTAAAAAAAAAAAAAAAAACTTTTTTTTGAATAGCATTCTCTGCAGCTGTGCGATTCAACGGTTATATACTGTGGTTGTGTTGTGCTCTTGCAAAAAACGCCATTTAGGGCCACAGAAAATATTTTGCAGTGTGAAATACACATGTGGAGGTGTGTAAAATAAACAATTTCTATATATTGTACAGTGCTATACTAAAAAAAACAACATTTTTTTTGAATAGCATTCTCTGCACTTCTATAGCTGTGCGATTCAGTGGTTAAATACTGTGGTTGTGTTGTGCTCTTGCAAAAAAACGCCATTTAGGGCCACAGAAAATATTTTGCAGTGTGAAATACACATGTGGAGGTGTGTAAAATAAACAATTTCTATATATTGTACAGTGCTATACTAAAAAAAACAACATTTTTTTTGAATAGCATTCTCTGCACTTCTATAGCTGTGCGATTCAGTGGTTAAATACTGTGGTTGTGTTGTGCTCTTCCAAAAAACGCCATTTAGGGCCACAGAAAATATTTTGCAGTGTGAAATACACATGTGGAGGTGTGTAAAATAAACAATTTCTATATATTGTACAGTGCTATACTAAAAAAAAAAACATTTTTTTTGAATAGCATTCTCTGCACTTCTATAGCTGTGCGATTCAGTGGTTAAATACTGTGGTTGTGTTGTGCTCTTGCAAAAAACGCCATTTAGGGCCACAGAAAATAAATTGCAGTGTGAAATACACATGTGGAGGTGTGTAAAATAAACAATTTCTATATATTGTACAGTGCTATACTAAAAAAAACAACATTTTTTTTGAATAGCATTCTCTGCACTTCTATAGCTGTGCGATTCAGTGGTTAAATACTGTGGTTGTGTTGTGCTCTTGCAAAAAACGCCATTTAGGGCCACAGAAAATATTTTGCAGTGTGAAATACACATGTGGAGGTGTGTAAAATAAACAATTTCTATATATTGTACAGTGCTATACTAAAAAAAACAACATTTTTTTTGAATAGCATTCTCTGCACTTCTATAGCTGTGCGATTCAGTGGTTAAATACTGTGGTTGTGTTGTGCTCTTGCAAAAAAACGCCATTTAGGGCCACAGAAAATATTTTGCAGTGTGAAATACACATGTGGAGGTGTGTAAAATAAACAATTTCTATATATTGTACAGTGCTATACTAAAAAAAACAACATTTTTTTTGAATAGCATTCTCTGCACTTCTATAGCTGTGCGATTCAGTGGTTAAATACTGTGGTTGTGTTGTGCTCTTGCAAAAAACGCCATTTAGGGCCACAGAAAATATTTTGCAGTGTGAAATACACATGTGGAGGTGTGTAAAATAAACAATTTCTATATATTGTACAGTGCTATACTAAAAAAAAAAACATTTTTTTTGAATAGCATTCTCTGCACTTCTATAGCTGTGCGATTCAGTGGTTAAATACTGTGGTTGTGTTGTGCTCTTGCAAAAAACGCCATTTAGGGCCACAGAAAATATTTTGCAGTGTGAAATACACATGTGGAGGTGTGTAAAATAAACAATTTCTATATATTGTACAGTGCTATACTAAAAAAAACAACATTTTTTTTGAATAGCATTCTCTGCACTTCTATAGCTGTGCGATTCAGTGGTTAAATACTGTGGTTGTGTTGTGCTCTTGCAAAAAACGCCATTTAGGGCCACAGAAAATAAATTGCAGTGTGAAATACACATGTGGAGGTGTGTAAAATAAACAATTTCTATATATTGTACAGTGCTATACTAAAAAAAAAAACATTTTTTTGGAATAGCATTCTCTGCACTTCTATAGCTGTGCGATTCAGTGGTTAAATACTGTGGTTGTGTTGTGCTCTTGCAAAAAACGCCATTTAGGGCCACAGAAAATATTTTGCAGTGTGAAATACACATGTGGAGGTGTGTAAAATAAACAATTTCTATATATTGTACAGTGCTATACTAAAAAAACAAACATTTTTTTTGAATAGCATTCTCTGCACTTCTATAGCTGTGCGATTCAGTGGTTAAATACTGTGGTTGTGTTGTGCTCTTGCAAAAAACGCCATTTAGGGCCACAGAAAATATTTTGCAGTGTGAAATACACATGTGGAGGTGTGTAAAATAAACAATTTCTATATATTTTCCTTGTACTGTGCTATACTAAAAAAAACAACCTTTTTTTTTGAATAGCATTTTCTGTAGCTGTGCGATTCAGCGGTTACGTGCTGTGGGTGTGTTGTGGTCTGGCAAAAAACGCCATTTAGGGCCACAGAAAATATTTTGCAGTGTGAAATACACATCTGGAGGTGTGTGTAAAAAAACAATTTCTATATATTTTCCTTGTACTGTGCTATACTAAAAAAAACAACCTTTTTTTTTTTTAATAGCATTTTCTGCAGTTCTGTAGCTGTGCGTTTCAGCCATTACGTACTGCGGGTGTGTTGTGGTCTTCCAAAAAACGCCATTTAGGGCAAGATCCTAAATTTGGAAAATATGAGGGGAAGGTCAAAGGGACGTGGTGGCCCCGGTCGTGGTGCTGCTGGTGGAGCTCCTGTTGCAGGGAGAGGACGTGGTGGATCTGTGCCAGCTACACGCACAAGTGAAACACCTTCCTCAGGTGCGAGTAGGCGACCTAGCCTGCGGCGGTATTTTGTCGCGCCTAATGAGGCTGTACCAATGTTTAGGCCAGGACAAGTACAGGCGATAGTAGATTGGGTTGCTGACAGTGCCTCGGGTTCCTTCACATTGTCTCCCACCCACTCTTCTGCTGAAAGATCAGAGTTGGCACCTGAAGCCCATGTCCATCAGTCTTTCACCTCACCCCCTTGCAAATCAGCCAAGCAGTCTGAGCCACAAATCATGCAGCAGTCTCTTCTGCTTTTCGATGACTCTGTTAGCAGGGTTTCCCAGGGCCATCCACCTAGCCCTGCCCCAGAAGTGGAAGAGATTGAGTGCACCGATGCCCAACCACTTATGTTTCATGATGGGTACATGGGAGGACCATCGCAGCACATCTCGGATGATGACGAAACACAGGTGCCAACTGCTGCTGCTTTCGCAATTGTGCAGACAGACATGGAGGGCAGGGGTGAAGACTGGGTGGAAGATGATGTGGAGGACGATGAGGTCCTCGACCCCACATGGAATCAACGTTATGCAGGTGACCAGTGTAGTTCGGAGGAAGAGGCGGTGGTCGCACAGAGCCACCAGCACAGCAGAAGAGGGAGCAGGGTGCAAAAACGGAGCATTCGTCCCCTAGACAGTACATCTGCTACTGCCCAACGCAGCAAGGGACCGAGCACACCAAAGCCAGGTCCAAGGACTTCCCTAGCGTGGCAGTTCTTCACACAGTGTGTTGATGACAAGACACGAGTGGTTTGCACGCTGTGCAATCAGAGCCTGAAGCGAGGCATAAACGTTCTCAACCTGAGCACAAGCTGCATGACCAGGCATCTAAGTGCAAAGCACGAGCTGCAGTGGAGTAGACACCTCAGAAACCAAGAAAGGTCTCTGGCTCCTCCTGCTTCCTCTTCTGCTGCAGTCTCGGCCTCTTCATCCACCTCTGTAGTGACAGTGGCACCTGTCACCCCGCAAACAGAGGATCTGCCAGCAACACTACCACCTGGGTCACCGACCATCTCCACAATGTCCCATGGAAGCGTTCAGCTCTCTATCTCCCAAACATTGGAGCGGAAGAGGAAGTACCCCCCTAGCCACCCGCGATCCCTGGCCCTGAATGCCAGCATTTCAAAATTCCTGGCCTTTGAAATGCTGTCATTCCGTCTGGTGGAGACGCAGAGTTTTAAAAGCCTAATGGCATTGGCTGTCCCGCAGTACGTCGTGCCCAGCCGCCACTACTTTTCCAGGCGAGCCATCCCTTCCCTGCACAACCAGGTGGGGGACAAAATCAGGTGTGCACTGCGCAATGCCATCTGTGGCAAGGTCCACCTAACTACGGATGCGTGGACCAGTAAGCACGGTCAGGGACGTTATATCTCCCTAACAGCACACTGGGTAAATGCAGTGGCTGCTGGGCCTGAGGCAGATAGCGGTTTGGCGCATGTCCTTCCACCACCGAGGATTGCAGGGCGCTTCAGTTTGCCTCCTGTTGCTAACTCCTCCTCCTCCGCTTCCTCATCCTCTACCGCCTCCTCATCCATTCAGCGTAACACCTTCACCACCAACTTCAGCACAGCCAGGGGTAAACGACAGCAGGCAGTTTTAAAACGTTCCTGTTTGGGGGAAAATCCCCACACCGCGCAGGAGTTGTGGAGGGACATGGAACAACAGACCGATGAGTGGTTGCTGTCAGTGAGCCTGAAGCCCGGCCTGGTGGTGTGCGATAATGGGCGAAATCTCGTAGCAGCTCTGGGTCTAGCCGGTTTGACGCACATCCCTTGCCTGGCGCATGTGCTGAACTTGGTGGTCCAGAGGTGCCTTAAAAATTACCCCAATATGCCAGAGCTGCTGCAGAAAGTGCGGGCTGTCTGTGCGCACTTTCGGCGTTCTCACCCTGCTGCTGCTCGCCTGTCAGCGCTGCAGCGTAACTTCGGCCTTCCAGCTCACCGCCTCATATGTGACGTGCCCACAAGGTGGAACTCCACCTTGCACATGCTGGCCAGACTGTGCGAGCAGCAGCAGGCAATAGTGGAGTTTCAGCTGCAGCAATCACGCGTGAGTCGCTCTGCGGAACAGCGCCACTTCACCACCAATAACTGGGCCTCCATGCGAGACCTGTGTGCCTTGTTGCGCTGTTTCGAGTACTCCACCAACATGGCCAGTGCCAATGACGCCGTTCTCAGCGTTACTATCCCAGTTCTATGCCTCCTTGAAAAAACGCTTCGTGCGATGATGGAAGAGGATGTGGCACAGGAGGATGAGGAGGAAGCGGGATCATTTCAAAGGCTTTCAGGGCAGTCTTTCACAAGTGGCTACGAGGGTGGGTTCCTGCACCAACAAACGCCAGGTACACAATTGTCCGGCAGAAAGGGCACAGTTCTGGAGGATGACGAGGTGGAGGAGGAGATGGAGGAGGAGGAGGAGGAGGAGGAGCCATGTTCACAGCAGGGTGGCACTCAGACCAGCTCGTGGCCATTACTGGTGCGTGGCTGGGGGGATACAGAGGACACAGACGATACACCTCCCACAGAGGACAGCTTTTCTTTGCCTCTGGGCAGCCTGGCACACATGAGCGATTACATGCTGCAGTGTTTCCGCAACGACAGCCGAGTTGCCCACATTTTAACTGGTGCTGATTACTGGGTGGCCACCCTGCTGGATCCCCGTTACAAGGACAACGTACCGTCCTTAATTCCCTCACTGGAGCGGGATCGTAAGATGCGCGAGTACCAGCGCACGCTGGTAGACGCGCTGCTGGTGGCATTCCCACCTGACAGCGGGCGTACGGTGGAAGCACAAGGCGAAGGCAGAGGAGGAGGAAGAGGTCGCCAACGCAGCCGGGGCACCGGCAGCACCTCAGAAGGCAGGGTTAGCATGGCCGAAATGTGGAAAAGCTTTGTCAGCACGCCACAACAACCAGCACCACCAGCTGAGATGGAACGTCTTAGCAGGAGGCAGCATTTCACCAACATGGTTGAGCAGTATGTGTCCACAGGCCTACACGTACTGGATGACGGGTCTGCCCCCTTTAACTTCTGGGTCTCCAAATTGGGCACATGGCCTGAGCTTGCCGTTTATGCCTTGGAGGTGCTGGCCTGCCCTGCAGCCAGTGTATTATCTGAACGTGTATTTAGCACGGCAGGGGGCGTTATCACAGACAAGCGCAGCCGCCTGTCCAGAGCCAATGTGGACAAGCTCACGTTCATTAAAATGAACCAGGCATGGATCCCACAGGACTTGTCCGTACCTTGTGCAGAATAGACATGTATACCGGTGTTGTGACAAAAACTGTCCAGCCATCGGATTGTGCCCGGCCCGTACTGCGCAGGCGCAGCGCTTGCGCAGTACAGAGGACAAGGAGATTCACAAAATCTCTGAAGATGAACGGCGCCTGCGCTGTGAGTGCAGGTTCAAGCCCCACCATCCAAGAGGACATACGGTAGCACATAGTAACAGGGCCCCTCACGGGCTCGCTTCGATCGCGGCCTTGCTTGGCTCGGCTTGAACCACGGATGGTGTGGCCTTCACCTGAACTCAACACGCAGGCGCCGTTAGTCTTGGGAGATTTTTGAAATCCCCTTGTCCTACATACTCAGCAAGCGCAGTACAGGGCGGACACTATTCGACAGGGGACAGAATTCGACACATCACCGGCCTTACCCAGCCATTGTTGTATTTTTGAACCAGTGTTGGCTACCTCGTCCTCCTCCACCGCCGCTTCCACCTACACAGCCACATCCACCGCCACCTCAACCTCCTACTCCATATGGACCTCGTCCTGCTAGGCCAAGATTAAAATTTTTTTTTTTTTTTTTGTAGCGCACAGATCCTTTCCCCCTTACCTGCCTTTATGTTGTTGGCTCTTCGCAGGAGGGAGAAAGGCACACCGCACTACCAGCCCGTATACTCCTATATAAAGAGGTTGAGCGGTGTACTTGACGGGCCGTGTACACAGCCGGAGTCAAAACTCCTCCAGAGGATGATTCTCACCTCTACTGTAGGTAGAGGCAAGTCCTTTAATTGCCAGTAAAGTCAATGTCCACACCAGCTGAAACTCCAACTCTTATTCTCTCATGGCAAAATAAACTGTACTCAGATAGAAAAGGTTAGAGCAAAGAAACAGGACAGCTTAAGGTGTGGAGGAGGTCCAGGCACAAACGTAGCACATTCACTTCACTGCTTAGGTTTCTCAAACAGTTTTTGGCGCACGGTCTCTGCCACAGACATTGAGGTTGGTCTCTGCCACAGACCGGGTGTACAAGGCCCCTGCCACGGGCCTGGAGAACTTTGGTCTCAGCCACAGACCAGGGTGTATAAGGCCCCTGCCACGGGCCGGTTGAATAAGGCCTCTGATACAGCCAAGGTGACCTTGAGCTTCTCCTTCTACGAACCTAGCCCATATCAAGGGGAAGACATCTCTCCAGGGAGTCAACAGACCATTCCTTCACCGTGACTCCCGCATCGGTCCATCAGAATGATCCTCCCTTCCCTGGAACAGGGTCCCCTACACGAGGCGGCTCTGGACTCCAGGCTTTACTCCCGCCCCTAGGCCTCCATACCCAGGGCAGCAAGAACTCCAGGATAGTACCTCACCCCGGGCTAAAGGTGCCCGAAATGGAACAGGAACACATGCACACAGGCCGAAGGCACCTGGGCGCGGACCCCACTGGACATCAGCCCCCAGGCCAAAGGTCTGCCCCTTTTATATGCTCTCCCGGCATGCACAGCAGGTTCCCCGCCCCGCTGTACTACTGCCAAGAGGGGACACAAAAGGCGCCACCTGTAGGCCGCAGGGAACTGCACACCAATACTGTCCCCCGAGGACAAAATGGTCCATAAATCCTACAGAATTAGGGTATTTGAGCCTATGTACCACTCAAACACTTTCCTTAAATTTAGCACCCCGCTACATTTTTATTTCAAAGTATTTTATTTTCCCACTAGCTTATCCATTAAATTAAATAATTTATTCCAGAAAGGGCGTATTCTGGGGCATTCCCACCATATGTGTGGCATCGTGCCGTTGAGTTTCTGAGGTTCTTAATGACTTCCTGTACCTCTTCTGCTGAAAAGGGGGCCTCCAGCATATTTTTTTATTTTTTATTTTTTTTATGTTCTTTTAAGTTATTTCCTATCCACATTTGTTTGCAGAGCACTTGCCATGTTCTTAACAACATTTTTCTGCCATTTGCAGCCCTCTAGCCCTTTCCATTACTTTTTTAGAGCCTTTTTAGTCGTCAGAAGTCCGGGTCCCCATTGATTTCAATGGGGTCCGGGTCCGGGTTCGGGTTAAAGTTCGGTCCCGAATCCGAACTTTTTTCCGAAGTTCGGCCGAACCCGCCGGACCCGAATATCCAGCTACCCGCTCAACTCTAGAGATGAACAAACGGCAATAATAAGATGTTTGTTTCAAGGAAGGAAACTCATCACGCAGAAGTGACAGGCGGAAAAAACCCCTACAGCGATAGAATGGGAGAGAGGGATAGACGATACCATTGCAAAAGAAGAATTCATTTATATCAAGAGAGGAAACAAAAAGAAATTTAACAAAATGTGGAAAAAATGGATAGAAGTGGAAACACGTTAAAGGGTGGGTGATGGTTAAGTGAGTAAGGAGGGTGGAAAGCTGTGAATGGGGGATGGAGGGGAGGGGGGAGGAAGGAGATCGCTTCTGTGATAACTGCTATATATGTATTATTGTATATGAAAGGAAATTGAAATATGTTTTAATTATGTGGAAAAGAAATAAAGAATATTTGATCTAAAAAAATCCTCTTCCCTACTAGGAATAAACCACTTACAGTCTCTCACAAAAGTGAGTACACCCCTCACATTTTTGTAGATATTTTATTATATCTTTTCATGTAACAACACTGAAGAAATTACACTTTGCTACAATGTAAAGTAGTGGGTGTACAGCTTGTATAACAGTGTCAATTTGCTGTCCACTCAAAATGAGTGTGTTGAGTTATTTTGAGTGCCACCTATCAGTGCCCATAAGTGCCAGCCATCAATCAGTGCCAGCCATCAATCTGTGCTCATCTATCAGTGACATCTGTTAGTGACATCTATCAGTGCCAAGTCATCAGTGCCAACCATCAGTGCCATCTGTCAGTGCCCATCCATCAGTGCCAGCCAGTGTCCATTCATCAGTGCCACTACCAGCCATCAGTCAGTGCCAGCCACCTATCAGTGCCCATCAGTGCGTGCCACCTATCAGTGCCCATCAGTGCATGCCACCTATCAGTGCGTGCCCCTTATCAGTGCCCATCTGTGCATGCCACCTATCAGTGCCCATCTGTGCATGCCACCTATCAGTGCCCATCTGTGCATGCCACCTATCTGTGCATGCCTCCTATCAGTGCCCATCAGTGCATGCCACCTATCAGTGCCCATCTGTGTGTGCCACCTATCTGTGCGTGCCACCTATCAGTGCCCATCAGTGCGTGCCACCTATCAGTGCCCAAAACTGTCACATGACATTAAAAAAAGTATCGTTAATCGGTATCGGCGAGTTCTTGAAAAAAAGTATCGGTACTTGTACTGTCTTAAAAAAGTGGTATCGGGAAAACCCTAGTTTCAACAAAACCCCTCATTTTCCACTTCTTGATTAGAGTTTGAACACTGCTGATTGGCATTCTCAATTCCTTGGGTATCTTTTTATATCTCGTTCCTGTTTTATACAGTTCAACTACCTTTTCCCACACATCCTTTGACAATTCTTTTGCTTTCCCCATGACTCAGAATCCAGAAACGTCAGTGCAGCACTGGATGAAAGTTGCAAGGGTCTGTCAGGAGTCCAGAAACTCATAACCTTTTATACACACACACTAATTACAAGCACACAGATCACCGGTGAGGATAGTTACCTTTAATAGCCATTCAAACCCCTTTGTTTCACCTTGTGTGCATGTTATCAGGCCAAAATCACCAGGGTATGTAAACTTTTGATCAGGGTCATTTGGGTAGTTTCTGTTGTCATTATTATTTAAAAAGAGTAAACACCGTTGATTGATAATAAATGGCTTCAGCCAAACACTAACCATGAGTGAAAGAAAAGTTTTTGTGTTATCATTCATATTCTCTGACAAATGGCCAAGAAATCATAAATTCTGCCAGGGTATGTAAACCTATGAGCACAACTGTATATGTCTAAAAGTAAGAACTTCAAAAAAATTTATAATAATACTTGCCTTGAAAAAAAAGCCAACTCCTGTGATGAAACATGTAGTTGCCATCATCCCTTGTAAATTCAAATTGAAAATAACCTCTTGTTGAGCGGGATTATATAGGCAACGAGTAAGAAACAAATAATGTCAAAAATTTATATTTATTGTGAAAAAATATAAAATTAATATAGAGACAATGTTATACATAATTGTTAAAAACATGGATCATGATTGAACTAGACATAAAGATACTATCCATCATCAATAACATATCACCAGATCAACTGGCGATGCGCACAGACGTGTATCCGACGCTTTTCAAATGCAAAGCATCCTTCTTCAAGGGATATTACAGTATCAGTCTATAATAAATCAAAACACTAATTTTTTAAGCATCAAACAAGTGAAAAAAACATACATCCCCATCCCCCCACCCATTGGGGTGTAGAAAAAAATGGAGACTCACTTGTATTCAATAATATGTACCAAAAGAATCCGTGGATACATCTCCAAGGCAGAAGCACAGGCAGTGGGAGTTACTCCTCACCCAGTTCCCCCAAATGGGAAGACACCGCTCACTATCTCCACTCCTCATAAGTGAACAGGAAAAATGTTCCAATTAAACTGGTGTTTGAAAGAAGGAAGAGACAACTATAGAAACAAATAAAAAAGGAAAAGGACAAAAATATTGATATTTGGTTGGCAGGAGAGGAGGCTAGCTCTCTGAGATAATGAGGGGTGAGAGACTGATATTAATAACTCACCCAAGTATCCAAGGGACAAGAGCCTCTGATCTTCTCCAAGAAGCCCAAAGAACAGGTGAACCTGCTGGTCCCAAACAATATACGAAGAGTCCCACAGATTCGGGGTCCTTCATAAATGTCCCTTCCAGAAATGCTGATAGTCCCAACTACCTCCTGCCTCAATTGATGGCAGAGGGAAATGACACCAGCAGTTCCCTTTGGCGCTCTTTTATACTTACCTAAACGGCTCCAGGCGGTAATTGCATCTCCCACCATGTTGCCGTGCCCGCGTGGTAGGGACGCGGCGCACGGTGCCTCATCATCACTAGGCGACCGACCATACAAGTCGTCACTCAGACGGCGTGATGACCTCACTTCCGGCGACCGCAAGCGTTAGAAGTTGGTCGGTGGCCATTTTGAGTATGGGCTATTGCGGCTGAAGGAAGGGCAAAACTTCATAGGTCCAAAGGGACACAGGAAATTTGCTAGCCGAGATGGAAAAAAAGGGGCCCTATACTGAGGAGACACAGACCAATACTGAGGAGACATGAGAGCCAGTATTGAGAAGGGGAGGATTTCCTCCCCAAACCGCAAATAGGACCACAGATGATACTAAAGAGGGGTCCAAAAATGAAAGAGACTAATACCACCGTTGCCATGGGATACCCCAATGGGTGCAATTGTGCAACCGAGGGTATCAATAAAGGAGGTACCTCCAAAATCTCCCCCGGCAACAGATGAGAAGTGGAGGTGGAGCAACAAATACCCATGGGAGAAGAGGGAGAAGAAAAAGAAAAAAAACCCCACCAAAAAATGCCTGTATGGTGTATTGGCGACTGCCTAAGGAGATGCACATCCAAGGAAAAGCTGGAACGTAAATCTTGTATTAAAGACATGAATAATGAGATAGTCATGAATTATTTACTTTAATTTATTATATTACTGCCATTTTTTGTTACAATTATTCATGACTATCTCATTATTATTCACTCACTGGAGCACTGGGCTGTGGAGAGGGTGGGAGCAGCCAGCTCAGCCTCTCAGAGGCTAGCTGAGAGGATGACCCGGGTGCTGGTCCAGGCATGTAGGCGGATCCGAGCCATATGATTACGATCTTGCCTGAGCCTGGACAGGCTCTGTGACATTAGCCGACAGCGGGGCTTGTTGGCCCACTTTTATTAAGTTCAAAACAAAATCAAAGGTTTTCCCTCGCAGGGGGTTTTCAACGTCCATACAAAATAATGATAAATTCAGCCTCCTGGCTTATACATACAGCAGTGGTGCTCAGTCCTTCCACTTCAGGCTCTCATCTGTCTCTTACAGACTTGCCAACACCATCCAATTAGATAGCAGCCCCTCTCTGCTCTGATCCTCAGACCTGAGTCTCTGGCTTCCACTGTGCACACTAGGGATGAGCTCCGGTGTGTTCGCACAGTCCACGTGCAGATCCCGCCAGGAAGTGGGCACGGCGCTGTGCTAATCACAGACAGGGAGACATGTCCAGATGCGTGGCTGCAGAGATCGGGACATGTCTGCCTGTCTGTGATTAGCGCAGCACCGTGCCAACTTCCTGGCGGGATCTGCACGTGGACTGCGCGAACACGCTGGAGCTCATCCCTGGTGCACACAAGCACTCTCTGGCTTCTCCAGTGCACACCTGCACTCGTCGGGAGGGTGGAGCCCAGAATGCTGGTCCTGACTCTACTATCAGGCCCACACACCCCTGAACAAACAGTGTGCCGTGAGTCTCAAAACCCAGATCCAGGACTGGGGATTTCATCCCAACCGAATCTCTAAGAAATCCCCAGGCTCCAGGTCCCAAAGTGGACTTTAGTAAATAATGAGGAAACTGAAAAGCCAGTTTCCTCCCAAACAAGCAAATACACTGGAGCCCCTCAACCTGCCTGGTTGAGAATCCTGTATTTATACACTGGTGGGCTACCACACTACCACAGTACCAAGAGGGGATATGGGACAGATCGAAAAAGCATAGCTCCAGTCACAACCGTGAGCTATATTTCTTTGTTCTTTAAAAAACGTTCCCTGCTAAAGAAAAAAAAAAGTAAAGCTTCAATCAAAAATGTTTTATATTTGTTCTGGATACAGTGGTGCAGGTTCTCCAGTTTTTACTGCTCTCTCTCTTTTGGGGAGATGTTAACAAGACAGGAAGTATGGGGAAATCAGCTAAAGGGAAACATACGGCAGTACAAACCTCACAAAGGTTCTAAACCTTATCTACAATACAAAATACAAAGGTTTTATTGTTGTCTGTGATACTGTTGGAAAGATTTCTCCCATCATTTTTGGTCTCAGTAAACATCTGTAACCAGGGCAGGAAGTAAAAATTGTCTCTTTGCAAAGGACATTTTCACTTAGCTCAGTGAATTAGAAAAAGTTGTGCTGACTTTGATTTATGTTTGCAAAAATTTGTTTTTTGTAAAAGTTCCTTGCAGATGTGACAGTGGGGTTGATTTACTAAAACCGGAGTACTAAGAATCTGGTGCAGCTGTTCATGGTAGCCAATCAGCTTCCAATTTCAGCTTGTTCAATTAACCCCTTAACGACCGCTCACGGTATATATACGTCGGCAGAATGGCTCGTACAGGCACAATCACGTACCTGTACGTCCCCTTTAACTGCCTGCTGTGCAGTCATCCCCGTGAGTCGGACCGCGGGTCCCACGGACTCGATCGCCGCAGGAATCCCCGCGATCGTCTCATAGAGGGATGGGGCGGGGAGATGTTAGTGTAAACACAATATCTCCCCGCTCGCCTACTCACACTGTCACCAATCTCCACTCTGTGTAATCAGACCGGTGACGTGTCACTTGTAGCCGCGCCCTCTAACAGTGAGAATCACTCCCTTAGGCATACTTAACCCCTTCACTGCCAGTGTAATTTTTACAGTAACCAGTGCATTTTTATTGCACTGGTCACTGTAAAAATGACAATGGTCCCAAAAATGTGTCAAAAGTGTCCAATGTGTCTGCCATAATGTCGCAGTCACAAAAAAAATCGCTGATCGCCGCCATTACTAGTAAAAAAAAAAAATATATAAAAATGCCATAAAACTACCCCCCTTTTTGTAAACGCTATAACTTTTGTACAAACCAATCAATAAACGTCGATTGTGATTTTTTTTAATCAAAAATATGTAGAAAAATACGTATTGGCCTAAACTGAGGAAAAAAAACAAGTTTTTTTATATATTTTTTGGTGATATTTATTATAGCAAAAAGTAAAAAATATTGAATTTTTTTCAAAATTGTCGCTCTATTTTTGTTTATAGCACAAAAAATAAAAACTGCAGAGGTGATCAAATACCACCAAAAGGAAGCTCTATTTGTGGGAAAAAAAGGACGTAAATTTTGTTTGGGAGCCACGTCGCACGACGCAATTGTCAGTTAAATCGACGCAGTGCCGAATCGCAAAAAGGGGCCTGGTCTTTATGCTGCATATTGGTCTGGGGCTTAAGTGGTTAAAGTATTACTAGACCCACAACAGTAAAATCCGTCTCTATATGCAGTAAAGCATGCTTGTTATACTCACTGTGGAACCTAAGGGGTTAAAAATCTGCATTGTGTAAAAAGTCTGTTTGATCCTGTCTTCTCTGATCCTCCCCTTCTTCCACAGTCCCCAATCCATCTTTTGATAGTTCAAAGCTTTGGGGACACTCTGCACATGCCCAATTTGGTGTGTATTGCTAGAGGTTTTTTTTTTGGGGGGGGGGGGTGTATGTGATCAGCACAGATAGAGGATCAGGGGTCATGCAGCCTTATAAGACAGTCAGAGGAGTATGAAAAATGAGAATGAAAAATGAGAATGAAAAGATATAGTGAATTCAGGCTCCGGAGTTTAGTAACACTTTAAGTTTTGAAAAAAAAAACTGGAAGCTTATTGGTTTCCATGCACAGCCTGCACCAGATTTAGCACTCTTCATTTTTAGTAAATCAACCACAGTGGATCCTTAAAACTAGCATTTTTTTTCCCCCATAAACATTTTTTTGAGAACATGATAAAAAAAGATCCATTCAGTACAAACATTGCAGACAATTGCTGAAGATCTATGACATTTGTTAGCACTTTAAATGACAGATTGTATCCAAGTCATGAGTATGAGTAAAGCAATAGGAGCAATATAGTAATTCAGAATTTTTATACACAATTACCGTACTTGTTAAACAAGGGAAAATTTGTTGCAATTGTATCTCAGAGCATATTTATTTCAACCCAGCTATGTGTGGTTTGTGTGGCTTAATAAAATCTGTATGCAGAGCCAAACAAATAAAAAGGGACAGAATAGAAGAGGATGAGAAAGAAAAGAAATGCGAGAAGAGGAAGCAGAAAAAAGAGTGGGGGGAATAGGGTCATAGGGGAGGAGTAAGGACAGAGTGTAGATGGGTCCAGGACTATGCCCACTCACCTATTCCTGTCTGTCTGCCGTAAGTAGGACAGTATCTGCTAACATCAGTCAAGGGATTGTTAATGTATCTAATAGTTATTGGTATGAAATCTCTCAGAAGTTTTAAAGTGGGTCCACCATGACCATGTTTTTGTGAATTTTTGTATTCACTCATAGGAGATGTGGATAAGTTCTTCCATCTCATCTTTTTTAGAGAGCCTGGTAAACCTCTAATCCTCAGAATGCGTGTGGCTCGCCAATGTATCAGAACGCAGAGTTTTGCCACATCCACCATATGCATAGCCAGTGATTTATAGTAGTCTTTTTTGGGTACAGTCGTATGATGTAAGAGGAACTGTGCCAGTGTATAGTCAAGAGTGAACATGGTAACCTGTGAAAGGAGATCATGGACTTCCTTCCAAAAAGGTTGAAGAGGTGCACAATCCCACCAAATGTGTAGCATGGTGACTTGCTACAGAAGCTTAGGTTAAGAAGAAATACCATAACTGTCTATATGTCAAGAAGGGGAAAGAACTAGTAAGAGAAATAGACACTAAATTCTCATAGGGCAGAAGCATACCTTTCAAGAAAAATTGGTGTGCAAGTACATCGGGATAGTGCCAATTTTGATGCAAAAAGACCCAACTCTCCCGGGGGGAAATCAGGATTTCCCCTTACCATGGTTATGGGTCCTGAAACCGAGAAAAAGGTTATGGATTTTGCCCCCTGTCTAAAGGCAGTCAAGGGGGATTGAATAAGAGGTTGTGTCATGAGGTTTCGCAGCCAATTGCAAGAAAATATCCAAGGAAGTGACTGAATTGGTATCTGTGTAACTGAGTTTTCTAGGGATACCCAGATTTTCCTGGTCACATGGATATATTCCAACCTACTATTCTCGTAAAATGGCAGGCTAGATAGTATTTATGGAGGTCTGGTAATCCAATTCCCCCAATTTTCGAGCATGTAAGATGGGAGAACTTGATATGTGGTGGGGAGTTTCTCTAAATAAATATTGAACAGGCTTTTTTGTATGACGTGAAAAAGGATGGTGGTAGGTGGATCGGAATAGTCTGCATTAGGACATTAGGTATAGGAAGTGTGGGAGGATGACCATTTGAAGTAGGGCAGAGCGGCCAAACCCAGACACATTCAGTCCCGCCCAATCCTTCAGGTCTGTTTGGGCTTTTTTTAAAGCCACTAGAAAGTTTTGAGTGTACAATTCAGGTAGTTTGGCTGTGATTTGAATTCCTAAGTACATAATGGCATTGCTTTTACAAAGAAATGGAAAGGAATACTGGCAATGATCCACTTCCTGAAGTGGAAGGGTGTTCGAGGTTTGACAGGGCCCCAAAGTGGTCTATGTAATTCAGGAGGTTGGGTAGGGAAGTGCGAGGCAACGTATGGGAGAGGAGAATGTCATCTGCGAAGGCTGTTCTTTTAAATTCCCCGTCTCCTATTCGTAGCCTCCTAATATCGGGATTAGATCTTAATCTGTTGAGGAATGGTTCTAATATTCTAATGTCAAGAAAAAAATCAATGGGGATAAGGGGCAGCCTTGGTGAGCTCCATTGCTAATGGTGAAGGCGTTCGACAGATGGCCATTAATTCGTACACTCACAGAGCGAGTGGAATATAGTGCCAGAATGAAGCTAACATGTGAGAGCGAAGTCCAATTACTTTCAAGATTTTTTCTGTATTCCCAGGCCACCCTGTTAAACACCTTCTCCGCATCCAGGGATATGAGGAAGCCTTTGGTTCCAGATGAGGTGAGGCAATAGTGGAGGTTCAACGCTCATATAGTATTGTCTCTGGCTTCTCTCCCATCTGATCTAAAGAGATTAGTTTTGGCAAGAGCAGGAGCAATCTATTAACCAGCATCTTTGCAAAGATTTTGATATCCACATTTAGCAGGGATATGGGCCTATAGTTTTGGGACTTGGAAAGTGTGCTTACCTTCTTTGGGAATGACAGTTATGTGGGATTCTAACATACCTCCCAGTGAAATGTTAGGATTGTCTGATAGTAGGCTAGGGGACAGAACATCTAAAAAACATTTGTAGTATTGAAGCATAAGTCCATCAGGTCCTGGGCTTTTACCCAGTTTTATCTGCTTTAAGGCAGTCTTCAGTTCCTCCAAGGAAAGAGGGTGTTTCATTTCTTTAGCTTGTTGGCAGGAGACCGCCTTTGGACCATACTGGGCCAAGAAATCTCTAATCAAGTCTGCACGAGATTCTGGCGGAGTTGGGTTTAAGCAATCAGTCTTCAAATTATAAAGTTTTGAGTAATAGAGTTCAAAATGTTTTGCTATATCCTAATTTCTGGAGAAGAGCGTGCCATGGCAGTCACGTATGTGGTGAATTGTGAGAGAGGTTTCGGAGGCCTGTATTGTATGCGCCAGAAGTCTTTCACTTTTATTGCCGTGTCCATAGAACACTTTTTTGGCGGAGCACGCATCTTTGTGTGCGCTTTCCAAGTTCCTCTAGCAAAAGTGAATGCATGTGCAGTAGGTCCTGCAAGTTTGTCTGTGTGCAAGAACATTAGTGGGACATTTGTCAATCAATGCCTGGATTGTCTCCTGATATTTTCTTTTAGCTTTCGTAGCTAAAGATATGAGTTCTGGCATTTGAAACTTTGCGTCCATGGAGATCAATAATGACACTCCATGCTTGGAGCTCAATATTGACACTCCCTTAGTCTTGGAGCAAGTATTCGTGGAGTGGACCACTGTATGATAGAGACGGTTGGTGAGTTTTGGAATAGAGTCAGAGACGAAGTGGGTCTCCTGGAGAAAAATAAATTGGGCTTTGTGTTTGGCAAGGGAAGACAAGACCTGTGTTCTCTTTTCCGGGGGATTTAAAATCCTTTGACATTCACCAGACCTTTCTGCATGACTCGAGACATTCTTTGCAAAGCTAGAAAAAGCTAGATCCACCTGAGAGTATTTTGGTTAGCATTTGAGGCGTACAGTATATAAGTGTCCTCAAGTGCATAAAGGGGCAGACAGGAAAGGGAGTGGGTCAAGTTATTTTGAAATGAGTTACTTTTATTTTGTATATGACAGGGCTCTTGCACCTGGCCATATATTTAGTGTATGGCCGTACAGAGTAAAATATGATTGTTGTTGCTGCTCCTAGGAGCTACAGCTGCAATGTACTTTGTCCCCATAGACATACAGTACAAAAAAAAAAAAACATATGCAGCTATGCTCGCAAATGCCATCTGTACATTCTACATTTTGAAAAATATACCCGTATGCATGTAAACTCGAGTTCCACCATTTACTCACACATAGCCATGCATGGGTTTTCCTGTACTGTGTTTATGGGCAAAAATACGCTGCACCGGTGGTTCCTGGGAGCCACAACAACAATCATATCTTGTTTTGAATGGCCTTTCACCAAATATACGGTCATTTGGCAGGGCCCAAGATGTGGCATTTGTAGAATTAGAATTAGAAATTTTACCATTGTGCTATCTAGATTGTTTTAAGACTGCACATACAGCTAAAAAGTACGAGGGAACCTTTCACTGTAATAGACCCCATGCCTCTTTTTTTGTATAAATTTTTAGCAGCAATAACTTTAGCAATGAACCATGAAATGTGCTTGTCTTACAAATATTCTTTGAAGCGTAACATCACAATTTCAGAAACTCATTTGAAAGAACTTACTTTAATATAAGCAAAGGTACAGATGATCCCAGGTAGCAGCCCCAATACGATTTATGTGTATATCATTCAGATTTAAGAGCTGTGTTAAAATAGAAAAAAAAAGGGGTAATATTAAATATGTTAGATCCACATATTAAAACTACAATAGTTATTACACTAACACAAAGCCACTTGTAGTTTACATAAGATTGTACCAGTCAAATTTGGCTTTTAAAGCTAAACTCTTGTCTAAACACATAGTATATATATATATATATATATATATATATATATATATATATTGTGAGGGGGTTAGCTCGGCAGCGGGTGTGTGTGACCCCCGGGATGGGCTCCCCACACAAAACAGGCCCAGCAAACGGAGGTTGTGGTTTTCAAAATCAAAAAGGTGCGGTTTATTTTCTGTTTACAGTGACAAAACACAGCAAAGCAAAAGAAACATAAACAAAATAAATCCTGGTCAACTTGACCTCTGACTAAACATACAGGTTTCCTAACTAACAACTGGGATCAGCCTAGTGCTGTCCTAGTCCCTAAGTCCCTGGTTTTAAATGTCCAAGCAAATAGCCACACAGGCTTTGTCTCACCGCACAGGGGTTCACTCTCCCTAGACAGTCCACACAGGTCTGGTTCCAGGCATGAGCTAACATCTAATGAAGCTGGGAGTTCTTATAGAGGCCTAAATGAGCTGACAAGCTTCAGCTGGTCTCATCAACTCCCTGTCTGCACGACGCCCAGCACTCTCCCTAGAGGTATGAGTCATCCATGAGCCCACTAGCCTTAGCTGGGCTTATACAACTCTCCACCTAGTTGTATAAGTCGGCGTAAAGCCTGAATCTGGGCGAAATATATCTACCCCCCTGGATGCAACCAGGTGACTTTACCTTCCTGCTGTCACATACCCCCCCCCTCTTGTTTTAACCTCGGGGTTGGAACACCAGCAATCAGGCATTCATGTACTCGAGACAAAGCATCCACATTCCCCATTTGAACGCCAGGGCGATGCTTTACTGTGAAGTTGAATTCCTGGAGGGCCAGGAACCACCTATTCACTCTTCTATTTGTTTCCTTGTTTTGAGCCATCCACTTTAACGGAGCGTGATCCGTAACCATGTCAAAGTGCCTACCTAGCAGGTAGTACCGAAGGGAATCTAGAGCCCACTTCACCGCTAAACACTCCTTTTCAACGGTGGCGTAATTTACCTCATGGGACTTCAACTTCCTGCTGAGGTAAATGACTGGGTGCTCTTCCCCGTTCCAGACCTGGGACAATACTGCTCCTAACCCCACATCTGACACATCACTTTGTACGACAAAGTCTTTAGAGAAGTCGGGTGAGTACAACACTGGCTGGCTACATAAGGCTTGTTTCAAGAATTGGAATGCTGCCTCAGCCTCGGGGGTCCATTTAATCATGACCGACCCTTTCCCCTTCGTCAGGTTGGTTAGGGGCACAGCCTTAGAAGCAAAGTGGGGAATGAATCGCCGATAATACCCAGCGATTCCCAGAAAGGCTCGTACCTGCTTCTTGCTGTTGGGACGTGGCCAACTCTGGATGGCCTCGACTTTGTTGAGTTGGGGTTTTATTACTCCCCTCCCAATGGTGTACCCAAGATATTTGGCCTCCTCCTGCCCAATGGTACACTTCTTGGGGTTAGCCGTAAACCCCGCTTCCCGAACAGAGTCCAGGACTGCTTGCACTTTTGGCAGATGTGAGGCCCAATCTGTGCTATGGACAATTACGTCATCCAGGTAAGCCGCAGCATACTTCCGATGGGGCCTCAGCATCTGGTCCATTTTCCGCTGGAATGTGGCCGGCGCATTCTGTAACCCGAACGGCATTCTTTTATATTGGAACGCCCCGTCTGGGGTTACAAATGCGGTCTTCTCTTTGGCCGACTTGGCCAGGGGGATTTGCCAATACCCTTTTGTGAGGTCAAGAGTCGTCATGTATCGGGCTGTTCCCAGCCGGTCGATCAACTCATCTATACGTGGCATGGGGTAGGTGTCAAATTTTGTAACTTTGTTCAACTGACGAAAATCGTTACAAAATCGCCAGCTCCCATCCGGTTTAGGCACCAACACAATGGGACTAGACCAATCACTTTGGGACTCCTCTATCACCCCTAAGTTCAGCATTTTCTGTACTTCCTCCCGTATTGCCTCCCGTCGGGCCTCTGGGATCCGATAGGGTTTTAACTTCACCCTTTCACCGGGCGGGGTAATGATGTCATGCTCTACCCCAGATGTTTGTCCCGGCAGCTCAGAGAATACCTCCTTGTTGCGAAGCACAAACTCCTTAACCTCCTGTTGTTGGGGTTGTGACAAGGTGGCTGCTATTCCAACCTCAGGAATCACGCAACCAGTTTGAGCTGGTGACCAAGTGTCTGCGACTAGGGACTCTCTATCCCTCCAGGCTTTCAACAGATTAACGTGATAGATCTGTTCGGGCTTTCGCCTTCCTGGTTGTCTGACCTTGTAATTCACTTCGCTCACTTTTTCCATTATCTCATAGGGGCCTTGCCATTTGGCAAGGAATTTACTTTCAACCGTAGGGACAAGTACCAGTATCCTATCCCCCGGGGAAAAGGTACGGGTCTTGGCTCCACGGTTGTACACTCTCTGCTGTGCTAACTGCGCTTGGGCCAAATGTTCCTTCACGATGGGCATTACCTGTGCAATTCGGTCTTGCATCAGGGCGACATGCTCAATCACACTCCTGTGGGGAGAACTCTCACTTTCCCAAGTTTCCTTGGCAATATCCAACAGGCCTCTTGGGTGTCTCCCATACAGTAACTCAAAGGGGGAGAATCCCGTAGAGGATTGGGGCACCTCCCTAATAGCAAACATCAGATAAGGAAGTAGACAGTCCCAATCCTTTCCATCTCTAGCCACCACTTTCTTCAACATTTGTTTTAGGGTTTTGTTGAATCTTTCAACCAGCCCATCGGTTTGGGGGTGATACACAGATGTACGTAATTGCGTCACTTTGAACAATTTACACAGCTCCTTCATAACCCGGGACATAAAGGGTGTACCTTGGTCCGTAAGCAGTTCTTTACAAATACCCACCCGGCTAAACACAAGAGATAGCTCTTTGGCTATGGTTTTGGCCGAGGTATTTCGGAGAGGGATCGCTTCTGGATAACGGGTGGCATAGTCCATTATAACTAATATGTACTGGTGCCCCCTAGCGGACTTGATTATAGGCCCTACCAAATCCATGGCGATCCTCTCAAACGGGACCTCAATGATGGGTAGAGGGACCAGCGGGCTATGGAAATGTGGCATCGGGGCCGACCTCTGACACACAGGGCAGGAGGAACAATAATTTTCTATGTCCTTCATCACCCCCGGCCAATAGAATCTCTGTAATACCCTCTCTCGGGTTTTCTCTGTCCCCAGATGACCTCCAAGAATGTGCCCATGGGCCAACTCCAACACCAACTTCCTGTAAGGTTTGGGCACCACAAGCTGCTCAACGGTTTCTTCTGCCCTTTTTGCCACCCGATACAGTAGGTCCTTCTCTACGCTGAAGTATGGGTAAGTGCAGGTATTATCTGGGTTCACTAACTCGCCATCTATTTTCACTACGTTTTCCCGTGCCTTTATTAGGGCGGGGTCTTTCAACTGTTCTGTGGCAAAGTTTTCCCTGTGAACCTCAAGATCAGAAAACTCCACAGACGGTAGGTTTTCGTCTGAGGAGGTGGGCTCCTCTCCAGTTTCTTGAGTCTCCCCTGCCAATACTGATAAGGGAAATTCCGGAGAGTCCTCACCACTCTCAGGGGAGTTCTGGCTATCGCATTCCTGGTACATAGGGGCACCAGTGGGGGGCTCAGGATCATCCCACAGTTCCCAGAACTTCGGAAAATCCCTTCCCACAATGGCGTCATGCGGTAACTGAGATACTAAGCCCACTGGATGAGAGAGGGTACCTTTGGGGGTCTCGAAACACACTGTATTCACTGGATACTCTCGGGTGTCCCCATGCACACAAATAACAGCTACCTTGCTATTCCCAAAGACCTCTGTTTTAACTAACTCAGCCTTTATCAGGGTCACAAGGCTACCTGAATCCAGCAATACCACAACATTTCTACCATTAACACACATTTTGCATAAATGTTTCTCAGTTCCTCGAATGGCAGTGCATGCGACTGTCGCACACAGCGACTGACGTCTGCCCGTCAGAAAGTCACACTGCATGGGTTCCTCCACAACCGGGCAATTGGCTGCAATATGTCCCGCTTGCCGGCAGCGGTAGCAAACGATCCTTCTTGCCGCCTCTTGAGCCGCTGATTTCCCAGGCTGTTCTCGCCAAACTTGGGGTAGAGCTCCCACCCTCTCACTCTCTCCACCCTCACCCCTTGGAATCCTCTTATCCGCCCCTGGGGATGGTCTGGTCTTAGGGTGGAAAGTCCGAGTGTCTCTGGAAGAGGCCGTCAGGTTCTCTGTAGCCAAGTATTTCTCCACACGATCCACAAGACCATCGGCCGTCTCTGGGTCTCCATGGCTTACCCACTTTTGGATGGCAGTAGGAAGAGCTCTCAAAAACCGATCCATTACAACACGTTCCACAATCTTTGGTGCGGACAAAGTCTCTGGCTGTAGCCACTTTCTGCTCAGGTGAATGAGATCATACATTTGAGACCTGGGGGGTTTTCCAAGCTGGAAAGTCCAGTTATGCACACGCTGAGCCCGGACAGCCTGGGTGACACCCAGCCTTGCCAAAATTTCAGCTTTTAGCATCACATAGTCTTTTGCTTGGTTAGGCTCTAGGTCATAGTAAGCTTTCTGCGATTCACCAGTTAACAGAGGAGCCACCAGTCCAGCCCACTGCTCCTCAGGCCACTTTTCTCTTTCAGCGGTCCTTTCAAATGTGGTCAAAAATACCTCTGGATCATCCTCTCCAGTCATTTTTGTCAATAAACGACTCACCCCAAAGGACGCGGTATTAGTGGGACGGCTTTCCTCACTGGTCTGCGGACGTTGCTGCATTACTGCTTCCATTTGTTGTAGTCTCTGCTCTTGCTTCTGTAACAGGTCTATGAAGCGGGCCTCAGATTGCTGCTGGGCTTGTTGCTGAGCTGCAAGGCTCCTTTGCAAACCTGCATTTGTCTGCTGTTGATTGGCATTTGCTAGAGCCAGCTGTTTCAGTATCTCCTCCATGCTGGCTTAAAAAAAACTGCCCGCATTCTCCACCAACTGTGAGGGGGTTAGCTCGGCAGCGGGTGTGTGTGACCCCCGGGATGGGCTCCCCACACAAAACAGGCCCAGCAAACGGAGGTTGTGGTTTTCAAAATCAAAAAGGTGCGGTTTATTTTCTGTTTACAGTGACAAAACACAGCAAAGCAAAAGAAACATAAACAAAATAAATCCTGGTCAACTTGACCTCTGACTAAACATACAGGTTTCCTAACTAACAACTGGGATCAGCCTAGTGCTGTCCTAGTCCCTAAGTCCCTGGTTTTAAATGTCCAAGCAAATAGCCACACAGGCTTTGTCTCACCGCACAGGGGTTCACTCTCCCTAGACAGTCCACACAGGTCTGGTTCCAGGCATGAGCTAACATCTAATGAAGCTGGGAGTTCTTATAGAGGCCTAAATGAGCTGACAAGCTTCAGCTGGTCTCATCAACTCCCTGTCTGCACGACGCCCAGCACTCTCCCTAGAGGTATGAGTCATCCATGAGCCCACTAGCCTTAGCTGGGCTTATACAACTCTCCACCTAGTTGTATAAGTCGGCGTAAAGCCTGAATCTGGGCGAAATATATCTACCCCCCTGGATGCAACCAGGTGACTTTACCTTCCTGCTGTCACAATATATATACATATATATATCTCTTTGCAAGTCAGATTCTTCACTTGGAAATGCGATAACCCTAACTACCAAGACCTGAGGTGTGCCCTGGTCTAGCTGGTCGGTATGCCTAAAAGAGGGCATACCCTGGATAAGAGTATGAGAAACGTATATGAAATAATGAAAATTTGGGGAAACAAGAGGGTGGGAACCAGGAAGCCGAGCCGACGCGGGACCTGCCTGAAGAGGGGGGATATATATACCCCCCAGACTCCTCCTACAAATACAGGCTGGCATCTCGCCAGCCTTCCAACTTGTAGTCAGAGTCTTCATTTGGAAATGCGATAACCCTAACTACCAAGACCTGAGGTGTGCCCTGGTCTAGCTGGTCGGTACGCCTAAAAGAGGGCAAAGAACACAAAGGTAGGTGAGATATGAAAAGCTTTAATGAAACAGGTAACAACAATCAGTCCAGTAAAGTAGCGAACGCTCTGCTGACTTCCGTACGGGGTTTGTGGGGGGAACATCCTATGGATCTTAACTGGTGAATAGTACCACCAGGTCAGAATTTTAAACCAGGATTCCTGATGTTTAGCACATATCAAGGTTTTATAAGAGAACAACATAAATTCTCTCCACCTGCTTATCCGTCGGGTTCAGCCTTATATCCTGCAGTATTGACCGCGTGGGTCGTGGAGACTTTTGAGCCCATCGGAAAGTAGCATGGGCCCAATTAATCGCACGCAAAAACTGACCCAGGATGTGTATTGGAAGGGCCTGGAAGTAATAGAGCAATCAAGGCATTATGTTCATCTTGGCGATGTTACAGCGACCGAATCAAGAGAACAAGCCATGCTGCCACGGCGTGAGGCCTTTTTTAATAGCAGTTAACAGAGGAGGAAAATGAATTGGAAAAATGTCTTCTACCTTACCAGGTAGATAAATGCCCAAATATTTTATACAGGATGTGGCCCATTTAAAAGGGAATCGGTTTGAAGTAGATTACCTAACGAGGCCAGCATTGATACTCTTAACACTTCTGATTTCTGAAAATTTATCTGAAAGAAAGATACATTTTCACATGTCTTTAGTTCAGAAAGCAAGTTCGGAAGAGAGATCAATGGTTTGGACAAGAAAAACAATAGGTTATCAGCGTATGCCGCAATCTTAGGGGCTAATGCCTCGTCAAGATGAATGCTGGTAACATCTGGATTGTTTCTAACTGTTCGTAAGAAGGGTTCAAGTGTGAGAATAAAGATCAGTGGGGAAGGGGACACCCCTGCCGCATCCCAAAAGTTTATTTTTTTATTTTTTTGAGAAAAAAAGTTTTTATTGAACAATTTACATTTGGAACATAAATCTGCACGTTACAAGGCAATACTGGAGAAATGCATAAAACAAAGAAATGTGGCTTATACATATATAGGCACAGTAGATCAAAAAACTTGTTCAGATTGAACACTGGATTCAGTGACTATCAATAAGTGGAAAACCCTATGTCCACGCTATTCATGGAATTGCACGCTAGAAGGAAGTATAGTATTACGGACCATCAGTGCATGTGTCTGCGGACTCAAGCCATCGATCCCAGATTTTGTAGTACTTATCTGGACAACCTCTGTTGATGTATATGAACTTTTTGTAGGGAAGAGTGTTATTTATATCTAGTTTCCAATCGTTGAAGCTGGGGGGAGTGGGTCTCATCCACTGTCTGGCTATAATTTTTCTAGCATTAAACAATGTTTCATGCAAGAATGTTTTAGTGAATTTGTCCATCTCAGAGTCGGGGAATATCCCCAGTAAGCATTGTTTGGGGTCCAGGGTCAATGGGGATCCCATGTCATCATGGAGGAAGTCAACAATCTGCTTCCACAGACCCTGAAGGACCGGGCACGCCCAGAGTAGATGGAAGAATGTGCCCGTCGCTTGGTTACACATTGTGCACAAGGTAGAAAACTGTCGTCTAAAGCGGGCGATTCTTAGGGGGGTGAGATACGCTCGGTGCACCACGTATAACTGGGTCAGCCTGTCAGAGAGCTTGGGGGATACAGTCTTGCACGAGTCTAGTGCTTCACTCCACTCCTCATCCTCCAGTGGGCCCACCTCTCTTTCCCATCTTGGTTTTAGGCTGTAAGCTAGCGTGGTAGATGATGGGGTGAGAAGCATGACATAAAAATCAGAGATCAGCTTTCGCGGGTCCACACCCTTAACCACTGCCATAATAACATTGGGCGTAGATTGTGGCAAAGGCTGGGGAAACTGAGCTTGGGCTGCGTGACGCACCTGGAAGAATCTAAAAAGCATAGAATTGGGCAGCAGGAACTCATTTTGGAGGTCCTCAAAGTTTTTAAGTGTGCCATCGGAAATTATGTGGTGCAAATAATATATTCCATATTCGCACCATATCTCTGTGTCAGGGATCAAGAGAAACTCTGAGAGTAGTCTATTGTGCCATAAGGGGGTATAATTGTTGTGTTTAGGGGTCGTTAATGTTTTAGTGGTGATGTCCCATACGCGCCTATATTGGTACAATAGGGACCCACGGTCTCTATTGGAGTTATTCCCACTATGTCCCACTGCAATTGCAGTGAGTGGGTCAGTGGTCAGTTGTGCCCACCGTGGACAGAGGAGGGTGAGGAATCTGAGTCTGTCCGTTTTATCTATGTGGTATAGTTGAGACAGTTGGGACGCAAGGTAATAAAGATTTAAGTCAGGGAGGGCTGTTCCACCTAGGTCAGTAGGGTTCTTAAGGACTCTCCAGGCCAGCTTGTGTCTGTTGGTACCCCAAATAAATGTCTTGAGTATGGCCTCCATTGACTTGAAAAATTTCAAGGGTAAGTATACGGGTGTGTGCCAGAGTATATACAATATTTTAGGAAATAATATCATTTTAACAATGTTAATGCGGCCCCACACGCCGAGCGGTAGTCTCGCCCATACCTGGGTTCTAGACTTGATGAGATCGAAAAGGGGTTCTATGTTCAGGGATATATAGTCAGCCGGTGTTCTATTCACCAATACTCCAAGATATTTGATAGTGTTCACTCGCTGGAGTGGTAACTGTGCCTGTAGCTTGGGAGAGGGGAAACTATCCATAGGCAATATTTGAGATTTCTCCCAATTAATTTTAAGGCCAGAGAACTGACCAAAGTGTTCAATTGTATGTAACGCCTTCCGAAGCGATGTGGCAGAGTCGGCCAGGTATAGTAGCGTGTCGTCTGCGTATAAGCTAAGTTTTTCAGTCAGGGAACCAAGGCAGAGACCCTGAATCTCGGGGTCCTCTCCAATGGAGATTGCAAGGGGCTCCGCCGCCAAGGCATAGAGGAGCGGAGACAGTGGGCAGCCCTGTCTAGTGCCCCTGGATAAGTCAAATGTCTGGGAGGCCCTCCCGTTGGCCACTACTTTACCCCTGGGTGCCAGATATAATAATTGAACCCACTTAATAAATTTAGGTCCAAAACCAAAGCCACGGAGGCATCCCCAAAGGTACCGCCACTCCACTGAGTCAAAGGCCTTGGCAGTATCCAAAGCCACCACCACCCGGGACCCAACATTAGTATGTGTCGCTTGTAAGTTAATATACAATTTTCTGAGGTTGAAGGAGGTGTTACGCCCCGGCATAAATCCAGCTTGGTCAGCATGAATCAGGGTTAGAATCACTTGGTTAAGGCGTAGGGCAAGTACTTTAGCCAGAATCTTTATGTCTACCTGGAGGAGCGATATTGGTCTATAAGATTCCGGGAGGCCTGGGTCCTTGCCTGGCTTAGGTATGAGGATAATTACCGCCTCGCCCATCGATGGGGGTAAGGTGAAATTGTCAAATAGATGGTTGAAGAGGGACAATAACTTGGGGGCAAGTATCTCGATGTATTGGGCGTAAAATTCTATGGGCAACCCATCTGAACCCGGGGCCTTGGATCTGGCGAAGCTCCCAATCGCTGTGGTTATTTCGTCGAGTGTAAGAGGTGCGTCTAGCATAGCCATTTGGGCATCGTCTAGCTGTGGAAAGATGATGCCAGTAGATCTTCCAATTGAGAGTCAGTGGTAGAAACCTGGGACGTATAGAGTTGAGAAAAGAAGTCCCTAAATTTAGAAGTGACAGCCTGGGGTTCCGTAATCTTTTCCCCATTAGGACCAGTGAGGGAAATGACAGTAGGGGGTCTATCCTCACTATGTGCTAAGTAGGCCAACAGTTTACCCGCTCTCTCCCCATGTTCATACAATTTTTGTCTGGCAAAGAAAAGTTTTTTCCTGGCCGTCTCGTGTTGTAGCTGATTAACCACCCTGGTTTGTAACCTGAGTCGGGCAGCTCCATCAGGAGAGGGGTTCGACATGTATCCCTGTTCAGAGGAGGACAGATCCCGCATTGCCCCGTCCAGTATGGCTGATGAATTAGCCTTCAGCCTGTTGATAAAGGAGGTCAGAGTCAGACGTGCATGCAGTTTGAAGGCTTCCCATACTACGTCTGGGGATGCAGATCCGTCATTCTCTAAAAAGTAAGTTCTCCAACTGTTACCAAGCTCGTCATCCTCCGACAACAGGGTGAGCCAAAACGGATTCAGGCGCCACGTACGGGGCGGTTTGTCTAATGGGATGGAGAGGCTAATGAAATATGGGCTATGGTCTGAAAGTAATCTGGGGGCAAATTCAGCTCCCAGTAATCTTGGGGCAAGGGTACTAGAAATGAATATAAAATCTATACGGGACATGGTGTTATGGGTAGTTGAGAAACAGGAGTAAGCTCGAGTGAGCGAGAATTTAAAACGCCAGGTGTCAGTGAGATTAAAGGAAGAGATAAGTCGGGAGAATCTAGTGTGGGTTGGAGCTGTAGTAGATAATGGCGAGGGCGACAGTTTGTCTAATGTAGGGTTCAACGTAGCGTTAAAATCCCCCAGCCACACCGCCTAAATCGAAGGATGACGAGTCATATATAGCAAGCCCTCTGTGACTATAGTAGAATTAAATGGTGGAGGTACATAGAATGCCATCAGTAGGAAAGGTTCACCATACAATTTAACCGAAAGAAAGACATAGCGCCCCTGTGGGTCAGACTGAACATCACACAGCTCAAAATGTACCGTCTTGGCAATCAAAACTGAGACTCTGCGGGCGTGGGACGAGTGGGATGAATGATATGCCCACCCAATCCATGGCCGGCGGAGTGCCATCTGGAGCCGACCCTCAACGTGTGTCTCCACTAACACCACAATGTCGGCTCGTTGTTTTTTGAGAAATGAGAAAACTGCAGATCGCTTTACCTTGTCCCCAAGCCCACGCACATTCCAAGTGAGCAGTTTTATCGATGCCATAATTCAAACATTAAAACATATCGTGGGACAGTAGCATTACATGAATACAAGGTTTGCCATCTATGCAGTATCAATGTTAGCATGCACTTCGTTGTATTGCAGTCCATCAAGAAAAAACGAACCTCCCCCTCCCCCCTCCCCACCCTGCATCTTCCCCAACTGATGCGGGTATGTTCCCAAAACCAAAAGAAAGTAACAACCGGTAGCAGGTAAAACCAAAATATCTTGCTGTTACGTAAAAGATCTGCAGCGATCGCCTCACATGGGAGGTGTGGAAGATCCAATGCCCGCAAATAAAGAGCAACAGGCTCTTCTTGTACTGTGAACCAGAAGTACAGTGCGGGGTCGGTGGTATAGAAAGTTCTGCAGTCACATAATAAAGAGATGCGTGTTCCGGTTGCTGGGGGGCGAAAATTCGCTGTGTTAGGCATGTGGAGTGTAGGACTGATTGTGCTCCGCAATTACAGTCTCCAGGGTAGTTACATGGATCAACCAGTCAGTGGGGGCCCTGAGTATGGGATACCCCCTATGCAGGTTACAATTGAAAGAGGATTATAGCAGGGGAAGGCAAAAGGGGGTCCCAGGGGTAAGGAGCAATAGGGTATGCGCCGCGGGCAGTAGAGGGGAGACAAAAAAAGGGGGGTAACATACCAGGATTTGCAGACTCCCGCTGCGGCGTATAATGTGCCGGTGATGATGACAGGCAATCAATAGTGCTGATGAACATGCTCGGTCAGGTCACTCCGCCGCCCCTCTGGCGGGCCCCGGACGCTCCAACCAGGCAATGACTTCCTGAGGATCCTCAAAGAAGAACACACGGCCGTCCCTTTCGACTCTAAGACGAGCTGGAAATAGCATAGAGTATTTAAGATGTTGTATCCGGAGCCTCCTCTTCGCCTCCATGAAGCCTTGGCGGCGGCGCTGCACCTCGGCAGAAAAGTCGGGGAAGAGAGCGATCTTGGAGTTTCCAAGGTGGATGTTACCTTTTTCCCTGGCCATGCGCAGCGCCGCATCTCTATCTTTGTAATTCCCAAAAGTTTATTTTTACTTGCGCGGAGGGACGAGAGTAGGGGAAATTAACATTCTAACATAATGGCCTAAGCCCAACTCCTGGCAAAACTTTTAATTTAATTTTGGACTGTTGACTGTGCATTCTTGTCTGGGAGACTACCCCCCCCCCCCCCCCATTTCTTGTACAGGCATCAGAAAGTAAGGGAAAATCTTTTAAATGGAGTAGCAAACAGAAATTATAACCTGACAGAAAATGTAACTCTTCTATATTTTATGCAGATCTAATGTGGTCATAATGATCGTGTGCACAGGGTGTGCCAGGTGTGCCTGGGCACACCCTAATCACCCCGTGCTGTTTCCCGAGATCTTCTCTGAAATGTTGCATCCAAGTAGTGTGTAGCCTGCACTGCCTGTGAAACCGTTTCACATGCAGCAGCTCGTGACGCTTGCCAGAGCCTCTCAGTGTGTCAAACTGTCAGGTAAGCAACTGCTTGCAGGGAGAGAGACCAGCTGCAACAACTCAGTGGTGATGTCGGGGGTGGGCAGGACCGAACAGCTAGCAAACACCAGCCAATGGGATAGGGTCTTAGCGGGCCGTTACGTTTATGTGGCTCCGCCCCCTTTCTTAAGCAATCCAATCATTGCCTGGTGTTTGATCGATGTTCGGTCCCTACCCTCCCCCAACATCACCGCTGAGTAGTGGATGGGCGAGTTTGGGGTGGAGGAACTTGACTGGCCAGCACAGAGTCCTGTCCTCACCAGACGAGAATGGAGGAATCTTAAGACACACTTAAATTCCATTTTAAAACAGAATTATTATTTTTTGTCTGTAGGTGGCATATTAGGTCAGTGATGTCACAATCAACCACGCTCCTTTGTATATATATAAGCAGCTGCATGGTGGAAAATGCCCCGACCACAGTTGATTGGGTAGGAGTGACGGCTTGCTTTCAGGTTCAGTCTGAAACCATGCTAATTTCTACTCAAGATCTGTGAAGATTTCTGGGAAAGGAAGCAAGCCAATGCTAGACACCGTGCTCACCACATGTTTTAAAAACAAAAAAGTTAATTTTGTTGTTTTACAAAGTGATAGCTGGCATATCTACTCCACCCCAAGCATATTTTCCCACTTTACGTGCCATGGGGAGACTAACTGGCTAACGCTGGGCTCCAGGGGATAGTTGGGTGAGAAGCGCTCCGAAGGCAGCAACCTCTGTGCTCACGCGGACTCCCTCCCCCCCTGTACCTGCCCCCACCGCCCGTCAAGCAGCATTGGCCCCAGGGTCTCCTGTAGCCAACCCACGCTCCATGGTGCCTCTTCCGACCGCAGCTAGGCCCGAAACAGCTCCCCATCTGCCATAGCTCTGTCTCCCTGAACTTTCCTTCACACTGTGGTGACCTGGGGGAGGGGACAGCTCCTTTTCTTACTTACTCCCCCTCCCACTAAACTTCTCACCCAATCCTAATCCTTCTAACATCCTGTACCCTGTTTCCCTAGTCATGCCAGCCCTCCGCTCATTTCTTTTCTCTCATTTTTTTGCTACGGGCTTTTCTTTACGTGCCGTATGTTAGGGTTTAATGCATAACGAGTCTGCCACAGTAGAAATAGGATTTAGAAAGGTCTATTAGCCATCAGTAAATTGAACCCTTGCTTGATGCATCAAAAGAAGAGAAGTCTGTTTTAGGTGGAGTTGCTATTTAAATCATACCCAGCAACTGCAGTGATACTAGCATACCTTCCTGACCTTAAACCCCTATATAAGACAGTGTTCAGGGCATGTTGATGTAATGACCTTGCCACCTTTCACCTTGTGATATGTTCAGTTGTGACATGATAAAACAGGAACACAGTTGCTGTAAGGATATAGTCCCTAGGCTTTGGAAGCTGCTGCATAAACAATGCTGTCATGTTGAAGCTGGCGGATGTAACCTTTGCTCCCAAAAGACATTCTATATATAAAAGAAGAATGACAGATTCATTCCTGACTCTGCTTGCTTATCATTATCACTCTAAGTTTGTTTATGCCCTCTTGCCAGGGTGCTACCCGCTCATAGTCTGATCAGAGGAATTCACATGGCACCTATAGCATCTCCTGCATACAAACTCAGATGCTCATTTTGACTCTTTCTCGTACTCATCTCTTTGTTAATTACCCCATTTACTCCAGTTTCACCCTCACCGGCAACACAGGCTGATGCTCATCTCTCTTTTAATTATTCAATTTACTCCAGTTGCTCCCTCCCAGGCAACACAGTCATTCTTCATTATGGCAACAGGGGATCCAATCACATATGACAATTAGGCTTTCTACAAAAAAAAATCCCAAATAATCAGCAACAGTAAAGAAGTCCTTTCTCTGTCATGCTCATCTGCTCCCTCATGTATTACTGTACAGCACTTACAGTATATATTTTTGATTCCCTATGTAGAAGAAAAAATGTCTGCCATGTAATTAGGGCTATCTAGACCCAATCCTGTTTACAGTCACAATAAGGTCTCCCATTCAACCTTGCATTGTGTGAAATTTGTAGTATTGGCTTTGTCCCCTTTTTAACAGGGAACCCCAAGGCCTTTTCTTAGTATGAACAAAATTTTAAAAAAAAACTTTGTACTCTTGGTTTTCCTTGAAAAAAAACACATTGTGGTGTATAAAATATCATTATTGCCCAACTCTGGGCAAAATCTTTTTTTACCCATTCCTCCCTCTCACCCCCTCTAACCCATCCTGCAAATGTTTTATGCTTTGCTTACCTGATGTTGCCAGTTATAATCACACGAGACCCCCCCCCCCCCTCTTCCCACTTCCACCAGTGGGAACCATTATTCCAGCTCCACACTTTAACCCTCGTCAACCAGTCCTCTTTACTCTTCTTGGTCTGATGTCAGTACTCTTCTAGATCCTAAGAGGACCTTTCTGTGGGCTGGTCAATTGAAATTAACCACAGCCCCCAGGCAGTAATGTAGACACCCAGAAGACGGACCCATTCAGGAAGTAGGAGAATGCCCTGGCAACAGAATACAGAATACTTTATTAATCCCAATGGGAAATTGGGAAAATGTTATGACAAGGAAGATCACATGACTATGGCTTAAAGTGATATTAACCACTTCAGCCCCGGAAGAATTGGCTGCTGAATGACCGGAGCACTTTTTGCGATTCGGCACTGCGTCGCTTTAACTGACTATTGCGCGGTCGCTGTACCCAAACAAAATTTATGTCCTTTTTTTCCCACAAATAGAGCTTTCTTTTGTTGGTATTTGATCATCTCATCATTTATTTTCTGCGCTATAAACAAAAAAAGAGCAACAATTTTGAAAAAAACACAATATTTTGTACTTTTTGCTATAATAAATAGCCCCAATTTTTTTTTTAAAAAAAGCACATTTCTTCTCAGTTTAGGCTGATATGTATTCTTCTACATCCTTGTGTAGCACACAGACCCTTCACCCACTTGCAGTAAGGCATACCTGCTACTTTCCCGGTATCCAACTCCATATACGGAGAGGCGAGCAGTGTTAGATTTTGGGCCTTGCGGCGAATTACCTCTCCAGAGTGGATCCCTGGTCTCCGTTGTCTAGGCGAAAGTCCCTTTGTAATAAAGCCAATGTCCACACAGGTGTAAAACCTAAGCAGCAAAGTTTTATTATTTTCTTGAGGTAAAACTTGGAAGAGAGAGAGAGAGTAGAAACGACAGAGTAGGGGAAGGTTCAGGCACGCAACACTCAAAGAACACTTTTGTCGCCACTCAAGCCTGAGCGGGTATAGATCATCCGGATAGTCTCTTTAAGAGCAGTCCTAGCAGCCGGAGTGGAGCACGGATTAAAGCTTTCCTTCCCTTTTTGATAGGATGCGATCAGGAGGATTCCTCTGCCACAGGAATGATTAATGTCCCGAACCTCCACAAATAAAGATGGCGGATCCCTCTTTAGGTTAGTCTCCAGGCCTCTACAGCAGTACTGTCGCTATCTCCGCCGGGACCGATCCTCCCCTGGACTCCTTTCCTAAAGCTGGGCTCCCAAATGGTGGGCAGCCTGGGATCCCTCCGTAAGGTGTAGGCCCCAGCCAGCCGAGCCGGGCCTACCAAACAGCGATGCAGCCTCGGGCTGAAGGTGCTACGAGACTGAAGCACACACACACGCACACCCTGGCCATGAGGGCCACAAAGGTGGGGTACGCGCCACATGTCCTCCAGGACCAAGGGGTCCCCTGGAGTCCAACCCCCCGCCTGATGGCGTCTGCCCTTTAAGTACCCCCTCCCAGCAGGCACAGTGGATCGACCACGCCGACCACACCACTGCCGAGAGAGGACACCCAATAGCGCTGTGATACCTCCTGTGGTTCAACCTGAGCCCGAAGTGACAGCACCACCCCCTGGCAACAGGGAACTATACTACCAGGCAGCATCGCACCCAGAGCAGAAGCACAATTTGTTCTAATCAACAGGTCCGAGCCTAACTATTGGCTCGGACCACCCCTAAATTTACACATATTTACATAAATTGGGATGGGCGCTACACTTGTAAAAAAAACCGCAATAAGCGTATATTGATTGGTTTGCGCAAAAGTTATAGTGTCTACAAAATAGGGGATAGATTTATAGCATTTTTATTATTCGTTTTTTTCATTAGTAATGGCGGTGATCTTTGATTTTTATCGAGACTGCGACATTGCGGCGGACAGATCGGACATTTTTGCACTATTTTGGGACCATTGACATTTATACAGTGATCAGAGCTAAAAATGGCCACTGATTACTGTGTAAATGTCACTGGCAGGGAAGGGGTTCAAGGGGTTAAGTGTGTTCCCTCAGTGTGTTCTAACTGTAGAGGGGATGGGCTACCACTGACGTGACAGAGATCACTGTTCCCGATGACAGGGAGCAGTAGCTCCCTGTCATGTCACTAGGCAGAACAGGGAAATGCCTTGTTTACATAGGCACTTCTCCGTTCTACCTCTCCTCATTGCAATCGCAGGCCGCCGCACGCCTGCTATCCTGCTTTTGCGGACTGACGTATCGGTACGTCAGTTTGCGTAAGAGTGCTATTCTGCTATACTATATTGGCGTGAAACGGTCGGCAAGCGGTTAAAGGTAAAATTTTAAAATGTTAAGCTTTCTTGCACTGTGAATTAGTTTTGCAGAGCAGCCCTATCATCTTCTTCTTGGGTCCCCCACTGGCACTCCTGGCTTCTCCCCCCTGCTGAGTGCCCCCATAGCAAGCCGCTTGCTATGTGGCACTCATGCGTGCTCGCTCCTGAGCCCTGCTCTGTGTGCCCATAAGACACAAAACGGGGCTGGACTGGGGCGTAGAATGCATGAAGGTAGGCCTTTAGAATCATTGTGAAAATGCGGATTTAGAGAAGCTTTTTTTTTTTTTTAACCCAGCAATCAGAAAGAGTGGGTGGGAGGAGTGGTTATTTCTATCCTATAGATGGGCTTTGAGGTCTTCTTGTAAAGTTCACTACTGCAATGAAAAGCTGCTGCAGTGGGCTTTGTCGAAAGATGCGTCACGAAAAATACTCATATAAAAACCATTCCTAAAAATCATCCATGTAAAAAAAAAATTATACTTAATCACTGATTATAACATAAACAAAATAATGCAATGAAGGGGGTCTTCATTGCATTATTTTGTTTATGTTATAATCAGTGAATCAGTATAATTTTCCAGTCAATAATATAATGACTATCATAAAAATATATAGATTACTAATTCAAGCCCAAATTAATTTGAGTACTTTATATTCTTATTGCCATATTAAGATTTCGCAAACTAAAAGTGGCTTGTGACCATTTATATGAGCGTTTGCCCTTTGTGTCAAAGTTTATGCATTAAGGTTAAGTAGTTACTCTGGACTTCTATGTAAACTGAGATGAACTAGATTAACACAAGAGTAATGAAATTCTCATCATAACAGTGTTTCAGCTAGGGTGAGTACTGTCTTACTTCAACAATAGTAATCATTTGTCACTCTAACATAGCATCTTTTATACCCTTGAGAATCCATATGAAAGCAGAGAATTGAAAGAGTTATGCAACATCATTCAGCATTTCCACGCCTGATTTCACTTTCAGCTTAAAGGGAATCTGTCACAAAGCAACTGGGTGATTAGGCACTGATGGAAGCAGACATTCCCTGACTTAGGCCGTATACTTCAGAGGCAGTGAAGCCAAACCTATTTCCCAACTATCCGTCAGCTGCACCTCTGTAATATGACAATGTGGTTGTATGAACTGGTGTGTGGCACTGAAGTCAGCGAATGGCATCTTCCATTACAACCTAATCACACAGGTGCCTTGGGAAAGCAATTTATTTTCTTTTTTCTTTTTTTTTTAAACTCTTATATGTCTTAGTAGTTCATAAAAAATATATTATTATTTCTATTTTTGATGGGCTGTAAATATAAATGATAAGTTGTCTTGCAGTAGTAAAATATTTTTTTCATAAATATGCAAAGGTTTGAGGAACTAAATTAAATATAGTTGCTGGCTATAAGAATGTGGCCAAGTAGCATTTTTAAACGTCCTTCTGTACAGCCATACCCCACTTTTAAGTACACAATGGGACCAGAGCATGTATGTAAAACGAAAATGTACTTAAAGTGAAACAATACCTTTTTTCACTTCTAGGGTGTAGTGGGGTCTCAGTGGCTGTAGTGGGGGTCTCAGTGGCTGTAGTTGAGGTCTCAGGGGCTGTAGTGGAGGTGTCAGGGGCACACTGGAACAGGGCAGGCTATGCTCCCGGAGCTTCAGCTCCTTCTACTGCGGCTGCAAAATGTATGTACAGTACTTGTGAGGCACTTTACATACACTCGCGGGTATGTCCTTACTCGCGAGTGTATGTAAAGTGAGCGTACTTAAAGTGGGGTATGCCTGTAGTATAAAACACAGCTGTAAAAATTATCTATAAAACATGTATGAAGAGTCCTCTTTTTCTGCTCTCCCTTGGGGATTACCTTGAACCTGTCCAGTTTAATAATAGTCACTATTCGGGGGATCTGTATTATATATCCCTCTTGAGCTATGGATCTCAGCATACTGATATTCTGAATTATCACTTTGACTTCCTATATTTGGGCTTGTCGGCTGAAAAGGAAGACATTCTTCTTATATCCATTTTCTCCATATGCGACTTTTGTAGTCATATATACCGTTCATTTGGAAATTACAGTTGGTTTTACCCCGTTTCTGCTTCACCCAGCATTGCACCTTGTTTGCGTGGCTCGTATCTTTTTCTCTATTGGATGTCTGGTTTGGCCACATGCTAACCAAGAAATGAATTTGTAAGAGTGAGATCCCTTTCTTGCCTCTACAATTACTGTGTTCCTGAATTTGCGTCCTAAAGAAGCCCCAAGGCGAAACGCGTTGATGCATTTGGGTTCTCATCATTTATATGTATTCATATGTATGATTTTTAATTCTTGTATTGTCCTTGTATCCTATGTCATATATGTGATTCTCTTTTTCTATTAAACATTTATGTATTTTGTACACATCTCTATTGTTTACTGTCCAAATACAGCACAGCAAGTCACAAAATTCTGGTTAGAGCTGACTAGTTTCACACTTTCTTAGTGTTTAATCATATGAGCTATGATTAAACACTAAAAGTGTGAAACTAGTCAGCTCTAACCAGAATTTTGTGACTTGCTGTGCTGTATTTGGATTTTTTGAAGATTTTACATAATAAAGGATTTTTATTGGAGTGCTGCTGTCCAGAAGACTCGATCTTTTGTTTTGCCTGAAATTGCATTGCCTGCACCCTTGGCTGTTGGGAGGAGACAACCACCTAGAGGACACCTATACCTGAGCGGTTTTTGTTTTTGTTCGTCTATTGTTTACTGTGCCGCTGTATTATTTACGAATGTTGGCAATGTGAGTGCTATTTCTCTATTTATGTATGAAGAGTCAGATGCTTGTTGGAGGGGTGTGGACATAGGGGCACATTCCTGCACATTTGGTGGGAATGCCCCATCTTACAACCCTACTAGCAAGACATTAGATCCCAAATCAAAGCAATCCTGGACATTGATTTTTCTTACTGCCCGCTGGAGTTACTGCTTCATGTCCCCACCATTTCACTCAGTCACCACTCTAAGTCAGTGCTACCCCACCTTCTAAATGCAGCCAGATGGGTAATTCCGGTTTTCTGGAAGAAATCGCAAATTCCTACTCGGGCAGACTGGATTTGCCTAGTGAATGATATGGCTGCGGAGGAATGGATGGCGACATGTAAGGACTGCCATGATATTTTTTATGGTATATGGGCCACATGGATGCATTACACCAATAAAGCCGCATCAGGCTCTCAGGTGGCTCCATCTAACTCAACTCCCGCACCAGACACAGTCAGGTGTAACTGAAGCCTTAGACCCCTAGGTGTCATTGATTGTCTTAGATGGACCAGCCCCTGGCCTTTGTACTCATTCACAGCTATCCGGACTTGTCATTTCGTAAAGTGCTACTTTGTTCCCTTTATTTTTCCCTATCTGTTAACTTTCCTCTTGCATTCCCCTTCCTGCCTTTCCCTTCCTCACATCTTCACCTATACACTCTGGTCTTAAGTCCACGTTAAATGTTTTGGGTCACAATTGGATTTGGAAAGTGTTGGGCTATTTGGGGCAATATATTGTTGTCAGTATTCATCAGTTGTAGCACGGTTGTGCTGTTTTATTTGCCTTGATACCCCTTATTTAGTCACTATAATGTGTACCGCAACTGTTACCTACTTGGACTTGTTTTATTTCCATATGTTCTTAGTACGTCTATTTTGTGATCTTTGTATACCAAATGATGAAAACCATAAATAAAGATTACATTAAAAACAAAAACATGTATGAAGAACTAATATCTATCTGTTAAAAATAACTAATATAAAAATAAAATGTAAAATGCATGTTTGAAATGAAGTACTCATATGTTTCTGCACTGAATAAATTTAAATAAGTAGAGAACATGTTACTACATGTTGATATATGAGGTTTGATTTTTGTGGGGAAATATGCATAGAATTACTAAAATCAATTACTGAAATGCAGAGAAAAATATGTTTGTGTTAAAACTGTTGTAGATGAATAATAAATAAGGAAGGAATTTATCATTCAGAAATATCATGGATGCTCAGATGTGTGAAAAGATGGCGGGGGACAAGTATTATATATGCTTGGTGGTGGTGAGGATGTGTGCTTGGAAAGCCATGGGTGGTCCGTTTGGGAGGGGGTATTTCACAGGTACTCTGGTTGTGGCTGAAGGGAAAACGCCTTCATCAAATTAACAAATACCCTAATATAAAAAAAATCTTGTTACTACTTATGTTTTGAAGGCTCTCTAAAATTAAATTACAAGCTGGTACAGTGCCTTGAACAAGTATTCAAACGTAAATGTATTTTATTGATATTTTATGTGATAGACCAACACAAAGTGGCACATAATTGCGAAAGTTGAAGGAAAAGGATAAATGGTTTTCTAAATTTTTTACAAATAAATATGTGAAAAGCGTGGCATGCATTTGTATATGGTCCCCTTTACTCTGATACCCTTAACTAAAATCTAGTGGAACCAATTGTCTTCAGAAATCACCTAATTAGTAAATAGGGTCCACCCGTGTGTAATTTAATCTCAGTATAATTACAGCTGTTCTGTGAAGCCATCAGAGGTTTGTTGGAGAACCTTAGTGAACAAAGAGCATCATAAAGGCCAAGGAACACACCAGACAGGTCAGGGATAAAGTTGTGGAGAAATTTAAAGCAGGGTTAGGTTATGAAAAAATATCCCAAGCTTTGAACATCTCACGGGGCACTGTTCAATCCATCATCCGAAAATGAAAAGAGTATGGCACAACTGCAAGCCTGCCAAGACATGGCCGTTCACCTAACTGACAGGTCAGGCAAAGAGAGCATTAATCAGACAAGCAGCCAAGAGGCCCTTGGTAACTCTGGAGGAGTTGCAGAGATCCAAAGCTTAGGTGGGAGAATCTATACACAGGACAACTATTAGTCCTGCACTCCACAAATCTGGCCTTTATGGAAGACTGGCAAGAAGAAAGCCATTGTTGAAAGAAAGCCATAAAAAGTCCCATTTGCAGTTTGTAAGAAGCCATGTAGGGGACACAGCAAACATGTGGAAGAAGGTGCTCTGGTCAGGTGAGACCAAAATTGAACTTTTTGGCCTAAAAGCAAAACGCTATGTGTGGCGTAAACTAACACGGTACATCACCTTGAACACACCACCCCCACTGTGAAACATGGTGATGTCATGTTGTGGGGATGCCTTTCTTTAGCAGGAAAAGGGAAGTTGGCCAGAGTTGATGGGAAGATGGATAGAGCCAAATACAGGACAATCTTAGAAGAAAACCTGTTAGAGTAAAAAAAATTGAAAACCATTTATCATTTTCCTTCCACTTCACAATTATGTGCTACTTTGTGTTGGTCTATCACAAATTATCCCAATAAAATACATTTATGTTTTTGGTTGTAACATGACAAAATGTGGAAAATGTCAAGGGGTATGAATACTTTTTCAAGGCACTGTATATGCAAAACAGATTTACTGACACCCGTACATAAATATATAAAGGTTTTGGGGACTTATTAGAACTAATTATACAATTATCAGAAGAATGCCATCAAGTGCTACACAGCTAGTTAATTATTTAACACATTTTTGCACAGACATTGGTAGTTTTACTTTATATTTGTGAATGTTATCACAAGATTCTTCATTTAGTAACTTTTTTGTTTTTAAGTTTAGTAGTCCTTAAGGTTACGAGTATACATTAGGTGTTGAGAGGACTGAAACTGAAACAAACTCTATACTTGAAAAGTACAAGTGGTGGATGATCACTCTACACCTTATGTTTAGATCCCTTTTATGTTTTTAGCAGCCATGGAGTGTTGAGATAAGAAACTGAGTTGGATAACTTTACTATGGCCTCTTGTCAGCACTGGCTTGAAGAAGGACAAAGCCTTTTGTAACGGCTGCCTACAGTGATTTGCTTGGATGTCAGAAGTGCAAATGATTCCAGGGAGCTTTTCAGGGATAAAAGTTTGTCTTAAGCTGCCCAGAGATATGAAATGACAGTTGACCGAACCAGCAGTTTTTGGCAAGATGGGGCAAAATTTCATGTCATGGGGTCAGGCAGACACCTGTTAACCAACCAGACTAGGGGGAACATTGAGCAGACAAATTAGAAAACGCCCCTAGATATGGGGTACCAGTAAGCTGTTATTATACATTGAATAAAAATGAAAAAGCACATGGCGAAGCTAAGAATTCCTGTTTATGGACACCAAATTCAGATGTTTGAAGGTGGTCAAATTGTGCCTGCATTCCCTTTGAAGCATTTATGAGTTGTAGATGCTTTCTTGCTATGATGGCAGCATGGTAAGCATTTTTGAAAACCCATGACCCAGATAAGCCTATAAATGTAACCATTGCTATTTGGGTATCTAGTATATACTTCCTGCAATGGCTAGCAAAAGAGCCATACTGTAGCAGTCAATCACATCTGAGGAAAGGTTGGTATTCAGCATATTTATGCTCTATTCCTCCTAATATATTCCAGCATAGAAAGTGGATATGATGAAATTTAGACTACAGAATAAATTGTAATCACTCAGAAGCCTGAGATTAATCCTATGTTGACAAATGCCTCATTGAAGCACATTATAGCTAATGTATTACAAATTAGCAAAAGGTTAATCTCAAAATACTGTGTAGCGCACCCACCTCAGCCTTTACCTGCTTTTCTTATAGTTGGCTCCTTCGCAGGAAAGACTGAGGCACACCACACCACAAGCCCGTACCCTCCTGGATGGGGAGGTTGAGCGGTGTTAGTTTCTCGGGCCTGCCTGCAGCCAGTGTTTGAAAACCTCCAGAGCTGACCTAGTTTCTGGGGTAGCCAGAAACAAGTCCTTAGTTCTCCCCAGTAAGCAACTGTCCACACCAACTGAAAAGTCCAACTTCTTATTTATTCTTAAGAGCAATAAATAGTCTCTTTGAGAGCAGACAGGTTCAGACAAACACGGGTCAGATAAGGTGGGAGGAGGTCCAGGCACAATCTTAATTTAAGGTTTCTCCTGTTCTGGTTTGCACGAACAGGCTTGGCGCATGGTCCCTGCCACGGACCATGAGGTTGGTCACTGCCACTGACCTGATGAATAGTTGCAAGTCACTTCCACTAACCTGGTGTGCGTAGAGTCACTGCCACTATGACATAAAGAACCAGCACTTCCTTCTTTGAGTAACTTTTTAGGATAAGAACATCCCTCCAGAGAGTTACCAGAGGCCCCCTCTGTCACCACGACTCTGCGCTGGGTCTTCAGAAAGGGTCACCTCCCTGGCCTCCTTGATCCTGGATACGGGTCCCCTCGCAAGGGAGATCCCTGGGAGCCTCGATCCTTAGCGGACCCCAGCCGAAGGTTGCTGGGTTCCAGGCCCTCGCCAAAGTACCTCACCCCAGACTGAAGGTGTCTGGGATGGAAACAGCAGCTCCGTTTCCGGGCCTAGGGCACCCGGAGACAACACACTCGCCCAGGCCTCCGGGCCTAGGGCACCCGGAGGCGACACACACACCCAGGCCTGAGGTGCCTGGGCGCAGAACCAACGACCGAACCCCTCAGGAAGTTGGCCGCCCCCTTTTATATCCTCTCCCGTCAGGCACAGCAGGTTCCCCGCCCCGCTGTACTGCTGCTAAGAGCGGACAAGAAAAGGCACAACCCTGTACCACGGTTCAACCCGGGCCCATGGCAACAACGCCACCTATAGGCCCCAGGGAACTGCACATCAGTACTATCTCCCAGGGACAGAAATGGTCCATGAAACCTAACAATTAGTGCATCTGAGCCTAGTTACCACTCAGATGCTCCCCCTAAATATGACTCCCTGCTACAACTGAATGAATGAATGATTAAAAATCTCAGGCCTAAAACAAACATTCTTTGATTGACAACATTTCCAAATCTTGCCAGGGGATATTTTGACCAAAGTATTTAACTTTGAAGTACAGATTTCAGGTCCGCTAATGTGGCACACTGTAAATGATACAATAGCTAAGACCTTTTATTGCATGACAATTTCAATGTGACAAAGATTTGCAACTAGTATTGCATAGGTAGCATGTGTTACATGATAATATAGAATTTATTAGCTGCAATATAATACATTTGCTAAAGGCTTTGGATTTGAGTTAGGAGTTTCAGTTCAGATTGAAGTTTAGGTTCAAGTCAGGAATTAGCTTTAAAGGTTAGGTTCAAATCAAAGCTACATACTTCTAGAATAGGGTTGGCTCTTACCATAATGTGCCAGTATGCAAAGACTATTTGCATATTATGGCACACTTGCCTCCCAAAACACTCCCCTTCAGCAATGCAACAGCCACATTTTCCTTTGTTGCTCTGTTGCCCCCTGACATCTTCTCCCAGTCTTCTTCTGTGTCTGGAGTTTTCAGCCATCTTGACTGGCTGGACCAGACTTAACTCCTGTGCATGTGCATGGGAGTTGCTTTATCCTGACTCCCAAAGCATGCTGAGATTGTACATGGAACTGTGCATGCTTATAATCCCACTTTATCCATAACAATGGCTTTGAATTGGGCCTTAGCTCAGTCCGATAATCAAATATTGAGATATCTGCTATCTCAGATTACATACTTGAGGCCTATCCAAATTGAAAAAATGCTTTTGAGTAAATTTGTACTTTGCTCAGGCAGGAAAAAGTAAAAGATTTACCTAAAAATCACATGCTTTTTCATACTAGGTACAGTGCCTTGAAAAAGTATTCATACCCCATGTAAATGTATTTTATTGGGATTCTATGTGATAGACCAACACAAGTGGCACATAATTGTAAAGTGGAAGGAAAATGATAAATGGTTTTAATTTTTTTTTTTACAAATAATTATGTGAAAAGTGTGGCGTGCATTTACTCTTATACCCCTAACTAAAATCTAGTGGAACCAATTGCCTTCAGAAGTCACCTAATTAGTAAATAGAGTCCACCTGTGTGTAATTTAATCTCAGTATAAATACAGCTGTCCTGTGAAGCCCTCTGAGGTTTGTTAGAGAACCTTAGTGAACAAACAGCATCATGATGGCCAAGGAACACACCAGACAGGTCAGAGATAAAGTTGTGGAAAAGTTAAAGGGAGAGTTAGGTTCTAAAAATTATCCCAAGCTTTTAACATCTCACGGAGCAATTTTCAATCCATCATCCGAAAATGGAAAGAGTATGGCACAACTAAAAACCTACCAAGACATGGCCATCCACCTACACTGACAGGCCAGGCAAGGAGAACATTAATCAGAGAAGCATCCAGGAGGCCCATGGTAACTCTGGAGGAGCTGCAGAAATCAACAGCTCAGGCTGGAGAATCTGTCCACAGGACAACTATTAGTCATGCAGTCCACAAATCTGTCCTTAATGGAAGAGTGAGAAGAAGTGAGCTATTGATGAAAGAAAGCCATAAGAAGTCCCATTTGCAGTTTGTGAGAAGCCACGTGGGGGACACAACAAACATATGGAAGAAGGTGCTCTGGTCAGATGAGACGAAAATTGAAATTGAAAATTGAACTAACATTGCACATCACCCTGAACACACCATCCCCATCGTGAAACATGGTGGTGACAGCATCGTGTTGTGGGAATGCTTTTCTTCAGCAGGGACAGGGAAGCTGTAAAAAAAAAATTAAAACCATTTATCATTTTCCTTCCACTTCACAATTATGTGTCACTTTGTGTTGGTCTATCACATAAAATCCCAATAAAATAAGTTTTTGGTTGTAACATGACAAAATGTGGAAAATTTCAAGGGGTATGAACACTTTTTCAAGGCACTGTATATCATTTTACTCAGCCAGCGAAAGTAGAGGTGGAGTAGAAATGGAAGTTAAGTATCAGAAGCTGGGGGTGGAGTTTTAGGTGATTTTAAGTGAACCTGGTACTATGCCCTGCATTGGCAGGGTACAGGTTCACTATAAACTAGCCTATAGGTGTGTTACCTTTCTGGATATATCTGAAGTATAATGTTTGAACATAATTGAAGCTGTACCCTGGGGAAAAGAAAAACTCACCTTTGCAGTGTGGCTCCACCGCACTGCAAGAGGTAAATGCTCATTTATGGGTTACAGTACAGTACAGAACAAGGACTTTCACATAGGCCAGCCATAATTAATATAGTAGGTCCCATACATGTCTTTTCCCTTTTTCAAGATGACGTCGGACAGGAAGTGATGTTCCGAACTTGTCCTTACCCCGTAAATGAATTTGTCATGCACCTGGGCTTTTCCTATGTACCTGGGCTATATAAATCACTGCTCCTTTATGCCTGCAAAACCTTTATTAAAATAAAAATGTAATTTAATTTATTAAAAAAATGTATACTCCCGATGATGCATGTGTGCGAGAAACAGCTGTAAAAGTTTATTACTATACAAGGCCTGAGGTCCTGGCCACCACTCTGTTTCAGATTGGCGGCACTTGATGTAAGTGCAAGCTTACTATTTTACACATGACGTTTTGCATTTGAGGTCCTGCCTCCACTATGCCTGGTTGGATTGGTGTTTTTTTTTTATGTAAGTGATATTGGCACAATTGTTTTATATGTTTGTGTAGCGATACCCTCAGTTTAAGAGGGCTGCTTGTTTGATTTGGGCCTTGTAGTGCACCGCTGTCAACCCCTGGCAATCGGCTCTAACCTCTCGTGGCACAGTTAGGACAGGGGAAAGGTGGTATAACTGTACTATATCTATACTGTTAAAGCAGAGGTTCACCCAAAATGGAACCTCTGCATTTCGGAACCCTCCCCCCCTCCGGTGTCACATTTGACACCTTTCAGGGGGGAGGGGGTGCAGATACCTGTATAAAACAGGTATTTGCACCACTTCTGGGAGCAGACTCCAGCGGGAGCCCCCCCCCCCTTCGCGTCACCCCACCGCTGTGAGCTGGGAAACACTCGGCTCCCAGGACACAGCGGGAACCTGTTAGAACGTGACTCGCGCATGCACAGTAGGGAACCGGGCAGTGAAGCTGCAGCGCTTCACTTCCCGATTCCCTCACCGAGGATGGCGGCGGGGGAAGCCGAGAGCCGAGCAGTAGCTCGGATTTGGCTGCCGACATCGCGGGCGACCTGGACAGGTAAGTGTCCATTTTTTAAAAGTTAGCAGCTGCTGTATTTGTAGCTGCTGGCTTTTAAAAAAAAAAAATTCCTGGTGAACCTCCATTTTAACTATAACTTTTTACTATTGGTAAAAGTATAAAAGGTAATTAGTATACAGTGTCTCATGCAGATCCCTGCAATATAGGTGTACACATCAAAAAGGTATAACATTCAGCAATGCAATGACAGTATAATAACCCCGCTGCAGCTATCCTCCCTCGTGGGCAAGAAAAACAAAATGGCGCCCAGCAATGTCCTATTGCTAATGTCCTAATGTCCAGTGAGGCCTGAATATTAGTTGGGGTATAGTTTGTTGAAGAATCTTCGCTAGCAAAACTCGGTGGTGCACATAAAGAACAAACTGTAATCCAAAAGGGTAGCGATGATCGCTAACTTGGTAAAGCTGGAGAGACTAATAAACTCAGTTCAGCAGACAGTCTCCCCAGAATATAACTGTAATCACTGATGGGCCTAAGCAAAGTTAATAGGCAAACAAAATTAATCAGATGCGGTTCTGAGCTGGCGCTCTCTCACCCGACCGGAACGATTCCTGTCCGGTACCTCCACTACTGTGAGTTGCTTCACAGTGCCCACGATGCCTGGGTCTTCGGTCCTCCAGGAGATGGTGGCACCTCAGGTGGATCGGATGCTCCGCAGGCTCCACGGTGAAGCGGAAGGCTCCCTGGAACAAAAGCAAGGCCCAGGCTTCAGGCCTTGCACGCACAGCAGGTCAGTGCAGGGATCCTTTTGTAGGGAGGGCAGCGTCCAAAGAGAAAGAGAGAGGCTCCTCCTCTCCCCTTTTAAAGTCCACCTCAGCAGTCCTTGCGTGGGGAAATGCACCCTGGGTGCCTCAAAGCGTGCTGGGAACTGTAGTCTGTGGGTGAAAACGATACCCCGCTACATTTGTTTTTATGCTGGTTCACCAATAAATACTGCAACATAAGATTTTTTTCTTCTTTGTCATTGGTGACTTTTTATTACGAATGGGATATGCTAAACAGTTTTTACCGTGAGAAATAAAACTTCCTGGTCATGATCCATGCACTTGGATACATTCTGAAGAGGGTGATGTTTGCTGTTCTGTTCATTAGACAGCAACTACTGTATATCTGGTGAGTGCGTTTTTCTGACATTGGTGGAGGTCGCACTGGGTGATCACCTGAATCATATCACTTGATACTTCTTCAAAAGAACTGTTCTATGTTTGATTCTTTTGAATATTTTCAATGTTGGGCTCACTATCATAACACTTCTGCCGCATACACACGACCGTTTTTCACGACGTTAAAAATGCCATTTTGAAAATTGGGCATTAAAAACGATCGTGTGTAGGCTCCAGAGCATTTTTAACGACGTGAAAAATGGCCTAAAAAAATGAGAACCTGCTCTATTTTTTAACGTTGTTTTTTCCAACGACGTGAAAAACGGTAGTGTGTATGCTTTTACGACTTGAAAAAAAAACACGCATGCTCAGAATCACGTATGAGACGGGAGCGCTCGTTCTGGTAAAACTAGCTTTCGTAATGGAGATAGCACATTCGTCACGCTGTAACGAACTGAAAAGCACAAGGCTGAAAAGCGCGAATCACCGCTCAACAAACTTTACTAACATGAAGGGTGGCGCCATTCGAATGGAACTTCCCCTTTATAGTGCCGTTGTACGTCACTGCGCTTTGCTCGAGCGTTTTTTTCATGAACGTGTGTGTATGCAAGACAGGCTTGAGAGGAAACAAGAAAAATCACGTTGAGAAAAACGTCATTTTTTAAAATTACATTAAAAACGGTTGCGTGTACGCGGCATTCAGGTGTTTTGGGTTTTTTGATATTGTGCTGAGCGCTGCAATTTTCCATGATTGCAGGAAAGAGATTTGCTCCGTGGCCGGCCTTAACGTATTCTTCGCTGCTCTGGCAGCTGGCGCTCTCCTCTTCTCCCTGACTACCTGGCTTGTGGGTGGTCTCTTGGTATACTCACATACAATAAATTGTACAATGCAGTACCTAAAAAACATCAGAGATCACACCACCAGGCTTTTGGGCAGTCCATATAATGGATAGAGGTCAGAGGGAGGAATCAGTGATAACTGTGACAGACATTTTAAGTGTGATAATCCATGACAGGAGAGCTAATTATGTCCTATCTTCTTATAAAGTTTATTTAAAACTTTTTTTTAGAGTTATAGGGTTGCTTTAAGTGCAATAATCAATGACAAGCTAATAGATTAGCCAACAGAGAAATTCACTTGGTTGCTATAAGGGTTAACACAATTTCAATGTTACTCATTGCCTTATTCTAATATGAGTCATTTCTCAGATTTTATTTATAACTTACGACCATCATTTAGATTGTACTAATTGTTTTCTTTACACTTTTATCTGTAATTGATGGTGCCACACCTTAATTTTAGGGAATATGCCATCCATAATGCCAATAGTTTTTATAAGCAAAAGTATCCTGTTTTTCCTTGGGGTTTACTCTACCAAATCCATTATTAATCTTTGGCACAATCACCATCATTACATACTTGTCAATAAACACAGCTTTCACAAGCAGAAACAGAGGTAATCATGGTACAGATGGGTGAGGCTGGTGTGCATATAATGATGTACATGTATTTTTTGTTTAGACTTTGGATAATTTACCTTTGCATATCCATCATTTCTTTATTTTAGACTATGACCATTGAGCAGCAGTCCAAACATTTGAGGAGTATATTATGATTTTATTGTTTTTTTTTTACTGGAGGAATAGAAGTAAGCTCATTCACACAGGGGCGGCACGACTTGTCCCGCGACTGTGCTGGGCGATCTGCAGACGACTTCAAAGGAGACTTCCAAAATGACTTCTGTATTGAAGACAATGGAAGTCGCCTTGAAGTCGTCTTGAAGTAGTACAGGAACCTTTTTCTAAGTCAGAGCAACTTCAGTCGCTCCGCTTAGAACGGTTCCATTGTACAGAATGGGACGCGACTTGTCAGGCGGCTGAGACGCCTGACAAGTCGCTCCTGTGTGAATGGGGTCTAAAGAAAAGGAAAAACTGAGCCAGAAGCAAATGTTGTAAAAAATATATAGTGCTTTCTTACTTTATAGTTTTAAAGTGTAACTAAAGAAATTTTTTTTTTTTTTTTTGTTTGGATACAGTGAAGAGGGATTAGAACTCCTGTTAGTTTGCTATCTGTGCCCTTATTAGGGAGTATCACCCTCTCTTTTTGTCCTGTTTACCGTTATCATGTGAAAAAAAAAATCTAACATTTTGGGTTGACATGAGAACAGGAATAAAGAAGAAATCTTCCAATGGGGACACTAGTTCTGGTGATCCTTGTGATCCTTGTGACACTCTGGGACTCTCTCACTTTGGAGGTATTTCCTCTTATCTCCTGTTTTTACTATGGGTCAGAGAGGGATAGGAAATATCCCCAATGGGACATGGACGGAAAAAAAAAACATATCTAAAACCAAGAACAAAATTTTAATATATTGTAGTTTACCAATGTGTTGGGTGTATTTATTTTCTTTTTTTCAGACCTTTTTCCTTTATTTTTACCTGCTGATCCTGCCAATGACACACATCCTCTCCTTGGGTGATGATGCCATCCTAGCCTGCTCTCCTGATATTTAGTACAAATACCTCCCCTTTCCCTCATCTCCATAACACAGAGGCAAGTGTTTTATAGTTCATAGAAGAGAACCAGGAAGATTGGTAACATTGTTTGGGATTTCTGTCTAGTGCACAAAAGTTACAAGGAAAATAAATATCTAGCTGTAGAGGCAGATATTTTGGTGCACATGCAGAAAATAAATCAAATAGTGTTTAAGTTAAGTAAAATGTAAACAATAATATAAATCCTGCTCGGGAACAGGGAGGGTATATATTCTATTAACCACTTGCCTACCGCCGTATTGTAAAATGATGGCGGCAGTAACCCTCCCTCCCTCCGGGCGGACGTCATATGACGTCTTTGTCTTCCCGGCATTGTCGCGCGCGCTCGCCGCATCACTGTGGTCCCGATGCGCGTGGTCAGCGGTCGCCGGGCACCCGCGATTGCTCTTTACAGAGCAGGGACGTGGATCTATGTATGTAAACACACAGATCCACATCCTGTCAGGGGAGAGGAGAACTGATCGTATGTTCCTTTTATATAGGAACAACAATCGGTCTCCTCCTCTCATCAGTCCCCTCCCCCCACAGTTAGAATGACTCCCTAGGACACACATTTAACCCCTTGATCGCCCCTAGTGTTAACCCCTTCCCTGCCAGTCACATTTATACAGTAATTAGTGCATTTTTATAGCACTGATGGTTGTATAAATGTGAATGGTCCCAAAATAGTGTCAAAAGTGTCCGATATGTCCGCTGCAATGTCACAGTCACGATAAAAATCGCAGATCGCCGCCATTAGTAGTAAAAAAAAAAAATTACGTAAATCTATCCCCTATTTTGTAGATAACTTTTGCGCAAACCAATCAATATACGCTTATTGAGATTATTTTTACCAAAAATATGTAGAAGAATATATATCGGCCTAGACTGAGAATTGTTTTTTTTTTTTTTTAAATTGGGATATTTATTATAGCAAAAAGTAAAACATGTGTTTTTTTCAAAATTGTCACTCTTTCTTTTGTTTATAGCGCAAAAAATAAAAAAACGCAGAGGTGATCAAATACCACCAAAAGAAAGCTCTATTCATGGGGAAAAAAATGATCAAAATTTAATTTGGGTACAACGTCGCATGACCGCACAATTGTCATTCAAATTGTGACAGCGCTGAAAGCTGAAAATTGGCCTGGGCAGGAAGGGGGTAAAAATGCCCGGTATTGAAGTGGTTAATCAATGGTAGGTAAGAGAGAATATAATGGGGTACCACATTCCATTAATGTAATGTATAGCGATATCTAGTTTTAAATAGTGGACTTTTGAGGTACCCAAGGAGTACAACGAAAACATTTTATACAAAAAATGATTATATTCTTTTCTTTACGTATGTCACATAAAACATTATATTAACATACGTATATGCTATAAAAATGTTCCACTACATATCAAAACCTCAATAAGGATCCCCTTAACCAGTAGCTCACATCATTTTAACTTGAGGTTTTAAAGCCTGCATTCTAGTCTTGCATTGAGATCGTTAAGGGAATCCCCAGTTTTCTCCTACATAAACAAAAAATGTTGCAGCGCTAATAAATGAATCCATACATAATGAATAAGAATGCAAAATAAAAAACATAATAATAAAGTCCCAATAAAATCAAGTGAATGAATGGAAAAAAAGTCCATATAGGGAAGTTTGAAAAAACATCATATATGTGTAATCCAGCAGTCACCAACGTGCTCCACCACCCAGTGTAAGATGGATTCTTACCGGAATGACAGGACTCTATAACGGAATCAAACACGCTCAATTAATAGATCCTCAGCAATTACGCCAATATGAATCCTCCAGGAACAGATGCTGTTCAGTAGTTCAAATAGATGTGGGACACGTTTTTAACAAAATAAAACTCCAAATATATTTAAAAAACAATTAGAATCAACTGCTTTTTGTACAATACATGGATCTACTGACTCGCTGAGAGCATGGCTAAGATCTCAAAGGCGACATCAGTCCATATTAGAGGGTTCCCCCCATTGGGTGTGTACAGGGGGACATCAAAGGAATTACTGTGGGTCGGGATGGGTGAATAGAACTAGACTATATATATATATATATATATATATATATATATATATATATAGCCTTAAGTCTGAGTTCATGGGTATCCATCATTAAAGAGGAACTGCAGTCTGCTCACACAATTTGTAATTAAAAAATCTTTGTCATTCTGAAGCTTCCCTCCAACCACTTTGCACATTTTTTTTTTTTATATACTGTGATTCTGTACTTGACAAATATGCTGCAGAAATCTCCCTCCACTGAGTCTGGCTGCATCCATTTTAACTGTGGGCAGCTGAAGCTGCTGCCTGTTCACTTCCTGGATTTACACAGACATACAGAGGTACACCTCCAGCTCTGCAGCCCTGCAGCTCTCATTGGCCCTTTTATGACTCATCCCCCTTCCCTTCCTGGCAAACTCTCACAAGAGAGAGAGCTGTGCATGATGCCATAAGCCTAGGCTAAAGACCAGACAAGAAACAGGAAGTGAGCTGTATAAGGTATTTACTAGCAGAAAAAAAAAAATGTTTTACTATCCAAAGTTAAAACAAGGGCAGAAGATTTAATAGATGGAAAGTTGAAAAAATTACTATAGTTCCACTTTAAGGAGGTTTTGGTATAAAGTAAATTGTAGCATTATGCTGTTTTTATGTGACAGACATAAATAAAATATTTTTTTTTGTAAAAAATGTTTTAGCTGTAATCCTTGGATACCTCAAAAGTCCATTGTTTAACCACTTCAGCTTTAAGAGATTTTACCCCCTTAATGACCAGGTCATTTTTTTTTGATATTCAGCACTGCGTTACTTTAACTGCCGATTGTGCAGTCATGCAACGCTGCACCCAAGCAAAATTTATACCATTTTTTTCCCCACAAATTTAGAGCTTTGTTCTTTTGGTGGTATTTGATCACCACTGGGTTTTTTAATTTTTGCGATATAAATGTAAAAAGACCAAAAATTTTGAAAAATAAAAATAAAAATAAATTTTACTTTATGCTATAAAACATTGGCAATAAAAAAAAATTAAATCAAATGTTTTCATAAATGTTGGCCAAAATCTATTCTGTTACATGTGATTTTTTTTTATAAAAACAAATCACAATAGGTGTATATTGATTGGTTTGTGTGAAAGTTATAGTGCCTAAAAACTGTGGTATATACCAGTGATGGCGAACCTTGGCACCCCAGATGTTTTGGGACTATATTTCCCATGATGCTAATGCACTCTGCAATTTATTTGAGCATCATGGGAAATGTAGTTCCAAAACATCTGGGGTGCCAAGGTTTGCTATCACTTTTAATGGCAGCAATCAATGACTTACAACGGGACTGCGATATTAAGGAGGACAATTTGACACCAACTGACGCTGGGGGGAACTGTCTAACTGCCGCTGACATTACCAGTGCCATTATTACAGTAATCAGTGCTAATAATATACACTGCACTAATGACACTGGCTGGGAAGGACTTAACATCTAGGGCAGTGGTTCTCAACCTGGGGGTCGGGACCCCCTCGGGGGTCAAATGTTGATTTGCCAGGGGTCACTGAATCCTGGGCTGTTCCTGAAGTCCGCACTGCTCTCCGTCCAGCAGGGCTGTCCCTTGAGCCTGTGGCTGCCCAGCTGGGCTTTTACTGGAGCCCACGGCCATACCCTCTCAACCTCTTTGCAGCCGCCCATTCAGTTCATGGCATGCCCTATCTCCTGATTTTGACATGGGTGTCACTGCTGCGAGACACCACAAAGTTGGAGACACAGTGAAGCCGGAGACACAGTGAGTAACACTACCTGTGATTATAGTTGCCATTAAAAGTCCCCACTACAGTTCTCAGATCAGCAGATGACCTTGATCAAGAGCACATAAGTTGGCTGATCAGAACTCCCCCAGCACTGCCACTGACCTACCCCCCACCAGAACTGCCACTCATCCCAGATCTGCCACTCATCCCATTCCCTCCACCCCCCCACCAAGGAGTAAAGCCCCGTACACACGATCGGTTTGACTGATGAAAACCGTCCGATGGATGGTTTTCATCAGACCAACCGATCGTGTATGGTACCCATCGGTCTTTTTTCCATCGGTTGTAAAAAATAGAACTTGTTTTAAAATTTTCCGATGGATAAAAAACCGATGGGAATTTCCGATCGTCTATGGGCAAGTCCATCGGTTAAAAAAACCCACGCATGCTCAGAATCAAGTCGACGCATGCTCAGAAGCATTAAACTTAATTTTTCTCGGCTCATCGGAGTGTTTTACGTCACCGCGTTTGGAACAGTCGGTTTTTTGACTGATGGTGTGTGGCCAAGACTGATGAAAAACAGTTTCATCGGATTTCCGATGGACAAATCCATCGGACGAAAATCCATAGGTTATCCGATCGTGTGTACGGGGCTTAAGAGAAAGAATAAAAATAGAGAATACATCGAAGGGAGAGGAAAGGGGGGGGGGGGACAAAAAAAAGGGAGAGAAAGAATAAGAGAAAGAACAAGAAAGACGGCTAGAGAGAGGGATGGGGAAAAAAACAAGAAATTAGAATACAGGGAGATAAAAGGGAAAGAAAGGAGAAGAAAAGAGAAAGAGTGCTACATCCTAAAATGTACCATAAGGGGTTTTAACACTGTGCGAGTGGAAGGGACTAAGGGAACGCTAAATGTCCGTGAGTTAGGGGGCGCAAATTACCGGTACTTGTCTTGCCTTGGGTGCTGACAACCCACGTTACGAAAATAATTTTACTGTTAGGGGTCCCCACAACTTGGGAAATTTTATTAAGGGGTCACGGCACTAGAAAGGTTGAGAACCACTGATCTAGGGAGATCATGGGGTTAAATATATGCCTAACTATGTGTAACGTGTGTACAGTGTGCTGCTTTTCACTAATGATCTCTCAATTTCATATTCCTGCTTTGCAGGGATGAGAAACTGACAGATCCCTCCCTGTGTACAGAGCTCTGTATTGAATTTCAACACAGAGCTCTCAGCTGTGAATGTACACATCCAATCAGCACATCTGTGAATCATTGGCTGGGATTTGCTGACAGGCTCCTGCTGTGTACAATTAAAGTGGAAGACAGCTGTGGTTGCGCCTTAAACCCGGAAGTGGGCGGCGATGTACCAGTACATCGATTTGCCTATACCGGCCGCCCATCCGCAGTTCTATGCAGGTGGATGGCAAGTGGTGAATAATAGATTTCTCTGAACATTGAATTGATATATATATATATATGTAGCACCCCTTTACTTTTCAGGGGTGTTATGCGCCTAGATTTAGGGGTTGGTCTGAGCTGGTAGTCAGGCTCGGACCGCTGTTATTGTTAGGTATTTGCTTCTGCCTATGTGATGCAGCCTGGTGTATGGTTCCCTGTGGCCTGTAGGTGGCACTGCCATATCAGGTCAGGGTTGAGCCATGGGTGGTATTACTACGCCTTAGGGTGTCCTCTCTCGGCAGCGGTACAGTGGGCGTGGTCGGCCTGCTGTGCATGCCGGGAGAGGGTACATAAGGGGCAGACGCCAATTTTGGGGGTTGTGTTGAGATTGGTGGAGTGGAGGAGCCGGAGGGGTGAGCCCCTCAGCGGGTGCGATGACTGGCCTAGGAGTCTCGGGCACCTTTGGCCAGAGGCTGCAGCGTTCCAGGTAGGCCCAGTACCTTTAACTGGGTCTACAATTCAGCCATTGGAGTCCCAGGGTGCCCAGGTGAGGGTACCCGCTCTGACCGAGAGGAAACCAGGGGAGGATCGGTCCCACTGAGGAGATGAGTGATGGAAGATCGCTGTCTCGGGAGAGGCCTTGTGACCTATCAGAGGGAAGGATTCTTTACTCCGGAAAGCTAACCTGTAGAGTGCCCATTGGCATTGTCCTGTTCTTTAAATTCTACAGAGGTTAGAGGATCTCCTGGACCTGTCCCTGGAGGTGATAGGGTGACAGAACTGTTTGAGCTCCACACCGGCTGCTAGGACTGTGAGAGGACTATCCGGGTGAGCTTAACCCACTCGGGATCGAGTGGCGATGAAGTTACTAGTTGCGCCTGGACCTAATCCCTCACACTTATTCTTTCTTTCATCCGTCTGTCTCTGTCTACTACGCAGCAAATAGAAAATAAACTCTCTGTTGGAGTTAAAGTGTTTCTGGACATTGGCCTTCTTTAGGGGGAGAAACATAGACTTGTCCCCATACGCTGGGGATGAGAACCAGTGGAAGGAGGTGACTCGCTGCAGGACCCAAAATTTGTGAACACTGCTTAACCTCTTCAAACAGGAGAGTACGGGCATATAACACGGTGTGCCTTGACTTGCAAGTGAGCCAGGCAGGAAAAAGGTTTGTGTGCTACGTATATATATATATATATATATATATATATACAGTATATCGGGGGTATTCCAAATGTTTTTTAGTTTGTATACTCTAGGAGTGTTACATTTATATGTGATTTTGCATGTTACGTCTTGTCATGTTTTTGTTTCTAAAGGAAACATTAATAAAAAATATATAATAAATAAGAATGCTATGATATGATGGTGAGTCATTTTTTATGGGCTGCTAATAAATGCTGGGATTTGTGTGATTTGGGTAGGCATCATTTTTAGTATGTGAACCAGAAATGCCTAAACTAATCTGAATAATTGTCAGGATAATAATTAAAAACATGAATCCTGTCGCACAACAGCTATAATTTGTTGGTTGGTCAGTCACTCTTTTCTGGGTTACTAATCCTGAGATTTGTGTGATTTGATCACCCATCTACTTTAGTAGGTGAACTAAAAAAGTTTAAACCTATCTCAGTCTTTGACTGAAAATAAATCAACACAAATATCCTGTGGCTGAGGTACAGTACAGTAAGAATGCTTGAATTTATTAGGAGGTCAGACACTAATTTCTGGTCTAGTAATCTTGGTATTTGTAGGATGCGGGCTGCCATCTTCTTTAGGAAGTTAACCAGAAAGCCTAAACTAAACTCAATAATTTACTCAAAACTATATATATTGGGGCATTGTATAAATGGTATAATTAATTTGGTGGTCAGTCACTTCTCGACAAAGTACTACTATTTATACATATTAAGACTCTAGAGATTTAGCCAGATCAAACAAAATTGATGTTGATATAGTTCTACTCAATGTTGAATGTGTTGGTTTCAAAGAAAATTTTTAATTTCTAAGGAAACCATGTCCTCCTCAAAATATATAGTGCCTTGAAAAAGTATTCGTACCCCTTGAAATGTTACAACCAAAAACGTAGACATATTGTATTGGGATTTTATGTGATAGACCAACACAAAGTAGCACATAATTGTGAAGTGGAAGGAAAATGATAAATGGTTTTCCAAAATTGTTATAAATAAATATGTGGTGCGCATTTGTATGCAGCCCCCCCTGAGTCAATACTTTGTAGAACCACCTTTCACTGCAATTACAGCTGCAAGTCTTTTTGGGTATGTCTCTACCAGCTTTGCACATCTGGAGAGTGACATCTTTGCCCATTCTTCTTTGCAAAATAGCTCCAGCTCTGTCAGACTGCATGGAGAGCAATTTCCAAGTCTTGCCACAGATTCTCAATTTGATTTAGGTCTGGACTTTGACTGGGCCATTCCAGCACATGCTTTGCTCTAAACCATTCCATTGTAGCTCTGGTTGTATTTAGGGTCTGTTGTTTAGGTTCGTCGTCTTGGTGGAAGGTGAACCTCTGCCACAGTTATAAGTCTTTTGCAAACTCTAACAGGTTTTCTTCTAAGATTGCCCTGTATTTGGCTCCATCCATCTTCCCATCAACTCTGAACAACTTCCCTGTCCCTGCAGAGGAAAAACATCCCCACAACATGATGCTGCTACCACCATGTTTCACAGTGGTGTGCTAAGGATGACGTGCAATGCAGTGGCGGCTGGTGCTCAAATTTTTTGGGGGGGGGCGCAAACAAACTGAAAAAAAAAATCATCAATTGCCGCCACTGTGCCCATTAAACGCAGCCACTGTGCCCAAACGCCACTAGTTTGTCCCCAAATGCAGCCAGGTTCCCCCCCATATGCAGCCAGTTTCTCCCCCATAATTCAGCCAGTTTCTCCCCCATAATGCAGCCAGTTTCTCCCCCATAATGCAGCCAGTTTCTCCCCCATAATACAGCCAGTTTCTCCCCCATAATGCAGCCAGTTTCTCCCCATAATGCAGCCAGTTTCTCCCCATAATGCAGCCAGTTTCTCCCCATAATGCAGCCAGTTTCCCCCCATAATGCAGCCAGTTTCTCCCCCATAATGCAGCCAGTTTGTCCTCGTAATACAGCCAGTTTGTCCCCTATATGCAGCCAGTTTTTCCCCCAAATGCAGCCAGTTTCTCCCCCAAATGCAGCCAGTTTCTCCCCCATATGCAGCCAGTTTCTCCCCCATATGCAGCCAGTTTCTCCCCCATAATGCAGCCAGTTTCTCCGTTTCTCCCCCATAATGCAGCCAGTTTCTCCCCCATAATGCAGCCAGTTTCTCCCCCATAATACAGCCAGTTTCTCCCCATAATGCAGCCAGTTTCTCTCCCATAATACAGCCAGTTTCTCCCCCATAATACAGCCAGTTTCTCCCCATAATGCCGCCAGTTTCTCCCCATAATGCAGCCAGTTTCTCCCCCATAATGCAGCCAGTTTCTCCTCGTAATGCAGCCAGTTTCCCCCCATAATGCAGCCAGTTTCTCCTCGTAATGCAGCCAGTTTGTCCTCGTAATACAGCCAGTTTGTCCCCTATATGCAGCCAGTTTGTCCCCCAAATGCAGCCAGTTTCTCCCCCATATGCAGCCAGTTTCTCCCCCATAATGCAGCCAGTTTCTCCCCCATAATGCAGCCAGTTTCTCCCCCATAATGCAGCCAGTTTGTCCTCATAATACAGCCAGTTTGTCCTCATAATACAGCCAGTTTGTCCCCTATATGCAGCCAGTTTCTCCCCCAAATGCAGCCAGTTTGTCCCCTATATGCAGCCAGTTTGTCCCCTATATGCAGCCAGTTTGTCCCCTATATGCAGCCAGTTTCTCCCCCAAATGCAGCCAGTTTGTCCCCAATATACAGGCAGTTTCTCCCCCATAATGCAGCCAGTTTCTCCCCCATATGCAGCCAGTTTCCCCCCATAATGCAGCCAGTTTCTCCCCCATAATGCAGCCAGTTTCTCCCCCATAATGCAGCCAGTTTGTCCTCATAATACAGCCAGTTTGTCCCCTATATGCAGCCAGTTTGTCCCCTATATGCAGCCAGTTTGTCCCCCATATGCAGCCAGTTTGTCCCCCATATGCAGCCAGTTTGTCCCCTATATGCAGCCAGTTTGTCCCCTATATGCATTCAGTTTGTCCCCAATATACAGCCAGTTTCTCCCCCAAATGCAGCCAGTTTCTCCCCCAATATACAGCCAGTTTCTCCCCCAATATACAGCCAGTTTCTCCCCCATAATGCAGCCAGTTTCTCCCCCATAATGCAGCCAGTTTGTCCCCCATATGCAGCCAGTTTCTCCCCCATAATGCAGCCAGTTTGTCCCCCATATGCAGCCAGTTTCTCCCCTATATGCAGCCAGTTTCTCCCCTATATGCAGCCAGTTTCTCCCCTATATGCAGCCAGTTTCTCCCCCAATATACAGCCAGTTTCTCCCCCAAATGCAGCCAGTTTCTCCACCCAATATACAGCCAGTTTCTCACCCAATATACAGCCAGTTTCTCCCCTGTATGCAGCCAGTTTCTCCCCCATAATGCAGCCAGTTTCTCCCCCATATGCAGCCAGTTTCTCCCCCATAATGCAGCCAGTTTGTCCTCATAATACAGCCAGTTTGTCCCCCCCAGCCCTGCACTTACCTTCCTCAAGTCAGCGCTGTCTTTCTTCCGTCCTCGATGTCTTCTCCCGCCCTCGATGTCACTTCAGCCAATCAGGTTACCGGTAACCAGACCCGGTGAACCTGATTGGCCAGGGAACGCACCCCTGTGCGTCCTCTCATTAGGTATTTAGAAGCTGATTACAGCCCTCAGGCTGTAGTCGGGAAGCCTATCAGAGCCTGTTTCCAATTAACGTTTTTTTTTTTATTATTTATATGAAGCAGTTCACAGGTCATAAGAATACAGAGATACCAAAAGATCAAAAAAAAGAGATAATGGACATATGCCAATAGACAGCAGCCTATGTCATACAAGAAGCAAACATAGTGGGGCAAGGGCCCGTGGGCCGGGAGATGCAAATAGGAAATGGAAGGGCCCACCCCGTCAGTGGCAAAGTCTACAAACATAATACAATGGGCAGTATCAAACAGTGAGGAGCACCAACACGACTGCATCAGTATTCTGCAACATTAAATAAAAAATAAAAAAAAGTAAAAGTTCAGAGGGGAGGAAAAAGAAAAAAGGGGGGGGGAGAGAAGAAAGAGAGAAAAGGAGGGAGAGAAATTAAGAGAAGGGACAGTGAAGAGAAGGTCTAAGTTACCACGTCTGCTCCCACGCCCGCTCCCGGGATGTCCTCCTGCCGGCGCCACTCCCTCCAGACCTCATCATGGTCCTTTTGCCTATCACGTATCCTGGCCGTCATCCTCTCCATGAGTTCCACGTCTTTGATCCTGGAGTACAGGGCCTCCTGGGACGGGGTACGGTCCTTTTCCAGTTGAGAGCCACTAGGCATCTGGCTGCCGTCAAAATATGTCTAAGTTGTTTTTTGTAGGGTTTGGCAACTTTAGGCTGCTCAAGGCCCAGCAAAAACAGTTTGGGTGTCAAGGGAATTGGTACCTCAAGGAGACTGGTCAGTAGTTGTTGTGTGGATTGCCAGAACGGGACCAAGAGGGGACAGGACCAGTACACGTGGAAGAGAGAGCCTCTGTCCTGCAGGCAGCGCCAGCAGCGATCGGATGTGGAGGGGTAAATTTTATGGAGTATATCTGGGGTCTGGTACCAAAAATCTTGTATGAGTTTTCCCTGTACAGGGTGCACAGGGAGCTTTTAGCAGCTTGCCTCCAGACGGCCTGCCATGCCTCCTCCGACAGCACCTCTCCCAGCTCTCTCTCCCATCGCAGCATGTAGGCATGTTTCCCGTGAGCCGGGATGTTAAACTCATTCAAAATCTGGTACAAAATCTGGTACATGTCCGTGATCTGTCCCCTCCTGTGACGTCCCTCCAGAACAATACGTTCAAACGTGGAGGGGGGCGAGAATTGAAGTTGTGGGGCTATGGTCTGGGCGAAATGCCTGATCTGCAGGTAACTATAGAACGCCTGTCGTGGCAGGTCGTGTTTGGTTTGGAGCTCCAAGAATGTCAGCAGCCTACGGGATCTTGGGTCAACTAGATGGCCGAAGTGGAATAAGTTCCGCGAGGCCCAGGGCCAGGACATCTGGTGGGTTAGGCTGTCTGGTATTTTAGGGTTGCAGATGAAAGAGTTCATCAGTGAATATTTTGACATGAGGTCTGTTTCACGGGACAGCTTGCGCCAGAGCCCTCGAAGCAAGGACATGGAGCCTAATAGGCGAACGGGGTCCACCTTCATGTCTGCATCCCAGAGGAGGCTGTTGGGGTGTACTGGGGCTAACCAAATCTTCTCCACCTCCGTCCATTTATTGTAGGACCTCTGGGGAAACCAGGAGACAACCGCACGGAGCTGGGCTGCTTGGTAGTAGCGGACAAAGTTAGGGAACGCCAGACCCCCCTCCCTACGTGATGCCATCATGACCGAGCACGGTATCCTGTGCTTTTTATAGTTCCAGACATACCGGAGGATATCACTCTGGAGCTTGCGTAGCTGGGCGTATGAGATAGGGATAGGTAACGTCTGAAATAGATATAGGAGCTTGGGGAGAATGACCATTTTGATGGACGTTATTCGTCCCAAGAGGGAAATACGATGAGCTTTCCATTTTTGAAGGAGCTCTCTGATTGTTTGATACAATGGGGGGAAGTTGGCTTGGTAAAGGGAGCTAAAGGATGGGGTCAGACGGACCCCCAGATATCTAAGAGAGGACTCTTCCCACTTATAGGGAAAGTTCAACTTTAACTGATGGACCCCCTCTACCGGGATGTTAACTGGGAGGGCCATGGACTTCGACGCGTTCGTTTTATACCCCGAAAGCAACCCGTATTTATCTAATTCAGCGTGGAGGTTAGGCAGGGATATCTCGGGGCGAGTTAGGGTAAGGATGATATCATCCGCGAATAGGGAAATTTTAAATTCCTTCCCCCTCACCGAAACGCCCTTGATGTCCGGATTCCCCCTGATGGTCGCTGCCAGGGGCTCCACACACAGGGCAAAGAGCAATGGCGAGAGCGGGCAGCCCTGGCGTGTACCATTAGCTATTGAGAAGGAGGGGGATGAGGCAAAGGGGGTTTTGACTTAGGAAGTGGGATTTGTGTAGAGGTGTTGCACCGCCTGCAGGAACGGGCCCCTGAAACCCATATGTCGCAGGGTGGCTAACATAAAGGGCCAACTTAAGCGATCGAAGGCCTTCTCCGCGTCAAGACTGAGGATCAGGGCTTCTACTTTATCTCTGTTAGCAACATCTATCAAGTCAATGACCTTCCTTGTGTTGTCTCCTGCCTGACGTAGGGGGACAAATCCCACCTGATCCAGATGTATCAGGGAGGGGAGGATAACATTCAGCCTGATCGATAGAAGTTTAGTGAAAATCTTCAGGTCTGAATTCAGTAGGGCTATAGGCCTGTAACTGGCGCATGAGGCAGGGTCCTTATCCGGCTTCGGAATGAGGGTCAAAAAGGAACCCTGCATGTCACTCGGAATGGGAGTCTGTTGGAGAAAGGCGTTAAATAACCTGGTCATATGGGGACTCAAGAGAGGCAAGAAGGTTTTATAGTATTCGTACGGCAACCCGTCCGGGCCAGGGGACTTATGGGCTGGTAGGTCTTTAACAGTCGCCGCTAGTTCCTCCGCCGAAATTGGGGCGTTAAGGTCCCGTATGTCTTCCTCGCGGAGTCGGGGTAGTCCCGCCTATTCTAGGTATTGAGTCATCCGATCTGTCAAATCGGGTGAGGGGGGATAGTGTGGGATCTCTGCTTTGTTGTAGAGGTCTGCGTAAAAGTCAGCGAAGGTATTTGCTATGTCCTGGGGGTGGGTGATCAGGTCGCCCCCTCTGTTCCGTATTTGTGAAGGGGTAGATGCTAGTGCCCGATCTGTCAATTTCCGAGCCAAGAGTGATTGCGCCTTGTTGCCTTTATTGTAGTAAAGCTGTTTTAGGCGTATCAACGCCTTTTCCACTTGGCCCATCGCAAGGTCTCGAAGCGTCATGCGAACCCGCACTATACGACGTAGGAGTGAGGTGGTCGGCGAGCGCGGGAGTTGGGCCTCAAGGTCCCTCAGTTGTTTTTCTGCCAGCAGTCTAGCTGCGTTGGCATCCCTCTTCATTGCTGAGGAGAGAGCCAAGCATCGTCCCCGCAGAACAGCCTTGTGGGCAGCCCACAGTATGGAGGGGGTGACGTCCGGAGTGTCGTTTTCGACAAAGTAGTGCCGTAGGGTGGTCTCTAACTCAACTTTCGAGGGGGTGTGCTGTAGAAGGAAGGTGTTCATCCTCCAGTTGTAGGGTCGGCATAGGGGGGTGTCTAGGTTTAGTGAGAGCGTGATGGGGGCATGATCGGACCAGGAGATGGGTAGTATGCGCGCCGATTCCGTGATACGCAGTGTGTTATTATTCACGAAGAAATAGTCTATGCGCGAGTGGGTGCGGTGGGGGGCTGAGTAGAACGTGTATTGGTGGTCTCCCGGGTGAAGGGCCCTCCAGGCATCGAACCAGGCGTGTCTCCTGGTAAGCTGTCGAAACATCTTTGAGTCTCTGAGGGTACGGGGTTGTGGTGCACGGGGGCTTGCCACTAGGCGGTCGTGGGTTGCGGAGTGGGCCAGGTTAAAGTCTCCCCCGATCACCAGGAAGCCATGGGGCTCTCGGGAGAGGCGGGCTTGAACCCTGCTGAGGAAGCGGTTTTGTCGCGTATTCGGGGCATATACGACGCAGAGGGTAATGGCCTGTGTCCGCCAGAGACCTCGAAGTATGAGAAAGTGTCCCTGTGGATCCAGGTAGGAGGAGGAGCAAGTAAAGGGGGTTCCCTTCCTAAACAGGATGGCGACGCCCGCCCGCTTATGCTGGCCGAAGGCCTGGAATACTTGAGGGAAGTGCCTAGAAGCAAACGTGAAGGAGTCCCCCTTGTTAAAGTGCGTTTCCTGCACCATAATAATGTCCGCCCCTGACTGCCTAAACTCCCGGAGCGCCAAATGTCTTTTTTTGTTGGAGTTAAGTCCGTGTACGTTCAGTGAGAAAATCCTAGCCATTGTACAGTGAGGGGTGTGCTATAGCGGTACTTATCTGGTGAGGCTGATGTTTCGACCAGGCTGAGGAGGGCGGCGTCCACACGAGGAGGGCCAGGAGCCAATGGGGCCGGGAAGCAGACTGCGGAAGAGAAAGACAGAGAAATCTACAAAAAAGGGGAAAAAAGAGGATAAGAACAGTAATAACAAACAAATCAAACATTTCGCAAATAGGCACTAATAGACCGAGGGGTCACAGGGCCTTAACCAGTTCCGATTGGACTCCCCGACTGGGGGTCAAAAAAAAAAAAAAAAAACTCAGGTCGGGGAGACTCGGATGGACCAAGGTCCAAGAAGGAATTAACTGGTGGTAAAACCACGGGGGGGTCTGTAACCGTGAAGTCAACCAACTAGGGAGGGCTGAACCAACACAGCCCGGGCATCAAAACCAAAAACAAAGCAAGGGCCATCGGGGGGATAGTCACATAAAGAAGGCTTGTAGTCGTCCATGAGCACTGAGTGGCTCTCAGCATTGCCTGGCCAGGCAGAGAGAGGAACATGGGCAGATTAACTGGGTGCCTTATGTTTGGGTGATTTGCGCAGGGGCTCCCGTCCTCTGGAGCGCTTGGTCGGCAGGACCTTTTGCCATACTACCGGAGGTGGGGGGGGGGTGGCCACCAAATCCCAGTCCGGCAGTTGGGGGACGGAGATCCCCAAGGCGTCACAGAAGGAGTCCAGATCCTCTGGGTAGCGTAGGGCAGCAGATTTTCCTTGATGCTGGGCGCTCAAGCTGAAGGGAAAGCCCCATCTGTAAGGAATGTTGTTTTCTTGCAATGAGCGCAGCAGCGGTTGCAGGAGCCTGCGCTTCTGGAGCGTGATCCATGATAGGTCTGGGTAGATCTGCACTTGGGAGTTGTCAAAGACCAGATTGCGGATAGAGCGTGCTTTACGCATAATGTCCTCTTTCAGCGGGTATGATTGTAGACGGCAAATAATGTCTCTTGGTTTAGAGGGAGGGCCTTTTGGGCGAAGGGCTCTGTGGGCTCTGTCCATACCGATATGTGTATCCGCTGGGGCTCCCAAGAGGTTGTTGAACATCACCTGTAGCGTGGTCTGTAGATCTTCGGCTTCCTCTGACTCGGGTAGGCCTCGCACTCGGATATTGTTCCTGCGCCCCCTATTGTCCAGGTCCTCCACCTGGCGTTGCATGTCGCGTAGCATGAGACGGTGGTCCGAGCCCTGGATTTGGGTGCGATGGACCGCCAGCTTGGTCTCCTGTATCTCTTCCTCCGCCATTTCCACCCTGTCCGCTAAGTGTTTGAGGCCTGCTTGTATGGTCTGAATTTCTGTTCGGCAGGTGGCCTTTACATCTGCTATTAATTGTTTAAAGTCCTCCTTAGTGGGAATTGCTTGAAAATATGAATGCCAGGAGGGGTATCCCCCTCCGTCCTGATCCCAGGGTGGGTGAGTGTACGGGGGGTGTAGGTGATGAGCCCCAGCAGGGTCCCCCAGAGCCTGGGCAGCATGCTGCACAGACGGCGGATCCCAAGGCTCAGACCATGAAGCAGCGTGAGGGGCGCTCGGGGTGGGTGCAGGGGAGTCCGGCCTTGAAGATGGAGGCCTGGTCTGTGCCATCTGGGCCCCGGAGAGGGGTGACGGAGCCGTTAGGTGACCCTCGGTGCGGCTGCTGTCCCCCAAGCGGGAAGGCCTCTGGGCCTTTGGCAGCGCCAGATCCCCCCCGAAGGTGGGGGAGGGCCTCCTGTCCCCCCCAAGCCCCGGGGCCCCCGATTGATGTACGGGGCTCGGGAGCGCCGGAAAGTCATGTGAGTCCCCCAGGGGGGAAGGGGAGAGAGAGCCAGCGTCCTGCGGTTCCCATTCCGGGGCTGTTCTCAGCAGCCTGGGGAGGGCCTCGGTACACTGCGTGTACTGCGATGGAGGCTGAGCTGCGGCCTTCTCTCCGCACGGAGCAGGTGGGACGTGTGTGGGGGGTTGGCGGGCACTCACCGCTTGTGAAGGCTCAGCGGAACTCGGTGCCTGGGAAGAGGATGCAGGCAGATCCTGAGGCTGGTGGCGATTCTGCGGGGAAGGCGGTGTGGAGGCTCTGTGATGGTGTGCCTCGGCGTCTGGCGCCATTTTGCTGTGTCCGCCCGGCGGCATGTCAGGGAGCCTGAAATAGTCCCTGAAGGACGCGGAAGCCCCCGGCGGCGGCAGGGATGATCCCCTGGCTGAGGAGGAGCGGGTAGTGCGAGTCAGGCTCATGGATGGGTGGATTTTCCCCCGATATTAGGCCTAATAGCTGCGGGCTGGAGGAGAGCTCTCAGGCTGAGCGTCCGTCCAGGTCGGCTTCCGGTCACGCCCCCGATAGGCACTTCTAAAGGCCAATCAGACGCTGTGACTCAGATGGCCGGCGCTCAAGGGGCCGGCCATCTGAATAGTGGGCGGCAGCAATACATAGGTTCATGCAATGCATGAACCTATGTATTGTTGTGGTGAGTGACGGCCGGGCGCAGAAGCGAGCGGTAGCGGCGCTTCTGCGCCCACTATGGTCGCGCCGCCATGTGTAAAAAAAAGACATAAAAAAAAAAAAAAAAAACTCTTAAAGGGCCCGTTTTTTTTTTGTTTTTGTTTTTTTTGGTGACCACAGGAGGGGGGGGGGGGGCGGCACCCGGGCACCCCCTATGGACGGGCCGCCACTGGTGCAATGTTAGTTTTCCGCCACACAGCGTTTTGCTTTTAGGCCAGAGCACCTTCTTTCACATGTTTGCTGTGTCCCCCACATGGCTTCTTGCAGACTACAAATGGGACTTCTTATGGCTTTCTTTCAACAATGGCTTTCTTCTTGTCACTAAAGACCAGATTTGTGGAGTACACAACTAATAGTTGTCCTGGGGACAGATTCTCCCACCTGAGCTGTGGATCTCTGCAGCTCCTCCAGAGTTACCATGGGCCTCTTGGCTGCTTCTCTGATTAATGCTCTCTTTGCCCGGCTTGTCAGTTTAGGTGAACGGCCATGTCATGGCAGGCTTGCAGTTGTGCCATACTCTTTTCATTTTCAGATGATGGATTGAACAGTGCTCCTTGAGATGTTCAAAGCTTTTTTATAACCTAACCCTGCTTTAAATTTCTCCACAACTTAATCCCTGACCTGTCTGGTGTGTTCCTTGGCCTTCGTGATGCTTTTTGTTCACTAAGGTTCTCTAACAAACCTCTGATGACTTCACAGAACAGCTGTATTTTTGATACTGAGATTAAATCACAATTGGTTCCACTAGATTTTATTTAGGGGTATAAGAGTAAACGGGGCTGAATACAAATGCACCACACCCTTTTCACATATTTATTTGTAAAAAAAAAAAAAAAAACATTTATAATTTTCCTTCCACTTCACAATTATGTGCCACTTTGTGTTGGTCTATCACATAAAATATCAATAAAATACATTTACGTTTTTGGTTGTAACATGACAAAATGTGAAATATTTCAAGGGCTACAAATACTTTTTCAAGGAACTGTAAATGATGATTTAGTTGAGAATGAGGAACTCACTGTTAAGAAACGTATGGCATTTGTTAACTGTCTTTCTTGCTGCTTTAGGATTTTGTATGACCATAGTTTTAAGTCTGCAGCATGAACTTTAGGCAGCGCATAAAGTATTCTAACTCTTCCTTCAAATTGGAAAGTGAAAATATACAGATTAAAGCAGAACGTAAGTCCCAGTGTAAAAAAATGTGAGCAGGCAGGTTTTTATTGTAAAAGAGAAATGCACATCAGCTATAAAATGTCCCTACCTGCCTGCTTGCCATCTTGCCGGCACTGGAAACTGAACTGCGCATGTGCAGCTCAGCTTACAGTGACAGGGCTGTTTCTGAGTGCCAGGCCTCCTGCACATACGCAGGGTTGATGCCCTCCCCCACCAGCCAATGAAGAGGCCCAAAGACAGGCATTCAGAAGTGCAGGACTGTTGGACAGGTAAGAATGGAGACTTTAGTTCTGCTTTAAAGAGGAAGTAAACCCTTGTATATATATATATTTTTTAAAATAACCTGCAAGAGAAAGGCATAATGAGCTAGTATGCACAGCATACTAGCTCATTATGTGTCACTTACCTGAGATCGAAGCCCTCGAAGTCCGCCTCGGTCCCGTCCACCGCTACCGCCATGTCCCCTCGTTTTCTGTTTTCGCCGCTCCTTGGCCGGAGCGGCGATGACGTCACTCCCGTGCATGCGCGCGGGAGCCGTCAAATCCGTCATTGCCGGATTTATGAATGGAAGCTCTCAGTGAGCCTGCGTCGTTATCTACGGCGCGCATGCGCCGTAGACAACGGTGCATTCTTAATGACAAATATCTCCTAAACCATGTAGGTTTTGGAGATATTGCAAACACCTACAGGTAAGCCTTAATCTAGGCTTACCTGTAGGTGTTTGTTGTCAAAGTGGGTTTACAACCACTTTAAGGTCTTTAATTACACTGCTACTTCTAGAATTTTTTTATTTCACTGAATACTGGGAGGGAGAGCAGCTAAATATTAGTTAATACTGACATCTTCGTTAAATGTGCCCATTCTACTTCACTTCCACTACAGAGATGTGGTGAAAGTCTACATAAATAATGTCAACATCTTGAAGACTGGGAAATACAATGATTTCAGCTCTGCACCAATGGTCATCCTCCTCATGCTTTGTGAGACTTGATTGACCACGAATTACTGGTCATCCTCATCATACTTAGTGGCACAAAAGCTTGATTGATTAATGTGTATGTCATTTTTCTGTCATCTCTTCACTGTTGTATACAGCTTGCTTCTTGTTCACTGGGCACAAATATGTAGACATCAGAAGAATCATTTGTCTGATTATATTTACATAATACTATTATGAATACAGTGCAAATTACTGATTTCTTTTGTGTTCACTTGTGGCATCAGAAATAAAGGCAGTATTGTTGGGTTGGATGCCCGATTGTAGTTGTGTTATGTTGAGGAACACCAGAGCAGCACAGAAGACCAGGGAGAGTACCAAAATAGTCAGGGAACAAGCCAGATGTGCCATTGCACAAACACTCATGCCGCGTACACACAACCGTTTTTAATGTCATGGGAAAAAAATCATTTTTCTCAATGTGATTCTTCTCAAGCCTGTCTTGCATACACACTATCGTAAAAAAAAAAAATGCTCGCGCAAAGCGCGGTGACGTACAACACATACGACAACACATACGACAGCACTATAAAGAGGAAGTTCCATTCGGATGGCGCCACCCTTTGGGCTGCTTTTGCTGATTTCGTGTTACCACGTGTTAGTAAAAGTTTGGTGTTAGACGATTCGCGCTTTTCAGTCTCTGTGCTTTTCAGTCCGTTACAGCGTGACGAATGTGCTATCTCCATTAGGAACGCTAGTTTTACCAGAACAAGCGCTCCCATGTCATAACTTGCTTCTGAGCATGCGCATTTTTTTCCCGTCATTAAAGCGTACACACGGCCGTTTTTCACGACGTGAAAAACGACGACGTGAAAAACGACGAGAAAAAATAGAGCATGTTCTAAGTTTTTAATGGACATTTTTCTCGTCGAGAAAAATGCTTTGGAGCCTACACACGATCGTTTTTAATGACCAATTTAAAAAATTGAATTTTTCTCGTCATGAAAAACGGTCGTGTGTACGCGGCATTACACACTCCTGTGTCTCCTATCTCCTTTCCTGAAAACGCCTGTTCAGGGGAAGAGCGTTGGGTTCTGTGACATCATCACGCACGCTGGTCAGGCTCGCAGCGGCGCTGAGCATACTAATATTGTTTGTTTGTTCCTACTGAGATGTGAGTGCATTATCATTTAAATAAATAATTTTTTAAGCTTTATTGCACCATGAGACTTCTCTTTTACCTTATTTGGGTATTGCCTATGGAGCAGAGTGTTGGTTAAAGAGAGAGATACCCTTTGGTATTACCATGTTGGAGCTGGTTTCCTGGACCCTCAAGCCTCGTACACACGACCGAGTTTCTCGTCGTTAAAAACACGTTGTTTTTCTCTACGAGATTCTTATCAACCTTGACGAATTTCTCGTCAAGCTTTCCATGCTGTAAACTTTGGGGGTTATAGCTCCACGGGACTAAGTGCATAAACCGTTGTACCTTGAGCAGAAAGGCTTTTATTCATGAACAAACCAAAAGAAACAAGCTTGATTCAGCACACAGAAAATATCAAAACAAAGTCCGGCTTGTCTTCAGCACAAGTATAAATCAAAGAAAAAGGCACATACAGTTTGTAGGGGAACTTCCAGGGTTCTTGCTGAACTTTACCAGCTCCTAGCAGACACACAGCTCATCTCAGGTGCAATCCTCATACTCCTCTCTCACACCTCTAGCACTACTTCCTGTTATATAAGCTGTTTTCCTGGAAGCCCTTAACCCCCTGTGTGCTGACTCTCAGTGGTCAGGAGTGGAGGCTCTATCCCACCCGAATGTCACTTTAGAGCCTCCGAAATTCCGGGCCCCAAATACCTCTCTATTAATACAAAGAGGACTGCGAGCCAGTCCTCTCTGGGCTATTTATTTTGCCCGGAACTCCTCACCAACTCTGGGCGACCTCCTGAGCACCATTACTCCTCATTAAAGGGACCATAACCCAAATATTGGTGCTATATAGCACCCGTCCAGGACCTAACCTTGGCGTCCTGTACATATCCCCCCCCCTCTGCCTCAACACGGAGGTGTTGGAGGCACCACTCGATATCATACAATGGACTCGGGAGAGGGCATCGGCATTCTGATGTTGTCTCCCGGGTCTGTGTTCTACCACAAAATTGAACTCCTGGAGAGAAAGAAACCACCTTGTCACCCTGGCATTGGTGTGCTTGTTTTGTCTCATCCAGGTAAGAGGAGCGTGGTCTGACATCAAGCGAAACCTCCTACCTAGGAGGAAATATCATAGGGAGTCCAAAGCCCACTTGATGGGCAGACACTCCCGCTCTACCACAGCGTAGTTTTTCTCAGCTGCCGTCAGCTTCCTGCTAAGAAAAACTATGGGATGCTCTTCCCCATTGCTTTCCTGCGACAAGACTGCTCCCAATCCCTCACTTGAAGCGTCTGTCTGCACTACAAAATCTTTTGCGAAGTCCGGAGCTACCAGCACCGGATCCTGGCATAATGCCGTCTTAAGCTTTTGAAAAGCTTTCTCGGCTTCGGCATTCCACTTTATCATCACTGACTTTCTGCCCTTGGTCAAGTCAGTCAGCTGTGCAGCAATGGTGGCGAAGTTGGGGACAAACCTCCTGTAATAGCCAACTATGCCCAAAAACGCTCTGACCTGCTTCTTGGTTAGGGGACGGGGGCCAGTCCTGTATGGCTTCCACCTTACTCATTTGGGGCTTCACCAACCCCCTACCCACAATATACCCTAGGTACTTGGCTTCCTCCATTCCAATGGCACACTTCTCCGGATTGATGGTGAACCCTGCTCTTCTCAAGGAGTCTACCACTGCCTGAACCCGGGGAAGATGGGACTCCCAATCAGTGCTGAAGATGACTATGTCATCTAAGTAGACAGAAGCGTACTGTTGATGTGGGCGCAACGTTTTGTCCATGGCCCTTTGGAACGTGGCAGGGGCAGAGTGTAGACCAAATGGCATCCTTTTGTGTTGGAAGTGGCCTTCCGGGGTGGAGAAGGCTGTTTTCTCCCTGGCTTCCTTGGTCAGGGGGATCTGCCAGTACCCTTTCGTGAGGTCCAGCGTGGTGATGTACCTGGCAGGACCTAACCTCTCAATTAGCTCATCTTCCCGTGGAATGGGATACGCATCAAATTTGGAGACTTCATTAAGTTTTCTAAAGTCGTTACAGAAGCGGAGGGTGCCATTGGGTTTGGGTACCAACACGATTGGACTCGACCACTCGCTCTGTGACTCTTCAATGATTTCAAGTTCGAGCATTCTTTTAACTTCATCAGATACCGCCACCCTATGAGCTTCTGGGATACGGTAAGGCTTTAACCGGATTTTTACATTGGGTTCAGTTACGATGTCATGTTTAATGACGTTGGTGAGCCCGGGCAATTCTGAAAACATGACCCTATTTCTTTGCAGAAACTCTTTTGCTTGCTGGGTTTGGGGTCTAGTCAGGGTGGCAGCAACCTGCACCAGGTCGATCCCTGCATGGTCCCCTGACTGTACCCTTACCACCGCAGATACCTGTTCTCTGTCTCTCCAGGGTTTCAATAAATTCACGTGATAGATCTGGTAGGGTTTTCTTTTCCCTGGCTGGTGGACTTTGTAGTTCACCTCACTTACTTTCTCTACTACCTCAAACGGACCTTGCCACTTGGCTAAGAATTTGCTCTCCACCGTGGGTATTAGAACAGCAACCCGTTCTCCTACTTGAAATTGTCTAATTTTAGCCGACCGGTTGTACACTCTTCTTTGGGCATCCTGAGCCTTCTGCATGTGCTCCCTCACCAGCGGCATCACCTTAGCCACCCTCTCTCGCATTTGAGAGATATGCTCTACCACGGTTTTATGTGGTGAGGACTCACTTTCCCACGTTTCTTTTACTGGGTCGAGCAACCCCCGGGGCCTTCGTCCATACACTAGCTCAAACGGTGAGAAGCCCGTGGATGCTTGTGGAACCTCCCGGATGGCAAACAACAAGGCAGGGAGTAACATATCCCAATCCTTCCCGTCTTTTTGGACCACTCTTTTCAACATGGACTTTAGGGTTTTATTAAACCTCTCAAATAGGCCATCGGTCTGTGGGTGATAAACGGACGTCCGCAACTGCTTAATCTGCAACAGTTTACACAAGTCCGCCATCACCTTTGACATAAAAGGGGTGCCCTGGTCCGTCAGCATCTCTTTGGGGAACCCCGTTCGTGAGAACATTTGAAACAACTCCCGGGCAATGGCCTTAGAGGAAGCTTTCCTCAAAGGGATTGCTTCTGGATACCTAGTTGCGTAATCTAGGATGACTAATATGTATTGGTGCCCCCTTGCCGACTTTACCAGGGGTCCCACCAGATCCATAGCGATCCGCTCGAATGGGACCTCAATAATTGGCAAGGGTACTAGAGGGTTTCTATAGTGGGGCACTGGGGCGGTTAACTGGCAAATGGGACAAGATGCACAATATTTTTTAACCTCGACCTTCACTCCTGGCCAGTAGAACCGGTCGGTTATCCTGGCCTCTGTTTTCTCTGCCCCCAGGTGTCCTCCCAGTGCGTCGTTGTGGGCTAGATCAAGGAGCATCCGCCTATATAGTTGGGGAACTAGCAACTGTTCTACAGTTTCCCCTCGGCTCTCAGCTACCCGATATACCAAGTCCCCCTTCAATGCAAAATGAGGAAACCTCTGATCTGCCCCTGGCACTTGTGAGTAGGGATGAGCCGAACACCCCCGGGTTCGGTTCGCACCAGAACCTTCGAACGGACCGAAAGTTCGCGCGAATTTTCGAACCCTATTCGTTATAATGGACGCGAACGTTCGAAATCAAAATTGCTAATTACAACGGCCAATATGCATGTTAATGTTATAAAACAGGTTTGGGGACCCGGGTCCTGCCCCAGGGGACATATATCAATGCAAAAAGAAATTTTAAAAACTAAAGTTTTTTCGGGAGCAGTCATTTTAATGATGCATAAAGTGAAAAAAAAAAAGTGAAATTTTCCTTTAAATATGGTACCTGGGGGGTGTCTAAAGTATGCCTGTGAAGTGGCATGTGTTTCCCGTGTTTAGAACTGTCCTTGCACAAAATGACATTTGTAAAGGAAAAAAAGAAGCCATTTAAAACCACTTGCGGCTTTAATGTCATGTCTTGTCCTGGCCGCCATATGGCTGAAAATCCTTGAGAAAAATGGCATGGCTACCCCATCACCCCCCCCCACCCCAGCCCCTTTGGGTCTTGTATGGATACTAAGGGGGACCCCGCACCCAAAATAAAACCCTATACCTACAACCCTATATACTCTGAACAGCAGTATATAGGTGGTGCAAACAAGACATGGACTGTAGGTTTGTTCTTAATAGGGATGAGCTTCGAGTTCGAGTCGAACTCATGTTCGACTCGAACATTGCCTGTTCGCCCGTTCGCCGAACAGCGAACAAATTGGGGTGTTCGCGGCAAATTCGAAAAATCTATGGGAGAAATCTAAAGTGCTAATTATAAAGGCTTATATGCAAGTTATTGTCCTAAAAAGTGTTTGGGGACCCGGGTCCTGCCCCAGGGGACATGTATCAATGCAAAAAGAAGTTTTAAAAACGGCCGTTTTTTCGGGAGCAGTGATTTTAATAATGCTTAAAGTGAAACAATAAAAGTGAAATATTCCTTTAAATTTCATACCTGGGGGGTGTGTATGATATGCATGTGAAGTGGCGCATGTTTCCCGTGCTTAGAACTGTCCCTGCAAAAAGTGTCATTTTTGAAAGAAAAAAATGCATTTAAAACTGACTCGCGGCTATTAATGAATTGTCGGCTCCCGGCAATACATACAAAAGTCATTGATAAAAAAAAAAAAAAAAGCGTGGGGGTTCCCCAGAATTCAATTACCAGGCCCTTCAGGTCTGGAATGGATATTAAGGGGAACCCCGCCGCAAATAAAAAAAAAATTGACGTGGGGTTCCCCCAAATATCCATTCCAGGCCCTTCAGATCTGGCATGGATTTTAAGGGGAACTCCACCCCAAATTTAAAAAAAAATGGCGTGGAGTCCCCCTAAAAATCCATACCAGACCCCTTATCCGAGCACGCAACCTGGCCGGCCGCAGGGGAAAAGGGGGGGACGAGAGAGCGGCCCCCCCTCCCTCCTGAACCGTACCAAGCCACATGCCCTCAACATGGGGAGGATGTCCCCATGTTGATGGGGACAAGGGCCTCATCCCCACAACCCTTGCCCGGTGGTTGTGGGGGTCTGCGGGCGGGGGGCTTATCGGAATCTGGAAGACCCCTTTAACAAAGAGGACCCCCAGATCCCGCCCCCCCCCCTATGTGAATTGGTAAGGGGTACATTGTACCCCTACCATTTCACGAAGAAAGCGTAAAAAAATGTTTAAAAAAACACACAAACACCTTGAAAAAGTCCTTTATTTAAAAAAAAAAAAAAAAAACATTCCAGCGGTGAAATACAGTGTCCCGCGGCGATCCCGATGTCCAGCGCTGTCCGTCATTGGTTGTGCCTGAGCGGACCTGATGGGGAACTCCCTCTCAGTATTTTAAATGTATAGACCCGCCCCTTCTAAAGTTCCCCATCAGGTCCGCTCAGCGGACCAGATGCGGAACATGAGAAGGGGCGGGTCTATACATGTATTACCAAAGTGAGAGCAGTTCCCCATCAGGTCCGCCTCCTCGGTATGTCGGACCCGCCTACGTCATTGGCTTGAGCGGGGAACTTCCTTCACTATGTAAATTTAAATTTACATAGTGAAGGAAGTTCCCCGCTCAAGCCAATGACGTAGGCGGGTCCGACATACCGAGGGGGCGGACCTGATGGGGAACTGCTCTCACTTTGGTAATACATGTATAGACCCGCCCCTTCTCATGTTCCGCATCTCGTCCGCTGAGCGGACCTGATGGGGAACTTTAGAAGGGGCGGGTCTATACATTTAAAATACTGAGAGGGAGTTCCCCATCAGGTCCGCTCAGGCACAACCAATGAAGGACAGCGCTGGACATCGGGATCGCCGCGGGACACTGTATTTCACCGCTGGAATGTTTATTTATTTATTTTTTTAAATAAAGGACTTTTTCAAGGTGTTTGTGTGTTTTTTTAAACATTTTTTTTACGCTTTCTTCGTGAAATGGTAGGGGTACAATGTACCCCTTACCAATTCACATAGGGGGGGGGGGCGGGATCTGGGGGTCCCCTTTGTTAAAGGGGTCTTCCAGATTCCGATAAGCCCCCCGCCCGCAGACCCCCACAACCACCGGGCAAGGGTTGTGGGGATGAGGCCCTTGTCCCCATCAACATGGGGACATCCTCCCCATGTTGAGGGCATGTGGCTTGGTACGGTTCAGGAGGGAGGGGGGGCCACTCTCTCGTCCCCCCCTTTTCCCCTGCGGCCGGCCAGGTTGCGTGCTCGGATAAGGGGTCTGGTATGGATTTTTAGGGGGACTCCACGCCATTTTTTTTTTAAACTTGGGGTGGAGTTCCCCTTAAAATCCATGCCAGATCTGAAGGGCCTGGTAATTGAATTCTGGGGAACCCCCATGCTTTTTTTTTTTTTTTTTCTCAATGACTTTTATATGTATTGCCGGGAGCCGACAATTCATTAATAGCCGCGAGTCAGTTTTAAATGCATTTTTTTTCTTTCAAAAATGACATTTTTTGCAGGGACAGTTCTAAGCACGGGAAACATGCGCCACTTCACATGCATATCATACACACCCCCCAGGTACGAAATTTAAAGGAATATTTCACTTTTATTTTTTCATTTTAAGCATTATTAAAATCACTGCTCCCGAAAAAACGGCCGTTTTTAAAACTTCTTTTTGCATTGATACATGTCCCCTGGGGCAGGACCCAGGTCCCCAAACACTTTTTAGGACAATAACTTGCATATTAGCCTTTATAATTAACACTTTAGATTTCGAACGTTCGAGTCCATTGTATTTAATAGGGTTCTAAAGTTTACACGAACATTTTGTCTGTTCGCAGGTTCTGGTGCGAACCGAACAGGGGGGTGTTCGGCTCATCCCTGGTTCTTAAGTAGAATCTGAACAGGTACATTATGAAGTGTAGCTACATCCCAAAAAAATCAATTTTTAAGCTTTTTGGAGAACATAGGGAGGGGTTATCACCCCTGTAACATTTGCTGTCTTTGCACATCTGTTCAGAACATGTCACCTCACTTTCCGTCCCAATGACAAATGTTTTTGGAAAAGTGGGGTTTTAATTGAAACAAGGATTGGTGATAAAGCATCAGTAGAGAGGAGATACCTTTTTCCCAAATTAAATCTAACAGGATAGAATTTTCCTTCCTAGGGGTAGATTTCCTCTCACTTCCTGTTTTCTCTTGCCGTTTGCAAGTAGGAGTCGTTTGTAAGTTGGATGTTTGAAAGTAGGGGCCTGCCGTATATACTCTGCAGAAATTTGCCCTATTAGATGTTGGTGTAGCCACAAGACTGGTGGGCACAGGAATGGGCCCTGCTGTGAGTTAATAGATCAAGATTTGTACTTGCATGCACCTGTTGAACCGGGCAGAAAAATTGGGCCTTTGGTGGTGGTGGTGGTGGTGGTGGACGGTGTTGCCACAAGACTGTAAGCCCTCACAGTTACTCTTGGTGGGTGCAGGAATGGGCCCTGCTGTGAGTTATTAGATCAAGATTTGTAATTGCATGCACCTGTTGAACAGGGCAGAAAAATTGGGCCTTTGGTGGTGGTGGTGGTGGTGGACGGTGTTGCCACAAGACTGTAGGCCCTCATAGTTACTCTTGGTGGGCGCAGGAATGGGCCCTGCTGTGAACTATTAGATCAAGATTTGTAATTACACGCCCCTGTTAAACAGGGGCTGAAAAATTGTGCCTTAGGCATTGGTGCTGGTGCCACAACACTGCAACCCCTCACAGATACTGTACTTGGAGCACAGCAGTCACACCTGTTGCGAAGCATCTTTTTAAAAAATTGTAATTACACGCCCCTGTTATACAGGGGCTGAAAAATTGTGCCTTAGGCACTGGTGCTGGTGCCACAACACTGCAACCCCTCACAGATACTGTACTCTGAGCACAGCAATGAGACCTGTTGCAAAGCATTGCCTAAAAATTGTAATTACACGCCCCAACAGGGGCTGAAAAATTGTGCCTTAGGCACTGGTGCTGGTGCCACAACACTGCAACCCCTCACAGATACTGTACTCTGAGCACAGCAGTCACACCTGTTGCGAAGCATCTTTTTAAAAAAATTTAATTACACGCCCCTGTTATACAGGGGCTGAAAAATTGTGCCTTAGGCACTGGTGCTGGTGCCACAACACTGCAACCCCTCACAGATACTGTACTCTGAGCACAGCAATGAGACCTGTTGCAAAGCATTGCCTAAAAATTGTAATTACACGCCCCAACAGGGGCTGAAAAATTGTGCCTTAGGCACTGGTGCTGGTGCCACAACACTGCAACCCCTCACAGATACTGTACTCTGAGCACAGCAGTCACACCTGTTGCGAAGCATCTTTTTAAAAAATTGTAATTACACGCCCCTGTTATACAGGGGCTGAAAAATTGTGCCTTAGGCACTGGTGTGGTGGCATGGATCATTGAGGAGGAGGAAGAGGATAGTCAGTGAACATAACAGGACAGTCACTCAGCATCAGCATAGGCAGTCTTGAAGGGATGTGACATTATAAATTATTCCGTTATATCCGCTTCAGGTGTCTGGTAGCTGGTGGTGATCCAAGACTGATTCATTTTTATGAAGGTCAGTCGATCAACCGAGTCGGTGGACAGGCGCACCCTATGATCGGTGACAAATCCTCCAGCAGCACTGAATGTGCGTTCGGAAAGAACGCTGGATGCAGGACAGGCCAGTAGCTCAATTGCATACTGTGCAAGCTCTGGCCAGTGATCCATCCTCAGGACCCAGTAAGCCAGAGGATTTTCGGTGGGAAAGGTGTCCAAGTCTGACCTTGCCCCTAGGTATTCCTGCACCATGTATATCAGACGCTGGCGATGGTTGCTGGAACCGATCATACCTTGGGGCTGCGAACTAAAAAATTGTCTGAACGCATCGGTCAGACGTCCACCTTCCCCACCGCTCCTTCTGCTACTGACCGAAGCCTCAGCAACTTGTCGTCCAGGACCAGGAGTTTGTAACCTCCCAGTTTCTGGGAACGCGTTGCACAGACCTTTCTGCAAGGCCTCCCTGAGATGTCTCATCCTCTGCTCCCTCTGCGATGGCAAGATAAGGTCCGCAACCTTACCCTTGTACCGTGGATCAAGGAGAGTGGCCAGCCAGTAATGGTCACTCTCCTTGATCCGAAGAACACGAGGATCCTTCCGCAGGCTTTGCAGGATCAGGGAGGCCATGCAGCGTAGGTTAGCTGAGGCATTCGGTCCGGAGTCTTCTGGGTCACTGAGGATGACATGATCGCCAGCCACCTCCTCCCAGCCACGTACAAGTCCACTGGTTTGTTGGGACTGTACATCATCCCTAAAAGACTGCTGCTGCTGATGCTGAGTGCCAGGCTCCACCTCCATGCTCACACAATCCTCCTCCTCCTCCTCCTCCTCCTCCTCTTCCTGTGTGATGGGTGGGACAGAAGGAACATTGTCTGGATAAAGGGGGCCTTGAGAGACAAGGAAGTCCTCCTCTTCCTGCCTCTGTTCTGCCTCAAGTGCCCTGTCCATTATCCCACGCAGCGTATGCTCCAACAGGTGGACAAGAGGTACAGTGTCACTGATGCATGCACTGTCACTGCTCACCATCCTCGTGGCCTCCTCAAATGGTGAGAGGACAGTGCATGCATCCCTGATCATGCTCCACTGGCGTGGGGAAAAAAAGCCAAGCTCCCCTGACCCTGTCCTGGTGCCGTAGTCGCAAAGGTACTCATTGATGGCCCTCTGCTGCGTGTGCAGTCGCTGCAGCATGGCCAACGTTGAGTTCCACCTGGTGGGCATGTCACATATTAGGCGGTTCTTGGGCAGGTTCAGCTCCTTTTGCAGCTCAGTCAGCCGAGCACTGGCATTATAAGATCGGCGGAAATGCACACAGACTTTCCTGGCCTGCCTCAGGACATCCTGTAAGCCTGGGAACCTGCCCAAGAACCGCTGCACCACCAGGTTGAGGACGTGAGCCATACAGGGCACATGGGTGAGCTGCCCCTGTCGCAGGGCGGAGAGGAGGTTGGTGCCATTATCAGAAACGACCATTCCTGGCTTAAGCTGGCGTGGCGTCAACCACCTCTCGGCCTGCCCCTGCAGAGCTGCCAGAACCTCTGGCCCAGTGTGGCTCCTGTCCCCCAAACACACCAGCGCAAGCACGGCATGGCATCTTTTTGCCTGCGTACTCGCGTAGCCCCTTGTACGCCTACGGAGCACCGCTGGTTCCGAGGACAGAGCACTCGAAGAGGACATGGAGGAAGAAGAAGAGGAGGGGGTGGAGGAGAGAGGTGTGTCACAACCAGTAGTAGCATTTTGGAGGCGTGGTGGCGGAACAACCTCCAACACTACTGCACCTTGTCCTGCATCCCTCCCAGCTACCAATAGAGTGACCCAATGGGCCGTGAAAGAAAGATAACGTCCCTGTCCATGCCTGCTGGACCATGAGTCAGCGGTAATATGCACCTTACCGCTGACCGCCCTGTCCAGCGAGGCATGGACATTGCCTTCCACATGCCAGTAGAGAGACGGAATCGCCTTCCGTGAGAAAAAGTGGCGTTTGGGAACCTGCCACTGAGGAACCGCACATTGAACAAACTCACGGAAGGGGGCCGAGTCTATCAACTGAAAAGGCAGCAATTGAAGTGCTAGCAATTTAGCCAAGCTAGCATTCAACCGCTGGGCATGTGGATGGCTGGGAGTATACTTCTTTCGACGGTCCAGCAGCTGGGGCAGGGAAATTTGCCTGCTACAATCGGACGTCGGTGTACTGCAAGTACTTGGTTGTGACACACCTAATTCTACACCTTCAGTCCTCTCAGAGCAGCTTTCAGAGAGGACTGAAGATATAGTGGGGATGGAGATCCCAGCTGATGAGGAGCAAGGAGAGGTCCGCTTTGTTCTTTGGTGTGGGTCTTTTATGTGTGCTTGCCAACGAGCTGCATGGCAGGTCGACATATGTCTGCTCATGCTTGTGGTGCCCAAGCGGCTGATGTTTTGGCCACGCGAGATACGCTTGAGACAAATATTGCAAATAGCAGTGGTGCGATCTGATGCACTCGTCTCAAAAAAGGCCCACACCAAAGAACTTTTGTGATAACGTGCAGAGGCAGCGCCCTGCACAGGCGGAGCTCTGCGGTGTGGTACAGTTGCTGTGCTGGCCTCTAGCTGGCCTCCAGGGGGCATCCTGCCTCGTTGGACATGTGACGCTGCATCCTCCTCCTCCTCCTCCTCTCTCCCTTCAGGCACCCACGTGGAGTCAGTGACCTCATCATCCCCTCCCTCTTCACCACTAGAGCAAACCTGGCAGTAAGCTGCAGCTGGTGGAACACTACTGCCAGATTGCTGTCCTTCAGCATCCCCTCTCTCTGCGCGCACACTACTGACTTCCTCAAGCTGGGTATCATCATCCGAGCCTTCGAATCGTTGGGCATCCTCCTGGAGCATGTACCCAACACTGTGCTCAAACAGTTCGGGGGACTCCTCAGGAGGACATGGTGGGTCTAGGGAAGGGGTGGCTGATGATGCCATTGAGTACGCGTTGGCAGCTGCTCTGCCAGTACCCTGAGCCTGGGTGAGAGAGGATGAGGAGGATGAGGAGGGCTTGGTCATTCATTCTACCAAGCCTTCGGCATGATGCGGCTCCACATGTCCAGCTGCCGAAAACAAAGACAAGCGTGTCCCATGGCCACGTGCTGATGACGATGCACGACCACGTCCACGGCCAGCACTGTTGTCTCTAGAAACAGAGCCTGCCTGCCCTGTGTTCTTGCCTCGGCACGCTCTGCCTCTCCTTGGCGGTCTTCCAGCCATTGTAGTCGGTAGTGTATATAGTATAAAAAATAGAACTCCTATGTGTGCTCACAACACACTGTAGGTCCTATGGGTGCTGACACTAACACACTATAGGTACTATGTGTGCTGCTGACAAGAAAATATAGGAGCTCTGTTTGCTGCCACTAACACACTAGAAGTCCTATGGGTGCTGCTGAGAAGAAAATATAGGAGCTCTGTTTGCTGCCACTAACACACTAGAAGTCCTATGGGTGCTGCTGAGAAGAAAATATAGGAGCTCTGTTTGCTGCCACTAACACACTAGAAGTCCTATGGGTGCTGCTGAGAAGAAAATATAGGAGCTCTGTTTGCTGCCACTAACACACTAGAAGTCCTATGGGTGCTGCTGAGAAGAAAATATAGGAGCTCTGTTTGCTGCCACTAACACACTAGAAGTCCTATGGGTGCTGCTGAGAAGAAAATATAGGAGCTCTGTGTGATGCCACTAACACACTAGAAGTCCTATGGGTGCTGCTGAGAAGAAAATATAGGAGCTCTGTTTGCTGCCACTAACACACTAGAAGTCCTATGGGTGCTGCTGAGAAGAAAATATAGGAGCTCTGTTTGCTGCCACTAACACACTAGAAGTCCTATGGGTGCTGCTGAGAAGAAAATATAGGAGCTCTGTTTGCTGCCACTAACACACTAGAAGTCCTATGGGTGCTGCTGAGAAGAAAATATAGGAGCTCTGTGTGATGCCACTAACACACTAGAAGTCCTATGGGTGCTGCTGAGAAGAAAATATAGGAGCTCTGTTTGCTGCCACTAACACACTAGAAGTCCTATGGGTGCTGCTGAGAAGAAAATATAGGAGCTCTGTTTGCTGCCACTAACACACTAGAAGTCCTATGGGTGCTGCTGAGAAGAAAATATAGGAGCTCTGTTTGCTGCCACTAACACACTAGAAGTCCTATGGGTGCTGCTGAGAAGAAAATATAGGAGCTCTGTGTGATGCCACTAACACACTAGAAGTCCTATGGGTGCTGCTGAGAAGAAAATATAGGAGCTCTGTTTGCTGCCACTAACACACTAGAAGTCCTATGGGTGCTGCTGAGAAGAAAATATAGGAGCTCTGTGTGATGCCACTAACACACTAGAAGTCCTATGGGTGCTGCTGAGAAGAAAATATAGGAGCTCTGTTTGCTGCCACTAACACAATAGAAGTCCTATGGGTGCTGCTGAGAAGAAAATATAGGAGCTCTGTTTGCTGCCACTAACACACTAGAAGTCCTATGGGTGCTGCTGAGAAGAAAATATAGGAGCTCTGTTTGCTGCCACTAACACACTAGAAGTCCTATGGGTGCTGCTGAGAAGAAAATATAGGAGCTCTGTGTGATGCCACTAACACACTAGAAGTCCTATGGGTGCTGCTGAGAAGAAAATATAGGAGCTCTGTTTGCTGCCACTAACACACTAGAAGTCCTATGGGTGCTGCTGAGAAGAAAATATAGGAGCTCTGTTTGCTGCCACTAACACACTAGAAGTCCTATGGGTGCTGCTGAGAAGAAAATATAGGAGCTCTGTTTGCTGCCACTAACACACTAGAAGTCCTATGGGTGCTGCTGAGAAGAAAATATAGGAGCTCTGTTTGCTGCCACTAACACACTAGAAGTCCTATGGGTGCTGCTGAGAAGAAAATATAGGAGCTCTGTTTGCTGCCACTAACACACTAGAAGTCCTATGGGTGCTGCTGAGAAGAAAATATAGGAGCTCTGTGTGATGCCACTAACACACTAGAAGTCCTATGGGTGCTGCTGAGAAGAAAATATAGGAGCTCTGTTTGCTGCCACTAACACACTAGAAGTCCTATGGGTGCTGCTGAGAAGAAAATATAGGAGCTCTGTTTGCTGCCACTAACACACTAGAAGTCCTATGGGTGCTGCTGAGAAGAAAATATAGGAGCTCTGTGTGATGCCACTAACACACTAGAAGTCCTATGGGTGCTGCTGAGATGAAAATATAGGAACTCTGTGTGATGCCACTAACACATTAGAAGTCCTATGGGTGCTGCTGAGAAGAAAATATAGGAGCTCTGTTTGCTGCCACTAACACACTAGAAGTCCTATGGGTGCTGCTGAGAAGAAAATATAGGAGCTCTGTGTGATGCCACTAACACACTAGAAGTCCTATGGGTGCTGATGAGAAGAAAATATAGGAGCTCTGTTTGCTGCCACTAACACACTAGAAGTCCTATGGGTGCTGCTGAGAAGAAAATATAGGAGCTCTGTTTGCTGCCACTAACACACTAGAAGTCCTATGGGTGCTGCTGAGAAGAAAATATAGGAGCTCTGTTTGCTGCCACTAACACACTAGAAGTCCTATGGGTGCTGCTGAGAAGAAAATATAGGAGCTCTGTTTGCTGCCACTAACACACTAGAAGTCCTATGGGTGCTGCTGAGAAGAAAATATAGGAGCTCTGTTTGCTGCCACTAACACACTAGAAGTCCTATGGGTGCTGCTGAGAAGAAAATATAGGAGCTCTGTGTGATGCCACTAACACACTAGAAGTCCTATGGGTGCTGCTGAGAAGAAAATATAGGAGCTCTGTTTGCTGCCACTAACACACTAGAAGTCCTATGGGTGCTGTTGGGGTGCAATGCTGTGCTAACAGCACTGCGGTTGGTACTACTGCAATACTGTACTAACAGTAAGCACGCACCAGACTAATCCCCAGCAGCAGCTAATAACACACTAACTGTGCAATCAGCAGCAATGAACGATCAATGACTTAGGTAGCAATGGTTTAGCAAAGAAATAGCCAATGGTTTAGCAAAGAAGAGCAAATCTTTCAGTATCAAGCAAAGACAGAATCAGCAGACTAATCTCTCCTAAAGCCGGAACTCATGTGACCGGGGCCGATGGCGTGGCGGCCTTTTAAATGGTGGGGCGTGTACTAAAGCCCCTGAGCTGTAATTGGCTACAGCCGTCCTGCCTGTAGCCAATTATTGCTCTCCGAGTTTCGGGCGCTGTGATTGGCCAAGCATGCGGGGTCACAGTGCATGCTTGGCCAATCATCAGCCAGCAATGCACTGCACCGGCCGCGCCGGCCGCAATGCATTGCGGGGCCGCTCGCATCACACGAATGTGATGCGAACGGCCCAAATAGTTCTGGGCTCAACGAGCGAGCGAACGCCCGATGCTCGATTCGAACATGGGTTCGAATCGAGCACCGGGCCCATCCCTACTTGTGAGACCCCATCAATGACAGAAACCTGCTCTCGAGCATTAATCAAGGTAGGATCCTGTAATTGGGCGGTGCCAAATGCACCCCTGGATACATCCAGGTCTGGATGCACTGGCCTCGAGGATGTTTCCCCCTCCTCCTCCTCAGCCGGAGAGAGCTCCTCATCTTCCTCCCCCAGCATGACTTGTAATGGGAAAACTTCCCCCCCCTCAGAGATCCACTCGGTTTTAAGACCTGGAACAGAAACATTATCATCCACATTAGTATTTTCTGTAACTTCATTGTCAGTGACAGGTAGCTCCATATTTGTGGGGGTTTCCAGCCCGGATCTCTCAGACTCTGTCCCTTCCCGGCCCAGTGTCCCCAGTTCTCCGGGCAGCCCTATCTGAACCTGGTTCCATAGTTCAAGGAATAGTGGACAGTCCCGCCCCACTATGATGTCATGTATTAAACTCTTTACTACCCCAACCTCTTGTGTAACTGAAATATGGCCATAGGAAACCGTTACCGGGACCAGGGGGTACTCCCTGGTGTCCCCATGGATACACACTACCCGTAGAGTCTTATTCACTGGGCCGAGTCTCCCGAGCACCCTGGCATGTACCAGTGTTATCATGCTACCGGAGTCCAGTAGCGCTTTAGCAGGAAGGTGGTTCACCCACACTTCACACTCGAACCGTCCTTCAGCCAGATCAAGATGAGTGGCACACACTCTTTGAACATAGAAGGAGCTTCTCCGACCGGTCCCACAGTCCATAGGCTCCTCCTGCAGCGGGCACTGTGCCCGGGTATGCCCCCAGGACCGACATCGCCAACACTGTAGGTCCCCCATCCGTGGGACGGGAACCAACCTTTGTGGTTCTGCGGAAGATGATGCAGGTTTGCGGGTTCCAATGTCAGGCAGGGCTTCTCTCCTAGGTGCTGTGGCTGGTCTGGTTGCCCTTGGTGTGGGTTCCCGACGCTTGGCAGGCCCAAGCAGGTCCTCTACCACTGTGTACCTTTCGACCAACTCAACCACCTGGTCAGCAGTTGCAGGGTCTCCATGGCTTACCCAGCGCTGTAGGTCATCTGGGAGGGACCGCAGGTACCAATCCACCACCACCCGTTCTACCATTTGTGGGCCCGACAATTTTTCCGGCTGCAGCCATTTTTTCACCAGCTGCACTAGTTCGTGCATTTGGGACCTAGGTGGTCGGTCAGGTTTGTACCACCAGCGATGCACCCTCTGAGCCCGGATGGCTGTGGTCACTCCCAGGCGGGCCAGGATCTCTGCTTTCAGCCGCTCATAGTCGCTGATGTGCTCAGATGGGAGGTCAAAATAAGCCTTTTGCGGGTCACCGGTGAGAAAAGGGGAGATAATACCAGCCCATTGGTCACGGGGCCACCCCTCTCTCTCTGCTATCCTTTCAAAGGTAGTGAGAAAAGCTTCTACATCATCACTGGGTGTTAGCTTTTGTAAAAAATTAGTGGCTCTCACGGACACTTGGTTGCCAGCGGCAACGACCACTTGCTCTCGTCCCTGAGCCAGCTGCTGTACTGCCTCCTGCAATGCGGCCACCTGTGCTTGAGTGGACCCCTGCTGGGCCGTAAACTGGACGGCTAGCAGCCGTGTACTTTCCTGCTGCTGAGCCATCGCTTCCTCATGGCGACGGTTTGCCTCTGCTAGAGCTTGTTGTTGGGCCGCAGTGGCTTGCTGTTGGGTCACAGTGGCTTGTGCCAAAGCCTTGATGACCTCCTCCATGCCTTTGTCTGCTGTCTGCAATGTCTGAGCTGACTTCACCCAAGACATGCCATAAGCACCCTGTCTCTTTAAATGTCAGTTTGTTTTAAACGGTTTTTGCAGCTGCAAATGCACTTTGCCCGCATTCTCCACCAGTTGTAAACTTTGGGAGTTATAGCTCCACGGGACTAAGTGCATAAACCGTTGTACCTTGAGCAGAAAGGCTTTTATTCATGAACAAACCAAAAGAAACAAGCTTGATTCAGCACACAGAAAATATCAAAACAAAGTCCGGCTTGTCTTCAGCACAAGTATAAATCAAAGAAAAAGGCACATACAGTTTGTAGGGGAACTTCCAGGGTTCTTGCTGAACTTTACCAGCTCCTAGCAGACACACAGCTCATCTCAGGTGCAATCCTCATACTCCTCTCTCACACCTCTAGCACTACTTCCTGTTATATGAGCTGTTTTCCTGGAAGCCCTTAACCCCCTGTGTGCTGACTCTCAGTGGTCAGGAGTGGAGGCTCTATCCCACCCGAATGTCACTTTAGAGCCTCCGAAATTCCGGGCCCCAAATACCTCTCTATTAATACAAAGAGGACTGCGAGCCAGTCCTCTCTGGGCTATTTATTTTGCCCGGAACTCCTCACCAACTCTGGACGACCTCCTGAGCACCATTACTACTCATTAAAGGGACCATAACCCAAATATTGGTGCTATATAGCACCCGTCCAGGACCCAACCTTGGCGTCCTGTACAATGCGTACACACTGACAATTCCAAATCTCATCGTTGTTCTGCGCGGTCACTTCCAGCACGTACGATGGCAGTATAAAGGGGAAGATCGATTTCCCTGGCGCCACCCCTTGGGCTGCTTTTGCTGATCTCGTGTTACCGCGTGTGAAGTAAAAGTTTGGGAAGAGACGATTCGCGCTTTTCAGTCTTCGTGCTTTCAGTTCGTTTTAGCGTGACGAATGTGCTATCTCCATTATGAAGGCTTGTTTTACCAGAAGATGCGCTCCCGTCTCATACTTGATTCTGAGCATGCGCACTTTTTGAAGAGTCGTAAAAGCATACACACAAACCATTTTCTCGTCGCAAAACAGGCCGACGAGAAACACGACGAGAAAATCTAGAACCCGGACGAGAAAAAAGAGAGCAGGTTCTCTATCTTTCTCGTCGAGATTCACAGCAGTTTTCTCGTCGTAAAACCATACACACGAACGGTTCTTGTTGGTTTTGGACGAGAAACTCGGTCGTGTGTACGAGGCTTTAGTGTTATACAAAGCACTTAATGATTCACATTCTGGTAAGGTGTTGTGCATGGGGGAGCAGCATTTGAATGCTGGAAGCACTTTAAATGTGTTTGAATGTAACTTAAAGCACCTTAATACACTGGAAGACCTTTTGATATAGTGTTTTGGACTTATTGGCACATACATATACACTCACCGGCCACTTCATTAGGTACACCTTGCTAGTACCGCGTTGAACCCCCTTTTGCCTTCAAAACTGTCTTAATTGTTTATGGCATAGATTCAACAACATTCCTCAGAGATTTTGGTCGATGTTGACTTGATAGCATTTATTTCCAATCTTCTATTGCCCAATTTTGGTGAACTTGTGCGAATTGTAGCCTCAGTTTCCTGTTCCTAGCTGACAGAAGTGGCACCCGATGTGGTCTTCTGCTGCTGTTGCCCATCTGCTTCAAGGTTTGATGTGTTGTGCGCTCAGAGGTGGTATTCTGCATACCTTGGTTGTAACGAGTTACTGTTGCCTTTCTATCATCTCAAACCAGTCTGCCCATTCTCCTCTGACCTCTGACATCCACAAGGCATTTTCATTCACACCACTGGCGCTCACTGGATATTTTCTCTTTTTCGGACCATTCTCTGTAAACCATAGAGATTGTTGTGCCTGAAAATCCCAGTAGATCAGCAGTTTTTGAAAATACTTAGACCAGCCCGTCTGGCACCAACAACCATGCCATGTTCAAAGTCACTTAAATTCTCTTTCTTCCCCACTGGGTTTGAACTTCAGCAAGTCGTCTTCACCACGTCTAGATGCCTAAATGCATTGAGTTGCTGCCATGTGATTGGCTGATTAGCAATTTGTGTCAACAAGCAATTGAACAGGTGTACCTAATAAAGTGGCCGGTGAGTGTTTGTTTTCTATATGAGTCTTTTTGGCAAATCTTCAGCATTGTTCACACTAGTGGATTTTTTATGTGATTGTAGTTCATTTAAAGGGATATGTACACTTTTTACTGTTTAAGTGATTGTTAATGTCCTTTATTCAGACATTTGGGAGTGCTGCAATCTCATACACTAAACGCAAGTTTAATCTTTTTTTTAATATATATAATAATAATTCAGCAAGTGTTTAACAAAGACTCTTGTCTATTTTTATCACAAAGAGCCCTCACTTTTTTATCCTCTTGACCTGAAACTCATCTGTCAGGATCTCATCTACCTAGCAACTCTTGTAGCATTCTAAAGTGCATTACACAATAGCTGTATCACTCAGCAAGGCCCAGCACATGTTATGCCTTGTTTTGAATGTTTTTTTTTTGCTGATGCTGTCATTTGTTCCATGTCTAACAGTTAAAATAAAGTGAAAATATTTTGTTTGGCCATAAACAGGTGTAGCGCCCTCACCCCCTCTTCTTTGTCTAGGGGTATTTCGTATGAGAGGGTGAGATACGCTACGGCCCATGTCCTCCCCATGGCAGTGGGTGAGGTGAAGGCCAGTACCAGATATTCTTCTCGGGCCTGTGTGTTTCAGTTAAGGACCAAGTCTTGCTGTGCTGACACTCCCCTTTGCTCCCATTAACCAGAGTACCACACACCGATAAAGGTCCAACTCTTGCTTTATTGTCACACTCACAATAAACAGTGCTTTAGCAGCCAACTGGTTGAGACCCAATAACAGTTCAATACGGTGGGGTGAGCAGGTCGAGGCACTATCCTGATTGTACGCTAAACCACTGTGGTTTCACCAGCGGTTACTATAGCCTTGGCTAGAGAGAGAACTTAGAACTTGTGAGTCTCTACCAGCGACTCAAGAGAATGTAGATAAGAGTACCTTTGCTGCGTTGTGGCCCCTGTCAGGGGAAGATGTCCCTCCAAGGGAGTTACCGGAGGCCCATCCGTCACCGGGTTGATGCTGCTCCGGACTCTCCGGACGGGTGACCTCCCCGGCCTCCTCACCTCAGACTTGAGCCCCATCCACCTCAGGGACCCTCGGACTCCTCCGCCCTCGCGGGACCCAGTCAAAGTCACTGGGCCCCAGGCCTCCGGTTTAGTACCTCACCCCAGGCTGAAGGTGCCTGGGATGGACGCCAACTCCGCTCCGGGCAGGCCTAGGGCAACTGGACCGGAACCCCGAACTGCCCACACCCAGGCCGAAGGTGCCTGGGCGCGTGATGCAGGAAAAAGACCTCGTGGCGAGGGCCTCTCTCCCCCTTATCTCCTCCCGCGACGTCACGGCAGGTTCCCCGCCCCTGCCGCACCATCGCCGGAAAGGGACAAAAAGGCCAGCACTACGGCAGTGAATCTACCTTAGGCCTGTGGGAACCCCACCACCCACAGGCCAAGGAGAATAATACACCACCCAGTCCTCCACGAATTAACAATGGTCCAATCCCTTCATGATTTATACACACTTGGGTCATACTACCACCCAGGTGTATCCCCCTAAATTTAAACCCCCGCTACACACTCCCCCTAGTGATTTGACGCTGGTCCCCAGCGTCTGGTGCAAGCCCATATCTCCCAAGGAGTGGTAACATAAGCCTGACCCAGAGGCCATCCCAAATTTGAATACTAATTGTGCCAAGACCTGCTCAAAGGAAAGGGAAACATGAAATAATAAACTTTTGCAATAAAATTCTCTGACCATATACACATATACAATCCCTCCCATCGCTGTCTAAGAACCACCCCACACTCAGCAGTCTTGACAGACGAATCTCCTGCAGAGGGAAACAAAAAAAAAACACAACATCCTAACATTTTGTGTTAATTTGGAATGAATGGGTCTATGAGCCGAGAGACCCATTCGCTCCAACGAGTAAAGCGATGCAAGTGTAATATATAAAAAAACAAACACAGCCGTTGCGCAACACTGCCACCTGGTGACAGTGCCACGGTAATGACACTTGGTGAAATCTTCCGTCTTCTGACATCCCTACTCTGATTCTACCCCAAAGTCTTTATCTCTGACATGTGAAGAAAGAGAGAACAAACACAACAGCTCTCATTTCTCCGAGGAGTAGAAAAGCCCAAACACAAAAAAAAAACTAGGGCACAGTTCTGATGTTCCGGCAAGGATACTTCCAGAAAGTTCAACAGCAGGAGAAAGAACACAAAGAGAATCCTTTTCTTTTTCCTTTCTCTTCTCTGTCTCTCCTCATAGATAAAAATTCGGATCCGGCAAAAACAAGGGCTTTAGGTGCTGATTAGTGATGAGCCGAACACCCCCGGGTTCGGTTCGCACCAGAACCCGCGAACGGACCGAAAGTTCGTACGAACATTAGAACCCTATTAAATACAATGGATGCGAACGTTCGAATTCTAAAGTGCTCATTATAACGACTATTATGCATGTTATTGTCCTAAAAAGGGTTTGGGAACCCGGGTTCTGCACCAGGGGACATGTATCAATGCAAAAAGAAGTTTTAAAAACGGTCGTTTTTCGGGAGCAGTCATTTTAACCACTTCCCTACCCAGCCATAGTAATATGACGTCCACAGATGGGATCTCCCATCCTGGGTGGACGTCATATGACGTCCTCTGCTTTGTAGGGGAATATCTGAATGATGCCTGCAGCTAGAGGCATCATTCAGATATCCTTTTGTTCTGCCAGCGATTCTCTGCACCATAAGAATGATCATAGCGGCGGTTCCGCCGCTTGATCGTTCTTATAGGCGGCGGGATGGGGCACCCCCCCCTCCCGCCGCCATCCAGTGCTTCGCCGGCTCTCCCAGGTACCGTTGTGTTCCTTAGGACACAGCAGTTCCCTGATGGGGGTAAATGAGTGGTGGCGGAGCAGCAGCGGCGGGCAGCGGAGCTTTCTGTGCGGCGGGCAGCGGAGCGGCTTACCGGCTCCCATATGCAGAGCTGCAGCAGCGGCGTGCACGGCGCCCGCGCGCGCCCCCGGGGGCGCGCAGCGCGGCGATCTGGGATCCGGTGTGTCCCTCTGGACACACCGATTCAAGTAATGTGGCGGCGGGCGGCGGAGATTCCGGTATAAACTTACCGGAATTGATGATGCAGAGCTGCGCAGCGGCGTGCACGGCGCCCGCGCGCCCCCCGGGGGCGCGCAGCGCGGCGATCGGGGCTGAGGTTTTTCCCTTGGATACAGCCCAGCCTCGATCAGGGTAAAGAGCCAATGAAATTGGCTCTTTACCACGTGACCGGCTGTGTCCAATCACAGCAGGTCACTAAATGTAAACAAAACACACAATTGTGTGTAACTCACTGTTGCCTGGTTCTCCTCTTCACACACCTGTGAGGAGGAGATCAGCTAACAGTGAGTTACACATATGTTATACACATATACATATGTACTACTGTGCCCAGATTGCCCCCCCTAAATAAAGAGTACCTGTCATCTAGTACCTGCCACCAGATCACCAGCCACCCACCTGTCCATCAGGAGTACCTGTCCATCAGGAGTACCCGCCACCTCACCTGAGTACCCGCCACCTCAGATTACCCGCCACCAGTCCATCAGGAGTACCTGTCCATCAGGAGTACCTGTCCATCAGGAGTACCCGCCACCTCACCTGAGTACCCGCCACCTCAGAGTACCCGCCACCAGTCCATCAGGAGTACCTGTCCATCAGGAGTACCTGTCCATCAGCAGTACCCGCCACCTCACCTGAGTACCCGCCACCTCAGAGTACCCGCCACCAGTCCATCAGGAGTACCTGTCCATCAGGAGTACCCGCCACCTCACCTGAGTACCCGCCACCTCAGAGTACCCGCCACCAGTCCATCAGGAGTACCTGTCCATCAGGAGTACCTGTCCATCAGGAGTACCCGCCACCTCACCTGAGTACCCGCCACCAGTCCATCAGGAGTAACTGTCTATCAGCAGTACCCGCCACCTCACCTGAGTACCCGCCACCTCAGAGTACCCGCCACCAGTCCATCAGGAGTACCTGTCCATCAGGAGTACCTGTCCATCAGCAGTACCCGCCACCTCACCTGAGTACCCGCCACCTCAGAGTACCCGCCACCAGTCCATCAGGAGTACCTGTCCATCAGGAGTACCCGCCACCTCACCTGAGTACCCGCCACCTCAGAGTACCCGCCACCAGTCCATCAGGAGTACCTGTCCATCGGGAGTACCTGTCCATCAGCAGTACCCGCCACCTCACCTGAGTACCCGCCACCTCAGAGTACCCGCCACCAGTCCATCAGGAGTACCCGCCACCTCACCTGAGTACCCGCCACCTCAGAGTACCCGCCACCAGTCCATCAGGAGTACCTGTCCATCAGGAGTACCTGTCCATCAGCAGTACCCGCCACCTCAGAGTACCCGCCACCAGTCCATCAGGAGTACCTGTCCATCAGGAGTACCCGCCACCTCACCTGAGTACCCGCCACCAGTCCATCAGGAGTACCTGTCCATCAGCAGTACCCGCCACCTCACCTGAGTACCCGCCACCTCAGAGTACCCGCCACCAGTCCATCAGAAGTACCTGTCCATCAGGAGTACCTGTCCATCAGGTGTACCCGCCACCTCACCAGGAGTACCCGCCACCTCACCAGGAGTACCCGCCACCAGTCCATCAGGAGTACCTGTCCATCAGGAGTACCCACCACCTCACCAGAGTACCCGCCACCTCACCAGAGTACCCACCACCAATCCATCAGGAGTACCTGTCCATTAGAGTACCCGCCACCTCACCAGAGAACCTGCCACCAGAGTACCTGCCACCTCACCAGCGTACCCACTATGTCCAGAAAGGTGTACACCCCAGAAGAAGCATATCAAATACTCAGTCTGACCGATGAGAGCAACGGGGAGCTCTCACCGCTCAGTTCTGATTCCGATTCTGGTTAGGAATATGAACCCCCCGAAGGCAGCACATCCGGATCCGAATTAGAGGAGGACACAGTCCGTCCAAAAAGAAGACGGTCTGAACACCAGGCAGCGACCAGCAGTGCCAACGGCGGTAGACCCCAGGAGGCGAGGTCCAGTGCAAGCGCTGCTAGACCCCAGGAGGAAAGGCCCAGTGCAAGTACACGCCAAAGAAGTAGGACCCGAACCCAGCTTCTAGATGGCTTGGCAAACCCATTGTGGCTGCCTTCTACCTCAGGGTCAGCCACGATCCCCCCTTTTACAGCACAGCCAGGTGTGCAGGTCAACACTGAGGGTTTTTCCAAACTTGATTTTTTTAATTTATTTTTCCCTGATGAATTGGTTCAAGGCATTGTGGAGCAAACTAATCTTTTTGCTCAACAATTCATTGAAAACAACCCCAGCTCCAGCTATGCCCACCCTTTTGAATGGAGACCCCTAACAGTGGTGGAGCTTAGATTGTTTTTAGGCCTAACGTTTAACACGGGGCTTACAAAAAAAAATGAAATGAATAGTAGACTTGTGCACAACGGAAAAATTCGTTCCGTTTCGGTTTGTTTCTTTCCGGTCCTGTTGATTCGTAATCATTCGTAATTTTGCTAGACGGGATTTTTCGTGTTCGGACTCATTCGTATTTTTGCAAGCGACATTTTTCGTTGAATTTTTTGTTGCTTTATAATTCGTACTTTCGGTAGAGTACGTTGTTTTTCGTTGATTCTGGACACAACTCCTACTTTCGTAACTTTTTTTGGGTTCGTTGATTCGTAATTTTCCGTGTCTCTCTCACAACGACGCTGCCTATTATGCCTAATGTGCTTCGAATGGATTTGTACTTTTCTAAATACATAGCGGTTATTTGTAACGATTCGAAATCTCGTATTTTACTTTCGTTTTTTACATGCGGCTATAGGCTCCGCCCCTGTACACCATTTTGAGAGGGTTCAGCACGGTGAGGGAGAAGCAGAGAGCAGAGCAGAGTGTTATTGTGCTTCGAATGGATTCGAAATCTCGTATTTTACTTTCGTTTTTTACATGCGGCTATAGCCTCCGCCCCTGTACACCATTTTGAGAGGGAGTTCAGCACGGTGAAGGAGAAGCAGAGAGCAGAGCAGAGTGAGTGTTATTGTGCTTCGTATGGATTCGTACATTCGTAACTTTTTCATAACGAATTATGCCGAAGACATTCGGGCATTCGCTATTTGCGGTATAATTTATTTCGGATTCGGTCTTATTCGTAATTGCTTTGTTCGGAAATTCGAATGCTTCCGAATGTCCGAAAGTTGCTAAATTCGGACGAATTTCAATTCGTTACGAAACGAATTGCACAAGCCTAATGAATAGGTATTGGTCGAAGAAACCCATCCACCATATGCCAATTTTTACATCGGCCATGTCCAGGTCCCGATACGAACTTATAATGCGGTTCCTGCATTTCAGTGACAACTCACAGTGCCCCCCCCGAGATCACCCAAACTTTGACAAATTATATAAAATTCGCCCCCTAATTAATTTTTTTTCCAAGAAGTTTGCCGAACTTTATGTCCCTGACCAAAACATTTCTGTGGACGAATCCCTGGTGCATTTCACAGGCCGGCTGGGAATCAAGCAATATATCCCCAGTAAGCGGGCGAGGTACGGCTTGAAGCTCAACAAGCTCTGTGAAAGCGCCACTGGTTATGTGCACTCATTCCGCATGTACGAAGGCAAAGATTCCCAGCTCGAGCCCCCTGAGTGTCCATCGTACATGGGAATAAGTGGAAAAATTGTTTGGGAGTTGGTATTTCCACTCCTCCAAAAGGGGTATCATATTTATATGGACAACTATTATACCAGCCTGCCCCTTCTCCGCCACCTCTACCTAAAAAAAACTCTGGCGTGTGGTACAACAAGAATAAACAGAAAGGGCTTCCCACAGCGTCTTGTCACCACAACCATTCAAAAGGGGGAATCGGCAAGCTTGAGGAACGAGGAAGTGTTGGCTGTGAAGTGGAGGGATAGGAAAGATGTGTACATCATGTCCACCATCCACGATGACACCTCGGTGGAACTTCACAGAAGACGCAGTACCGTTCGCAAGCCTTCCTGCATCAATGAGTACAATAAATTCATGGGGGGTGTGGATTTAAATGATCAAATGTTGCAGCCCTATCTTTCAACCCGAAAATCCCTCTTCTGGTATAAAAAAATCGCAATTTACTTTTTTCATTTGGCCCTGTTAAATTCTTTCATAGTCTACCAAAAATCCACACATAAACCCACCACCTTCATGAGATTTATTGAAGACATTGTCACTGCCCTGATCTACCAACAAACATCCCCCCCAGAAAGCATTCACTCAGATTGTGTCAGCAGACTACATGAGCGCCATTTTTCAGACCATATTCCACCATCACGATCCGGAAGACGACGGCAAAAAAAATGTCGGGTGTGCACCAGAAGAGGAATTAGGAAAGACACCAGCTTCCATTGTCCCGACTGTCCCTCCCAACCTGGCCTTTGCATCGGAAAATGCTTCAAGCGATATCACACTCTCGAAAACTATTAGCCCATATTTCTAATACTGCCATTTCCCCGTTTTCAATATGTCCTGAATATTTCCCTGCCTCAACCAACCATATCATTGTCTTCCATGTGAACTGACCCTGGCCTGTTTCTCGACTATGTCTCTGCCTACCGTCTGCATTGTTTATCCGCCATGTTTCTGCCTTTCACGTGAACTGACCCTGGACTGTATGGATTATGCCTCTGCCTACCGTTTATTTCTGCCTTTTACCTGCACTGACCTCGGCCTGTTGACCATGTTTTTGCCTGCCCCCTTGGACTGATCTTTCACCCTGCTACACAGGGGTCTCACATATGTGAGGGGCTCCAGAATAGTGTTCTGAGTTCAGAAAACCAGTTTTTGGTTTTCTGTGTTCCCAGAACAGGGTCTGGTTGTCCGGAGGCTTCAAAGCGATTTGGGTGGGAGAAGCCTCTACCCCTGTCCCCATTCTTTCCTGACCGTTGCCCTAAGCTTGATGGTCCTGCCTGCTCCCTGGACAAATACTCTGGCTGTGCTGACCATACCTCTGCCTGCTGCATGTACTAACTATGGACAGTATTCCTGCCTGCTGCATGGACGATCCTTTGTTCCTTTTGCTACTGCTGACCACATCTCTGCCTGCTATCTGGACCAATGCTTTGGCTGTGCTGACATCATCTCTACCTGTACTGACTATTCCTGCCTGCTGCCTGTTTTGCTGTCGCTGTCCACGTTCCTGCCTGCTGCCTGGACCGATGCTCTCCTCTTTGGACCACTGCACTACTAAAACCGCAGGTAATCTTTTCTTTACCCTTTTTCTCAGAAGAATGTATTTTGGTTTATAATTGGTATGTACAGTACATGCTATGTTTTAGAAATATGAAGGGCCTTCAACAATGTGATAGGTTGTCAGGAATTTATGTGTGTAATTTATGCTCCTAGAACACATGACGGTGCTACTTAGATGTTAGGCCTCTGTATTTGGCCAGGCTGTGCAAAAGTCTCACACATTTGGTATCGCCATACTCAGGAGGAGTAGCAGAATGCATTTTGGGGTGTCACTTTTGCTATGTACATGCTATGTGTTGGTAATATCTTATAAATGGACAACTTTGTATAAAAAAAATGCGTTTTCATTTTTTTCCCACATATTCCAAAAACTTCTGGAAAAAAATGAACCGTTCAAAAGACTCATTATGCCTCATAGATTATACGTTGGGGTGTTAGCTTTCCAAAATGGGGTCATTTTATGGGAGTTTCCATTGTCCTGGTGCTCCAGGGTCTTCAAAACTGTAATAGGTGGTTGAGAAATGAGATGTGTAATTTATGCTCCTAGAATGCCTGAAGGTGCTATTTCAATGTTGGGCCTCTGTATTTGGCCAGGCTGTGTAAAAGTCTCACACATTTGGTATCGCCATACTCAGGAGGAGTAGCAGAATGTATTTTGGGGTGTCATTCTTGCTATGTACATGCTATGTGTTGGTAATATCTTATAAATGGACAACTTTGTATAAAAAAAATGCGGTTTCATTTTTTTCCCACATATTCCAAAAACTTCTGGAAAAAAATGAACCGTTCAAAAGACTCATTATGCCTCATAGATTATACGTTGGGGTGTTAGCTTTCCAAAACGGGGTCATTTTATGGGTGTTTCCATTGTCCTGGTGCTCCAGGGCCTTCAAAACTGTAATAGGTGGTTGAGAAATGAGATGTGTAATTTATGCTCCTAGAATGCCTAAAGGGGCTATTTCAATGTTGGGCCTCTGTATTTGGCCAGGCTGTGTAAAAGTCTCACACATTTGGTATCGCCATACTCAGGAGGAGTAGCAGAATGTATTTTGGGGTGTAATTTTTGCTATGTACATGCTATGTGTTGGTAATATCTTATAAATGGACAACTTTGTATAAAAAAAATGCGTTTTCATTTTTTTCCCACATATTCCAAAAACTTCTGGAAAAAAATGAACCGTTCAAAAGACTCATTATGCCTCATAGATTATACGTTGGGGTGTTAGCTTTCCAAAATGGGGTCATTTTATGGGAGTTTCCATTGTCCTGGTGCTCCAGGGTCTTCAAAACTGTAATAGGTGGTTGAGAAATGAGATGTGTAATTTATGCTCCTAGAATGCCTGAAGGTGCTATTTCAATGTTGGGCCTCTGTATTTGGCCAGGCTGTGTAAAAGTCTCACACATTTGGTATCACCATACTCAGGAGGAGTAGCAGAATGTATTTTGGGGTGTCATTCTTGCTATGTACATGCTATGTGTTGGTAATATCTTATAAATGGACAACTTTGTATAAAAAAAATGCGGTTTCATTTTTTTCCCACATATTCCAAAAACTTCTGGAAAAAAATGAACCGTTCAAAAGACTCATTATGCCTCATAGATTATACGTTGGGGTGTTAGCTTTCCAAAATGGGGTCATTTTATGGGCGTTTCTATTGTCCTGGTGCTCCAGGGCCTTCAAAACTGTAATAGGTGTTTGAGAAATGAGATGTGTAATTTATGCTCCTAGAATGCCTGAAGGTGCTACTTCAATGTTGGGCCTCTGTATTTGGCCAGGCTGTGTAAAAGTCTCACACATTTGGTATCGCCATACTCAGGAGGAGTAGCAGAATGTATTTTGGGGTGTAATTTTTGCTATGTACATGCTATGTGTTGGTAATATCTTATAAATGGACAACTTTGGATAAAAAAAATGCGTTTTCATTTTTTTCCCACATATTCCAAAAACTTCTGGAAAAAAATGAACCGTTCAAAAGACTCATTATGCCTCATAGATTATACGTTGGGGTGTTAGCTTTCCAAAATGGGGTCATTTTATGGGCATTTCCATTGTCCTGGTGCTCCAGGGTCTTCAAAACTGTAATAGGTGGTTGAGAAATGAGATGTGCAATTTATGCTCCTAGAATGCCTGAAGGTGCTATTTCAATGTTGGGCCTCTGTATTTGGACAGGCTGTGTAAAAGTCTCACACATTTGGTATCGCCATACTCAGGAGGAGTAGCAGAATGTATTTTGGGGTGTCATTGCAAGTATGCATGTGCTGTGTGAGAGAAATAACTTGTTATTATGACAATTTTGTGCAAAAAAATAAAAATTAAAAAAAATTTAAAACATTTCCCAAGAATTGTGGGAAAAAAGTACAACTTCAAAAAACTCACAATGACTCTTACTAAATACATTGGAATGTCTGCTTTCCAAAAAGGGGTAATTTGGGGGGTATTTGTACTTTCCTGGCTTGTTAGGGTCTCAAGAAATGAAATAGGCCTTCAGTACATCAGGTGTGATCAGATGTGATAATTTTTCAATGATTTGCACCATAGCTTGTAGACTCTATACCTTTCACAGAGACCAAATAATATACACTTTTTTGGTTATTTTTACTAAAGATATGAAGCAGTATACATTTTGGCCCAATTTTATGAAGAAAAATTACTTATTTGCAAAATTTTACAATAAAAACAAAAAAAAAGTGTTTTTTTTTTAAAAAATCTAACTTTTTTCGCTTATATTGCAAAAAATAAAAAACCTAGCGGTGATTAAAAACCACCAAAAGAAAGCTCTGTTTGTGAGAAAAAAATGATAAAAATTTGGTTTGGGTACAGTGTAGCATGACTGAGTAATTGTCATTCAAAGTGTGAGAGCGCTGAAAGCTACAAATTGGTCTGGTAAGGAAGGGTGTATAAAAGCCCTGTATTGAAATGGTTAATGATGCATAAAGTGAAAAAAAAAAGTCAAATATTCCTTTAAATATCGTACCTGGGGGGTGTCTAAAGTATGCCTGTGAAGTGCCACGTGTTTCCCGTGTTTAGAACTGTCCCTGCACAAAATGACACTTCTAAAGGAAAAAAAAGCCATTTAAAACTGCTTGCGGCTTTAATGTAATGTCTGGTCCCGGTAATATGGATGAAAATCTTTAAGAAAAATGGCATAGCTACCCCATGACCCCCCCCCCCCCCCCCTACCCCAGCCCATTACCAGCCCCTTTGGGTCTTGTATGGATATTAAGGGGAACCCCGCACATAAAATAAAAAAGGCCCTATATACTCTGAACAGCCGTATACAGGCGGTGCATACAAGACAGGGACTGTAGGTTTGTTCTTATGTAGAATCTGTTTGTAATTTTGAACAGGTACATTGTTTAAGTGTATCTCCAGCCCAAAAATCTATTTTTAAACTTTTTGGAAAACATAGGTAAGGGTTATCACCCCTGTAACATTTGTTTTGCTGTCTGTGCCCCTGTTCAGAACATTTCACCTCACTTTCCGTCCCAATGACAACTGTTTTTGAAATGTGGTGTTTTTCTTGAAACAAGGATTGGTGATAAAGCATCAGTACAGAGGAGACACCTTTCTCCCATATTAATTCTTACAGGAGAGAATTTCTTTTTCGTACATCACGGGACACAGAGCGACTTAGTCATTACTAATGGGTTATATAGTTTACCTTCAGGTGTTGGCACTGGCCAATTCCAAACCGGAAGTACCCTCCCCTATATAAGCCCCTCCCACCCGGGAGCACCTCAGTTTTTTGCCAGTGTCTAAGGTGTTGGCCAAAGAGTAACATGTGTTTTCACTGGGCTTGCGTACAGGTTCTTTTGGGCCTTAGTAAGCTGTTCCGGATCCCACCAAAAAAAGCTTCATAGCTAAACGGTCGGTACCCGGGCCTTGCAGCAGAAGAGCAAGGTTTTGCCTGTAATGCTTCTCTTAGGAGGGCTGGACCCTGGGATCCAGAGCTCTGGTCATACCCACGACCAAGACGCTGTCTGTGCAGGGTGCTATACAGGTCCAGGGGAGTGGAATCCTTGGGAACCCGGTCCCTGAAGGTTTAATTACAATGCCTGCCGTGATAGGTGAAGTTTGGACTTTTGTGGACCAAACAAAGTCCTGCGGCGGGGATCAGGTAAGTGGGGGCCCTCAGGAACTTGGTTCTATTGGGGGACCCCCAAGCCTAATTTGTCTTTCTGTCTGTTACCTAACGGTATTCCCGCTAAATATCTGTGTTTGCCTATAACTACTGAAAATGTAAAATTTTAATAGTAGTCAAGAAAAAAAAAAAAACAGGGACCGCGGTACCTGTGTTAAACCACTAGAGGCCGCTGTAGTCCATTTTTCTTGTAAATGTGGATCTTTGGTTTTCTCAACTCAAAAGATCCAGGCAGCTGGTAAGTTTCTCTGAGGGAATCCACTTCCTCTGCCCTGTTGCTGCGTTCATCCACCGCACAGGCCCTCCGGCAAAAAGGGCCCTGGCTCCTAGTCCTCTGTTGGTTTTCGAAAAGGGCGCCATTGGCGCACGGGCGCGCGCGCGGGCGCGTGCACGCGCCTCCTATGAAAAAAAAGGGGCGGGGCGGGTGGATGACGCTCGATGCGCGCCGCGGCGCTTCTGCGCATGTGCGGGCGTCCCAGCATGGTTAAAAGACACAGTACAAGTGTCAGCTGCATGCAAACAGAGCTAGCAACAAACAGTGGCACACAGAGGCGGTTGATGCAGGCATCCCCATAGAAAGGCACTTTAGTGGACACCAGCTGGTATATAGCAGCACCTGTGTTAGACTATTACCAGCAAAAATTGGTGTATGACGACGGGAATACCTCAGCTTTGTGCTTAAAGGATATGTCGTCCAGACGCTCCGGAAATAAATCTTCCAGGAAGCCAAAGGGGTCTCCATCGGGCTCTGAGGATATTGGGCATGCTTGCACTGCACCAATCTCCCCTGAGAATGCAGAGGTCAGTAGCCGTAGAAACCCCGCAGGAATGTCTGGTGCTGCGGCTGTCCCCAGTCCACCTGCTCCTGTATATATAACAGAGGAGGTTTTATCCTCAACTCTGGGAGGATTGGAAGAGAGATTAACAGCATTGATCGCTGCTTCCCTGTCACAGGAAAAGCGCGTCCGATCTCCGTCTCCTCCTTCAGAGTGCCTGTTAGTGGAGGAACAGCCCCACACAGAGATCGACCTACCTGAAGGGGATCAGGATGAGGTTGATTCACTTATAGAGGAATCAACAGTGGAAGAACCTTTCTCAGCTTCTCAGGCTGAAAGATTATGGGTTCAGTCTCTGACTAACATGGTCCGATCAGCATTTAAAATGCCTCTGGCGGAACCACCATCCACTACGGTTTCCTCGCTGGGGTCGCTAAAAGCTCCCCAGGCGGTCTGTTCCTTCCCAATCCACCCTTTATTAGAAGGGCTTATTTACCAGGATTGGGAGCATCCTGATAAAATATTTGCTCCCCCCAAGAGATTTCCGGTGATCTATCCCATGGAGGATAAGTTCATAAGAAAATGGAGGGTCCCTATAGTGGACGCAGCCATCTCTTCTGTTAACAAATCACTGACATGTCCAGTAGATAATGTTCCAATGTTCAAAGACCCAATAGATAAAAAATTGGAGTCTTTACTAAAATCTGCTTTCTCTACAGCAAGTATGGTGACACAACCTGCGGTAGCAGCGATTGGAGTCTGCCAAGCAGTGAAAGATCAGTTGAAACAAGTCTTAAGGGACTTACCAGATCAGCAGGCTCATGCCCTAGCTGACCTGCCTAGAGCCTTGTGTTTTGCGGTGGACGCCATAAAGGATACAATCCAACAGGCCTCCCGCTTTACGCTGTCTATAGTACATATGCGTAGGCTTTTGTGGCTCAAAAACTGGTCTGCTGAAGCTCCCTGTAAAAGACTGCTGGTTAGCTTCCCATTTCATGGAGAACGCTTATTTGGAGAAGATCTGGACAAATATATCCAGAAAATTTCTGCCGGTAAAAGTTCACTCTTACCGGTTAAGAACAAGGGTAGAAGTCCTTCTTTTAAGAGGCCTACCTCTCCAGTCCCGGGCACATCGGCTGTGAAGCAGTTCCGACGGCCTCCGCGGTCAAATTCAGGGGGCAGAAATCAGGGACAATCACAGGGTAACAAGAAGCCCTGGATCAAGAGAGGTACAAAACCTCCCCCTAAGGCATGAAGTATTGCCCCCGCTCAATCGGGTGGGGGGAAGACTTCAGTTGTTCACAGAGACCTGGCGGGACACCATCAGAGACAGATGGGTGCTCTCCGCAGTAAGTCTGGGATACAAGCTGGAGTTAAAAGGCACTCCTCCTGCCCAATTTATGAGGTCAAACGTGCCAAGAGATCCCCAAAAGAGAGGATCCCTCCTTCTGGCACTAGAACAACTATTGCTCCAAGGGGTAATCATGAAGGTTCCCCTGGAAGAAAGCGGATTCGGGTTTTACTCGAACCTTTTCACAGTCCCCAAACCAAATGGGGACGTGAGGCCCATATTAAATCTAAAAGGGCTAAACAAGTTCCTAAATATCAGGACCTTTCGGATGGAGTCGATCCGATCAGTGGCCACCGCCCTACAAGGGCAGGAATGGCTAGCCTCGATCGACATAAGGGATGCTTATCTGCATATTCCCATCTTTCCGGCCCATCAGAAATTTCTACGCTTTGCAGTAGAAGGGCGCCATTTTCAGTTCACAGCCTTACCTTTCGGTCTGGCCACAGCACCACGAGTGTTCACAAAAATTCTGGCCCCATTATTGGCCAATCTAAGAACACAGGGTGTAACGATAATGGCATATCTAGACGACCTGCTACTAATAGACCACTCAGTGGAAAAGCTGGAAGTAGCTATTCACAAGACAATCGAGTATCTGGAATATCACGGTTGGATTATCAACCGGGACAAGTCAGCTCTAAGACCAGTCAAAAGTCTGGAATACTTAGGGCTAAGGCTGGATTCAAATCAGAGAAAGATTTTCTTACCTCCAGAGAAGGTGTCGTCTTTAAGAAATTTGACCCACTTAGTGGGTACAAAAAGAAAACCATCCATACGTCTCTGCATGAGGCTGCTGGGAAAGATGGTGGCTTCATTCGAAGCGGTACCCTACGGTCAATTCCATTCAAGGAATTTGCAAAGGGCCATACTGTCAGCCTGGAACAAAAAAGTTCAGGCTTTAGACTTACCAATGTCCCTGTCCCCTTCCGTTCGCAAGAGCCTCCATTGGTGGTTGGTGCCCCAGAATCTGGAAAGAGGGAAACCCTTCAGTCCGGTTTCTTGGAAGGTGGTCACTACAGATGCCAGCCTCATCGGCTGGGGGGCAGTGCTGGAGCAATGGTCTCTCCAGGGCAGGTGGTCAGAAGCAGAAAAGGCCCTGCCCATCAATCTCTTAGAGATACGAGCAGCCCGGTATGCCCTAGTAGCATGGACATCCAAACTCCAGGGGTCCCCTGTCAGAATTCAATCAGACAATGCCACGGCAGTGGCATATATCAATCATCAGGGTGGCACCAAAAGTCGTGCAGCCCAGAAGGAAGCAAATTGCATCCTGGGGTGGGCAGAAAGATATGTCCCAGCCATATCTGCGGTTTTCATCCCAGGAGTGGAAAATTGGAGAGCGGACTTTCTAAGTCGCCAACAATTATGCCCGGGGGAATGGTCTCTTCACCCCGAGGTTTTCCAGGCAATATGCCAGCGGTGGGGAACACCGGATGTAGATCTGCTAGCATCCAGATTCAACGCAAAGGTGGACAGGTTTGTGTCTCGCACAAGGGATCCCCTAGCTTGCGGCTCGGATGCCCTAGTGTTCCCTTGGGATCGGTTCAAGCTGATATATGCATTCCCACCGCCACAATTGTTACCGCGATTACTCCGCAGAATCAGGGTAGAAAAGAAACCAGTGATTCTGGTGGCTCCAGCGTGGCCCCGAAGGGCATGGTACGCGGAGATGGTAAAAATGTCAGTGAGGAGTCCTTGGACCCTCCCACTTCGTCCGGACCTGCTTTCGCAGGGACCGATATACCACCCTTCCTTACCAGCCCTAGGTTTGACGGCCTGGCTATTGAAGCCCACATTCTGAAAAAGAGAGGGCTCTCTAATTCTGTGGTATCTACCATGATCAATGCCAGGAAACCGGTATCCAGGCAGATCTATTATAGGATCTGGAAAGCGTACATTACGTGGTGTGAGACCAAGAAATGGCATCCACGTAAGTACATGATAGGGAGGATTCTGGACTTCCTACAGTGGGCTGTAGATAGGAAACTGGCCTTGAGTACTATCAAGGGTCAGATTTCGGCCTTGTCAATATTTTTTCAAAGGCCCTTGGCTTCGCATTCACTAGTCAAAGCCTTTATACAAGGAGTGATGCGTATTAGCCCTCCGGTTAGTATTCCCATATGTCCTTGGGACTTAAACCTGGTTCTGTCGGTTCTACAGAAACAACCGTTTGAACCATTACAACACATTTCCTTGGTTCTTCTCACCAGGAAATTGGTTTTCTTAGTAGCCATTTGTTCGGCTAAAAGAGTGTCGGAATTAGCAGCTATGTCCTGTAAGGAGCCATATCTGGTTGTCCATAAGGACAGAGTAGTATTACGTCCTCATCCAGCCTTTCTTCCTAAGGTGGTATCGAGGTTTCATTTGAACCAAGATGTGGTTCTTCCTTCTTTTTTCCCCAAACCTAGCTCAGTAGAGGAAAAGTTATTACATTCTTTGGATGTGGTAAGAGCAGTTAAAGCTTATCTAAAAGCCACTGCTCAGATTCGCAGAACGGATTCTTTGTTTGTTCTGCCGGAAGGCCCCAGAAGGGGTCAGGCAGCATCAAAATCTACTTTAGCCAAGTGGATTCGACAGGTCATAATACAAGCCTATGGCTTGAGAAAGAGACCGCCTCCGTTCAAAGTTAGGGCGCACTCCACAAGAGCAGTTGGAACTTCATGGGCAGTGCATCACCAGGCCTCCCTGGCTCAAGTATGTAAGGCCGCAACATGGTCTTCGGTACACACGTTTACTAGATTCTATCAGGTAGACGTTAGAAGTCAGGAGGATGTCGCCTTTGGGCGCAGTGTGTTGCAGGCCGCAAAAGATCCTCATGCCTGATGGCGCCCAGCTTATGTACCCCCCCCTCATTTGGCATTGCTTTGGGACGTCCCATTAGTAATGACTAAGTCGCTCTGTGTCCCGTGATGTACGAAAAAGAAAAAGGGATTTTTATAACAGCTTACCTGTAAAATCCTTTTCTTGGAGTACATCACGGGACACAGAGCTCCCACCCCTCTTTTTGGGACACTTATTGCTTGGCTACAAAACTGAGGTGCTCCCGGGTGGGAGGGGCTTATATAGGGGAGGGTACTTCCGGTTTGGAATTGGCCAGTGCCAACACCTGAAGGTAAACTATATAACCCATTAGTAATGACTAAGTCGCTCTGTGTCCCGTGATGTACTCCAAGAAAAGGATTTTACAGGTAAGCTGTTATAAAAATCCCTTTTTTCCTTCCTAGGGGTAGATTTCCTCTCACTTCCTGTTGTCTTCTTGCGTTTGCAAGTAGGAGTCGTTTGTAAGTTGGATGTTTGAAAGTAGGGACCTGCCGTATATACTCTGCAGAAATAGGCCCCTTAGTTGTTGGTGTTGGCACAACACTGTAAGCACTCACAGTTACTCTTGGTTGGTGCTGGAACGCCCTGCTGTCAACTATTATATCAGGAATTGTAATTACATATAATTGTTGAACAGTGGTAGTAAAAATTGGGCCTTTGATGGTGGTGCTGGTGCCACAACACTGTAAGCCCTGACAGTTACTCTTGGTGGGTGCAGCAATGGGCCCTGCTGTGAATTATTAAATCAAGAATTGTAATTGCATGCCCCTGTTGAACAGGGGCTGAAAAATTGGGCCTTTCGTGGTGGTGGTGGTGGTGGTGGTGTTGCCACAACACTGTAAGCCCTCAGAGTTACTCTTGGTGGGTGCAGGAATGGGCCCTGCTGTGAATTATTAGATCAAGAATTGTAATTACATGCCCCTTTTGAACAGGGGCTGAAAAATTGGGCCTTTCGTGGTGGTGGTGGTGGTGGCGTTGCCACAACACTGTAAGCCCTCAGAGTTACTCTTGGTGGGTGCAGCAATGGGCCCTGCTGTGAATTATTAGATCAAGAATTGTAATTACATGCCCCTGTTGAACAGGGGCTGAAAAATTGGGCCTTAGGCACTGGTGGCACAACACTGCAACCCCTCACAGATACTGTACTTGGAGCACAGCAATGAGCCCTGTTGCAAAGTATTGCTTCAAAAATTGTAATTACACGCCCCTGTTAAACAGGGGCTGAAAAATTGGGCCTTAGGCACTGGTGGCACAACACTGCAACCCCTCACAGATACTGTACTTGGAGCACAGCAATGAGCCCTGTTGCAAAGTATTGCTTCAAAAATTGTAATTACACGCCCCTGTTAAACAGGGGCTGAAAAATTGGGCGTTAGGCACTGGTGGCGGCACCCATAAACAAAAATGATCTTCCAAGCTATCATCATCAATCGTATCATTGAGGACTCGGAGGAGGAGGATAGCCAGTCAACATAACAGCACAGGCACTCAGCATCAGCATCAGTCTTGAAGGGATGTGACATGTTAAAATCAATTAGTCTGTTATATCAGCATCAGGTGTGTGTTAGCTGGTGGTGATCCAAGACTGGTTCATCTTGATGAAAGTCAGTCGATCAACCGAGTCGGTGGACAGGCGCACCCTGTGATCCGTGACAAATCCTCCAGCAGCACTGAATGTGCGTTCCGAAAGAACGCTGGATGCAGGACAGGCCAGTAGCTCAATTGCATACTGTGCAAGCTCTGGCCAGTGATCCATCCTCAAGACCCAGTAAGCCAGAGGATTTTCGGTGGGGAAGGTGTCCAAGTCTGACCTTGCCCCTAGATATTCCTGCACCATGTTTATCAGACGCTGGCGATGGTTGCTGGAACCGATCATACTTTGGGACTGCGGACTAAAGAATTGTCTGAACGCATCGGTCAGACGGCCACCTTCCCCACCGCTCCTTCTTTGACTGGCCGAAGCCTCAGCAACTCGTTGTCCAGGACCAGGAGTTTGTAACCTCCCAGTCTCTGGGAACGCGTTGCACAGACCTTTCTGCAAGGCCTCCCGGAGTTGTCTCATCCTCTGCTCCCTCTGCGACGGTAACATAAGGTCCGCAACCTTACCCTTGTACCGTGGATCAAGGAGAGTGGCCAGCCAGTAATGGTCCCTCTCCTTGATCCGAAGAATACGAGGATCCTTCCGCAGACTTTGCAGGATCAGGGAGGCCATGCAGCGTAGATTAGCTGAGGCATTCGGTCCGGAGTCCTCTGGGTCACTAAGGACGACATGATCCGCAGCCACCTCCTCCCAGCCACGTACAAGTCCACGGGTTTCTTGGGACTGTAAATCATCCCTAAAAGACTGCTGCTGTTGATGCTGCTGAGTGCCAGGCTCCACCTCCATGCTGACACAATCCTCCTCCTCCTCCTCCTCCTCGTCCTCTTCCTGTGCGATGGGTGGGACAGAAGGAACACTGTCTGGGTAAAGGGGGCCTTGAGAGGCAAGGAAGTCCTCCTCTTCCTGCCTCTGTTCTGCCTCAAGTGCCCTGTCCATTATTCCACGCAGCGTGTGCTCCAACAGGTGGACAAGAGGTACAGTGTCACTGATGCATGCACTGTCACTGCTCACCATCCTCGTGGCCTCCTCAAATGGTGCCAGGACAGTGCATGCATCCCTGATCATGCCCCACTGGCGTGGAGAAAAAAAAACAAGCTCCCCTGACCCTGTCCTGGTGCCGTAGTCGCACAGGTACTCATTGATGGCCCTCTGCTGCGTGTGCAGCCGCTGCAGCATGGCCAACGTTGAGTTCCACCTGGTGGGCATGTCACATATAAGGCGGTTCTTGGGCAGGTTCAACTCCTTTTGCAGCTCAGCCAGGCGAGCACTGGCATTATAAGATCTGCGGAAATGCACACAGACTTTCCTGGCCTGCCTCAGGACATCCTGTAAGCCCGGGTACCTGCCCAAGAACCGCTGCACCACCAGGTTAAGGACGTGAGCCACACAGGGCACATGGGTCAGTTGTCCCTGTCGGAGGGCGGAGAGGAGGTTGGTGCCATTGTCGCAAACCACCATTCCTGGCTTAAGCTGGCGTGGTGTCAACCACCTCTCGGCCTGGCCCTGCAGAGCAGACAGGACCTCTGCCCCAGTGTGGCTTCTGTCCCCCAAACACACCAGCGCAAGCACGGCATGGCATCTTTTTGCCTGCGTACTTGCGTAGCCCCTTGAACGCCTACGGAGCACCGCTGGTTCAGAGGACAAAGCACAGGAAGAGGCCATGGAGGAAGAAGAAGAGGAGGGGGTGGAGGAGAGAGGTGTGTCACAACCAGTAGTAGCATTTTGGAGGCGTGGCGGTGGAACAACCTCCAACACTACTGCACCTTGTCCTGCATCCTTCCCAGCTGCCAAAAGAGTGACCCAATGGGCCGTGAAAGAAAGGTAACGTCCCTGTCCATGCCTGCTGGACCATGAGTCAGCGGTAATATGCACCTTACCGCTGACCGCCCTGTCCAGCGAGGCCAAGACATTGCCTTCCACATGCCGGTAGAGAGCCGGAATAGCCTTCCGTGAGAAAAAGTGGCGTTTGGGAACCTGCCACTGAGGAACCGCACATTGCACAAACTCACGGAAGGGGGCCGAGTCTACCAACTGAAAAGGCAGCAGTTGAAGCGCTAGCAATTTAGCCAAGCTAGCATTCAACCGCTGGGCATGTGGATGGCTGGGAGTGAACTTCTTTCGACGGTCCAGCAGCTGGGGCAGGGAAATTTGCCTGCTAGAATCGGACGTCGGTGTACTGCTAGCAGAGTGGCCGCAAGTACTTGGCTGTGACACACCTAATTCTACACCTTCGTTCCTCTCAGTGCATGTTTCAGAGAGGACTGAAGTTATAGTGGGGTTGGAGATCCCAGCTGATGCGGTGCAAGGAGAGGTCCGCTTTGTTCTTTGGTGTGGGTCTTTGAGGTAGGCTTGCCAACGAGCTGCATGGCAGGTCAACATATGTCTGGTCAGGCATGTGGTACCCAAGCGGCTGATGTTTTGGCCACGCGATATACGCTTGAGACATATGTTGCAAACAGCAGCTGTGCGATCTGATGCACTAGCCTCAAAAAAGGCCCACACCAAAGAACTTTTTGAATGACGGGCAGAGGCAGCGCCCTGCACAGGCGGAGCTCTGCGGTGTGATTCCGTCGGTGTACTGCCCTTACGCTGGCCACCAAAGGGCATCCTGCCTCGTTGGAGATGTGCCTCCTCCTCATCCTCCTCCTCCTCCTCTCTCCTATTAGGCACCCACGTGGAGTCAGTGACCTCATCATCCCCTCCCTCCTCATCACTGGAGCCAATCTGGCAGTATGCTGCAGCTGCTGGAACATGACTGCCAGATTGGTGTCCTTCTTGAGCATCCCCTCTGTCTGCTCTCACGCTACTGCCTTCCTCTAGCTGGGTTTCATCATCAGACCCTTCGAAACGCTGGGCATCCTCCTGGAGCATGTACCCAATACTGTGCTCAAACAGTTCGGGGGACTCCTCAGGAGGAGGACATGGTGGGTCTAGGGAAGGAGTGACTGATGATGAGTCTGACATTGATACCAGGGAAGAGGACGCTTTGGCAGCTGCTTTGCCAGTACCCTGAGCCTGGATGAGAGAGGATGAGGAGGAGGAGGAGGGCTTGGTCATCCACTCTACCAAGTCTTCGGCATGATGTGGCTCAACATGTCCAGCTGCCGAAAAGAAGGACAAGCGTGTCCCATGGCCATGTGCTGATGACAATGCACCGCGTCCACGACCAGCACTGTTGCCCCCAGACACAGAGCCTGCTTGCCCTCTTTGATTGCCTCCTGACTGTCTGCCTCTCCTTGTTTGCCTTCCAGACATTCTAATGGATGGCCTGCAGGGAGATGGGAAAAAAAGCAATAAGGGCTACCTTCAGGTGTCCTTCTCTGTCCCTTTAATTAAGGATTTCTAAATATGGTTGAGGATGATTGCTTTCGCACAGAATAGCACAATGACAATTTCCCTGACTGTCCAAAAAACAAGGATTTCAAAGATGGTTGATGAGGAATGCTTTAGCACAGTATAGCACAATGAGAATTTCCCTCACTGTCCTTCCCTGTCCCTACAAACAAGGTTTAGCACAGTAAAACACACTGACACTCTCCCTACCTATAGTTTTCTGTCCCTATAAAAAACATTTTTTTTAAAGATGGTTGATGAGGAATGCTTTAGCACAGTATAGCACAATGAGAATTTCCCTCACTGTCCTTCCCTGTCCCTACAAACAAGGTTTAGCACAGTAAAACACACTGACACTCTCCCTACCTATAGTTTTCTGTCCCTATAAAAAAATTTTTTTTAAAGATGGTTGATGAGGAATGCTTTAGCACAGTATAGCACAATGAGAATTTCCCTCACTGTCCTTCCCTGTCCCTACAAACAAGGTTTAGCACAGTAAAACACACTGACACTCTCCCTACCTATAGTTTTCTGTCCCTATAATTTTTTTTTTTTTAAAGATGGTTGATGAGGAATGCTTTAGCACAGTATAGCACAATGAGAATTTCCCTCACTGTCCTTCCCTGTCCCTACAAACAAGGTTTAGCACAGTAAAACACACTGACACTCTCCCTACCTATAGTTTTCTGTCCCTATAATTTTTTATTTTTTTTAAAGATGGTTGATGAGGAATGCTTTAGCACAGTATAGCACAATGAGAATTTCCCTCACTGTCCTTCCCTGTCCCTACAAACAAGGTTTAGCACAGTAAAACACACTGACACTCTCCCTACCTATAGTTTTCTGTCCCTATAAAAAATGTTTTTTTAAAGATGGTTGATGAGGAATGCTTTAGCACAGTATAGCACAATGAGAATTTCCCTCACTGTCCTTCCCTGTCCCTACAAACAAGGTTTAGCACAGTAAAACACACTGACACTCTCCCTACCTATAGTTTTCTGTCCCTATAATTTTTTTTTTTTTTAAAGATGGTTGATGAGGAATGCTTTAGCACAGTATAGCACAATGAGAATTTCCCTCACTGTCCTTCCCTGTCCCTACAAACAAGGTTTAGCACAGTAAAACACACTGACACTCTCCCTACCTATAGTTTTCTGTCCCTATAATTTTTTTTTTTTTTAAAGATGGTTGATGAGGAATGCTTTAGCACAGTATAGCACAATGAGAATTTCCCTCACTGTCCTTCCCTGTCCCTACAAACAAGGTTTAGCACAGTAAAACACACTGACACTCTCCCTACCTATAGTTTTCTGTCCCTATAAAAAATGTTTTTTTTTTTAAAGATGGTTGATGAGGAATGCTTTAGCACAGTATAGCACAATGAGAATTTCCCTCACTGTCCTTCCCTGTCCCTACAAACAAGGTTTAGCACAGTAAAACACACTGACACTCTCCCTACCTATAGTTTTCTGTCCCTATAATTTTTTTTTTTTTTAAAGATGGTTGATGAGGAATGCTTTAGCACAGTATAGCACAATGAGAATTTCCCTCACTGTCCTTCCCTGTCCCTACAAACAAGGTTTAGCACAGTAAAACACACTGACACTCTCCCTACCTATAGTTTTCTGTCCCTATAAAAAAATTTTTTTTTAAAGATGGTTGATGAGGAATGCTTTAGCACAGTATAGCACAATGAGAATTTCCCTCACTGTCCTTCCCTGTCCCTACAAACAAGGTTTAGCACAGTAAAACACACTGACACTCTCCCTACCTATAGTTTTCTGCCCCTATAAAAAAAATTTGTTTTAAAGATGGTTGATGAGGAATGCTTTAGCACAGTATAGCACAATGAGAATTTCCCTCACTGTCCTTCCCTGTCCCTACAAACAAGGTTTAGCACAGTAAAACACACTGACACTCTCCCTACCTATAGTTTTCTGTCCCTATAAAAAATGTTTTTTTTTTTAAAGATGGTTGATGAGGAATGCTTTAGCACAGTATAGCACAATGAGAATTTCCCTCACTGTCCTTCCCTGTCCCTACAAACAAGGTTTAGCACAGTAAAACACACTGACACTCTCCCTACCTATAGTTTTCTGTCCCTATAAAAAATGTTTTTTTAAAGATGGTTGATGAGGAATGCTTTAGCACAGTATAGCACAATGAGAATTTCCCTCACTGTCCTTCCCTGTCCCTACAAACAAGGTTTAGCACAGTAAAACACACTGACACTCTCCCTACCTATAGTTTTCTGTCCCTATAAAAAAAATTTTCTTAAAGATGGTTGATGAGGAATGCTTTAGCACAGTATAGCACAATGAGAATTTCCCTCACTGTCCTTCCCTGTCCCTACAAACAAGGTTTAGCACAGTAAAACACACTGACACTCTCCCTACCTATAGTTTTCTGTCCCTATAATTTTTTTTTTTTTAAAGATGGTTGATGAGGAATGCTTTAGCACAGTATAGCACAATGAGAATTTCCCTCACTGTCCTTCCCTGTCCCTACAAACAAGGTTTAGCACAGTAAAACACACTGACACTCTCCCTACCTATAGTTTTCTGTCCCTATAAAAAATTTTTTTTTAAAGATGGTTGATGAGGAATGCTTTAGCACAGTATAGCACAATGAGAATTTCCCTCACTGTCCTTCCCTGTCCCTACAAACAAGGTTTAGCACAGTAAAACACACTGACACTCTCCCTACCTATAGTTTTCTGTCCCTATATTTTTTTTTTTTAAAGATGGTTGATGAGGAATGCTTTAGCACAGTATAGCACAATGAGAATTTCCCTCACTGTCCTTCCCTGTCCCTACAAACAAGGTTTAGCACAGTAAAACACACTGACACTCTCCCTACCTATAGTTTTCTGTCCCTATAAAAAATGTTTTTTTAAAGATGGTTGATGAGGAATGCTTTAGCACAGTATAGCACAATGAGAATTTCCCTCACTGTCCTTCCCTGTCCCTACAAACAAGGTTTAGCACAGTAAAACACACTGACAGTCTCCCTACCTATAGTTTTCTGTCCCTATAATTTTTTTTTTTTAAAAGATGGTTGATGAGGAATGCTTTAGCACAGTATAGCACAATGAGAATTTCCCTCACTGTCCTTCCCTGTCCCTACAAACAAGGTTTAGCACAGTAAAACACACTGACACTCTCCCTACCTATAGTTTTCTGTCCCTATAATTTTTTATTTTTTTTAAAGATGGTTGATGAGGAATGCTTTAGCACAGTATAGCACAATGAGAATTTCCCTCACTGTCCTTCCCTGTCCCTACAAACAAGGTTTAGCACAGTAAAACACACTGACACTCTCCCTACCTATAGTTTTCTGTCCCTATAAAAAATGTTTTTTTAAAGATGGTTGATGAGGAATGCTTTAGCACAGTATAGCACAATGAGAATTTCCCTCACTGTCCTTCCCTGTCCCTACAAACAAGGTTTAGCACAGTAAAACACACTGACACTCTCCCTACCTATAGTTTTCTGTCCCTATAATTTTTTTTTTTTTTAAAGATGGTTGATGAGGAATGCTTTAGCACAGTATAGCACAATGAGAATTTCCCTCACTGTCCTTCCCTGTCCCTACAAACAAGGTTTAGCACAGTAAAACACACTGACACTCTCCCTACCTATAGTTTTCTGTCCCTATAAAAAATTTTTTTTTTAAAGATGGTTGATGAGGAATGCTTTAGCACAGTATAGCACGATGAGAATTTCCCTCACTGTCCTTCCCTGTCCCTACAAACAAGGTTTAGCACAGTAAAACACACTGACACTCTCCCTACCTATAGTTTTCTGTCCCTATAAAAAATTTTTTTTTTAAAGATGGTTGATGAGGAATGCTTTAGCACAGTATAGCACAATGAGAATTTCCCTCACTGTCCTTCCCTGTCCCTACAAACAAGGTTTAGCACAGTAAAACACACTGACACTCTCCCTACCTATAGTTTTCTGTCCCTATAATTTTTTTTTTTTAAAGATGGTTGATGAGGAATGCTTAAGCACAGTATAGCACAATGAGAATTTCCCTCACTGTCCTTCCCTGTCCCTACAAACAAGGTTTATCACAGTAAAACACACTGACACTCTCCCTACCTATAGTTTTCTGTCCCTATAAAAAATGTTTTTTTAAAGATGGTTGATGAGGAATGCTTTAGCACAGTATAGCACAATGAGAATTTCCCTCACTGTCCTTCCCTGTCCCTACAAACAAGGTTTAGCACAGTAAAACACACTGACACTCTCCCTACCTATAGTTTTCTGTCCCTATAATTTTTTTTTTTTTTAAAGATGGTTGATGAGGAATGCTTTAGCACAGTATAGCACAATGAGAATTTCCCTCACTGTCCTTCCCTGTCCCTACAAACAAGGTTTAGCACAGTAAAACACACTGACACTCTCCCTACCTATAGTTTTCTGTCCCTATAAAAAAAATTTTTTTTAAAGATGGTTGATGAGGAATGCTTTAGCACAGTATAGCACAATGAGAATTTCCCTCACTGTCCTTCCCTGTCCCTACAAACAAGGTTTAGCACAGTAAAACACACTGACACTCTCCCTACCTATAGTTTTCTGCCCCTATAAAAAAAAATTGTTTTAAAGATGGTTGATGAGGAATGCTTTAGCACAGTATAGCACAATGAGAATTTCCCTCACTGTCCTTCCCTGTCCCTACAAACAAGGTTTAGCACAGTAAAACACACTGACACTCTCCCTACCTATAGTTTTCTGTCCCTATAAAAAATGTTTTTTTTTTTAAAGATGGTTGATGAGGAATGCTTTAGCACAGTATAGCACAATGAGAATTTCCCTCACTGTCCTTCCCTGTCCCTACAAACAAGGTTTAGCACAGTAAAACACACTGACACTCTCCCTACCTATAGTTTTCTGTCCCTATAAAAAATGTTTTTTTAAAGATGGTTGATGAGGAATGCTTTAGCACAGTATAGCACAATGAGAATTTCCCTCACTGTCCTTCCCTGTCCCTACAAACAAGGTTTAGCACAGTAAAACACACTGACACTCTCCCTACCTATAGTTTTCTGTCCCTATAAAAAAAAATTTCTTAAAGATGGTTGATGAGGAATGCTTTAGCACAGTATAGCACAATGAGAATTTCCCTCACTGTCCTTCCCTGTCCCTACAAACAAGGTTTAGCACAGTAAAACACACTGACACTCTCCCTACCTATAGTTTTCTGTCCCTATAATTTTTTTTTTTTTAAAGATGGTTGATGAGGAATGCTTTAGCACAGTATAGCACAATGAGAATTTCCCTCACTGTCCTTCCCTGTCCCTACAAACAAGGTTTAGCACAGTAAAACACACTGACACTCTCCCTACCTATAGTTTTCTGTCCCTATAAAAAAAATTTTTTTAAAGATGGTTGATGAGGAATGCTTTAGCACAGTATAGCACAATGAGAATTTCCCTCACTGTCCTTCCCTGTCCCTACAAACAAGGTTTAGCACAGTAAAACACACTGACACTCTCCCTACCTATAGTTTTCTGTCCCTATATTTTTTTTTTTTAAAGATGGTTGATGAGGAATGCTTTAGCACAGTATAGCACAATGAGAATTTCCCTCACTGTCCTTCCCTGTCCCTACAAACAAGGTTTAGCACAGTAAAACACACTGACACTCTCCCTACCTATAGTTTTCTGTCCCTATAAAAAATGTTTTTTTAAAGATGGTTGATGAGGAATGCTTTAGCACAGTATAGCACAATGAGAATTTCCCTCACTGTCCTTCCCTGTCCCTACAAACAAGGTTTAGCACAGTAAAACACACTGACAGTCTCCCTACCTATAGTTTTCTGTCCCTATAATTTTTTTTTTTTAAAAGATGGTTGATGAGGAATGCTTTAGCACAGTATAGCACAATGAGAATTTCCCTCACTGTCCTTCCCTGTCCCTACAAACAAGGTTTAGCACAGTAAAACACACTGACACTCTCCCTACCTATAGTTTTCTGTCCCTATAAAAAATTTTTTTTTTTAAAGATGGTTGATGAGGAATGCTTTAGCACAGTATAGCACAATGAGAATTTCCCTCACTGTCCTTCCCTGTCCCTACAAACAAGGTTTAGCACAGTAAAACACACTGACACTCTCCCTACCTATAGTTTTCTGTCCCTATAAAAAAAATTTGTTTTAAAGATGGTTGATGAGGAATGCTTTAGCACAGTATAGCACAATGAGAATTTCCCTCACTGTCCTTCCCTGTCCCTACAAACAAGGTTTAGCACAGTAAAACACACTGACACTCTCCCTACCTATAGTTTTCTGTCCCTATAATTTTTTTTTTTTTTAAAGATGGTTGATGAGGAATGCTTTAGCACAGTATAGCACAATGAGAATTTCCCTCACTGTCCTTCCCTGTCCCTACAAACAAGGTTTAGCACAGTAAAACACACTGACACTCTCCCTACCTATAGTTTTCTGTCCCTATAATTTTTTTTTTTTTAAAGATGGTTGATGAGGAATGCTTTAGCACAGTATAGCACAATGAGAATTTCCCTCACTGTCCTTCCCTGTCCCTACAAACAAGGTTTAGCACAGTAAAACACACTGACACTCTCCCTACCTATAGTTTTCTGTCCCTATAAAAAAATTTTTTTTTTAAAGATGGTTGATGAGGAATGCTTTAGCACAGTATAGCACAATGAGAATTTCCCTCACTGTCCTTCCCTGTCCCTACAAACAAGGTTTAGCACAGTAAAACACACTGACACTCTCCCTACCTATAGTTTTCTGTCCCTATAATTTTTTTTTTTAAAGATGGTTGATGAGGAATACTTTAGCACAGTATAGCACAATGAGAATTTCCCTCACTGTCCTTCCCTGTCCCTACAAACAAGGTTTAGCACAGTAAAACACACTGACACTCTCCCTACCTATAGTTTTCTGTCCCTATAAATTTTTTTTTTTAAAGATGGTTGATGAGGAATGCTTTAGCACAATATAGCACAATGAGAATTTCCCTCACTGTCCTTCCCTGTCCCTACAAACAAGGTTTAGCACAGTAAAACAGACTGACACTCTCCCTACCTATCCTTCTCTTTCCCTAAACTAAAGGAATCCAGGTTAAGCAAGAAAAAAAAATGTCACTGTCCCTGCCTATGCTTCTCTTTCCCTGCTCCGGAACACACTACACTAGGCCGCCGTGCTGGCGGCCTTTTATAGTGTGGGGCGTGTACTAAACACCCTCAGCAATAATTGGCCACAGGCATCCTGCCTGTGGCCAATCATTGCTCTCCTCGCTGCCGGCGCTGTGATTGGCCAAGCATGCGGGGTCACAGTGCATGCTTGGCCAATCACAGCGCCTGGATGACACTGCGATGGCGTAGTGCATTGTGGGCTGCGAATTAGGCGCGAACGGCCCAAATCGTTCGTTGTTCGGCGAACGATCGAACAGCCGATGTTCGAGTCGAACGTATGTTCGACTCGAACACCGAGCTCATCCCTAGTGCTGATTGAAAGTCTCCACCGAATAATCTATGTCCTCTCCATCCTTCCTGCAGATGCGCACCTTGTCTGCATGGATATGGCGGCCCCACATCCACTCTGCTCTGCAGTCTCTGAACTGTTTGGACACTGAGGGTGAACAAGCCAAATACTGACGGGCATGAGGCACTTTAAGCTTCTCCCAAACAAACTCATCATACCACCGCTGCCGTAGGACTTCAACCTCAAAAAGTAAGTCCCGAGACAAGTAAGGATATTCCCATCCGTACTCACGAGCGACCCTCTTGCAGAAAAGCCGCTGCAATCGGGCTAAAGGAGGCATGGTGGCCCGCTCCCCTTCTCCTGGCGGAACAATGGCTTCTGGATGCCGAGGTACTTTCACTACCTCAGATGGCTTTGCTCTTGGTGCCCGTAATGATGCGCGTTGTGTCCCCGCCACCAAAACGGTTGATGCTGTGGATTGTGGAAGGACAATTGGAGGACTAAGCTTCCTCTTAGACTCTGGGGCCTCCGCCCGGGGCGTGCTGTCTCCTATGGACATAGGCGAATCTCGTGGTACATGTAACACAGGTAATGGGCGTTTGTCCCAGCCCTTGCGGTGAAAAAGTTTGTCTATTTCACCGTCATCTCCACAGTCAAACAGCGATTCTAGGTCGGAGGTGTCATACATCTCTGCGGGAAGGTAATCTCTAGTAGACGTGGAACTACCCTCCCTAGCGGGCTCCACCGGCTGTGGACCCCCGACACCTCCAACCACCACCACAGTCCCAGCCCCTGGCTCACCTTGACCTTTTGAAGCACAGGGATGTCCAGGACTCTTCCAACCGGATCCATCCAGGCCCGGCAAGTGACGGGGTGAAGCTCGACCACGACCACAGGACGCCTGCACCAGGCCGACCTTCCTCTTCGGAGGTGGGAGCAGAGAATCTGTGGTGACCGAAGCAGCATCCTCAGATTTTTCTTTCTCAGTCTCTGGTTGGGCAGTCACATCGCCCTGGTCAGTGCGTACGGGAACCTCCGCAAAGGCCTGGATCTCCCCTTCCAGAGTAGCGGTACCTGTGAGGCAGTTGAGGCGAAGTGCCCGGTGCCGTACTGTGGATGGCTCCACCTCGAATAGGAATTCTCTGCATGCTTCACAACGCCCGAATGGCTTCAGGTGGACTACCAGTCCCGAACATCCGGGACAGATCACGCCGAGGGCCTCCGTGTCTCTGCAGGAATACAGAGCCAACTGCCCTCTGGGCCTGAGTCTTATCCCCGTATCTGTAAGGGGAGCAGCAAAGGTAGTCATCTTTGTGGGGTAGGGAACCGGAATCCACGGGGAGCTTGAGGCCATCCCGACTGTCTGCTGCTCCATCACGCACTGACCACGCGCCAAAGTCTCCACGTGAGTTCCTCCACATGGCCAGACTCCTCCCATAACTTGCACGTTTTCGCAGGCTTCCATCAAACTCCGCCCACGAACTGTGTAGTCACGGGTGCCTCATGGCGCAGTGCACTAAAAAACCCCCACATGTAGTACGTCACACGGCTGGACTTCTCCCTCTTCTCGCTCTTCCGCATGGGCCTTTCCCGTCTTAAGGTCATTTCCACGACTTTGAGCAGGGATGCACTTTGGCCGATCACATGGCCGACCCACTCGGAACTCCTCCGGGCAGCAAAGTTCAGACACAACCGTTCTTAATTCCAAGGTTAAAACACACATCATCCCGGACTCACGAGCCCCCACGTGTAGCGCCCTCACCCCCTCTTCTTTGTCTAGGGGTATTTCGTATGTGATAGTGAGATACGCTATAGCCCATGTCCTCCCCATGGCAGTGGGTGAGGTGAAGGCCAGTACCAGATATTCTTCTCAGGCCTGTGTGTTTCAGTTAAGGACCAAGTCTTACTGTGCTGACACTCCCCTTTGCTCCCATTAACCAGAGTACCACACACCGATAAAGGTCCAACTCTTGCTTTATTGTCCCACTCACAATAAACAGTGCTTTAGCAGCCAACTGGTTGAGACCCAATAACAGTTCAATACGGTGGGGTGAGCAGGTCGAGGCACTATCCTGATTGTACGCTAAACCATTGTGGTTTCACCAGTGGTTACTATAGCCTTGGCTAGAGAGAGAACTTAGAACTTGTGAGTCTCTACCAGCGACTCAAGAGAATGTAGATAGGAGTACCTTCGCTGCGTTGTGGCCCCTGTCAAGGGAAGATGTCCCTCCAAGGGAGTTACCAGAGGCCCATCCGTCACCGGGTTGATGCTGCTCCGGACTCTCCGGACGGGTGACCTCCCCGGCCTCCTCACCTCAGACTTGAGCCCCATCCACCTCAGGGACCCTCAGACTCCTCCGCCCTCGCGGGACCCAGTCGAAGTCACTAGGCCACAGGCCTCCGGTTTAGTACCTCACCCCAGGCTGAAGGTGCCTGGGATGGATGCCAACTCCGCTCCGGCCAGGCCTAGGGCACCTGGAGCGGAACTCCGAACCGCCCACACCCAGGCCGAAGGTGCCTGGGCGCGTGATGCAGGAAAAAGACCTCATGGCGAGGGCGTCTCTCCCCCTTATCTCCTCCTGCGACGTCACGGCAGGTTCCCCGCCCCTGCCGCACCATCGCCGAAAAGGGACAAAAAGGCCAGCACTACGGCAGTGAATCTACCTTAGGCCTGTGGGAACCCCACCACCCACAGGCCAAGGAGAATAATACACCACCCAGTCCTCCATGAATTAACAATGGTCCAATCCCTTCATGATTTATACACACGTGGGTCATACTACCACCCAGGTGTATCCCCCTAAATTTAAATCCACGCTACACAGGTATAAATTAATTGAGTGCAATCACTAGATAATCTTCTAGACCAGTGATGGCGAACCTTGGCACCCCAGGTGTTTTGGAACTACATTTCCCATGATGCTCATGTACTCTGCAGTGTAGTTGAGCATCATGGGATATGTAGTTCCAAAACATCTGGGGTGCCAAGGTTCGCCATCACTGTTCTAGACTATGGAAACTAGCCACCCTCTAACAGGAAGTCAGATCACAGCAGCAAAAAAAAAAATTTTTGAGCTTTGGAGGAGGTTATGAGCAATAAAAGGTACTTTTTTGAGTTAAAAATGCATACTTGAATAGAATTTTCCTTTAAACCAGAGTTTAATGCCACATTAATATCATACCTTACTATTGGTCAGAGTAATTGTACGCTAAAATTAGTAAAGGTTATGTAGCGGCCTCACCTCTCTCCCTTGCTTCATCGGTTATATGGCTGTTGTCTAGGGGTACCTGGGAGAGAGAGATGATACACACCACGGCCCGTGTCATCCCATAACCAGGAGGTGAAGGCCAAGGATTGGGCTTTTGTGTAGGTGTCCTAGAGCCAAGTCCAGTCCTTCGTCCCTGGCTTCTTTGCTTAGTAACCCAAGTTCCACACAGTGAATAGGTACAACTTAGTTTTATTCTTCTTGCCAAGCAATAAAACAGTCTTTCTCCTCTTTCCCTTCTTGCTGCCACCCACTGTACTGTCACCAGTGGTGGATAGTCACTGCCACTGACTAGGTAATTTAGAACGTGAATTTACCTTCTCTCACTTTGCCCCTGTCAGGGGAAGAAATCCGTCGAAGGGAGAAATAGAGGCCTCTCCGTCACCAGCGATGCTGCGCCGGACTCTTCGGAGAAGTTACTGCGCACCAGTCCTCACAAACTCAGACACGGGCACCCAAGGCATTAGGGCCCCCTCGGATTCCTCACCCTCGCGGAACTCAGTCGAAGGTACTGAGCCCCAGGCATCCGCCATAGTACCTTACCCCAGGCTAAAGGTGCCTGGAATGGACTCCATCTCTGTTCCAGCTAGGCCAAGGGCGCCTAGGCCTGGAACACCGGAACGCCAGCACCCAAGCTGAAGGTGCCTGGGTGTGGCCACGTCCTCCGACTCTCTCCCCCAAAATCAGGGCCTCCGCCCCTTTTATGACCTCTCCCTTTGCATCACAGCGGGTTCCCCGCCCCGCTGTACCAGCTCCAGGGGAGGACAAAAAGGCACGGTTCGCGGTGTATGTTCAGCTCGGGCCCAAGGCAACAGCGCCACCCAGAGACCCCAGGGAACTTCACACCACCAGAGTCCTTGCAAATTCAAATACCCGCTACACTCTCCCCCTGGTGATTTGACACTGGTCACCAGTGTCTGGTACAAACTCACACCCCACAAAAGGTGGTGTCATAAGTTCAGCCCAGAAACCAACTACACAATTTAACCCTGGATTGTGCCACGACCTGAATGGGAAAGGATTACAACTATAAAACTTTTCAATAAAACACATTAAATATCTCACACATTTACATTCCTCCCACTGACTATCTGAAGACCACCCACTCTCAGTAGTCTTGACAGACGAATCTCCTGCAGAGGGAAAGAAAAGAACATACATCCTACCAACATGTGTGTTTGCTTGGAATGAATGAGTCTATCCTAGGAGAAACCCATTCACTCCAATAAGTGCTGCATAATGTCAAAAAAACAAACAATCGTTGCGCAACACTGCCACCTGGTGACAGTGCTGTGGTCAAGACACTCATTACTTCCAGATGAACTTTCCGCTTGAACATTTTCTCTGTGACCATACACTATCTAAAACCCAAAGTCACTGATTCTTGTGAGTGTCAGAAGAAGAAAAGGGAGAACAAACAAAAACAGCTCCCATATCTCCAAAGAGTAGGATTGCCCAAATACAGAAAAAAACTAGGGCACAGTCTCTGTGTTCTGGAAAAGGCACTCTGGAAAGTTCAGCCAGGAATGAAAAGAAACAAACGAGAGTCTTTTTCTCTCTTCTTCTCTTACAGGTAAAACCTTGGATGAGGCAATGATATAGGCTTCAAACGATCATCAAAAGCCTCCACATGGTACTCAACACTCTTTCCTTCTTTGCGACAGATCACCACTTTGTCAGCATAAATGTGTCTTCCCAGCATCCACTTAGCTTTACAGTCCTGAAACTTCTTGGTGACCGTTGGTGAACAGGAAAAGTACCGCCGCGCTTGCTGTACCTTCAGTTTGTCCCACACAAAGGCATCATACCATCTTTTCCGGAAGACCTCCACCTCATAGAGCAGTTCCCGAGGCAGATACGGGTATTCCCACCCATATTCCTGAGCAACCTTCTGGCCAAAGAGACGTTGCAGCCTTAACAAAGGTGGCATAGTAGCTCGGTCTGCTTCTCTGGGTGGAACAATCGCTTCTGGATGGCGAGGTGCGTTCACCACATTCGGAAGACCTGGGCCTAGGAGCCCGCAGTGATTGACGTTGCACTCCCGCAACAGGAGCAGGTGAAATGGATATTGAATCCAGAAGGGGAACTCCAGACAGAGGACTATCTTCCTCCCTCAGCGCCGGGGCCTCCACCCAAGGTGTACTATCTCCAGTAGACATAGGCAGGTCCCTCGTAACACGGGCCAAGGGTAGCTTCATCCTGTCTCATCCCTTCTGTTGGAAGATCTCGTCTACCTCCCCATCATTGCCATTGTCAGACAATGAATCCAGGTCAGATGTGTCGTAGCACTCAGCGGGCAGATAATTCCCAGTCACGGAACTATCCCCCTTGACAGCCTCTACCGACTGTGGACTACTGCCACTTTCTACCACACAGACAGTCCCAACCCCGGGCTCACCTGGACCTTTTGAAGAATAGGGATGTCCAGGACTTTTCCTACTGGAGCCATCCAGGCCAGGCAAGCAGTGGGGCAAAGCTCTTCCACGACCACACAAGGCCATCACTAGGCCGACTTTCCTCTTCGGTGGCCGGAGCAGGGAGCTGCTGGTGACCGAGGCAGCATCCTCGGATTTTTCTCTTTTCACCTCTGTTTGGGCAGTCACTTCGCCCGGATCAGTGCGCATGGGGAACGCACCAGCATCGATCTCTCCCTACGGAGTGGCAGTCCCTGTGAGGTAGTTGAGGTGGAAAGCCCGAGGCTTTTCTGTGAATGGTTCCACCTCGAAGAGGAATTCTTTGCAGACCTCACAGCGCCCAAACGGCTTCAGCTGGACCACCAGTCCCGAAGAGCCGGGACAGATCACACCGAGGGCTTCCATGTCTCTACAGGTAAAGAGAGCCAATCGCCCCTGGGGCCTTAGTCTTATCCCCGTATCCATGATCGGAGCAGCCAGAGAAGACATATCCGCGAAGGAAGGAACAGAAATCCACGGAGCACTTGAAGCCATCCTCTCTCTTTGCTGCTCCATTGTGCACTGATCCACCCGTGCCGGAATCTCCACATGTGTACCTCCACGTGGCCAGACTCCCCCCACGTTCTGCACTTGTTCGCTGGCTTTTCCCTTGCCCCGCCCACGAACTCCGCAGTTGTGAGTTGCCTCGTGGCGCGTTGGCTAATATGGCCGACCTACTCGGAACTCCTCTGGGCAGCAAAGTTCAAATTCAGACACCATACATATATCCCGGATACGATGCCCCCACGTGTAGCGGCCTCACCTCTCTCCCTTGCTTCATCGGTTATATGGCTGTTGTCTAGGGGTACCTGGGAGAGAGAGATGATACACACCACGGCCCATGTCCTCCCGTAACCAGGAGGTGAAGGCCAAGGATTGGGCTTTTGTGTAGGTGTCCTAGAGCCAAGTCCAGTCCTTCGTCCCTGGCTCCTTTGCTTAGTAACCCAAGTTCCACACAGTGAATAGGTACAACTCAGTTTTATTCTTCTTGCCAAGCAATAAAACAGTCTTTCTCCTTTTGAATAATGGGGAAACAGATCGAGGCACAATCCTTTCCCTTCTTGCTGCCACCCACTGTACTGTCACCAGTGGTGGATAGTCACTGCCACTGACTACGTAATTTAGAACGTGAATTTACCTTCTCTCACTTTGCCCCTGTCAGGGGCAGAAATCCGTCCAAGGGAGAAATAGAGGCCTCTCCGTCACCAGCGATGCTGCGCCGGACTCTTCGGAGAAGTTACTGCGCACCAGTCCTCACAAACTCAGACACGGGCACCCAAGGCATTAGGGCCCCCTCGGATTCCTCACCCTCGCGGAACTCAGTCGAAGGTACTGAGCCCCAGGCATCCGCCATAGTATCTCACCCCAGGCTAAAGGTGCCTGGAATGGACTCCATCTCTGTTCCAGCTAGGCCAAGGGCGCCTAGGCCTGGAACACCGGAACGCCAGCACCCAAGCTGAAGGTGCCTGGGTGTGGCCACGTCCTTCGACTCTCTCCCCCAAAATCAGGGCCTCCGCCCCTTTTATGACCTCTCCCTTTGCATCACAGCGGGTTCCCCGCCCCGCTGTACCAGCTCCAGGGGAGGACAAAAAGGCACGGTTCGCGGTGTATGTTCAGCTCGGGCCCAAGGCAACAGCGCCACCCAGAGACCCCAGGGAACTTCACACCACCAGAGTCCTTACAAATTCAAATACCCGCTACACTCTCCCCCTGGTGATTTGACACTGGTCCCCAGTGTCTGGTACAAACTCACACCCCCCAAAAGTGGTGTCATAAGTTCAGCCCAGAAACCAACTACACAATTTAACCCTGGATTGTGCCACGACCTGAATGGGAAAGGATTACAACTATAAAACTTTTCAATAAAACACTTTAAATATCTCACACATTTACATTCCTCCCACTGACTATCTGAAGACCACCCACTCTCAGTAGTCTTGACAGACGAATCTCCTGCAGAGGGAAAGAAAAGAACATACATCCTACCAACATGTGTGTTTGCTTGGAATGAATGAGTCTATCCTAGGAGAAACCCATTCACTCCAATAAGTGCTGCATAATGTAAAAAAAACGAACAATCGTTGCGCAACACTGCCACCTGGTGACAGTCCCGTGGTCAAGACACTCATTACTTCCAGATGAACTTTCCGCTTGAACATTTTCTCTGTGACCCTACACTATCTAAAACCCAAAGTCACTGATTCTTGTGAGTGTCAGAAGAAGAAAAGGGAGAACAAACAAAAACAGCTCCCATATCTCCAAAGAGTAGGATTGCCCAAATACAAAAAAAAACTAGGGCACAGTCTCTGTGTTCTGGAAAAGGCACTCTGGAAAGTTCAGCCAGGAATGAAAAGAAACAAACGAGAGTGTTTTTCTCTCTTCTTCTCTTACAGGTAAAACCTTGGATGAGGCAATGATATAGGCTTCAAACGATCATCAAAAGCCTCCACATGGTACTCAACACTCTTTCCTTCTTTGCGACAGATCACCACTTTGTCCGCATTAATGTGTCTTCCCAGCATCCACTTAGCTTTACAGTCCTGAAACTTCTTGGTGACCGTTGGTGAACAGGAAAGGTACCGCCGTGCTTGCTGTACCTTCAGTTTGTCCCACACAAAGGCATCATACCATCTTTTCTGGAAGACCTCCACCTCATAGAGCAGTTCCCGAGGCAGATACGGGTATTCCCACCCATATTCCTGAGCAACCTTCTGGCCAAAGAGACGTTGCAGCCTTGACAAAGGTGGCATAGTAGCTCGGTCTCCTTCTCCGGGTGGAACAATCGCTTCTGGATGGCGAGGTGCGTTCACCACCTCGGTAGACCTGGGCCTAGGAGCCCGCAGTGATTGACGTTGCACTCCCGCAACAGGAGCAGGTGAAATGGATATTGAATCCAGAAGGGGAACTCCAGACAGAGGACTATCTTCCTCCCTCAGCGCCGGGGCCTCCACCCAAGGTGTACTATCTCCAGTAGACATAGGCAGGTCCCTCGTAACACGGGCCAAGGGTAGCTTCATCCTGTCCCATCCCTTCTGTTGGAAGATCTCGTCTACCTCCCCATCATCGCCATTGTCAGACAATGAATCCAGGTCAGAGGTGTCGTAGCACTCAGCGGGCAGATAATTCCCAGTCACGGAACTATCCACCTTGACGGCCTCTACCGACTGTGGACTACTGCCACTTTCTACCACACAGACAGTCCCAACCCCGGGCTCACCTGGACCTTTTGAAGAATAGGGATGTCCAGGACTTTTCCTACTGGAGCCATCCAGGCCAGGCAAGCAGTGGGGCAAAGCTCTTCCACGACCACACAAGGCCATCACTAGGCCGACTTTCCTCTTCGGTGGCCGGAGCAGGGAGCTGCTGGTGACTGAGGCAGCATCCTCGGATTTTTCTCTTTTCACCTCTGTTTGGGCAGTCACTTCGCCCGGATCAGTGCGCATGGGGAACGCACCAGCATCGATCTCTCCCTACGGAGTGGCAGTCCCTGTGAGGTAGTTGAGGTGGAAAGCCTGAGGCTTTTCTGTGAATGGTTCCGAATTCTTTGCAGACCTCACAGCGCCCAAACGGCTTCAGCTGGACCACCAGTCCCGAACAGCCGGGACAGATCACACCGAGGGCTTCCATGTCTCTACAGGTAAAGAGAGCCAATCGCCCCCGGGGCCTTAGTCTTATCCCCGTATACATGATCGGAGCAGCCAGAGAAGACATATCCGCGAAGGAAGGAACAGAAATCCACAGAGCACTTAAAGTCATCCTCTCTCTTTGCTGCTCCATTGTGCACTGATCCACCCGCGCCGGAATCTCCACGTGCGTACCTCCACGTGGCCAGACTCCTCCCATGTTCTGCACTTGTTCGCTGGCTTTTCCCTTGCCCCGCCCACGAACTCCGCAGTTGTGAGTTGCCTCGTGGTGCGTTGGCTAATATGGCCGACCTACTCGGAACTCCTCTGGGCAGCAAAGTTCAAATTCAGACACCATACATATATCCCGGATACGATGCCCCCACGTGTAGCGGCCTCACCTCTCTCCCTTGCTTCATCGGTTATATGGCTGTTGTCTAGGGGTACCTGGGAGAGAGAGATGATACACACCACGGCCCGTGTCCTCCCGTAACCAGGAGGTGAAGGCCAAGGATTGGGCTTTTGTGTAGGTGTCCTAGAGCCAAGTCCAGTCCTTCGTCCCTGGCTCCTTTGCTTAGTAACCCAAGTTCCACACAGCGAATAGGTACAACTCAGTTTTATTCTTCTTGCCAAGCAATAAAACAGTCTTTCTCCTTTTGAATAATGGGGAAACAGATCGAGGCACAATCCTCTCCCTTCTTGCTGCCACCCACTGTACTGTCACCAGTGGTGGATAGTCACTGCCACTGACTAGGTAATTTAGAACGTGAATTTACCTTCTCTCACTTTTCCCCTGTCAGGGGCAGAAATCCATCCAAGGGAGAAATAGAGGCCTCTCCGTCACCAGCGATGCTGCGCCGGACTCTTCGGAGAAGTTACTGCGCACCAGTCCTCACAAACTCAGACACGGGCACCCAAGGCGTTAGGGCCCCCTCGGATTCCTCACCCTCGCGGAACTCAGTCGAAGGTACTGAGCCCCAGGCATCCGCCATAGTACCTCACCCCAGGCTAAAGGTGCCTGGAATGGACTCCATCTCTGTTCCAGCTAGGCCAAGGGCGCCTAGGCCTGGAACACCGGAACGCCAGCACCCAAGCTGAAGGTGCCTGGGTGTGGCCACGTCCTTCGACTCTCTCCCCCAAAATCAGGGCCTCCGCCCCTTTTATGACCTCTCCCTTTGCATCACAGCGGGTTCCCCGCCCCGCTGTACCAGCTCCAGGGGAGGACAAAAAGGCACGGTTCGCGGTGTATGTTCAGCTCGGGCCCAAGGCAACAGCGCCACCCAGAGACCCCAGGGAACTTCACACCACCAGAGTCCTTACAAATTCAAATACCCGCTACACTCTCCCCCTGGTGATTTGACACTGGTCCCCAGTGTCTGGTACAAACTCACACCCCCCAAAAGTGGTGTCATAAGTTCAGCCCAGAAACCAACTACACAATTTAACCCTGGATTGTGCCACGACCTGAATGGGAAAGGATTACAACTATAAAACTTTTCAATAAAACACTTTAAATATCTCACACATTTACATTCCTCCCACTGACTATCTGAAGACCACCCACTCTCAGTAGTCTTGACAGACGAATCTCCTGCAGAGGGAAAGAAAAGAACATACATCCTACCAACATGTGTGTTTGCTTGGAATGAATGAGTCTATCCTAGGAGAAACCCATTCACTCCAATAAGTGCTGCATAATGTAAAAAAAACGAACAATCGTTGCGCAACACTGCCACCTGGTGACAGTCCCGTGGTCAAGACACTCATTACTTCCAGATGAACTTTCCGCTTGAACATTTTCTCTGTGACCCTACACTATCTAAAACCCAAAGTCACTGATTCTTGTGAGTGTCAGAAGAAGAAAAGGGAGAACAAACAAAAACAGCTCCCATATCTCCAAAGAGTAGGATTGCCCAAATACAAAAAAAAAATAGGGCACAGTCTCTGTGTTCTGGAAAAGGCACTCTGGAAAGTTCAGCCAGGAATGAAAAGAAACAAACGAGAGTGTTTTTCTCTCTTCTTCTCTTACAGGTAAAACCTTGGATGAGGCAATGATATAGGCTTCAAACGATCATCAAAAGCCTCCACATGGTACTCAACACTCTTTCCTTCTTTGCGACAGATCACCACTTTGTCCGCATTAATGTGTCTTCCCAGCATCCACTTAGCTTTACAGTCCTGAAACTTCTTGGTGACCGTTGGTGAACAGGAAAGGTACCGCCGTGCTTGCTGTACCTTCAGTTTGTCCCACACAAAGGCATCATACCATCTTTTCTGGAAGACCTCCACCTCATAGAGCAGTTCCCGAGGCAGATACGGGTATTCCCACCCATATTCCTGAGCAACCTTCTGGCCAAAGAGACGTTGCAGCCTTGACAAAGGTGGCATAGTAGCTCGGTCTCCTTCTCCGGGTGGAACAATCGCTTCTGGATGGCGAGGCGCGTTCACCACCTCGGTAGACCTGGGCCTAGGAGCCCGCAGTGATTGACGTTGCACTCCCGCAACAGGAGCAGGTGAAATGGATATTGAATCCAGAAGGGGAACTCCAGACAGAGGACTATCTTCCTCCCTCAGCGCCGGGGCCTCCACCCAAGGTGTACTATCTCCAGTAGACATAGGCAGGTCCCTCGTAACACGGGCCAAGGGTAGCTTCATCCTGTCCCATCCCTTCTGTTGGAAGATCTCGTCTACCTCCCCATCATCGCCATTGTCAGACAATGAATCCAGGTCAGAGGTGTCGTAGCACTCAGCGGGCAGATAATTCCCAGTCACGGAACTATCCACCTTGACGGCCTCTACCGACTGTGGACTACTGCCACTTTCTACCACACAGACAGTCCCAACCCCGGGCTCACCTGGACCTTTTGAAGAATAGGGATGTCCAGGACTTTTCCTACTGGAGCCATCCAGGCCAGGCAAGCAGTGGGGCAAAGCTCTTCCACGACCACACAAGGCCATCACTAGGCCGACTTTCCTCTTCGGTGGCCGGAGCAGGGAGCTGCTGGTGACCGAGGCAGCATCCTCGGATTTTTCTCTTTTCACCTCTGTTTGGGCAGTCACTTCGCCCGGATCAGTGCGCATGGGGAACGCACCAGCATCGATCTCTCCCTACGGAGTGGCAGTCCCTGTGAGGTAGTTGAGGTGGAAAGCCCGAGGCTTTTCTGTGAATGGTTCCGAATTCTTTGCAGACCTCACAGCGCCCAAACGGCTTCAGCTGGACCACCAGTCCCGAACAGCCGGGACAGATCACACCGAGGGCTTCCATGTCTCTACAGGTAAAGAGAGCCAATCGCCCCCGGGGCCTTAGTCTTATCCCCGTATACATGATCGGAGCAGCCAGAGAAGACATATCCGCGAAGGAAGGAACAGAAATCCACGGAGCACTTGAAGCCATCCTCTCTCTTTGCTGCTCCATTGTGCACTGATCCACCCGCGCCGGAATCTCCACGTGCGTACCTCCACGTGGCCAGACTCCTCCCATGTTCTGCACTTGTTCGCTGGCTTTTCCCTTGCCCCGCCCACGAACTCCGCAGTTGTGAGTTGCCTCGTGGTGCGTTGGCTAATATGGCCGACCTACTCGGAACTCCTCTGGGCAGCAAAGTTCAAATTCAGACACCATACATATATCCCGGATACGATGCCCCCACGTGTAGCGGCCTCACCTCTCTCCCTTGCTTCATCTGTTATATGGCTGTTGTCTAGGGGTACCTGGGAGAGAGAGATGATACACACCACGGCCCGTGTCCTCCCGTAACCAGGAGGTGAAGGCCAAGGATTGGGCTTTTGTGTAGGTGTCCTAGAGCCAAGTCCAGTCCTTCGTCCCTGGCTCCTTTGCTTAGTAACCCAAGTTCCACACAGTGAATAGGTACAACTCAGTTTTATTCTTCTTGCCAAGCAATAAAACAGTCTTTCTCCTTTTGAATAATGGGGAAACAGATCGAGGCACAATCCTCTCCCTTCTTGCTGCCACCCACTGTACTGTCACCAGTGGTGGATAGTCACTGCCACTGACTAGGTAATTTAGAACGTGAATTTACCTTCTCTCACTTTTCCCCTGTCAGGGGCAGAAATCCATCCAAGGGAGAAATAGAGGCCTCTCCGTCACCAGCGATGCTGCGCCGGACTCTTCGGAGAAGTTACTGCGCACCAGTCCTCACAAACTCAGACACGGGCACCCAAGGCGTTAGGGCCCCCTCGGATTCCTCACCCTCGCGGAACTCAGTCGAAGGTACTGAGCCCCAGGCATCCGCCATAGTACCTCACCCCAGGCTAAAGGTGCCTGGAATGGACTCCATCTCTGTTCCAGCTAGGCCAAGGGCGCCTAGGCCTGGAACACCGGAACGCCAGCACCCAAGCTGAAGGTGCCTGGGTGTGGCCACGTCCTTCGACTCTCTCCCCCAAAATCAGGGCCTCCGCATCTTTTATGACCTCTCCCTTTACATCACAGCGGGTTCCCCGCCCCGCTGTACCAGCTCCAGGGGAGGACAAAAAGGCACGGTTCGCGGTGTATGTTCAGCTCGGGCCCAAGGCAACAGCGCCACCCAGAGACCCCAGGGAACTTCACACCACCAGAGTCCTTACAAATTCAAATACCCGCTACACTCTCCCCCTGGTGATTTGACACTGGTCCCCAGTGTCTGGTACAAACTCACACCCCCCAAAAGTGGTGTCATAAGTTCAGCCCAGAAACCAACTACACAATTTAACCCTGGATTGTGCCACGACCTGAATGGGAAAGGATTACAACTATAAAACTTTTCAATAAAACACTTTAAATATCTCACACATTTACATTCCTCCCACTGACTATCTGAAGACCACCCACTCTCAGTAGTCTTGACAGACGAATCTCCTGCAGAGGGAAAGAAAAGAACATACATCCCACCAACATGTGTGTTTGCTTGGAATGAATGAGTCTATCCTAGGAGAAACCCATTCACTCCAATAAGTGCTGCATAATGTCAAAAAAACGAACAATCGTTGCGCAACACTGCCACCTGGTGACAGTGCCGTGGTCAAGACACTCATTACTTCCAGATGAACTTTCCGCTTGAACATTTTCTCTGTGACCCTACACTATCTAAAACCCAAAGTCACTGATTCTTGTGAGTGTCAGAAGAAGAAAAGGGAGAACAAACAAAAACAGCTCCCATATCTCCAAAGAGTAGGATTGCCCAAATACAAAAAAAAACTAGGGCACAGTCTCTGTGTTCTGGAAAAGGCACTCTGGAAAGTTCAGCCAGGAATGAAAAGAAACAAATGAGAGTCTTTTTCTCTCTTCTTCTCTTACAGGTAAAACCTTGGATGAGGCAATGATATAGGCTTCAAACGATCATCAAAAGCCTCCACATGGTACTCAACACTCTTTCCTTCTTTGCGACAGATCACCACTTTGTCCGCATTAATGTGTCTTCCCAGCATCCACTTAGCTTTACAGTCCTGAAACTTCTTGGTGACCGTTGGTGAACAGGAAAGGTACCGCCGTGCTTGCTGTACCTTCAGTTTGTCCCACACAAAGGCATCATACCATCTTTTCCGGAAGACCTCCACCTCATAGAGCAGTTCCCGAGGCAGATACGGGTATTCCCACCCATATTCCTGAGCAACCTTCTGGCCAAAGAGACGTTGCAGCCTTGACAAAGGTGGCATAGTAGCTCGGTCTCCTTCTCCGGGTGGAACAATCGCTTCTGGATGGCGAGGTGCGTTCACCACCTCGGTAGACCTGGGCCTAGGAGCCCGCAGTGATTGACGTTGCACTCCCGCAACAGGAGCAGGTGAAATGGATATTGAATCCAGAAGGGGAACTCCAGACAGAGGACTATCTTCCTCCCTCAGCGCCGGGGCCTCCACCCAAGGTGTACTATCTCCAATAGACATAGGCAGGTCCCTCGTAACACGGGCCAAGGGTAGCTTCATCCTGTCCCATCCCTTCTGTTGGAAGATCTCGTCTACCTCCCCATCATCGCCATTGTCAGACAATGAATCCAGGTCAGAGGTGTCGTAGCACTCAGCGGGCAGATAATTCCCAGTCACGGAACTATCCACCTTGACGGCCTCTACCGACTGTGGACTACTGCCACTTTCTACCACACAGACAGTCCCAACCCCGGGCTCACCTGGACCTTTTGAAGAATAGGGATGTCCAGGACTTTTCCTACTGGAGCCATCCAGGCCAGGCAAGCAGTGGGGCAAAGCTCTTCCACGACCACACAAGGCCATCACTAGGCCGACTTTCCTCTTCGGTGGCCGGAGCAGGGAGCTGCTGGTGACCGAGGCAGCATCCTCGGATTTTTCTCTTTTCACCTCTGTTTGGGCAGTCACTTCGCCCGGATCAGTGCGCATGGGGAACGCACCAGCATCGATCTCTCCCTACGGAGTGGCAGTCCCTGTGAGGTAGTTGAGGTGGAAAGCCCGAGGCTTTTCTGTGAATGGTTCCGAATTCTTTGCAGACCTCACAGCGCCCAAACGGCTTCAGCTGGACCACCAGTCCCGAACAGCCGGGACAGATCACACCGAGGGCTTCCATGTCTCTACAGGTAAAGAGAGCCAATCGCCCCCGGGGCCTTAGTCTTATCCCCGTATACATGATCGGAGCAGCCAGAGAAGACATATCCGCGAAGGAAGGAACAGAAATCCACGGAGCACTTGAAGCCATCCTCTCTCTTTGCTGCTCCATTGTGCACTGATCCACCCGCGCCGGAATCTCCACGTGCGTACCTCCACGTGGCCAGACTCCTCCCATGTTCTGCACTTGTTCGCTGGCTTTTCCCTTGCCCCGCCCACGAACTCCGCAGTTGTGAGTTGCCTCGTGGTGCGTTGGCTAATATGGCCGACCTACTCGGAACTCCTCTGGGCAGCAAAGTTCAAATTCAGACACCATACATATATCCCGGATACGATGCCCCCACGTGTAGCGGCCTCACCTCTCTCCCTTGCTTCATCGGTTATATGGCTGTTGTCTAGGGGTACCTGGGAGAGAGAGATGATACACACCACGGCCCGTGTCCTCCCGTAACCAGGAGGTGAAGGCCAAGGATTGGGCTTTTGTGTAGGTGTCCTAGAGCCAAGTCCAGTCCTTCGTCCCTGGCTCCTTTGCTTAGTAACCCAAGTTCCACACAGTGAATAGGTACAACTCAGTTTTATTCTTCTTGCCAAGCAATAAAACAGTCTTTCTCCTTTTGAATAATGGGGAAACAGATCGAGGCACAATCCTCTCCCTTCTTGCTGCCACCCACTGTACTGTCACCAGTGGTGGATAGTCACTGCCACTGACTAGGTAATTTAGAACGTGAATTTACCTTCTCTCACTTTTCCCCTGTCAGGGGCAGAAATCCATCCAAGGGAGAAATAGAGGCCTCTCCGTCACCAGCGATGCTGCGCCGGACTCTTCGGAGAAGTTACTGCGCACCAGTCCTCACAAACTCAGACACGGGCACCCAAGGCGTTAGGGCCCCCTCGGATTCCTCACCCTCGCGGAACTCAGTCGAAGGTACTGAGCCCCAGGCATCCGCCATAGTACCTCACCCCAGGCTAAAGGTGCCTGGAATGGACTCCATCTCTGTTCCAGCTAGGCCAAGGGCGCCTAGGCCTGGAACACCGGAACGCCAGCACCCAAGCTGAAGGTGCCTGGGTGTGGCCACGTCCTTCGACTCTCTCCCCCAAAATCAGGGCCTCCGCATCTTTTATGACCTCTCCCTTTGCATCACAGCGGGTTCCCCGCCCCGCTGTACCAGCTCCAGGGGAGGACAAAAAGGCACGGTTCGCGGTGTATGTTCAGCTCGGGCCCAAGGCAACAGCGCCACCCAGAGACCCCAGGGAACTTCACACCACCAGAGTCCTTACAAATTCAAATACCCGCTACACTCTCCCCCTGGTGATTTGACACTGGTCCCCAGTGTCTGGTACAAACTCACACCCCCCAAAAGTGGTGTCATAAGTTCAGCCCAGAAACCAACTACACAATTTAACCCTGGATTGTGCCACGACCTGAATGGGAAAGGATTACAACTATAAAACTTTTCAATAAAACACTTTAAATATCTCACACATTTACATTCCTCCCACTGACTATCTGAAGACCACCCACTCTCAGTAGTCTTGACAGACGAATCTCCTGCAGAGGGAAAGAAAAGAACATACATCCTACCAACATGTGTGTTTGCTTGGAATGAATGAGTCTATCCTAGGAGAAACCCATTCACTCCAATAAGTGCTGCATAATGTCAAAAAAACGAACAATCGTTGCGCAACACTGCCACCTGGTGACAGTGCCGTGGTCAAGACACTCATTACTTCCAGATGAACTTTCCGCTTGAACATTTTCTCTGTGACCCTACACTATCTAAAACCCAAAGTCACTGATTCTTGTGAGTGTCAGAAGAAGAAAAGGGAGAACAAACAAAAACAGCTCCCATATCTCCAAAGAGTAGGATTGCCCAAATACAAAAAAAACTAGGGCACAGTCTCTGTGTTCTGGAAAAGGCACTCTGGAAAGTTCAGCCAGGAATGAAAAGAAACAAATGAGAGTCTTTTTCTCTCTTCTTCTCTTACAGGTAAAACCTTGGATGAGGCAATGATATAGGCTTCAAACGATCATCAAAAGCCTCCACATGGTACTCAATAGGCTTGTGCAATTCGTTTCGTAACGAATTGAAATTCGTCCGAATTTAGCAACTTTCGGACATTCGGAAGCATTCGAATTTCCGAACAAAGCAATTACGAATAAGACCGAATCCGAAATAAATTATACCGCAAATAGCGAATGCCCGAATGTCTTCGGCATAATTCGTTATGAAAAAGTTACGAATGTACGAATCCATACGAAGCACAATAACACTCACTCTGCTCTGCTCTCTGCTTCTCCCACACCGTGCTGAACTCCCTCTCAAAATGGTGTACAGGGGCGGAGGTTATAGCCGCATGTAAAAAACGAAAGTAAAATACGAGATTTCGAATCCATTCGAAGCACAATAACACTCACTCTGCTCTGCTCTCTGCTTCTCCCTCACCGTGCTGAACCCTCTCAAAATGGTGTACAGGGGCGGAGCCTATAGCCGCATGTTAAAAACGAAAGTAAAATACGAGATTTCGAATCGTTACAAATAACCGCAATGTATTTAGAAAAGTACAAATCCATTCGAAGCACATTAGGCATAATAGGCAGCGTCGTTGTGAGAGAGACACGGAAAATTACGAATCAACGAACCCAAAAAAAGTTACGAAAGTAGGAGTTGTGTCCAGAATCAACGAAAAACAACGTACTCTACCGAAAGTACGAACCCAAAAAAAGTTACGAAAGTAGGAGTTGTGTCCAGAATCAACGAAAAACAACGTACTCTACCGAAAGTACGAATTATAAAGCAACAAAAAATTCAACGAAAAATGTCGCTTGCAAAAATACGAATGAGTCCGAACACGAAAAATCCCGTCTAGCAAAATTACGAATGATTACGAATCAACAGGACCGGAAAGAAACGAACCGAAACGGAACGAATTTTTCCGTTGTGCACAAGTCTAGTACTCAACACTCTTTCCTTCTTTGCGACAGATCACCACTTTGTCCGCATTAATGTGTCTTCCCAGCATCCACTTAGCTTTACAGTCCTGAAACTTCTTGGTGACCGTTGGTGAACAGGAAAGGTACCGCCGTGCTTGCTGTACCTTCAGTTTGTCCCACACAAAGGCATCATACCATCTTTTCCGGAAGACCTCCACCTCATAGAGCAGTTCCCAAAGGCAGATACGGGTATTCCCACTCATATTCCTGAGCAACCTTCTGGCCAAAGAGACGTTGCAGCTTTGACAAAGGTGGCATAGTAGCTCGGTCTCCTTCTCCGGGTGGAACAATCGCTTCTGGATGGCGAGGTGCGTTCACCACCTCGGTAGACCTGGGCCTAGGAGCCCGCAGTGATTGACGTTGCACTCCCACAACAGGAGCAGGTGAATGGATATTGAATCCAGAAGGGGAACTCCAGACAGAGGACTATCTTCCTCCCTCAGCGCCGGGGCCTCCACCCAAGGTGTACTATCTCCAGTAGACATAGGCAGGTCCCTCGTAACACGGGCCAAGGGTAGCTTCATCCTGTCCCATCCCTTCTGTTGGAAGATCTCGTCTACCTCCCCATCATCGCCATTGTCAGACAATGAATACAGGTCAGAGGTGTCGTAGCACTCAGCGGGCAGATAATTCCCAGTCACGGAACTATCCCCCTTGACGGCCTCTACCGACTGTGGACTACTGCCACTTTCTACCACACAGACAGTCCCAACCCCGGGCTCACCTGGACCTTTTGAAGAATAGGGATGTCCAGGACTTTTCCTACTGGAGCCATCCAGGCTAGGCAAGCAGTGGGGCAAAGCTCTTCCACGACCACACAAGGCCATCACTAGGCCGACTTTCCTCTTCGGTGGCCGGAGCAGGGAGCTGCTGGTGACCGAGGCAGCATCCTCGGATTTTTCTCTTTTCACCTCTGTTTGGGCAGTCACTTCGCCCGGATCAGTGCGCATGGGGAACGCACCAGCATCGATCTCTCCCTACGGAGTGGCAGTCCCTGTGAGGTAGTTGAGCTGGAAAGCCCAAGGCTTTTCTGTGAATGGTTCCACCTCGAAGAGGAATTCTTTGCAGACCTCACAGCGCCCAAGCGGCTTCAGCTGGACCACCAGTCCCGAACAGCCGGGACAGATCACACCGAGGGCTTCCATGTCTCTACAGGTAAAGAGAGCCAATCGCTCCCGGGGCCTTAGTCTTATCCCCGTATCCATGATCGGAGCAGCCAGAGAAGACATATCCGCGAAGGAAGGAACAGAAATCCACGGAGCACTTTAAGCCATCCTCTCTCTTTGCTGCTCCATTGTGCACTGATCCACCCGCGCCGGAATCTCCACGTGCGTACCTCCACGTGGCCAGACTCCTCCCACGTTCTGCATTTGTTCGCTGGCTTTTCCCTTGCCCCGCCCACGAACTCCGCAGTTGTGAGTTGCCTCGTGGCGCGTTGGCTAATATGGCCGACCTACTCGGAACTCCTCTGGGCAGCAAAGTTCAAATTCAGACACCATACATATATCCCGGATACGATGCCCCCACGTGTAGCGGCCTCACCTCTCTCCCTTGCTTCATCGGTTATATGGCTGTTGTCTAGGGGTACCTGGGAGAGAGAGATGATACACACCACGGCCCATGTCCTCCCGTAACCAGGAGGTGAAGGCCAAGGATTGGGCTTTTGTGTAGATGTCCTAGAGCCAAGTCCAGTCCTTCGTCCCTGGCTCCTTTGCTTAGTAACCCAAGTTCCACACAGTGAATAGGTACAACTCAGTTTTATTCTTCTTGCCAAGCAATAAAACAGTCTTTCTCCTTTTGAATAATGGGGAAACAGATCGAGGCACAATCCTTTCCCTTCTTGCTGCCACCCACTGTACTGTCACCAGTGGTGGATAGTCACTGCCACTGACTAGGTAATTTAGAACGTGAATTTACCTTCTCTCACTTTGCCCCTGTCAGGGACAGAAATCCGTCCAAGGGAGAAATAGAGGCCGCTCCGTCACCAGCGATGCTGCGCCAGACTCTTCGGAGAAGTTACTGCGCACCAGTCCTCACAAACTCAGACACGGGCACCCAAGGCGTTAGGGCCCCCTCGGATTCCTCACCATCGCGGAACTCAGTCGAAGGTACTGAGCCCCAGGCATCCGCCATAGTACCTCACCCCAGGCTAAAGGTGCCTGGAATGGACTCCATCTCTGTTCCAGCTAGGCCAAGGGCGCCTAGGCCTGGAACACCGGAACGCCAGCACCCAAGCTGAAGGTGCCTGGGTGTGGCCACGTCCTTCGACTCTCTGCCCCAAAATCAGGGCCTCCGCCCCTTTTATGACCTCTCCCTTTGCATCACAGCGGGTTCCCCGCCCCGCTGTACCAGCTCCAGGGGAGGACAAAAAGGCACGGTTCGCGGTGTATGTTCAGCTCGGGCCCAAGGCAACAGCGCCACCCAGAGACCCCAGGGAACTTCACACCACCAGAGTCCTTACAAATTCAAATATCCGCTACACTCTCCCCCTGGTGATTTGACACTGGTCCCCAGTGTCTGGTACAAACTCACACCCCCCAAAAGTGGTGTCATAAGTTCAGCCCAGAAACCAACTACACAATTTAACCCTGGATTGTGCCACGACCTGAATGGGAAAGGATTACAACTATAAAACTTTTCAATAAAACACTTTAAATATCTCACACATTTACATTCCTCCCACTGACTATCTGAAGACCACCCACTCTCAGTAGTCTTGACAGACGAATCTCCTGCAGAGGGAAAGAAAAGAACATACATCCTACCAACATGTGTGTTTGCTTGGAATGAATGAGTCTATCCTAGGAGAAACCCATTCACTCCAATACGTGCTGCATAATGTAAAAAAAACGAACAATCGTTGCTCAACACTGCCACCTGGTGACAGTGCCGTGGTCAAGACACTCATTACTTCCAGATTAACTTTCCGCTTGAATATTTTCTCTGTGACCCTACACTATCTAAAACCCAAAGTCACTGATTCTTGTGAGTGTCAGAAGAAGAAAAGGGAGAACAAACAAAAACAGCTCCCATATCTCCAAAGAGTAGGATTGCCCAAATACAAAAAAAAAACTAGGGCACAGTCTCTGTGTTCTGGAAAAGGCACTCTGGAAAGTTCAGCCAGGAATGAAAAGAAACAAACGAGAGTCTTTTTCTCTCTTCTTCTCTTACAGGTAAAACCTTGGATGAGGCAATGATATAGGCTTCAAACGATCATCAAAAGCCTCCACATGGTACTCAACACTCTTTCCTTCTTTGCGACAGATCACCACTTTGTCCGCATTAATGTGTCTTCCCAGCATCCACTTAGCTTTACAGTCCTGAAACTTCTTGGTGACCGTTGGTGAACAGGAAAGGTACCGCCGTGCTTGCTGTACCTTCAGTTTGTCCCACACAAAGGCATCATACCATCTTTTCCGGAAGACCTCCACCTCATAGAGCAGTTCCCAAAGGCAGATACGGGTATTCCCACTCATATTCCTGAGCAACCTTCTGGCCAAAGAGACGTTGCAGCTTTGACAAAGGTGGCATAGTAGCTCGGTCTCCTTCTCCGGGTGGAACAATCGCTTCTGGATGGCGAGGTGCGTTCACCACCTCGGTAGACCTGGGCCTAGGAGCCCGCAGTGATTGACGTTGCACTCCCGCAACAGGAGCAGGTGAAATGGATATTGAATCCAGAAGGGGAACTCCAGACAGAGGACTATCTTCCTCCCTCAGCGCCGGGGCCTCCACCCAAGGTGTACTATCTCCAGTAGACATAGGCAGGTCCCTCGTAACACGGGCCAAGGGTAGCTTCATCCTGTCCCATCCCTTCTGTTGGAAGATCTCATCTACCTCCCCATCATCGCCATTGTCAGACAATGAATCCAGGTCAGAGGTGTCGTAGCACTCAGCGGGCAGATAATTCCCAGTCACGGAACTATCCCCCTTGACGGCCTCTACCAACTGTGGACTACTGCCACTTTCTACCACACAGACAGTCCCAACCCCGGGCTCACCTGGACCTTTTGAAGAATAGGGATGTCCAGGACTTTTCCTACTGGAGCCATCCAGGCCAGGCAAGCAGTGGGGCGAAGCTCTTCCACGACCACACGAGGCCATCACTAGGCCGACTTTCCTCTTCGGTGGCCGGAGCAGGGAGCTGCTGGTGACCGAGGCAGCATCCTCGGATTTTTCTCTTTTCACCTCTGTTTGGGCAGTCACTTCGCCCGGATCAGTGCGCATGGGGAACGCACCAGCATCGATCTCTCCCTCCGGAGTGGCAGTCCCTGTGAGGTAGTTGAGGTGGAAAGCCCGAGGCTTTTCTGTGAATGGTTCCACCTCGAAGAGGAATTCTTTGCAGACCTCACAGTGCCCAAACGGCTTCAGCTGGACCACCAGTCCCGAACAGCCGGGACAGATCACACCAAGGGCTTCCATGTCTCTACAGGTAAAGAGAGCCAATCGCCCCCGGGGCCTTAGTCTTATCCCCGTATCCATGATCGGAGCAGCCAGAGAAGACATATCCGCGAAGGAAGGAACAGAAATCCACGGAGCACTTGAAGCCATCCTCTCTCTTTGCTGCTCCATTGCGCACTGACCCACCCGTGCCGGAATCTCCACGTGGCCAGACTCCTCCCACGTTCTGCACTTGTTCGCTGGCTTTTCCCTTGCCCCGCCCACGAACTCCGCAGTTGTGAGTTGCCTCGTGGCGCGTTGGCTAATATGGCCGACCTACTCGGAACTCCTCTGGGCAGCAAAGTTCAAATTCAGACACCATACCCATATCCCGGATACGATGCCCCCACGTGTAGTGGCCTCACCTCTCTCCCTTGCTTCATCGATTATATGGCTGTTGTCTAGGGGTACCTGGGAGAGAGAGATGATACACACCACGGCCCGTGTCCTCCCGTAACCAGGAGGTGAAGGCCAAGGATTGGGCTTTTGTGTAGGTGTCCTAGAGCCAAGTCCAGTCCTTCGTCCCTGGCTCCTTTGCTTAGTAACCCAAGTTCCACACAGTGAATAGGTACAACTCAGTTTTATTCTTCTTGCCAAGCAATAAAACAGTCTTTCTCCTTTTGAATAATGGGGAAACAGATCGAGGCACAATCCTTTCCCTTCTTGCTGACACCCACTGTACTGTCACCAGTGGTGGATAGTCACTGCCACTGACTAGGTAATTTAGAACGTGAATTTACCTTCTCTCACTTTGCCCCTGTCAGGGGAAGAAATCCGTCGAAGGGAGAAATGGAGGCCTCTCCGTCTACAGCGATGCTGCGCCGGACTCTTCGGAGAAGTTACTGCGCACCAGTCCTCACGAACTCAGACACGGGCACCCAAGGCGTTAGGGCCCCCTCGGATTCCTCACCCTCGCGGAACTCAGTCGAAGGTACTGAGCCCCAGGCATCTGCCATAGTACCTCACCCCAGGCTAAAGGTGCCTGGAATGGACTCCATCTCTGTTCCAGCTAGGCCAAGGTCGCCTAGGCCTGGAACACCAGAATGCCAGCACCCAAGCTGAAGGTGCCTGGGTGCGGCCACCTCCTCCGACTCTCTCCCCCAAAATCAGGGCCTCCGCCCCTTTTATGACCTCTCCCTTTGCATCACAGCGGGTTCCCCGCCCCGCTGTACCAGCTCCAGGGGAGGACAAAAAGGCACGGTTCGCGGTGTATGTTCAGGTCGGGCCCAAGGCAACAGCGCCACCCAGAGACCCCAGGGAACTTCACACCACCAGAGTCCTTACAAATTCAAATACCCGCTACAGTTATATCCTGAGTTAATTGGGCCTACCATTGTAATTGTATACACGGTCAGACTTTTGACCGGGCAAACCTCTGTCGGAATTTGTTCTCTATCCAAGTCCGTCGGAAATTCCGACAGAAAAAGTTTGATGGGGCATACACACCGTGTGTACGCGGCATAAGAAGGGTTAATATGACAATACAGTTATGAATGAATGATATGGAAAAGGGAATAACGTAGGCTTAGACACCAAACCTAGCACATATCATTCAATCTACAGTATACGGTATATGGATTTGTAGTTGGTCTTTGGAAATCTACAAGAGAGGTTCAAATACAGTATATCTAAACACAATTGCTAAATTCCTATATTCTGGGTAAGGTTGCCACCTGTTCGGGATTCACCCGGACAGTTCGGGTTTTGAATCATGTGTCCGAGTTTCAGTCCACCTGAAACCCGGACACAATATTCAGACAGGAATGTGGCTCAGAGCAGGGCCTGATAGGAGGGTGAGGGGGCACTATGCACGCTACATTACTATTCTCTTTGGAGCGCCCAAAGGTGTGTAGCGCTACCCCCGCAAGGGCCGCTGTAATATACGGGTCTTCTGTCCCACACCAGTGATGGCTTACCCTCACCTGGATACAAGTAACACAAAAACACTGTTCAAAAATAGAAATAACCTCTTATTGGATGGGATTTTGGAGGCAACGAGTATAAACAAAATTATATAATTTTAGAAAATTATTTATTGCACATACAAAATTGAATATTGGTCAAAAAATTGTCATGATATACAAAATATTAAAAACATGGACCATGATTGAATCCTAGACATAATGATACTATCCAACATCAATTACACATCACCAGATCAACTGGCGACAAGCAATGGCGGGTATCCAATGCGTTTCAAATGCAAAGAATCCTTCTTCAAGAGATATTACAGTATCACAATCTACAATAAATCAAAAATACAAATTTCATTAAGTATCAGACAAAAGTTAATTAAATGATCACCATCTCCCCACAATTTCCGGCGATTGCGTCACCGGAAGTGATGTCATCATGCGCCGTCCTAGTGACGGCCTCTATGATGTCATCATGCGCCGCGTCCTCGCCATGCGGACGCGGCGGGAGGCGGTGTCATCTCTTGGAGCCAGTGATAGGTAAGTACTTAAGAACGCCAAGGTGGACGATTGGTGTCATTTCCCCTCCGGAGCCCCTTGAGGTCAGGAGGTACTGGCATACACAGCAAGAGGTTGGGGGAGGATTTTTGAGAAAGACTTTGAGAACAACAGGACTGTTTTCTTTCTGTCCTATTTGGGCTAACATGCTCAATCCTTGAACAACCTGAGGGATCAGTTTTCTTCCCAATCTTTGGATACATGGGTGAGTGATCATAGAATAGATCCCCTTCCCCTGAATATCCTGGAGATCTGATTTTAATTCCTTTTCTCTTGTTTTTTCCTTTCCCCCTTTATTTTTACCATGTTTGGTAGCTGCTGATTGCCTGTTTTTAAACACCACTTTGATTGGATTGTATATACCCCGCTCACCTATGGGATATGGAGATGAGGAGCAGTTTCTTTAATGGGGAGGACTAAAGGAGGAACCAATACCATCACCTGCGCCTTGGCCTTGGGAAATGCATTCATAGACTTTCTTGGTGCACATGTTTGAATGAAAAGTGAGTCACTATTTAGTTACACCCCATTATGTGGGGGGATGGTGATCATTTAACTTTTGTCTGATACTTAATGAAATCTGTATTTTTGATTTATTGTAGATTGTGATACTGTAATATCCCTTGAAGAAGGATGCTTTGCATTTGAAACGCGTTGGATACCCGCCATTGCTTGTCGCCAGTTGATCTGGTGATGTGTAATTGATGTTGGATAGTATCATTATGTCTAGGATTCAATCATGGTCCATGTTTTTACTATTTTGTATATCATGACAATTTTTTGACCAATATTCAATTTTGTATGTGCAATAAATAATTTTCTAAAATTATATAATTTTGTTTATACTCGTTGCCTCCAAAATCCCATCCAATAAGAGGTTATTTCTATTTTTGAACTTACAAGGGATGATGGCAACTACATGTCCCCTCACATGAGTTGGTCTTTTTTCACACCAAAACACTGTTTAAACTTTTAGCTGGGCTTTATTAGAACTAGCAATAAGCCCTGAAAAGAGATAAACTGATTAACAGAATACCAATATTAAATGCAATGATATAATACAACTGCTCAATAAATGAAAACAGGATTGGTGTTCGTTCACTTTAACCGCTAATGGGAGGCCTTGCCTGAAATGCACTGAACGAGTGGTGAACAAAACTGTACAATACAATACAAAAATAATGTTCAGCAATTTCCCAAAAGTGATGTTACGGACTATAAGATCCTATCTAGGTCTTGTAGGTTCTAGCTAACCACTGGCCAGTGGGAATTTAAGTCACACAAACACACAAGAGTCTGCCAGCATTGGGGCCCTTTAAATCCTGTGTTTGAGTACTCAGACTTTTGGGGCGAGTAATATTTGTAATCCACAGAATGGAAAGGGATATCTTCACAAAGTGTCACAGGGTAACAAAGATTAACAGATGTGGTGATCCACCTTCAGATAGAGCTGCATTAGTGGTAAATAGAACCTAGCAGGATTAAGCAAGATCCACTTACACAAGGATGGCAGAAGATCTCTCACCGTGGCAAAGGGAGCAACACAGATGATGATTGCTGCAGTACTGATATTCGTCTCTAGATTTCACTGCACTGTTAGCACATCTTCAGTAATCAGCCAGAATAACACACTGCAAACTCCCCTCTCAAGTGTGCACCTCCCTTTTAGGAGAGCCACAGACAGTAACACAGGCTCTGGAAGTGTTCAGGAGACAAGCACATGGGACATTTTTTCTGTCTGGCTCACACAATGCCCCCTGTCTCCCCTCCTGTGTCCTCCTCTCTCTCCCCCAATTACAGCTCTCCTGGGCTGCTATCCAATCCTTCCTTTTTTTTGTTGTTAGGGGCGGGCTTCCTTCTTAGCTACAGCAGGACCCAATCTGCCTTCAATCCTGCAGCTGTACCCAATAGAGTCTCTCCTTCTGCTATCAGTTTAGCCAGAACATGCAATGCAATGTTTCAGAGAGCAATACTCTGCATATATTACAGAGGCAATACTAAGCCGGAGCTACAGGTGTCCCAGGTCTGTTACAATAATATAGTTTATGCTAAAATAAATAAATTTTTGCTGTGCGCCGCTAAAGTGTTCAGGTTTGGCTTGAAAAAAAAGTGGCAACCCTGATTCTGGGAAAAGTTTGCTGTAATCCTTCCATTCCCAGCAGCATATATTTATAGTTTTCCCCCCCCCCACTGCTAGGAACAGAAGAAAGGAAAGACTTCATAACCTTGTGTAAGCTACATCATCAGAAACTCATATCTTCCTTTTGCTCCTAGCAGCAGAACAATGTGGTGGGGGAGCGAAAGGAAGGTAAGTATCAGGTGAGTAAAATAAAAAATCAAAGTGTCCCGCTATAATGTATGACCAATGTGCATCCTGTAAATTAGTGCCACAAAAAAATATAAAACCATTACCAGTGTTCCATAATATAACGTCCAAATATATGCGCAATGTATTATTATTAAAGGGGTTGTAAAGGTTTGTTTTTTATTTTCTGAATAGGTTCCTTTAAGCTAGTGCATTGTTGGTTCACTTACCTTTTCCTTCCATTTCCCTTCTAAATTATTTTTTTCTTTGTCTGAATTCCTCACTTCCTGTTTCTCCTCACTAAACTTCACACCATCATCCGAGTGGTGTGGAGTCAGCCAGAACAGCTTACTGAACAGCTTACTGAGGAGGAACAGGAAGTGAGAAATTCAGACAAAGAAAACAAAGAAAAAAAATATTTAGAAGGAAAATCTAAGGAAAAGGTGAGTGAACAAACAATGCACTAGCTTAAAGGAACCTATTTAGAAAATAAAAAACGAACCTTTACAACCCCTTTAATGCAATAAAAGTGCTACTGTGTTAACACCATAAACAATATATGAAAACATTTTGTTACACATTTAAAACCTATTGAGTTATTAAATCTTTCAGTCCTATATGTGCAATAAAGGTGCTCAATGATTTAAGTCCATCAATATATATCCTATAAGGCAGTGGTTCTCAACATTGCTAGTGCCGTGACCCCTTGATAACATTTCCCAAGTTGTGGGGACCCCTAACAGTAAAATTATTTTCGTAGCGTGGGTTGTCGGCATTTTCGGATCTACCACTCTTTCTCTTTGTTCTCCTTTCTTTCCCTTTTATCTCTCTGTAGCAGGTATGTGCTTTTCTGTTTGAATCTGGTGGGGAAACTGTGATGTATGGTTCCCTGGGGCCCACTGGGTGGCGCTGTCACTTTGGGCCCGGGGTTGAGCCATCGTTGCAGTGTCATACCTCTTTTGGCCTCTTTCAGGGGGTGTATGGTGGGGCGGGGAACCCGCCGTGCTTTCTGGGAGAGGGTATAAAGGGGGCGGCCATTTTTGGTGGCGGGAGTCGAGTCCCAGGCACCTTCAGCCTGAGGGCGGTGGTTCGTGTCGGGAGTCTAGGCGGCCTAGGCCTAGAGGACGTTCGGAGGTCGTGCTCCATCCCAGGCACCTTTAGCCTGGGGTGAGGTACTTGGATGGAGGTCTGGGACTGAGTGTCCCGGACTAAGGCTCCGCGAGGGATGGACTTCCCAGGGGACCCCGGGAGTGGGTACCCGAATCCAGTGGCGTAAGGGACCGGAGGGGGTATTTACCTGAAGACCTGGTGCAGCAAATTGCCAGTGACGGGTGAGCCTCCGGAGACCGCCCGGAGGGATGTCTTCCTCGATTGGGAGCAGGAATCTACTTCTAGGAAGGAAGCAAGAGAGTTTATTGTGCCTGGGCCTACTCGCATCCACACCCCCTTGTTTGTTCTGTTCGTTGAGGGAGTCCAACTGATTGTGTTCACTTTTACATCGAGAAGAATAAAGGAGTGATGGACTTTATTGGTGTGGGGCTCATTTATTGGCAGACACTGTTCAAGAAACCAGGAGGAGGCTCCAGATGCAGAACACCGACCCGAACGTAAAAGAGGATTGTCTCCCACTACACACACATCTGCAGTGGGAACATTGGCGTGGTTGCCCCGCACTCTCTCCCTCAAGGTACACCTAGACAAAAGCCAGAGACAGAAGAATTATCCATAGAGGGAGAGAGTGGTGGCCGCTACACGTGGGGGCTCGGGTCCGGGATGGTGTTCGTGCTATTACGGAGTTTGGACGTGTCTGCCCGGAGGAGTTCCGAGTAGGTCGGCCATATCATTGGCCAAAGTGCATCCCTGCTCGAAGTCGTGGACATGATCCAGTGAAGGGAAAGGCCCGCGCAGAAGAGCGAGAAGAGGGGGGAGCCCAGTCGTGTGAGGGACTACACGTGGGGGCTTCTATTTGCACTGCGCCACCAGGCACACCCTCCCTGCTTAGTTTGTGGGCGTGACTCAGGAAAGAAGAAAAGCCAGCGAACTACAGTGCAGAGGGGAGGAGTCCAAGACGTGTGAAGGACTACACGTGGGGACTTTGGCGCAAAAACTTGCAGTGCGCAATGGACCAGCAGCAAGTCACCATGTTCAGACATACAGCGTGGGTTCCACTTCACCCTTCTACCACGTCTTTGACTGCTGCTGCTCCGGTGACCGATACGGGGATCCGGCTAAAGCCCCGGGGACGATTCGCCCTGTATTCATGCATGGACGTTGAGGCCCTGGGTGTGATTTGTCCCAGCTGCTCGGGACTGGTATGTCATCTGAAGCCATTCGGGCGATGCAAAGCCTGTGGGGAGTTCTTATTCGAGGTGGATTCAGTCATTGAGAAGCCAAGAACCATCTACCCCGGCCGTACCACAGGCAGCACCACTCAAGTTGGAGGAATCGCCGCTTTGACAGCCATCCCTGTGCGCACTGCAGCGACCGCAGAGGAGGTCGTGAGTACTCAAATACGGGAGAAATCCGAGGATGCTGACTCGGTCACCACTGTCTCACAGTGTCCACCGCTGAAGAGAAAGACCGGCATGTAGCCCCGTCCAGCGGTTGCGGTGGACCATCTCGCTTGCCTACGCCGGCCCAGATGGATCTGGTGAGAAGGGTTCCGGGCGTCCCGCCTCAAGAAAAGGCCGAGGTAAGGCAGGCGGAGGGACTTGGTGTGTGGAGCGGAGGTGTCGGAGATTCACAGCCCTGTGTGTCCGTGGGGGGTGGTAGTCCCGTTTCCACTACAGGCTACATACCCGCGGAGGAGTGTGACACTTCCGACCTAGAGTCGCTCTCTGATATGGGAGACGATGTTGCCATTGACGAACTGTTTGCTCAAAAGGGCTGGGACAAAGTGCCTCTCGCCTCGTCCCGCAGAACCAGGGACCCACCCATGTCTACAGGGGAGAGTACACCTCGGGTGGAGGCACCAGCGCCTGAGGAGGGGTCCCGTCCCCTTGCCTCCCCGGTGCCATCTGCACCTAATGCTGGGGAGAAGAGACTGTTGTTGCGGGCACCTATGCCCAGAACGGAGGTAATTAGAGCACCTCATCACCCGGATGCCATAGTCTTGCCAGGTGAAGGGGACAAAGCCACCATGCCTCCACTGGCGAGACTACAACGCCTGTTTTGTCAAAAGATTGCTGCTGAATATGAGTGGGAGTACCCATACCTGTCCAAAGAGTTACTGTATGAAGTAGAAGTTTGCCGGGAGCGGTGGTACAATGACTTTGTGTGGACCCACATTCAAGTCCCACACGCCCGTAGGTACCTTGCATGCTCCCCCAAGGCATCTCAGCGCTTTAAAGATTGCAAGGCAGAGTGGATGTTGGGGTGGCATATTCACGCGGACAAGGTGCTGATTCGACGCAAGGAAGGGGAAGATGTCGAATACCAAATAGAGACTCTGGATCAGAATCTGAAACCCCTTGTCTTGCCGCACCCTCGTTTCTATCCATAGGAGAAGAGAGACTCCGTTTTGTTCTTTACACTGCTGAACTTTCCGGGGTTCGTTGTTCTTGTTACCCAAAGGAGTTGAAGGACTGTTCCTGTTTGTTCTTCAATTTTCCAGCAAGCAATCACAGACTCTGGGGTAGATAGGGCCCAAAGAAGAAGGAAAGTTCCACAAGTGCAGCTACCGCGGCGCTGTCACCAGGTGGCAGTGTCGTGCATCGGCATTCACTGTTCACACACACACTTTTTGAAGGAAAGGATTTCTCTGCGGAGAAGTTTTTTCGTTCTCACGCGAACATATATGTCAGGGATTTGTGTGTTTAACTTTTCTTTCCCCTCTGCAGGAGAGCATCCTGTAAGAGAACTGCTGATTCACGTATGGCGCATATGCGTGCGCCAATGCGCATGCGCGTGCGCAATGAACGGCGTGCACGTGCAGGAGCGCGTCCCTAACACCAGTTGGCGCCAGACGGCCTATTTAAAGGGTGCTCTGACTTTCCACAAGTGCTGACTGGTCTTCAGCTGTGTCCTGTTACTCTGAACCCTGCTATAACCTGCTTGATACCTGTTACTGATCCCGGCTTCCTCTGACTCTGCTTCTGGACTCTGATTGCTTGATTACTGGTACCCGACTACGGCCTGCATCTGACCTTCCTCCTGCTTATGCCTTGTACTCTGCAGCCCGCCTGTTACCGAACCCGGCTATCTCCACGACTCCGCTTCCATCATTTGCCCAGGTCTGACACTGCCTCTGGAAACCTGCGCTGGCTCTCTATGGTCTCAGCTCTCCTGTGTCCAGTGCTCTCCTGTCTCCTGACCATAGGAAGTACTGACAAGCCACCAAGCCTGAACCTGCAAACTGGTTGGAGTTCCTCCTTAGCTTCCACCGCAGCTCTTCACCTGCTGTCCTGCTGGTACCACCGAGCCTACTACTTCCACCGCAGGTTCTACAAGCAACATTCCCTGGCACTCGTGTTCCTCCTGACCCTAGCCACCATCTGTCCCACCTTCAGTGGGGCTTGGGTAGGAGATACAAGGGAGGCCGACCTCGTCATATCAGACTCCTACCAGGTACGTGACAGTACCAGTCAGCCAGGGATGGAGTAGGAAAGGGAGGTCTCCCCACCAGTGGACATTTTCTGTTCAGTTTCTACACTAACATAAACCATGCAGAATCTACAGAGAGACCTTAGTCGCATGGAAGAGCGACTCTCAGGCGAGATGAATGTTGCACCAGTTTATGCATCTTCCTCAGTCACTGACTCCTCTGTTCAAACAGACTTCAGATTGTTCCGTGAGGCCACTCCCCCTCCGGAGCCCAGGGTGCCTCTCCCTGAACGGTTCTCTGGGGACCGTGGCAAACTCCGCACCTTTCAGAACTCTTGTGAGCTATATTTCTCCCTGTTACCCCGAACCTTTGCTTCCGAAGACATCAAGGTGGGGTTCATCATCACGTTGTTATTAAACGAACCACTTTTCTGGGCCCACCATCTCCGGGAGCAACATGACCCCGTTCTGGCAACCACGGACTCCTTTTTCTCAGCCATGGCTCAGCTATACGCCGACTCTTTCTTTCGTCAGACTGCTGAATCCAAGCTTGGCAAGTTACAACAAGGCACAAGGCCAGTGGAGGACTATGTGACCGATTTCCGCGTTCTGAGTGCTGATACCCTGTGGAATCAGTCTGCCCTTCGTCACCAGTTTCGCCTGGGACTTTCTGAGACCTTGAAAGATGAGCTTGCCAGAGTGGGAGTGCCCACATCCTTAGAGGACCTGATCACCCTAACCATCCAGATTGATCGGCGCTTATGGGAGAGACAGTCTGAAAAACTTAAGGGAAGTCTTTCTGTGGTTTCCAGTTCTGACATATCCGCTCCTTCAATTGTTGCACCCCCCGGAGGGAAAAGAATGTATAAGGCTTGTGTAACCTGGGGGGCAGGTAGTAGGTACAAAAACTCCCTGGGATGAGCAGGCACAGATACCAAGTCCATTGGATCAGTGAAAACACAGTGGGGTTTATTGGTGCTATATACAAAGTCAATGACAGGTGCTGTACAGTGTGGTGAAAACAAACAGAAGAAAAAATAGCTAAACAAAAGCCTAGCCGTGTCTCGGCTCTAACTACACAGTATGTACAGACCCTCACTACCAGGCTGGACAAGCCTAACGCTTGTCAGCTTCCACATTCACAGAGTAACAAGTTTTACCAACCTTCTTGCTCTCACAAACCAACGTTGTCTGTGTTTCCCAGGCTGAGCAAAGGCTGTCTGCTCAGGTGAGCTTTTAATTAAGCTGGTGGAGAGAACCAACACCTGAAGTGGATCCTGGCTCAGAGATCCCTGAATGTATATGAGAGGAGCCTGGGAGATGTATAAACCCCGAACAGGACTTTCCCAAGCTCTCTCTGGGATGCTCTGTCACACATCCTCCCCCCTTGTTTCAACCCCAGGGTTGGAACACCTGTAGCCCAACAGGAGTGAACACGGGAGAGGGCATCTACATTCCCCATCTCAACACCTGGCCTGTGTTTTACCGTAAAGGCGTAATCTTGTAGGGCCAAAAACCACCGGTTCACCCGCCTATTAGTCTCCTTCTTTTGGGCCATCCATTTCAGGGGAGCATGGTCAGTTATTAACTCAAACTGGCGCCCCAACAAGTAGTACCTGAGCGCGTCCACGGCCCACTTTATGGCCAGACACTCCTTTTCAAGGACTGCGTACTTCTTTTCATGGTCATTGAGCTTTCTGCTTAAGTACACCACAGGGTGTTCTTCCCCATTGTGTACCTGTGAAAGTACTGCCCCGATACCAACATCAGACGCATCTGTCTGGACCAAAAAGTTTTTGGAGAAATCGGGGGAGTATAGGATTGGCTGTGCACAAAGAGCCTTCTTCAGGACTTGAAAAGACTCTTCTGCTACTGGAGACCATTTCACCATTACAGAGGCTTTCCCTTTCGTAAGGTCTGTCAGTGGGGCAGCTATAGTTGCGAAATTTGGGATAAATCTTCTATAGTACCCCGCAATGCCAAGAAAGGCCCTGACCTGCTTCTTGTTTGCAGGGCGTGGCCACTCCTGGATGGCTTCTATTTTATTCACCTGGGGCTTTATGACACCCCGGCCAATAGTGTAGCCCAAATACCTGGCTTCCTCTAGCCCAATGGCACATTTTTTTGGATTTGCCGTAAACCCCTCCTTAAAGAGGGAATCCAGGACAGCCTGGACACGGGGCAAGTGAGACTCCCAGTCAGTGCTATGCACCACTATGTCGTCCAGATAGGCTGCAGCATACTGTCGGTGAGGTCTTAGGGTCCTGTCCATAGCCCTCTGAAATGTTGCAGGGGCATTTTGCAACCCAAAAGGCATTTTCTTATATTGAAACGACCCCTCCGGGGTCACAAATGCAGTCTTTTCTTTGGCACTACCAGTCAGGGGTATTTGCCAATATCCTTTGGTCAAGTCCAAAGTGGTCAGATAACGGGCCTTGCCAAGTCGGTCTATAAGCTCGTCTACCCTGGGCATTGGGTATGTGTCAAACTTTGTTACCGCATTAAGCTTTCTGAAGTCATTACAAAACCTCCAAGTGCCATCCGGTTTTGGGACCAATACAATGGGGCTAGACCAGTCACTATTGGATTCCTCAATAACATCTAGCTCCAACATCCTTTTAACTTCCTCACCGATGTCCTTTCTTCTAGCTTCGGGAATTCGGTATGGTTTGAGCTTGACACGGACTCCAGGTTCAGTAACAATATCATGCTGAACTGCTGAAGTCGTGCCCGGCAACTCTGAAAATTTCTCTTTATTCCTCATCAGGAACTCTCTAGCTTCCTGTTTCTGGGAACATGACAGGGTGTCTGGAATCGTGACCTCAGGGATCAGAGGGGATTCAGTACCTTTAAGGGTTACCGGGAGGGACCTCGCAGTTAATGCCAGTCTATCCTTCCAGGGTTTTAACAGGTTTATGTGGTAAATCTGTTCGGGCTTCCTTTTACCTGGTTGATACATCTTGTAATTGACCTCCCCAACTCTTTCAATTACTTCAAAGGGTCCCTGCCACTTAGCCAGGAATTTGCTCTCAACAGTGGGAACTAACACGAGGACCCGGTCACCAGGTGAGAAAACACGAAGTTGGGCCGCCCTGTTATATATCCTCTGTTGGGCTGCTTGGGCCTGCAGTAAATGTTCTTTTACTACCGGCATGATTGCTGCAATCCTATCCTGCATTTGAGCGATATGCTCAATAACACTTTTGTGAGGTGTCTGCTCCCCCTCCCAAGTTTCCTTGGCTATGTCTAAGAGTCCCCGAGGGTGTCTCCCATAAAGCAACTCAAATGGAGAGTACCCCGTAGAGGACTGGGGAACTTCCCTGATGGCGAACATCAAGTAAGGTATCAGGAAGTCCCAGTTTTTCCCATCCTTATCAACAACCTTTTTTAACATACTCTTTAATGTCTTATTGAAGCGTTCCACCAAGCCATCCGTTTGAGGATGGTACACTGAGGTACGCAACTGCGTCACCTTAAATAACTTGCAGAGCTCCCTAGTTATTCGTGACATGAATGGGGTACCTTGGTCTGTAAGGACTTCTTTCGGGACGCCAACCCGACTGAACACCATAAACAGCTCTTTGGCAATGTTTTTAGCAGATGCAGTGCGTAAGGGAACGGCCTCAGGGTAACGGGTAGCGTAATCCATGATCACGAGGATATGTTGATGACCGCGGGCAGATTTGGGGAGTGGACCCACAAGGTCCATGGCAATCCTCTCAAAAGGCACTTCAATAATGGGCAAGGGCACTAACGGACTTCGGAAGTGGGGTTGGGGGGCTGACATCTGACACACAGGACAGGATTGACAATAATTTTCTATGTTTTTCCGTATCCCAGGCCAGTAAAACCTGCGCAACACCCTTTCAGTGGTTTTCTCAACCCCTAAATGGCCTCCTAGCAAGTGCCCATGGGCAACTTCCAACACCACCCGTCTGTATAACTTAGGGACTACCAACTGTTCAACCACTTCATCATTAGATTTACATACACGATACAGTAAATCCTCATTGCTGCAGAAATATGGAAAACAGAGCCTGTCCCCTGGTTCGACAGGTACCTCATTAATCACTATTATATTTTCCCAGGCCCTGGCAAGGGTAGGGTCTTTTCTCTGCTCCGTACCAAAATTTTCCTTGTGCACATTAAGATTGGCAAACTCTAACGTAGGCTCAGATTCAGCAGGCGGCTGTCCAGCTCTACTGGTTGTGGGGACTTCTTCCGGCTCCCCCAGCTCTCCTGCCATAACTGAGAAAGGATCACCCGGAGAGCCCTGAGAGGAGTCCCCTGAACTCACAAGGTCAGTAATGGCCACGAGTTCTGGCTCTGCGACTGAGTTAGGTACTGCGACTGGGTCGGGACAATCCCACAGTTCCCAAAACTTAGGGAAGTCCCTACCAATGATAGCCTCATGCACCAAGTGGGGCACCAGTCCGACCGAATGGGTCACCGTACCTAAGCCAGTTTTAAACTGAACAGTGGCTATTGGATACTCGCGGGTATCCCCATGTACACAGATCACAGCAACCTTTTTTGCATGAAAATTCACAGTTTCAACCATCTCAGCTGTAACCAAAGTAACCAGACTTCCAGAGTCCAGCAAGGCCATAATAGGCTTATTATTAATAGTCACATGACACATGTGTTTTCCCACATTTGGCATTGCAGCGCATGAAACAGCAGCAAACATAGACTGCCTTCTAAAAGATAGATCACACTGCATTGGTTCATCTGTCAATGGACAGTTTGCTGCAACATGTCCCAGTTCTTGGCAACGAAAACACCTGATGTTTCCCCAGTTTGGTTTGCTGACAGGCAGTGGCTTCCCTTGTTTGGGCCGCCAAACTTCAGTCCTGGCACCAAAAATCCTCCCCCCTATTTCCTTGCCATGCTTACCACCCACTTCCCCTGGAACAGTCTTACCGGTTGCCTGGGGAGACCGTGGCTTTGGGTGAAAAGTCCGTGCGGCTGTAGGGGTGGTGACCAGGTTCTCTGCAGCAAAGTACCTCTCAACGAGCTCCACCAGGTTGTCTGCTTACTTGGGGTCTCCTTGACTCACCCACTTCTGCAGGGGAATTGGCAGTGACCTCAGGAATTGGTCCATGACCACACGCTCCACTATTTGTGGCGCAGAGAGGGACTCCGGCTGTAGCCATTTCCGTACCAGGTGGATCAGATCAAACATCTGCGATCTTGGGGGCCTCTTATCTTGGAAGAACCAGCTGTGGACCCGCTGAGCTCGAACAGCCAAGGTGACACCGAGTCGTGCCAGGATTTCCCGCTTGACCTTCTCATAATCTCCCGCTTCTGCTGACTCCAGATCATAGTAGGCCTTCTGCGCTTCTCCAGAAAGTAAGGGGGCGATCAGTCCTGCCCACTGGGTTTGGGGCCAACCTTCCCTCTCAGCGGTCCGTTCAAATGTTAGTAGGAAAGCCTCTGGATCATCATCTGCCGTCATCTTTGAAAAAAAGCGACCCACATGGATGGTTGAGGGCTTGTCTCCAATATCCTTCATTATCGCAGGTGACCCCTGTGCTAGCGTCTCCACAACCTCAGTAAGGGTTTTTCTATCCGCTATTGCAGCAGTGGCAAGCTGTTCAAACAGCCTCTGCGATTGCTCCTGTACAGCACCAATCTGTTGGAACAGCACCTTGGTTTGCTCCTGTGCGATAGCGTTGGCTTGCTGTAATGCAGCGTTAGTTTGCTGTTGTGCAGCGTTTGCTTGCTGCAATGTAGCGTTAGTTTGCTGTTGTGCAGCGTTTGCTTGCTGCTGTGCAGCGTTTGCTAACACCATTTGTTTGAGGATGTCCTCCATGTTGTCACTTTAGGTACTGGCCTTTTAAGTAGTAACTTACTACAGCTGCCTGCATTCTCCACCATATGTAACCTGGGGGGCAGGTAGTAGGTACAAAAACTCCCTGGGATGAGCAGGCACAGATACCAAGTCCATTGGATCAGTGAAAACACAGTGGGGTTTATTGGTGCTATATACAAAGTCAATGACAGGTGCTGTACAGTGTGGTGAAAACAAACAGAAGAAAAAATAGCTAAACAAAAGCCTAGCCGTGTCTCGGCTCTAACTACACAGTATGTATAGGCCCTCACTACCAGGCTGGACAAGCCTAACGCTTGTCAGCTTCCACATTCACAGAGTAACAAGTTTTACCAACCTTCTTGCTCTCACAAACCAACGTTGTCTGTGTTTCCCAGGCTGAGCAAAGGCTGTCTGCTCAGGTGAGCTTTTAATTAAGCTGGTGGAGAGAACCAACACCTGAAGTGGATCCTGGCTCAGAGATCCCTGAATGTATATGAGAGGAGCCTGGGAGATGTATAAACCCCGAACAGGACTTTCCCAAGCTCTCTCTGGGATGCTCTGTCACACTTGCTATAGGAGTTTTCGGAGACCCCCTCTTTCTCCTATTGAGTGCCTCCGGCGGCAGCAAGCTAAATTATGCCTATATTGCGGGGAGGCTGGCCACTTCATATGGACTTGCCCAGTAAAATCCAGCAGACCTTGTTATCACCTGCCTCATATGATGTATCTCCCTGGGAAAGATTGCTCTCATGTCTCCCTTTCTGTTGAGCTTCTGTTCTCCGGAAAGACAGTCTCTGTATCGGCCATCATAGACTCTGGGGCCTGTAGTTGCTTTGTTGATTCCACATTTTCTGCCCTTCATCAGTTCCCTGTGTGTGCCAAGAAGCAAAGTTTTCTGGTTCATCTGGCCGACGGCTCTGGCATCAAATCTGGGCCCGTTACACAAGAGACTGCACCTATTTTCTGTCAAACCGCTTCAGGCCATCATGAACTCCTCAGGCTGGATGTCATAACGTCACCTATGTTCCCTGTAATTCTTGGCATCCCATGGTTAAAGGCCCATAATCCACACATAAACTGGCTTTCTGGAGAGGTCTCCTTCTCATCCAACTACTGCCAAGAACACTGCTTTCCAGGAGGGAAGGTTAATACTACTCCTCTCTTGAGTTTACAGCCAGACCCAGAGACTTTGAAGTTGATTCCTGCTGCCTACCATGAATATCAGGATGTGTTCAACAAGAAGGGTGCAGACACTCTTCCTCCCCATAGGACATATGACTGTCCCATAGAACTTTCACCAGGGGCCGAGATCCCGTTTGGTAGGATCTACCCTCTGTCTGAGCCTGAACTAGAAGCCCTACGTACATACATCGACGAGAGCCTAGAAAAACAGTTCATTCGACCTTCCACGTCACCTGCAGGTGCCGGGATCTTCTTCGTGGAGAAAAAGGACAATTCCCTGAGACCCTGTGTTGACTATCGGGACCTCAATAAAGTCATGGTCAAAAACTGATACCCCCTTCCCCTGATTCCTGAGCTTTTCCAGAGGCTGAGAGGGGCACGAGTGTTTTCCAAACTTGACTAAAGAGGGGCATATAATCTAGTCCGAATCAGGGAAGGGGATGAATGGAAGACGGCCTTCCGGACACGCTTTGGCCACTTTGAGTACTTGGTCATGCCCTTCAGACTTTGTAACGCCCCAGCTACCTTTCAGCACCTAGTGAATGACGTCTTCCGTGACTTTATGGATCTATTTGTCATCGTGTACTTAGATGATATTCTTATATTCTCTGAATCCATTGAATTCCATCGAACTCACGTGAAGAAGGTACTGAGTCGGCTCCGTGAACATCGCCTTTACGCCAAGGCTGAAAAATTTGATTTTGAGAAGCAAACCATACACTTTTTAGGTCTCGTCATCTCGGCCGAGGGCATTTCCATGGATCCACAGAAGGTCACATCCGTTCTAGAATGGCCGGCTCCTACAGACAGGAAGGCAGTGCAGAGGTTTGTAGGATTTGCAAATTTCTACAGGAAATTTATCAAGGACTTTTCCGGTATCATTACCCCCATCACACAACTGACTAGACAGAAGGTCCCCTTCTGTTGGACCCCCAAAGCTCAAGAGGCTTTTGAACAATTAAAAGTTTTGTTTACGTCAGCTCCTATCCTGAAGCATCCTGACCCATCTTTGGCCTATGTGTTAGAGGTAGATGCCTCTGAGCATGCAGTCGGTGCCATTTTATCCCAACACCAGGGTCCTAAATCCCTACTTCACCCTGTAGCATTTTTCTCTAAAAAGTTAAATCCTTCTGAAAGGAATTATGATGTTGGAGACAGAGAGTTACTGGCCATCAAGGCTGCGCTCGAAGAGTGGCGCTATCTCTTGGAAGGAGCATCTCATCCAATCCTCATCTTCACGGATCATAAAAATCTTGAATATCTGAGAACAGCTAAAAGATTAAGACCTCGGCAAGCAAGATGGGCATTGTTCTTCTCCCGCTTCATGTTCCACATCACTTACCGCCCTGGCTCTAAGAACGGCAAACCGGATGCTTTATCCCGCATGTTCAGCAGTCCCGTAGTGTCCTTGGAACCTGATACCATTCTTCTAGCCAAAAACGTCCTGTTTCTTCAAGCCGACCTAATGTCACAAATAAAGACAGATGTGGTGGATCAACCACCTCCTCAGGACTTGGCCCTTCAACTTAAGAATGACCTTTATTTTCATAAGGAGCAAATCTTTGTCCCTGAACGATTCAGACTATCTATCTTGAGACGTTGTCATGACCACCCCCTTGTGGGGCACTTCGGAATTTCCAAAACAGCCGATTTAATTTCTCGTACCTTTTGGTGGCCGGATTTAATGCAGGACTGTAAGAATTACGTAAAATCCTGTACCACATGCCTTCGTAATAAATCGGACAAAGCCAGAACTTGGGGTCTTTTGGAGTCTCTACCTGTACCAAAGAAACCATGGAGTATGATCTCCATGGACTTCATTGTAGAACTTCCCCCATCAGAGGACTTTACCACAATTTTTGTTGTTGTAGACCGTCTGACCAAGATGGCTCATTTCATACCATTACAAGGAACTCCTTTGGCTACTGAGACTGCTTCAGCCTTCATCAAGGAAGTTTTTAAGTTGCACAGTATCCCTGACACCATCATCTCCGACCGAGGAGTTCAATTTACTTCCAGGTTTTGGAGGGCTCTATGTGAAGCACTAAACATCGAACTCCGTCTCTCCACAGCATATCACCCACAAACTAATGGTCAAACTGAACGAACCAACCAGACCCTTGAATAGGGATGAGCTTCGTGTTCGAGTCGAACATACGTTCGACTCGAACATCGGCTGTTCGATCGTTCGACGAAGATCGAACGATTTGGGCCGTTCGCGCCAAATTCGAGTGACGCGAACGGCCCACAATGCACTACGCCATCGCAGTGTCATCCAGGCGCTGTGATTGGCCAAGCATGCACTGTGACCCCGCATGCTTGGCCAATCACAGCGCCGGCAGCGAGGAGAGCAATGATTGGCCACAGGCAGGATGCCTGTGGCCAATTATTGCTGAGGGTGTTTAGTACACGCCCCACACTATAAAAGGCCGCCAGCACGGCGGCCTAGTGTAGTGTGTTCCGGAGCAGGGATAGAGCAGCATAGGCAGGGACAGTGACTGTTATTTCTTTCTTGCTTAACCTGGATTCCTTTAGTTTAGGGAAAGAGAAGGATAGGTAGGGAGAGTGTCAGTGTGTTTTGTGCTTGTGCTATAGTGTGCTTAAAAAAAACATTTATTCTAGGGACAGAAAACTGTAGGTAGGGACAGTGTCAGTTTCTTTCACTCTGCAAGTCCTTGTTTCCAGGGACCTGGAAGGACAGTGAGTGAATTGTCCTTGTGCTATATTGTGCTTAAAAAAACATTTATTCTAGGGACAGAAAACTGTAGGTAGGGAGAGTGTCAGTTTCTTTCACTCTGCAAGTCCTTGTTTCCAGGGACCTGTAAGGACAGTGAGTGAATTGTCCTTGTGCTATATTGTGATTAAAAAAAACATTTTTTCTAGGGACAGAAAACTGTAGGTAGGGAGAGTGTTTTTTTTCTTTCACTCTGCAAGTCCTTGTTTCCAGGGACCTGAAAGGACAGTGAGTGAATTGTCCTTGTGCTATATTGTGCTTAAAAAAAACATTTTTTCTAGGGACAGAAAACTGTAGGTAGGGAGAGTGTTTTTTTTCTTTCACTCTGCAAGTCCTTGTTTCCAGGGACCTGGAAGGACAGTGAGTGAATTGTCCTTGTGCTATATTGTGCTTAAAAAAAAACATTTTTTCTAGGGACAGAAAACTGTAGGTAGGGAGAGTGTTTTTTTTCTTTCACTCTGCAAGTCCTTGTTTCCAGGGACCTCTAAGGACAGTGAGCGAATTGTCCTTGTGCTATATTGTGCTTAAAAAAAACATTTATTCTAGGGACAGAAAACTGTAGGTAGGGAGAGTGTCAGTTTATTTCACTCTGCAAGTCCTTGTTTCCAGGGACCTGGAAGGACAGTGAGTGAATTGTCCTTGTGCTATATTGTGATTAAAAAAACATTTTTTCTAGGGACAGAAAACTGTAGGTAGGGAGAGTGTTTTTTTTCTTTCACTCTGCAAGTCCTTGTTTCCAGGGACCTGTAAGGACAGTGAGTGAATTGTCCTTGTGCTATATTGTGATTAAAAAAACATTTATTCTAGGGACAGAAAACTGTAGGTAGGGAGAGTGTCAGTTTATTTCACTCTGCAAGTCCTTGTTTCCAGGGACCTGTAAGGACAGTGAGTGAATTGTCCTTGTGCTATATTGTGATTAAAAAAAACATTTTTTCTAGGGACAGAAAACTGTAGGTAGGGAGAGTGTTTTTTTTCTTTCACTCTGCAAGTCCTTGTTTCCAGGGACCTGTAAGGACAGTGAGTGAATTGTCCTTGTGCTATATTGTGCTTCAAAAAAACATTTATTCTAGGGACAGAAAACTGTAGGTAGGGAGAGTGTCAGTTTATTTCACTCTGCAAGTCCTTGTTTCCAGGGACCTGTAAGGACAGTGAGTGAATTGTCCTTGTGCTATATTGTGATTAAAAAAACATTTTTTCTAGGGACAGAAAACTGTAGGTAGGGAGAGTGTTTTTTTTCTTTCACTCTGCAAGTCCTTGTTTCCAGGGACCTGTAAGGACAGTGAGTGAATTGTCCTTGTGCTATATTGTGCTTAAAAAAACATTTATTCTAGGGACAGAAAACTGTAGGTAGGGAGAGTGTCAGTTTATTTCACTCTGCAAGTCCTTGTTTCCAGGGACCTGTAAGGACAGTGAGTGAATTGTCCTTGTGCTATATTGTGATTAAAAAAAACATTTTTTCTAGGGACAGAAAACTGTAGGTAGGGAGAGTGTTTTTTTTCTTTCACTCTGCAAGTCCTTGTTTCCAGGGACCTGTAAGGACAGTGAGTGAATTGTCCTTGTGCTATATTGTGATTAAAAAAAACATTTTTTCTAGGGACAGAAAACTGTAGGTAGGGAGAGTGGTTTTTTTCTTTCACTCTGCAAGTCCTTGTTTCCAGGGACCTGTAAGGACAGTGAGTGAATTGTCCTTGTGCTATATTGTGCTTAAAAAAAACATTTATTCTAGGGACAGAAAACTGTAGGTAGGGAGAGTGTCAGTTTATTTCACTCTGCAAGTCCTTGTTTCCAGGGACCTGTAAGGACAGTGAGTGAATTGTCCTTGTGCTATATTGTGATTAAAAAAAACATTTTTTCTAGGGACAGAAAACTGTAGGTAGGGAGAGTGTTTTTTTTCTTTCACTCTGCAAGTCCTTGTTTCCAGGGACCTGTAAGGACAGTGAGTGAATTGTCCTTGTGCTATATTGTGATTAAAAAAAACATTTTTTCTAGGGACAGAAAACTGTAGGTAGGGAGAGTGTTTTTTTTCTTTCACTCTGCAAGTCCTTGTTTCCAGGGACCTGTAAGGACAGTGAGTGAATTGTCCTTGTGCTATATTGTGCTTAAAAAAAACATTTATTCTAGGGACAGAAAACTGTAGGTAGGGAGAGTGTCAGTTTATTTCACTCTGCAAGTCCTTGTTTCCAGGGACCTGTAAGGACAGTGAGTGAATTGTCCTTGTGCTATATTGTGATTAAAAAAAACATTTTTTCTAGGGACAGAAAACTGTAGGTAGGGAGAGTGTTTTTTTTCTTTCACTCTGCAAGTCCTTGTTTCCAGGGACCTGTAAGGACAGTGAGTGAATTGTCCTTGTGCTATATTGTGCTTAAAAAAAACATTTATTCTAGGGACAGAAAACTGTAGGTAGGGAGAGTGTCAGTTTATTTCACTCTGCAAGTCCTTGTTTCCAGGGACCTGTAAGGACAGTGAGTGAATTGTCCTTGTGCTATATTGTGATTAAAAAAAACATTTTTTCTAGGGACAGAAAACTGTAGGTAGGGAGAGTGTTTTTTTTCTTTCACTCTGCAAGTCCTTGTTTCCAGGGACCTGTAAGGACAGTGAGTGAATTGTCCTTGTGCTATATTGTGATTAAAAAAAACATTTTTTCTAGGGACAGAAAACTGTAGGTAGGGAGAGTGTTTTTTTTCTTTCACTCTGCAAGTCCTTGTTTCCAGGGACCTGTAAGGACAGTGAGTGAATTGTCCTTGTGCTATATTGTGCTTAAAAAAACATTTATTCTAGGGACAGAAAACTGTAGGTAGGGAGAGTGTCAGTTTATTTCACTCTGCAAGTCCTTGTTTCCAGGGACCTGTAAGGACAGTGAGTGAATTGTCCTTGTGCTATATTGTGATTAAAAAAAACATTTTTTCTAGGGACAGAAAACTGTAGGTAGGGAGAGTGTTTTTTTTCTTTCACTCTGCAAGTCCTTGTTTCCAGGGACCTGTAAGGACAGTGAGTGAATTGTCCTTGTGCTATATTGTGATTAAAAAAAACATTTTTTCTAGGGACAGAAAACTGTAGGTAGGGAGAGTGTTTTTTTTCTTTCACTCTGCAAGTCCTTGTTTCCAGGGACCTGTAAGGACAGTGAGTGAATTGTCCTTGTGCTATATTGTGCTTAAAAAAACATTTATTCTAGGGACAGAAAACTGTAGGTAGGGAGAGTGTCAGTTTATTTCACTCTGCAAGTCCTTGTTTCCAGGGACCTGTAAGGACAGTGAGTGAATTGTCCTTGTGCTATATTGTGATTAAAAAAAACATTTTTTCTAGGGACAGAAAACTGTAGGTAGGGAGAGTGTTTTTTTTCTTTCACTCTGCAAGTCCTTGTTTCCAGGGACCTGTAAGGACAGTGAGTGAATTGTCCTTGTGCTATATTGTGATTAAAAAAAACATTTTTTCTAGGGACAGAAAACTGTAGGTAGGGAGAGTGTTTTTTTTCTTTCACTCTGCAAGTCCTTGTTTCCAGGGACCTGTAAGGACAGTGAGTGAATTGTCCTTGTGCTATATTGTGATTAAAAAAAACATTTTTTCTAGGGACAGAAAACTGTAGGTAGGGAGAGTGTTTTTTTTCTTTCACTCTGCAAGTCCTTGTTTCCAGGGACCTGTAGGGACAGTGAGTGAATTGTCCTTGTGCTATATTGTGCTTAAAAAAAACATTTATTCTAGGGACAGAAAACTGTAGGTAGGGAGAGTGTCAGTTTATTTCACTCTGCAAGTCCTTGTTTCCAGGGACCTGTAAGGACAGTGAGTGAATTGTCCTTGTGCTATATTGTGATTAAAAAAAACATTTTTTCTAGGGACAGAAAACTGTAGGTAGGGAGAGTGTTTTTTTTCTTTCACTCTGCAAGTCCTTGTTTCCAGGGACCTGTAAGGACAGTGAGTGAATTGTCCTTGTGCTATATTGTGCTTCAAAAAAACATTTATTCTAGGGACAGAAAACTGTAGGTAGGGAGAGTGTCAGTTTATTTCACTCTGCAAGTCCTTGTTTCCAGGGACCTGTAAGGACAGTGAGTGAATTGTCCTTGTGCTATATTGTGCTTAAAAAAAATATTTTTTCTAGGGACAGAAAACTGTAGGTAGGGAGAGTGTCAGTTTCTTTCACTGTGAAAGTCCTTGTTTCAAGGGACAGAGAAGGACACCTGAAGGTAGCCCTTATTGCTTTTTTCCCATCTCCCTGCAGGCCATCTATTAGAATGTCTGGAAGGCAAACAAGGAGAGGCAGACAGTCAGGAGGCAATAAAAGAGGGCAAGCAGGCTCTGTGTCTGGGGGCAACAGTGCTGGTCGTGGACGCGGTGCATTGTCATCAGCACATGGCCATGGGACACGCTTGTCCTTCTTTTCGGCAGCTGGACATGTTGAGCCACATCATGCCGAAGACTTGGTAGAGTGGATGACCAAGCCCTCCTCCTCCTCCTCATCCTCTCTCACCCAGGCTCAGGGTACTGGAAAAGCAGCTGCCAAAGCGTCGTCTTCCCTGGTATCAATGTCAGACAAATCATCAGTCACTCCTTCCCTAGACCCACCATGTCCTCCTCCTGAGGAGTCCCCCGAACTGTTTCAGCACAGTGTTGGGTACATGCTCCAGGAGGATGCCCAGCGTTTCGAAGGGTCTGATGATGAAACCCAGCTAGAGGAAGGCAGTAGCGTGAGAGCAGACAGAGGGGATGCTCAAGAAGGACACCAATCTGGCAGTCATGTTCCAGCAGCTGCAGCATACTGCCAGATTGGCTCCAGTGATGAGGAGGGAGGGGATGATGAGGTCACTGACTCCACGTGGGTGCCTAATAGGAGAGAGGAGGAGGAGGAGGATGAGGAGGAGGCACATCTCCAACGAGGCAGGATGCCCTTTGGTGGCCAGCGTAAGGGCAGTACACCGACGGAATCACACCGCAGAGCTCCGCCTGTGCAGGGCGCTGCCTCTGCCCGTCATTCAAAAAGTTCTTTGGTGTGGGCCTTTTTTGAGGCTAGTGCATCAGATCGCACAGCTGCTGTTTGCAACATATGTCTCAAGCGTATATCGCGTGGCCAAAACATCAGCCGCTTGGGTACCACATGCCTGACCAGACATATGTTGACCTGCCATGCAGCTCGTTGGCAAGCCTACCTCAAAGACCCACACCAAAGAACAAAGCGGACCTCTCCTTGCACCGCATCAGCTGGGATCTCCAACCCGACTATAACTTCAGTCCTCTCTGAAACATGCACTGAGAGGAATGAAGGTGTAGAATTAGGTGTGTCACAGCCAAGTACTTGCGCCCACTCTGCTAGCAGTACACCGACGTCCGATTCTAGCAGGCAAATTTCCCTGCCCCAGCTGCTGGACCGTCGAAAGAAGTTCACTCCCAGCCATCCACATGCCCAGCGGTTGAATGCTAGCTTGGCTAAATTGCTAGCGCTTCAACTGCTGCCTTTTCAGTTGGTAGACTCGGCCCCCTTCCGTGAGTTTGTGCAATGTGCGGTTCCTCAGTGGCAGGTTCCCAAACGCCACTTTTTCTCACGGAAGGCTATTCCGGCTCTCTACCGGCATGTGGAAGGCAATGTCTTGGCCTCGCTGGACAGGGCGGTCAGCGGTAAGGTGCATATTACCGCTGACTCATGGTCCAGCAGGCATGGACAGGGACGTTACCTTTCTTTCACGGCCCATTGGGTCACTCTTTTGGCAGCTGGGAAGGATTCAGGACAAGGTGCAGTAGTGTTGGAGGTTGTCCCACCGCCACGCCTCCAAAATGCTACTACTGGTTGTGACACACCTCTCTCCTCCACCCCCTCCTCTTCTTCTTCCTCCATGGCCTCTTCCTGTGGTTTGTCCTATGAACCAGCGGTGCTCCGTAGCCGTTCACGGGGCTACGCAAGTACGCAGGCAAAAAGATGCCATGCCGTGCTTGCGCTGGTGTGTTTGGGGGACAGAAGCCACACTGGGGCAGAGGTCCTGTCTGCTCTGCAGGGCCAGGCCGAGAGGTGGTTGACGCCACGCCAGCTTAAGCCAGGAATGGTGGGTTGCGACAATGGCACCAACCTCCTCTCCGCCCTCCGACAGGGACAACTGACCCATGTGCCCTGTGTGGCTCACGTCCTTAACCTGGTGGTGCAGCGCTTCTTGGGCAGGTACCCGGGCTTACAGGATGTCCTGAGGCAGGCCAGGAAAGTCTGTGTGCATTTCCGCAGATCTTATAATGCCAGTGCTCGCCTGGCTGAGCTGCAAAAGGAGTTGAACCTGCCCAAGAACCGCCTTATATGTGACATGCCCACCAGGTGGAACTCAACGTTGGCCATGCTGCAGCGGCTGCACACGCAGCAGAGGGCCATCAATGAGTACCTGTGCGACTACGGCACCAGGACAGGGTCAGGGGAGCTTGTTTTTTTTTTCTCCACGCCAGTGGGGCATGATCAGGGATGCATGCACTGTCCTGGCACCATTTGAGGAGGCCACGAGGATGGTGAGCAGTGACAGTGCATGCATCAGTGACACTGTACCTCTTGTCCACCTGTTGGAGCACACGCTGCGTGGAATAATGGACAGGGCACTTGAGGCAGAACAGAGGCAGGAAGAGGAGGACTTCCTTGCCTCTCAAGGCCCCCTTTACCCAGACAGTGTTCCTTCTGTCCCACCCATCGCACAGGAAGAGGAGGAGGAGGAGGAGGATTGTGTCAGCATGGAGGTGGAGGCTGGCACTCAGCATCATCAGCAGCAGTCTTTTAGGGATGATTTACAGTCCCAAGAAACCAGTGGACTTGTACGTGGCTGGGAGGAGGTGGCTGCGGATCATGTCGTCCTTAGTGACCCAGAGGACTCCGGAGCGAATGCCTCAGCAAACCTACGCTGCATGGCCTCCCTGATCCTGCAAAGTCTGCGGAAGGATCCTCGTATTCTTCGGATCAAGGAGAGGGACCATTACTGGCTGGCCACTCTCCTTGATCCACGGTACAAGGGTAAGGTTGCGGACCTTATGTTACCGTCGCAGAGGGAGCAGAGGATGAGACAACTCCGGGAGGCCTTGCAGAAAGGTCTGTGCAACGCGTTCCCAGAGACTGGGAGGTTGCAAACTCCTGGTCCTGGACAACGAGTTGCTGAGGCTTCGGCCAGTCAAAGAAGGAGCGGTGGGGAAGGTGGCCGTCTGACCGATGCGTTCAGACAATTCTTTAGTCCGCAGCCCCAAAGTATGATCGGTTCCAGCAACCATCGCCAGCGTCTGATAAACATGGTGCAGGAATATCTAGGGGCAAGGTCAGACTTGGACACCTTCCCCACCGAAAATCCTCTGGCTTACTGGGTCTTGAGGATGGATCACTGGCCAGAGCTTGCACAGTATGCAATTGAGCTACTGGCCTGTCCTGCATCCAGCGTTCTTTCGGAACGCACATTCAGTGCTGCTGGAGGATTTGTCACGGATCACAGGGTGCGCCTGTCCACCGACTCGGTTGATCGACTGACTTTCATCAAGATGAACCAGTCTTGGATCACCACCAGCTACCACACACCTGATGCTGATATAACAGACTAATTGATTTTAACATGTCACATCCCTTCAAGACTGATGCTGATGCTGAGTGCCTGTGCTGTTATGTTGACTGGCTATCCTCCTCCTCCGAGTCCTCAATGATACGATTGATGATGATAGCTTGTAAGATCATTTTTGTTTATGGGTGCCGCCACCAGTGCCTAACGCCCAATTTTTCAGCCCCTGTTTAACAGGGGCGTGTAATTACAATTTTTGAAGCAATACTTTGCAACAGGGCTCATTGCTGTGCTCCAAGTACAGTATCTGTGAGGAGTTGCAGTGTTGTGCCACCAGTGCCTAAGGCCCAATTTTTCAGCCCCTGTTTAACAGGGGCGTGTCATTACAATTTTTGAAGCAATACTTTGCAACAGGGCTCATTGCTGTGCTCCAAGTACAGTATCTGTGAGGAGTTGCAGTGTTGTGCCACCAGTGCCTAAGGCCCAATTTTTCAGCCCCTGTTTAACAGGGGCGTGTCATTACAATTTTTGAAGCAATACTTTGCAACAGGGCTCATTGCTGTGCTCCAAGTACAGTATCTGTGAGGGGTTGCAGTGTTGTGCCACCAGTGCCTAAGGCCCAATTTTTCAGCCCCTGTTCAACAGGGGCATGTAATTACAATTCTTGATCTAATAATTCACAGCAGGGCCCATTGCTGCACCCACCAAGAGTAACTGTCAGGGCTTACAGTGTTGTGGCACCAGCACCACCATCAAAGGCCCAATTTTTACTACCACTGTTCAACAATTATATGTAATTAAAATTCCTGATATAATAGTTGACAGCAGGGCGTTCCAGCACCAACCAAGAGTAACTGTGAGTGCTTACAGTGTTGTGCCAACACCAACAACTAAGGGGCCTATTTCTGCAGAGTATATACGGCAGGTCCCTACTTTCAAACATCCAACTTACAAACGACTCCTACTTGCAAACGCAAGAAGACAACAGGAAGTGAGAGGAAATCTACCACTAGGAAGGAAAATTCTCTCCTGTAAGAATAAATATGGGAGAAAGGTGTCTCCTCTGTACTGATGCTTTATCAGCAATCCTTGTTTCAAGAAAAACACCACATTTCAAAAACAGTTGTCATTGGGACGGAAAGTGAGGTGAAATGTTCTGAACAGGGGCACAGACAGCAAAACAAATGTTACAGGGGTGATAACCCTTACCTATGTTTTCCAAAAAGTTTAAAAATAGATTTTTGGTCTGGAGCTACACTTCAACAATGTACCTGTTCAAAATTACAAACAGATTCTACATAAGAACAAACCTACAGTCCCTGTCTTGTATGCACCGCCTGTATAGGGCTGTTCAGAGTATATAGGGCCTTTTTTATTTTATGTGCGGGGTTCCCCTTAATATCCATACAAGACCCAAAGGGGCTGGTAATGGGCTGGGGTAGGGGGGGGGGGTCATGGGGTAGCTATGCCATTTTTCTTAAAGAATTTCATCCATATTACCGGGACCAGACATTACATTAAAGCCGCAAGCAGTTTTAAATGGCTTTTTTTTCCTTTAGAAGTGTCATTTTGTGCAGGGACAGTTCTAAACACGGGAAACACGTGGCACTTCACAGGCATACTTTAGACACCCCCCAGGTACGATATTTAAAGGAATATTTGACTTTTTTTTTTTCACTTTATGCATCATTAAAATGACTGCTCCCGAAAAACGACCGTTTTTAAAACTTCTTTTTGCATTGATACATGTCCCCTGGTGCAGAACCCGGGTTCCCAAACCCTTTTTAGGACAATAACATGCATAATAGTTGTTATAATTAGCACTTTAGAATTCGAACGTTCGCATCCATTGTATTTAATAGGGTTCTAATGTTCGTTCGAACTTTCGGTCCGTTCGCGGGTTCTGGTGCGAACCGAACCCGGGGGTGTTCGGCTCATCACTACCCTTGAACAGTATTTGCGGTGTTTTTCCTCCTTTGCACAGGACGATTGGCTTTCACTCCTCCCACTTGCAGAATTCTCATACAACAACTCCATTCACTCAGCAACCAAACAGTCACCCTTCTTTGCCAATTATGGGTATCACCCTTCTTTCTTGCCGGAGCTATCTGTTGAATCTTTCGTACCTGCTGTACAAGATCGTTTACATTTCTTCAGTACCAACAACCAACTCTTACAGGATACAATCACTAAGACACAGGCAAGCAATAAGAAATTCTTCGATAGGGAAAGAAGAGGCAACCTGAATCTGGAACCGTTTGACAAGGTATGGCTGTCTACAGCAAATTTAAGGTTAAATTGTCCTTCGAAGAAACTTGGTCCAAAATTCTTGGGCCCTTTCCCAGTTAAAAGGAGGATTAATGCAGTGGCATTTGAATTGGTGTTGCCCAAGAATCTAAGGATTCATCCAGTGTTCCACGTTTCCTTGTTGAAACCGACGGTGCCAAATCCCTTTCCTGACCGGATTTCTGAAATTCCTCCTCCTCTCCTTATCAAAGGTAACAAGGAGTTTGAAGTAGAAACAATTTTGGACTGCAGAGTTAGGAACAACCTAACACAGTTCCTTGTCAAGTGGAAAGGCTACGGCCCGGAGGAAAATTCTTGGGAACCAGCCTCCAATGTACATGCCCCAAGACTGGTACAAGCCTTCTTTCAGCGACACCCTGAAAAAAGAGCCCTGAAGGGCATCCGGAGGCTGCCCTTAAGGGAGGGGCAATGTAAGAGAACTGCTGATTCACGTATGGCGCATATGCGTGCGCCAATGCGCATGCGCATGCGCAATGAACGGCGTGCACGCGCAGGAGCGCGTCCCTAACACCAGTTGGCGCCAGACGGCCTATTTAAAGGGTGCTCTGACTTTCCACAAGTGCTGACTGGTCTTCAGCTGTGTCCTGTTACTCTGAACCCTGCTATAACCTGCTTGATACCTGTTACTGATCCCGGCTTCCTCTGACTCTGCTTCTGGACTCTGATTGCTTGATTACTGGTACCCGACTACGGCCTGCATCTGACCTTCCTCCTGCTTATGCCTTGTACTCTGCAGCCCGCCTGTTACCGAACCCGGCTATCTCCACGACTCCGCTTCCATCATTTGCCCAGGTCTGACACTGCCTCTGGAAACCTGCGCTGGCTCTCTATGGTCTCAGCTCTCCTGTGTCCAGTGCTCTCCTGTCTCCTGACCATAGGAAGTACTGACAAGCCACCAAGCCTGAACCTGCAAACTGGTTGGAGTTCCTCCTTAGCTTCCACCGCAGCTCTTCACCTGCTGTCCTGCTGGTACCACCGAGCCTACTACTTCCACCGCAGGTTCTACAAGCAACATTCCCTGGCACTCGTGTTCCTCCTGACCCTAGCCATCATCTGTCCCACCTTCAGTGGGGCTTGGGTAGGAGATACAAGGGAGGCCGACCTCGTCATATCAGACTCCTACCAGGTACGTGACACATCCCATCAAGAACACTGAGAATGGGGTGGGTCTTAGCCAGGATGGGTGGGGAGAGATGTTATGTGAAGATGTGATTTCAATGTTGTTGTTATGTGTTGTTGTTTCCCCTTCCCTCCCTTTTCATGTGAGGCTCAGGCACAACTGCTCTAGCTAGTTTTAGTTTTCTAAAGTTTGTTTTTTAAATTTTTAGTCGGTTTCTGGATTGGACTATGTCAGCCATTGAGGGCATGGTTTGTTCCAGACACTGGGGACCAGTGTCAAGCCACCAGGGGGAGAGTGTAGCGGGTATGTGCTTTTCTGTTTGAATCTGGTGGGGAAACTGTGATGTATGGTTCCCTGGGGCCCACTGGGTGGCACTGTCACTTTGGGCCCGGGGTTGAGCCATCGTTGCAGTGTCGTACCTCTTTTGACCTCTCTCGGCGGGTGTATGGTGGGGCGGGGAACCCGCCGTGCTTGTTGGGAGAGGGTATAAAGGGGGCGGCCATTTTTGGTGGCGGGAGTCGAGTCCCAGGCACCTTCAGCCTGAGGGCGGTGGTTCGTGTCGGGAGTCTAGGCGGCCTAGGCCTAGAGGACGTTCGGAGGTCGTGTTCCATCCCAGGCACCTTTAGCCTGGGGTGAGGTACTTGGATGGAGGTCTGGGACTGAGTGTCCCGGACTAAGGCTCCGCGAGGGATGGACTTCCCAGGGGACCCCGGGAGTGGGTACCCGAATCCAGTGGCGTAAGGGACCAGAGGGGGTACTTACCTGAAGACCTGGTGCAGCAAATTGCCAGTGACGGGTGAGCCACCGGAGACCGCCCGGAGGGATGTCTTCCTCGATTGGGAGCAGGAATCTACTTCTAGGAAGGAAGTAAGAGAGTTCATTGTGCCTGGGCCTACTCGCATCCACACCCCCTTGTCTGTTCTGTTCGTTGAGGGAGTCCAACTGATTGTGTTCACTTTTACATCGAGAAGAATAAAGGAGTGTTGGACTTTATTGGTGTGGGGCTCATTTATTGGCAGACACTGTTCAAGAAAGCAGGAGGAGGCTCCAGATGCAGAACACCGACCCGAAGGTAAAAGAGGATTGTCTCCCACTACACACACATCTGCAGTGGGAACATTGGCGTGGTGACCCCGCACTCTCTCCCCCAAGGTACCCCTAGACAAAAGCCAGAGACAGAAGAATTGATACTAGAGGGAGAGAGTGGAGGCCGCTACATCTCTATCCTAATTTCTTCTTATTTTTTCCCCCATTACTTTCTTTAGCCGTTGTTCTTGTTTTTTCTCTTATTCTTTCTCTCCCTTTTTCTTTGTTCCTCCCCCTCTTTTCCTCTCCCTTCCATGTATTCTCTATTTTTAGTCCTTCTCTTACTCATTGGTGGGGGGAATGAAATGAGTGGCAGTGCTGGGGGGGAGTTCTGATCAGCCAATTTAGGTGGTTGATCAAGGTCATCTGCTGATAACTGTAGTGTAGGATTTTTAATGGCAACTATAATCACAGGTAGTGTTACTCACTGTGTCTCCCACTTTGTGGTGTCTTGTAGCAGTGACATCTATGCCAAAATCAGGAGATAGGGTCTCTTCCAGCCCCTCCCACTTCACATTCCTCACCAGTCAGCTTACCTCTAGTCCCTGACCCCTGGCCATGCCGTGAAATTATTGGGGGCTGCGAAGAGGCTGACTGGGCAGCCACGGGCTCCAGGAACAGCCAAGCTGGGTGGCTGCAAAAATGCTGGGAGAGCGGTGAGGGCTTCAGGAACAGCCCAGCTGGGTGGCTGCAAACATGCTGGGAGAGCAATGCGGCTTCAGTAACAGCCCAGGATTCGGTGACCCTTGGCAAATCATCATTTGACCCCCAAGGGGGTCCCGATCCTAGGTTGAGAACCACTGCTATAAGGTATATGATTTCAGTGTATCCTTGTGATGGTGCTCCAAATTACATTAAAAGGTGCCAACACTCGTGTGTTCCCCCCCCTTTGTGATTATCCTCACTTCAGAACGTGTGACCGCACAGTTACATTTGGTCAGATCCCGCTTGTTGAACCACCCCTGGGTTCTGTGATGTAAGAGCTTTGCAGGTTTCTGAGCCATTTTATGAGCGTATCCTTGATGCAAAGAGTCAAGCTACATAGTGCCTTATCATTTAAAACCACATTTATTTAAAACCAATTCAAGTCAGGGTATTCACACACAATGCTGCTAGTGTCTACACCGTCCTATCCCCTCCCCACCTTGTGTCAACACAGGGATCGCGTGTCTTCCTCAGGTATATTGCTCTAACAGGGGAGGTCTGCTTTAAAATGAACAGTGTAATTGTGCCTCAGGAAAGCATAGATTCAATTTAACCACACTTGAACGAGTCCTCATGTGTATCTAAACCCAATAACATACATTTTATATTTTGCGGCCTACCAGTCCTTTGATGTGCCTGTTTTTTACCTTTATTTTTACTTGGTGATTTCTGCAAATAACTCCCTTCCTGCCCTGAAGCTGTGGGTTGTGCCCACATGAGGATGCGGGCACCATGTGGGCACATGGTTACACTGGTTACATGGTTACATGGTTACACTTCATAACACTCTTCTCTCTTCATTCAGCATTTATAAGTCAGTGCTGCAGAGCTTGCACCAGACTCCACCAGCCCAGGTATCGGGTCACCAAATCCCAGTGACATTGATCCGTATATTACACTTGAATTCCAGGAAGCTCAACTCTGTACATATCTCGGCTTATTCTCTTCCAAGGCCTCACGGCATCTTCCATGACATACAGGCTGGGTCCCTAGGATGCCTGTGCCGTGAGTCAGACCCAGATTAGGGTTTCCATCACTAGGGAAGGAGCCTAAGCACACCAGCTCCTTCACTATTGGGACCTTCCGTCACCTTTATCATCTCACCACCACTTCCTGACTGATTGGGTACTTATGCATATAGACACTAGTACTGTAGTTATTGGCAATGGGAATTTGACAAAATTAGACATTTGTACTGCATTTTCTCTACCTTAAATTGTCCCCTGGGGTGAACCATGTTCTGTGATATGCCATGCATGCATGCACCCCTTTAACATGTATCCTTAAGTAACTTTAGAGCAGGCCAAAATGTATAACAAAGTTTCTTTACGGAAGTTGTTAAAATACAGTATAAATTAACAATCAGCTTGATAGTTCTCACATCATTCCTATACAGAGTGGCGTCTGTGTGCCCCTTGGTGCCCCAGTCCATGCCAATGGAGGTAGTCATACCTTCATTGTAGGGAAAGTCTTTAGAGTCTTTTAAATTGTAAATAGCACAAGTCTTTGTCTCTGGAACCCTGACTGAATTCTTGCAAAAGGGATGGTCTCCAACAAGGTGGCAATCACATCCTAGCACAGCTCCTATTTCCTTCCAATGCATGGTGCAGAACCCTTTAGCCGTGGTTCCCTCACTTTTTATATGTTTGCCCCAGCAGAGGGCAGTACTGTCAGGGCTGGGCACGGCCCTTCTTTCTCAGAGCAGGCCGCTCAGCTATCGGTTAATTGCCAGCTCCAATCTTTTCCACAGTGATTTACCTGTTGATGACATCCTGTTCGTCAGTCCTGCTGGTTACTTAAGCTGTTCAGTTCAGTCCCTCTCTGCCTTCGCCTTGGTCAACACATACAGAGACTCTCTCCTGTGTACCTGTTTTCTGTACTTGATATAAATGTTCTTAACTTGAAAAATGAAAAAGGAATGCAGCCACTATATCTATCTAAGGACTGGTAATCTACGATATGTAGCGGCCACCCCCTCACCCCATCCTCTTTCGCCTAGGGGTATGTCACGCGACAGGGGTGAGGTGCGCTACGGCCCATGTCCTCCCCACTACTTGCGGGCGAGGTGAAGGCCAATACCTAATGTTTCCTCGGACCGGTGTCCTGAACATGTACCGAGTCTGTCGTGCAGAAACCACCAAACCACCCTTTGCTCCCATTAACAGAGTCCATACACCGATCACAGTCCAACGGTTAGATTTATTTCGTATCTTCAGTTACAGGGCAATGCGATGGCATGATACGGTGGAATGAGCAGGTCAAGGCACTATACTGATCTGGGTCCCTACACCCCCTATGCTATGACCAAAGGTTGTAGGAGTCTTGACATGAATACCTCCGTTGCGCTGCGGGCCTCTATCAGGGGAAGATGTCCTCCAAGGGAGTTACTGCAGGCCCGTCCGTCACCGGGTTGACACTACACCGGGTCTTCGAACGAGTGACCTCCCCAGCCTCCTCACCTCAGATGCGGGTCCCCTCGCAAGGGGCGCCCTGGAGCAACTCCACCCTCGCGGGACCCAGTCGGAGTCACCGGGTCCCAGGCCTCCTCAATAGTACCTCATCCCAGGCTGAAGGTGCCTGGGATGGACTCCATCTTCGTCCCAGCCAGGCCTAGGGTGCCTAGGCCGGAACCTTGAACCGCCCGCACCCAGGCTGAAGGTGCCTGGGTGCGTGAAGAGATGATCCCTGAAGACAGGAAGACAGGAAGACAGGAAGACCTCGTGGCGAGGGTGTCTCCCCCTTTTATCTCCTCCCGTCGATACCACGGCGGGTTCCCCGCCCCGGCCGTACCATCTCCAGGAAGGGACCAAAAAGGGTAGCACTGCGGTAGTGATTCTACCCCGAGCCAGTAGGTACACTGACACCTACTGGTCGAAGAGAATATTACACCACCCAATCCTCCACGAATAAGAAAAAGGGGTCTGAACCCTAACATAATTACACACTTGGGTCACACTACTCCCCAAGTGTACCCCACTAAATTGAGGACCCCGCTACACACTCCCCCCTGTGATTTGACGCTGGTCCCCAGCGTCAGGTGCACACCCATGTCTCCCAAGGAGTGGTGACACGAAGTGGGCCCCAGAGGCTATCCCTCAAATTTCTGGATACTAAATGTGCCAAGACCTGCTCAAAAGGAAAAGGGGAAATATAAAACGATAAACATTTGTATAAAACATCTGTTCTGTGCACATGTACAATCCCTCCCATCGCTGTCTAAGAACCACCCCACTCTCAGTAGTCTTGACCGATGAATCTCCTGCAGAAGGGAAACAACAAAAAGAAAACACATCCTAACACTCTGTATTAACTTGGCATGAATGGGTCTGTCGGCCGAGAGACCCGCTCACTCCAATAAGCAAGTAATGCATATGTAAAATTTTCAAACATTCGTTGCGCAACACTGCCACCTGGTGACAGAGCTGCGGTAATGACACTTGGTGAGATCTTCATTCTTCCTGCTTTCCTACTCTGACTCTACCCCAAAAGTCTCTGCCTTTGGCACATGAAGAAAAGGGAGAAAAAAAAAACAACAGCTCCCAAGTCTCCAGTGAGTAAAAGAAAAGCCCAAATCAAAACAAAAGTAGGGCACAGTTCTAGGCGTCTGGGAATGTCTCATCCAGAAAGTTTCAACAGCAACAAGATAGGAGCTCACTCCTCCTATAAGTAGAACCTTGGATCCGGCAGAAACAGAGGCTTCAGGTGCCCGTCAAACACTTCCACTGAGTACTCGACATCCTCTCCTTCTTTCCTACAGATGAGCACCTTATCAGCATGAATATGGCGCCCAAGTCTCCAATCAGCTCTGCAGTCCTTGAACTTTTTAGACACAGGCGGCGAACATGACAGGTATCGCCTGGCATGGGGTACTTTAAGCTTTTCCCATACAAACTCGTCATACCACCTTGGTCGCAGGACCTCAACTTCATACAATAAGTCCCGGGGCAAGTAGGGATACTCCCACCCATATTCACGGGCGACTCTCTGGGAGAAAAGTCTCTGCAATCTGGCTAGAGGCGGCATCACATCTCGCTCACCTTCTCCTGGCTGTACGATGGCCTCCGGGTGCCGAGGTACCTTCATCATCTCAGGTTGCTTTGTCTTTGGTGCCCGCAACGAAGCACGCTGCGTCCTCACCATCAAAGCGGATGATGTAGTTGAGTGAGGAAAGTTGGTCGAAGGGTTAGATTTCCTCTGGAACTCCGGGGTCTGCGCCCGGAGCGTATTATCTTCTATGGACATGGGGGAATCCTGTGGTTTACTCAGCACAGGTAGCGGGTGTCTGTCCCAGCCCTTCCGGTGAAACAGCTCGTCTATTTCCCCGTCATCCCCACAGTCTGACAACGACTCTAGGTCGGAGGTGTCATACATCTCGGCGGGAAGGTAGTCTCTAGTAGACGGAAGGCTACCCTCCCTTTCGGGCTCCACCGGCTGTGAACTCCCGACACCTCCAACCAACACCGCAGTCCCAGCCCCTAGCTCACCTGGACCTACTCAAGAACTGGGATGTCCGGGACTCTCTTCTCTACCGGCGCCATCCAGGCCAGGCAAGCGGCGGGGTGAAGCTCGACCACGACCACAGGAGGCCTGCACCAGGCCTATCTTCCTCTTCGGGGGTGGCAGCAGGGAGTCTGTGGTGACCGAAGCAGTGTCTTCGGATTTTTCTCTCTCAATCTCTGGTTGGGCAGTCACTTCGCCCTGGTCAGCGCGTACGGGGACCTCCGCAGAGGCCTGGATCTCTCCCTCCGGAGTGGCGGTTCCTGTGATGCAGTTGAGGCGTAGGGCCCGGGGCCTTTCCGTGTATGGTTCAACCTCAAAAAGGAACTCCTTGCAGGCCTCACATCGCCCGAATGGCTTTAGTTGGACCACCAGTCCCGAGCATCCGGGACAGATCACACCGAGAGCCTCCGTGTCTCTGCATGAATACAGAGCCAACTGTCCTTGGGGCCTAAGTCTTATCCCCGTGTCTGTCAGGGGAGCAGCAAATGCAGTCATCTTCGTGGGGTAAGGTACCGGTATCCACGGGGAGCTTGAGGCCATCCCGACCACTTGCTGTTCCATCACGCGCTGACCACGCGCCGGAGTCTCCACGTGTATCTCCACACGTGGCCAGACTCCTCCCACAACTTGTACGTTTTCGCGGGCTTCCGCCAGCCTCCGCCCACGAATTGTACAGTCATGGGGTGCCTCGTGGCGCAGTGCATTAACAGTCCCCACATGTAGTACTTCACACGGCTGGACCTTTCCCTTTCTACGCTCCTCTGCGTGGGCCTTTCCCGACTTAGGGTCATGTCCACAACTCCGAGCAGGGATGCACTCTGGCCAATCACATGGCCGACCCGCTCGGAACTCCTCCGGGCAGCAAAGTTCAAACACAGACACTCTCAGTTCCATCGCCAAGACACACGATATCCCGGACGAGCCCCCACGTGTAGCGGCCACCCCCTCACCCCGTCCTCTTTCGCCTAGGGGTATGTCACGCGACAGGGGTGAGGTGCGCTACGGCCCATGTCCTCCCCACTACTTGCGGGCGAGGTGAAGGCCAATACCTAATGTTTCCTCGGGCCGGTGTCCTGAACATGTACCGAGTCTGTCGTGCAGAAACCACCAAACCACCCTTTGCTCCCATTAACAGAGTCCATACACCGATCACAGTCCAACGGTTAGATTTATTTCGTATCTTCAGTTACAGGGCAATGCGATGGCATGATATGGTGGAATGAGCAGGTCGAGGCACTATACTGATCTGGGTCCCTACACCCCCTATGCTATGACCAAAGGTTGTAGGAGTCTTGACATGAATACCTCCGTTGCGCTGCGGGCCTCTATCAGGGGAAGATGTCCTCCAAGGGAGTTACTGCAGGCCCATCCATCACCGGGTTGACACTACACCGGGTCTTCGAACGAGTGACCTCCCCAGCCTCCTCACCTCAGATGCGGGTCCCCTCGCAAGGGGCGCCCTGGAGCAACTCCACCCTCGCGGGACTCAGTCGGAGTCACCGAGTCCCAGGCCTCCTCAATAGTACCTCATCCCAGGCTGAAGGTGCCTGGGATGGACTCCATCTTCGTCCCGGCCAGGCCTAGGGTGCCTAGGCCGGAACCTTGAACCGCCCGCACCCAGGCTGAAGGTGCCTGGGTGTGTGAAGAGATGATCCCCGAAGACAGGAAGACAGGAAGACCTCGTGGTGAGGGCGTCTCCCCCTTTTATCTCCTCCCGTCGATACCACGGCGGGTTCCCCGCCCCGGCCGTACCATCTCCAGGAAGGGACCAAAAAGGGTAGCACTGCGGTAGTGATTCTACCCCGAGCCAGTAGGTACACTGACACCTACTGGTCGAAGAGAATATTACACCACCCAATCCTCCACGAATAAGAAAAAGGGGTCTGAACCCTAACATAATTACACACTTGGGTCACACTACTCCCCAAGTGTACCCCACTAAATTGAGGACCCCGCTACAGATATATTAAATTTTAGTTATGATTTAAAGTAGCTTCAAAGCCAAACTTCTATTCTTTTAATGAAAACCACAGATTAAAGATATCGAACACAACTTTTAAAATTGCAATAACATTGCAATTTCTCTGGGAAATTGGTTGGGTACTGAACATACAGAAGTCAGTGTTGGTACCGACTCAGCGTCTGGAGAACCTAGGCTTGGTCCTGGACTCCTCGGAGGCGAAGGTCTTCCTTCCTTGGAGCAGTTGCAGACGCTCAAGTCGGCGGTAAAATGGTTAGCATCCCGCAAATGGTCGTCTCTCCGTTTTTTGTAAATGATTTTGGAGTTTGAGGAATCAAGGGCTTTGCCTTTTTCTGCAATGTTGCAGTTGAATAAAATAAATAAGGTTGGTGTAAGAACAAGGTCTAACACACGTTGGACTGCAGCTGAGCACAAGGCTTGGCTGAGATATATGTAAATAGATGTAATCTTATGAATAAGAGATAAAATATCTGATCTGCTGCTAAAGAACTTGTATCCTAGAAAATTTTCTAAACTTGTAGGCATTTTTATCAGAAGTCCGATGCATTGTTGTTTAGCTGCAAATGTCATGAATTGTAAACCTGACAGGTTGCCTTTAATTAAAACCTTTGCATTTTATTACAAAGATATAAATCACCAGGTTATACAATAAAGTCAGACTCAAAACAATGTTCAACGCACAGTAACACATAGCAACAAATTAGATTTCAACATTTAGCCTGTCATATACTTTTTTAGACATATAATTCAGTACATTATGGGTTACTGAACTGTGCACACTGTTCTTTTCCTTACTGAATAATCCAATTTTTACACTTTTTTTTCAAATCTGGCTTTTCCTTTCATATGGGTTTACAATGAGTAGGCTAGAATACAAAATTTAGCGACAGGACTAAAATTTGTCAAATACAGTTGTGAGAAAAGGTTTGTGAACCTTTGGACATTTTTAAAGATTTCTACATTGAAGGCAGAACTGAAAGTACCGGTATATATAATATTATTATTATGTAGGTTTTTTTATAGCGCCAATGTTTAGCGCATATGGGTTTACAATGAGTAGGCTAGAATACAAAATTTAGCCACAGGACTAAAATTTGTCAAATAGAGTTGTGAGAAAAGGTTTGTGAACCTTTATGCCGCGTACACACGATCATTATTCACGACGGTTAAAAAAACGCAGTGAATAATGGCATTAAAAACGAGGGAACGGCTTGTTCCCCACACACGGTAGTTTTTCACGTCGTTTTTTCTCTTGTCGAGAAAAACGACCGTCTGTGGGCTCCGCGGCAGTGTTTCCCTATGGGAAAACTGCCGCAGAAAACATGTCGAAAAAAACGACGAGAAAAATTAAAACATGTTCTAATTTTTCTCGTAGTTTTTAATGCCGTTTTTCTCGTTGAAAAAAACGGCAAAAAGCCCACAGACGATCATTTTTCTCGTCTAAAGGAAAAAAATGTGTTTTTCTCGACTAGAAAAACGGCCGTGTGTACGCGGCATTAGACATTTTTAAAGATTTTTACATTGAAGGCAGAAATGAAAGTATATTTAATATTATTATTATGTAGTTTTTTTTATAGCGCCAACGTTTAGCGCAGTGCTTTACAAAATGACAGTACAGTTACAATACAATTCAGTACGAGATGGATAGGAGAACCCTGCTTGTGAGAGCTTGCAATCTAAAGGCTTACCAGTCCTCAGATTTGGTGGCTGCAATAGTTTTATTTTTCTCTGGCTAAGTACATTTTTTGAAAGTACAGAAAAATATATTGCCAGAGACTTATATATCAAACAATATTATCAGCTTTCCTAACTATCTTCTATTAAAGGGGTTGTAAGGGTTCGTTTTTTATTTTCTAAATAGGTTCCTTTAAGCTAGTGCATTGTTGGTTCACATACCGTTTCCTTCGATTTCCCTTCTAAATGTTTTTTTTATTTTTCTGAATTTCTCACTTCCTGTTCCTCCTCAGTAAGCTGTTCAGTAAGCTGTTCTGGCTGACTAACCACCGCTCGGATGATGGTGTGAAGTTTACTGAGGAGAAACAGGAAGTGAGAAATTCAGACAAAGAAAAAAGACATTTAGAAGGAAAATCGAAGGAAAAGGTAAGTGAACCAACAATGCACTAGGTTAAACGAACCTATTTAGAAAATAAAAAACAAACCTTTACAACCCCTTTAACTGCAAAATAATGCATCACAGTGCAGTAGTCTAAATTAGGTGCGCAGCCTAGGGTGACAATCATGGTTCCCCCCATAGCTACAAATAGGGATGAGCCGAACACCCCCAGGTTCGGTTCGCACCAGAACCCGCAAACGGACCGAAAGTTTGCACGAACGTTAGAACTCTATTAAATACAATGGATGCGAACGTTCGAAATCTAAAGTGCTAATTATAACGACTATTATGCATGTTATTGTCCTAAAAAGGGTTTGGGAACCCGGGTTCTGCACCAGGGGACATGTATCAATGCAAAAAGAAGTTTTAAAAACGGGAGCAGTCATTTTAATGATGCATAAAGTGAAAATTAAAAAGTCAAATATTCCTTTAAATATCGTACCTGGGGGGTGTCTAAAGTATGCCTGTGAAGTGGCACGTGTTTCCCGTGTTTAGAACTGTCCCTGCACAAAATGACATTTCTAAAGGAAAAAAAGCCATTTAAAACTGCTTGCGGCTTTAATGTAATGTCTGGTCCCGGTAATATGGATGAAAATCTTTAAGAAAAATGGCATAGCTACCCCATCACCCCCCCCCCCCCCCTACCCCAGCCCATTACCAGCCTCTTTGGGTCTTGTATGGATATTAAGGGGAACCCCGCACACAAAATAAAAAAGGCCCTATATACTCTGAACAGCCGTATACAGGCGGTGCATACAAGACAGGGACTGTAGGTTTGTTCTTATGTAGAATCTGTTTGTAATTTTGAACAGGTACATTGTTTAATGCCGCGTACACACGATCGATTTTCTTGCCATTTTTTTTCTTGCCGTTTTTCACGTCGTTTTTTTTCATGTTTCCTCTCAAGCCTGTCTTGCGTACACACGATCATTTTAAAAAACGATGAAGCAAAGCGCAGTGACGTACAACACGTACGACGGCACTATAAAGGGGAAGTTCCGTTCTAATGACGCCACCCTTTGGGACGCTTTTGCTAATTCCGTGTTACTGCGTGTTAGTAAAAGTTTGGTGAGAGACGATTTGCGCTTTTCAGTTTTCGTGCTTTGAAGATCGTTTTGTGGAGTTCAGTTTGTGCCTGTGGGTTTGTATCTGTTTGGCAGTGCGTGTAGTCAGTTCGTATCTGTTTATTCAGTGCGGTCTGCTCTGCTCGTTCCTGTTTTTCAGCTTGTTCTTCATTGGCCTTGCTGTTCTTCCGTGCGTTCTTCTAGTTCGTTCTGTTCAGCCGACCATTATCTAGCCATGTTGTGGCTACGTACTCATCGTAGAGTTCGTGCTGTAGTTGGTGCAGGGGTTCATGCTGTATCCCGACTCCATGCCATGAGCAGGGTCAGGAGGAGTTCATGGACCAAGAATTGGTTGCTCCAGCGGCACCAATTCTGTCACATGCCTTTGTTGCGGGAGATCAGGGAGAATAATCCTGATGATTTCAGGAATTTTCTCAGGATGTCTTGGCTTTGGTGTCCCCCTATATTACCAGGCAGGACACCGTTATGCGGGAAGCCATCAGTGCTGAGCAGAGGCTCATCGCCACGTTGCGATACCTGGCGACTGGGAGAAGCCTGCAGGCAGGGGCGTCGGAACAGGACAGGCAAACCAAGCAGCTGCTTGGGGCCCCAGCAGAGGGCAGCACAGCAGAAAGAGGAGCCAGAGGACTCGAGGAGGCAGCACGGGTGGAGGAGGTAAGACATTTCCCCCCCCCCTGCATATCCTCTGTCCACTGTAATACTTTGCGATCGTCCTCCCCCTCCTGCAAACAGGCCCCCCCTCCCCCGAACGGCGTCAATGACCCCCCCCCCCCGATGAACAACTTGGTGTACTTGTTGACCCGCGGCAGCGGTACTTGTTGCTTGGGGCCCCCAAATTCCTTCAAACGGCCCTGCCTGCAGGACCTTAAGTTCTCCACAGGCATATCCCCCCAGGCTCTGGGGATCATTATACCAGAGACTTGTTCTGCCATCCTTCAAGTTTTGCAGGAGGACTATATTAAGGTAAGTGTTCTTCTAAAATAACTTCACATTGTATGTATTTTTGTTTTGGATACTTTTTATTTTGCTTTATTAGCAGTCCCTAATTCACATGATTCTTAGCTGCAGGGAATGTCCCCTTTCTCCCCATGTTTTAATATTAATTTTTTTGGGTTTGAGGCCTACCTGTAAATTTGGCTTACCTAACCTCTCCAGCATGCTATCCTGGGGCCATACCTACCTTGCCTAGTCATTTCCATGTATTTTATTCTATGTTCCATCGTAGTGCTTTTCCCAAAACGCACCCTAAAGATTGCCTAGGAATGTTTCATTTTTTTTAACTTCATACAGAGTGCTACAGCCTTCATTTGTGATATTCCCAACTCATCTTCAACCCCCCCCCCCCCAAATTTTTATTTTATTTTTTAGGTTTGTTGTTGCTTACTAATCTTTTTTTTTATTACAGTTTCTACCAATGTTGGCCATGAATGTTGGTATGAAATCAGCTTTCAATGTTTCTGGCTCAAAGTATTAATTTTTATTTCTTTAATTCCACAGTTCCCTTCTTCACCACATGAATGGCAGAATGTGGCTTCCGAGTTTGCCCAGCGATGGAACTTTCCGAACTGTGGAGGAGCCATCGACGGCAAACATGTTCGGGTCGTCCCACCACCCCATTCGGGATCCTTTCATTACAACTATAAGGGGTTCCACAGCATCGTGATGATGGCAGTGGTGTCGGCCACCTATGAGTTCCTCTATGTGGACGTTGGCAAGAATGGCAGGATGTCTGATGGAGGAGTATTTGCCCAGACGGAGTTTGGGGAACGGCTCCTTTTGGATCTGCTGGCCTTGCCACCAGCGGAGCAGAATGTGGAGGGACTACCTTTTGTCTTTGTGGCGGATGAGGCGTTTGGCCTGGGACCCCATTTGATGAGGCCATTCCCGCAACGCACCCTCACCCCTGAGAGGAGGGTGTTCAATTATCGGCTGGCCAGAGCCAGAAGGGTGGTGGAAAATGCCTTTGGCATCACGGCCAGCCGATTTCGCCTCTTCCTGACCTCCATCCACCTTGCCCCATACAAATGGAACCATGTGGTAATGACTTGCTGTGTGCTTCATAATTTCCTACGGGTGCATTCCAACAGTTATATAGCTTTGAGTAGGCCTGAGGCATCTTTACTCAATACAGAAACTTTAGTGGCCCTGGAACCTGGCCGTCCTGGCTTGGCCCCCCCAACCGGACGTGAGGTCCGTAACCAATATGTTGAATATTTTTTGGGTAGGGGGGCCATTGAAATGCCAGAAAATCTTTAAAAATTTTATTCAAAAAAAATAAATTATTTTATGGAGTAAAGATTGGTTTGGTGTTTTAATTGTATAATGTTTTATGTTTCATGTAGGTTTACCTAGTGCACTTGTATTGCCATGTGTATTTAACATTCTTAATTAGCCTTCATTGTCAGTGTAAACACAAAACATTGATTAGTTCACTCTGCACCACATTTACATAATGAAGCCACAATTATTTTGAATGTAAAAATACCTTTATTTCTTTTTTAGGTGGGAAACTTCCTTTGAAATGTGGATGTTCCCTTAATTTTTGGGGTATTAAAACGCATGACCAGCCATGCATAAACAAACTATATTCATAAAAATTGTGAAAAAGCTAAACATGTGCTAGTCATTAAAGGGTAAAACAACAAAAAACCTTAGAAAACTCAGCAATTTAAACGTTCTTTGGTGTAAAAACATTAGACATGCCCAAGCACAGCCATGATATTTTGGAGCCTTTCCTCCACCCGCTTGGTATTTGCCCTGATCTCTAGCAAGTCTCCTTAATTTTTTCGAGGTCACGACAGCAGACCATGAGGTATTGGATCAGGATCTGGGCACTGTGATGTGTCAACTTTTTGGGGTCTTCGGCCAGAACTGCACCTAAATGTAAAAATAAATATGTAGGATAGAATATGTAGGCCTACATCTATTTAACATGCATGTGTCTGGTTTCTCTCTGACCTGTGGTGGTGCCACTTTCCACTTCCACAACATCACGTTCCTCTCCATTCTGGGGTTCTGGGGGTATTGTTGTAGGTGTTGCAATTATCGGCTCATCTGAGGTAGCTTTTCGAATCCCTAGGGAGATTGAAATAAAAGGAATAGTTTCATTAGTAGCGACTCAATTTTTCAATTAAACTAAACATGATAAAATACTTTGTAATCATTCTTTTGAAGCCTGCTCCATTTTAAAATGTACCCCCTGTGCCAACCGGGACAAATGATTGGATACATAGCCAAAACCATAGCATATACTTTTAAAACACAAATTTGACACATTGTAACACCCCAAAGTATCTACACAGGATCACCTGTGTGTGACACCCTCAAGCTTTTTGGCTTTAGGCCCACACTTGTACTACTGCGTTCAGATGTTTCATCAGCTGCTGAGAATTCACTCCCTTAACATTACCATGCATATCCTTTTTTCAAACAAACAAATGTCCTTTGGATTAGCACCAAAAAAATAAGTGATGCCAAAATTTACTCCCCCAAATAAAAATGGTCGGCCTCCCGCAACTTCAGATCAGACCATCGTTTTCTGAGCTGTTCCTTCGTTCTGCACACCCCGAATTTTTTGTGAAGACTTTTGACCACTTTGCCCATAATTTTTGACTTGACCAGATTAGGCCTTTTATATGGCCCATGCTTGGCATCATAATCCTCCTTCTTTAAAATGGCGACCATCTCCACCATTTCCTCAAATTACATGTTGGATGCCTTATATCTCCTGGATCTGGATTTGGGCTCCTCTGGAATTTCCTCCTCTGTAGAGGTAATCTCAGCCACCTGTGTCTCCGCCATGTTTTGTTAAGCACTACGAGCGAGAAGGGGCGGGGAAAGTACAAAATCGAACGTCAGGGGCGGGGAAAGCGTGCGGAGTTTCACGCATGCGCAGTGTATATCAAGTGAAGATCCATGTCTCGAAAATACGTTCATTTGGCGGGAGAGGGAGTTAGCAACGAACGTCTTGACGAAGGTACCTAACAATTTAAGTATTTGAGGTTCATCAGACGAGGAGATTTGTGCGCTAAAAATATGTAGAAAATGCACATTTGAGGAATGTTGCCTGAAATATATACATTTTTTTTGTTTCTCGCTCTTACAGATATCATGAATACTTTTAAAAACCCGGAATTCATGGGGGAGTTCATAGACAAATGGCAAGAGCTACCTATACTATGGCAAACCAAAAGTGGCGCAAATAAAAATAAAGACGCCAGGAAAGCAGCACTGGAGAGCCTGCTTGCATTTGTGCAAACCAAGATACCCACAACAACTCTCCAAGATGTGAAAACCAAAATAGCGACCATCAGAGGGACATACAGGACCCAGAGGACTATGGTCCTGAGGTCCCAGAGGTCAGGTGCTCCAACAGATAAGGTTTATAAACCCAGTCTGTGGTACTACAGTAAGCTTTCTTTTCTGGATGACCAGCTGGAAGTGCGGGAATCTCTCTCCACCCTTCCCCCCAGAAGTCAATCCAGCCTTCCTTGTAGCCAACCCTCCAGCCTTCCCTGCAGCCAGTCCTCCAGCCTTCCTGGCAACCCTGCTCTGGCTTCCTCTGAGGATCAAGATCAGGTCCTTGAGGAGGCAGATTTGGATATATGGAGCCAGGTAAAGTATTGATATCTATATTTATATCTTACAAAATTGAAGAATTTAAATAGATGTTAGTATTGTTAGGTATGTAAACTTCTACCAATAAAGTTTTTTAAGAGCAAGATACAGTAGTGGCCTAATTTTATGTGGACAAGGCAACAAAACCAGGATGCGGAATCAATGAAAATGACATAACTTTTGGCATTGATTTCAACAATGTCTAGAGGTGAACAATGTCTGTGAATGATGGTGGGCCAAAATAAATAATGTCCCTTTCTTTTTTTACAGCCAGAGCAGAGCCAGGAAGAGGGTGATGTTGGGGATCAGGAGGAGGCAGGGCCCAGTGGCACCCAGGAGGAGGCTGGGCCCAGTGGCACCCAGGAGGAGGCTGGGCCCAGCACAAGAGCCCAGATGCCTCCCCTGGTAGTTAAACCATGAGGGCCAAGGAGAGGTAGGCAGGTGGAGGAGGAAACCAGGGCCTTCATCTGAGAGGCAACAGCGGCCCTCAGAGAGGCACCCTCTGTTGAGGAGGGATTTGCCGCAGTCCTCGCCCACAAACTAGGGCAAATGGACTTGCGGCAAAAGATATATAGTGAGACCCTGCTTTTAAAAGTCATCAATAAGGGCGTGCTGGGTGAACTCACCATGTACACCGATATAACGGAGGTTGTCCCTACTCCTCCACCTCCTCCTCCTCCTCCTACTACTCCTCCTGCCACAACCTCTCCTCCTGATCCCCAGCCTCCAAGGAAGAAACCAACCAAGGCTGCAGAGAAGGCTGGAGAGAAGGCTACAAGGAAGAGGAGAAAATAATGCCTGCTGTAGTACCACAGACTGGGGACATATAGGACTTATCTGCTGTGGCTCCTGACCTCTGGGAGCTCAAGACAAGATTGGGCTCCTTTTTTGGGGGGATCTAATCTCTATTTTGGTTTTCAAATGCAAGCAGGCTCTCCAGTGCTGCCTTCCCCTTTTAATTTGTTAATGTTCCAAAATAAAGTTTTTTTTTTTGGCCTTAAAAAACTTGACTATGTGATTTGTATTTCAAAAGAGAGCTTGCTAGGGTAGGGTGACCAGACATCCCCAGTTTCAGGGGACAGTCCCCAGATTGAGGACACTGTCCCCGGACCAAATCTGTCCCCGGTTTTGTCCCTGGATTGGATTTGAACAGGGGCTGGGGCAATTTCAAAGACAGTCAGTGCAGAATTAAAAAAAATTAAATCTGAATTACACACCCCCGCTCTGCCGCTCCTACTAGCTTAGGGGGGTGTATTTTTTTCTGTGCCCTTTTCTGAAGATCATGTGCTGGTCGGAGCGGAGTGAATATTTCTTAAGTTTCGGGCGCACGCCCATTCAGCTCCGCTCGCATGTTCTTCTGCCTTGGCTCAAGTCCCGGCCAGCCGCCTGCCTGCTTATCTCCTTGCCTTCCCTGGTGGAGTGATCTTCCTTCTCTCCCCATCCAGTATTAGCCAGGGCCCGGAGAGGAAGACTTGACAGGCTGTGAAGCGGGCGGCGGCGACGGGCAGAGAGTCGCTGATTGCCGCCATTACTGGTAAAAAAAAAAAAATATGTCCCCGGATTTCAATTTAAAAATCTGGTCACCTTATGCTAGGGAGCAGGCAGGGACATCTCAAATAATATTATTGTTATTATCAAGGGACACAAACCTCCCTGAGGCCAAATGAGACACATTTTGAAGGTTGGTGTGGTAACTTTACACAAGAATAATTTAAGCCAAAAAATAAAAAACAAGGCCCCAAAAATTAAAAAGACAATAGTAAAATAGAATAAAAAAAAAAAAGGATATTTACATTATTTTATTATTATTAGTATTATTTAGGAGGGAGGTGCGGCTTAGAAATAATATTTTAGAATCATTAGAGCAATTTGGAATTACTTTAGAAACAAGTTTGGCATAACTCTCAATGTCATTATCAAAAGAAGGTAATTTTTAAGCATTATCAAAAGAAGAACGGAATGCGCAGCATTAAAACGATGCTATTAATTCCACCGTGATGAATGTGCCATCTCCATTTCCAACATTAGCTTTCCCAAAACGAGCGCTCCCGTCTCATAGTTGCTTCTGAGCATGCGCGTTTTTTTTCACGTCGTGAAAGCATACACACTATCGTTTTTCACGTCGGTAAAAAAAACGACATGAAAAACGACGTGAAAAAAGAGAGCATGTCCGAAATTTTTAATGCCCGTTTTTCACGTCGTTAAAAATGCTCTGGAGCATACACACGATCATTTTTCAGGGCCATTTTTAAAAATGGCAGTTTTAACGGCATGAAAAACGATCGTGTGTATGGGGCATAAGTGTAGCTCCAGCCAAAAAATCTATTTTTAAGCTTTTTGGAAAACATAGGGAAGGGTTATCACCCCTGTAACATTTGTTTTGCTGTCTGTGCCCCTGTTCAGAACATTTCACCTCACTTTCCATCCCAATGACAAATGTTTTTGAAAAGTGGGGTTTTTATTGAAACAAGGATTGGTGATAAAGCATCAGTAGAGAGGAGACACCTTTTTCCCATATTAACTCTTACAGGAGAGAATTTGCCTTCCTAGGGGTAGATTTCCTCTCACTTCCTGTTGTCTCCTTCCGTTTGCAAGTAGGAGTCGTTTGTAAGTTGGATGTTTGAAAGTAGGGGCCTGCCCTATATACTCTGCTGAAATTTGCCCCTTACATGTTGGTGTTGCCACAACACTGTAAGCCCTCACAGTTACACTTGGTGGGCGCATGAATGGGCCCTGCTGTGAATTATTAGATCAAGAATTGTAATTGCATGCCCCTGTTGAACAGGGGCTGAAAAATTGGGCCTTTGGTGGTGGTGGTGGTGGTGGTGTTGACACAACACTGTAAGCCCTCACAGTTACTCTTGGTGGGCGCATGAATGGGCCCTGCTGTGAATTATTAGATCAAGAATTGTAATTGCATGCCCCTGTTGAACAGGGGCTGAAAAATTGGGCCTTTGGTGGTGGTGGTGGTGGTGTTGACACAACACTGTAAGGCCTCACAGTTACTCTTGGTGGGCGCAGGAATGGGCCCTGCTGTGAATTATTAGATCAAGAATTGTAATTACATGCCCCTGTTAAACAGGGGAAGAAAAATTGGGCCTTAGGCACTGGTGCCACAACACTGCAACCCCTCACAGATACTGTACTTGAAGCACAGCAATGAGCCCTGTTACAAAGTATTCCATCAAAAATTGTAATTACACGCCCCTGTTAAACAGGGGCTGAAAAATTGGGCCTTAGGCACTGGTGCTGGTGCCACGACACTGCAACCTCTCCCAGATACTCTAGTTGGAGTGCAGGAATGAGCCCTGCTGCAAAGCATTGCATAAAAAATTGTAATTGCATGCCCCTGTTAAACAGGGGCTGAAAAATTGGGCCTTAGGCACTTGTGCTGGTGCCACGACACTGCAACCTCTCCCTGATACTCTAGTTGGAGTGCAGGAATGAGCCCTGCTGCAAAGCATTGCATAAAAAATTGTAATTACATGCCCCTGTTAAACAGGGGCTGAAAAATTGGGCCTTAGGCACTGGTGGCGGCACCCAGAAACAAAAATGTTCTTCCAAGCTATCATCATCAATCGGATCATTGAGGAGGAGGAGGATAGTCAGTCAACATAACAGGACAGTCACTCAGCATCAGCATCAGTCTTGAAGGGATGTGACATTTGAAAATAAATTAGTCTGTTATATCAGCTTCAGGTGTTTGGTAGCTGGTGGTGATCCAAGACTGGTTCATCTTTATGAAAGTCAGTCGATCAACCGAGTCGGTGGACAGGCACACTCTGTGATCCGTGACAAATCCTCCAGCAGCACTGAATGTGCGTTCTGAAAGAACGCAGGATGCAGGACAGGCCAGTAGCTCAATTGCATATTGTGAAAGCTCTGGCCAGTGATCCATCCTCAAGACCCAGTAAGCCAGAGGATTTTCGGTGGGGAAGGTGTCCAAGTCTGACCTTGCCCCTAGGTATTCCTGCACCATGTATATCAGACGCTGGCGATGGTTGCTGGAACCGATCATACCTTGGGGCTGCGGACTAAAGAATTGTCTGAACGCATCGGTCAGACGGCCACCTTCCCCACCGCTCCTTCTTTGACTGACCGAAGCCTCAGCAACTCGTTGTCCAGGACCAGGAGTTTGTAACCTCCCAGTCTCTGGGAACGCATTGCACAGACCTTTCTGCAAGGCCTCCCGGAGTTGTCTCATCCTCTGCTCCCTCTGCGACGGTAAGATAAGGTCCGCAACCTTACCCTTGTACCGTGGATCAAGGAGAGTGGCCAGCCAGTAATGGTCCCTCTCCTTGATCTGAAGAATACGAGGATCCTTCCGCAGACTTTGCAGGATCAGGGAGGCCATGCAGCGTAGGTTAGCTGAGGCATTCGGTCCGGAGTCCTCTGGGTCACTAAGGACGACATGATCCGCAGCCACCTCCTCCCAGCCACGTACAAGTCCACGGGTTTCTTGGGACTGTAAATAATCCCTAAAAGACTGCTGCTGATGATGCTGAGTGCCAGGCTCCACCTCCATGCTGACACAATCCTCCTCCTCCTCCTCCTCCTCCTGTGCGATGGGTGGGACAGAAGGAGCACTGTCTGGGTAAAGGGGGCCTTGAGAGGAAAGGAAGTCCTACTCTTCCTGCCTCTGTTCTGCCTCAAATGCCCTGTCCATTATTCCACGCAGCGTATGTTCCAACAGGTGGACAAGAGGTACAGTGTCACTGATGCATGCACTGTCACTGCTCACCATCCTCGTGGCCTCCTCAAATGGTGCCAGGACAGTGCATGCATCCCTGATCATGCCCCACTGGCGTGGTGAAAAAAACCTGAGCTCCCCTGACCCTGTCCTGGTGCCGTAGTCGCACAGGTACTCATTGATGGCCCTCTGCTGCGTGTGCAGCCGCTGCAGCATGGCCAACGTTGAGTTCCACCTGGTGGGCATGTCACATATAAGGCGGTTCTTGGGCAGGTTCAACTCCTTTTGCAGCTCAGCCAGGTGAGCACTGGCATTATAAGATCTGCGGAAATGCACACAGACTTTCCTGGCCTGCCTCAGGACATCCTGTAAGCCCGGGTACCTGCCCAAGAACCGCTGCACCACCAGGTTAAGGACGTGAGCCACACAGGGCACATGGGTCAGTTGTCCCTGTCGGAGGGCGGAGAGGAGGTTTGTGTTATTGTCGCAAACCACCATTCCTGGCTTAAGCTGGCGTGGCGTCAACCACCTCTCGGCCTGCCCCTGCAGAGCAGACAGAACCTCTGCCCCAGTGTGGCTCCTGTCCGCACACCAGCACAAGCACGGCATGGCATCTTTTTGCCTGCGTACTTGCGTAGCCCCTTGAACGCCTACGGAGCACCGCTGGTTCCGAGGACAAAGCACAGGAAGAGGCCATGGAGGAAGAAGAAGAGGAGGGGGTGGAGGAGAGAGGTGTGTCACAACCAGTAGTAGCATTTTGGAGGCGTGGCTGCCAAAAGAGTGACCCAATGGGCCGTGAAAGAAAGGTAACGTCCCTGTCCATGCCTGCTGGACCATGAGTCAGCGGTAATATGCACCTTACTGCTGACCGCCCTGTCCAGCCAGGCCAAGACATTGCCTTCCACATGCCGGTAGAGAGCCGGAATCGCCTTCCGTGAGAAAAAGTGGCGTTTGGGAACCTGCCACTGAGGAACCGCACATTGCACAAACTCACGGAAGGGGGCCGAGTCTACCAACTGAAAAGGCAGCAGTTGAAGCGCTAGCAACTTAGCCAAGCTAGCATTCAACCGCTGGGCATGTGGATGGCTTGGAGTGAACTTCTTTCGACAGTCCAGCAGCTGGGGCAGGGAAATTTGCCTGCTATAATCGGACGTCGGTGTATTGCTAGCAGAGTGCCCTCAAGTACTTGGCTGTGACACACCTAATTCTACACCTTCATTCCTCTCAGTGCAGGTTTCAGAGAGGACTGAAGGTATAGTGGGGTTGGAGATCCCAGCTGATGCTGTGCAAGGAGAGGTCCGCTTTGTTCTTTGGTGTGGGTCTTTAAGGTAGGCTTGCCAACGAGCTGCATGGCAGGTCAACATATGTCTGGTCAAGCATGTGGTGCCCAAGCGGCTGATGTTTTGGCCACGCGATATACGCTTGAGACAAATGTTGCAAATAGCAGCTGTGCGATCTGATGCACTCGACTCAAAAAAGGCCCACACCAAAGAACTTTTTGAATAACGGGCAGAGGCAGCGCCCTGCACAGGCGGAGCTCTGTGGTGTGATTCCGTCGGTGTGCTGCCCTTACGTTGGCCCCCCGAGGGCATCCTGCCTCGTTGGAGATGTGCCTCCTCCTCATCCTCCTCCTCCTCCTCTCTCCTATTAGGCACCCACGTGGAGTCAGTGACCTCATCATCCCCTCCCTCCTCATCACTGGAGCCAATCTGGCAGTATGCTGCTGCTGCTGGAACATGACTGCCAGATTGGTGTCCTTCTTGAGCATCCCCTCTCTCTGCACTTACGCTACTGCCTTCCTCTAGCTGGGTATCATCATCAGACCCTTCGAAACGCTGGGCATCCTCCTGGAGCATGTACCCAACACTGTGCTCAAACAGTTCGGGGGACTCCTCAGGAGGACATGGTGGGTCTAGGGAAGGAGTGACTGATGATGACATTGATACCAGGGAAGAGGACGCTTTGGCAGCTGCTTTGCCAGTACCCTGAGCCTGGGTGAGAGAGGATGAGGAGGATGAGGAGGGCTTGGTCATCCACTCTACCAAGTCTTCGGCATGATGCGGCTCAACACGTCCAGCTGCCGAAAAGAAGGACAAGCGTGTTTCATGGCCACGTGCTGATGGCGATGCACCGCGTCCACGACCAGCACTGTTGTCTCTAGACACAGAGCCTGCTTGCCCTCTTTTATTGGCTCCTGACTGTCTGCCTCTCCTTGTTTGCCTTCCAGACATTCTAATGGCCTGCAAGGAGATGGGAAAACCAGCAATAAGGCCTAGCTTCAGGAGTATATTTTGCAGTAAGCACACTACGCCCGCTGTAAGTGCTGCAAATGCCTGTTGGTGTAACACACCAGGAAAACACAGCAATACGGGCTAGCTTCAGGAGTATATTTTGCAGGAATCACACTACGCCTGCTGTAAGTGCTGCAAATGCCTGTTGGTGTAACACACCAGGAAAACACAGCAATACGGGCTAGCTTCAGGTGTATATTTTGAAGTAATCACACTACGCTTGCTGTAAGTGCTGCAAATGCCTGTTGGTGTAACACACTAGGAAAACACAGCAATAAGGCGTAGCTTCAGGAGTATATTTTGCAGGAATCACACTACGCCTGCTGTAAGTGCTGCAAATGCCTGTTGGTGTAACACACTAGGAAAACACAGCAATACGGGCTAGCTTCAGGAGTATATTTTTCAGGAATCACACTACGCCTGCTGTAAGTGCTGCAAATGCCTGTTGGTGTAACACACTAGAAAAACACAGCAATACGGGCTAGCTTCAGGAGTATATTTTGCAGGAATCACACTATGCCTGCTGTAAGTGCTGCAAATGCCTGTTGGTGCAACACACTAGGAAAACACAGCAATACGGGCTAGCTTCAGGAGTATATTTTGTAGGAATCACACTATGCCTGCTGTAAGTGCTGCAAATGCCTGTTGGTGTAACACACTAGGAAAACACAGCAATATGGGCTAGCTTCAGGAGTATATTTTGCAGGAATCACACTACGCCTGCTGTAAGTGCTGCAAATGCCTGTTGGTGTAACACACCAGGAAAACACAGCAATACGGGCTAGCTTCAGGAGTATATTTTGCAGGAATCACACTACGCCTGCTGTAAGTGCTGCAAATGCCTGTTGGTGTAACACACCAGGAAAACACAGCAATACGGGCTAGCTTCAGGAGTATATTTTGCAGGAATCACACTACGCCTGCTGTAAGTGCTGCAAATGCCTGTTGGTGTAACACACCAGGAAAACACAGCAATACGGGCTAGCTTCAGGTGTATAATGTGCAGGAGGCACACTCCGCCCGCTGTAAGTGCTGCAAATGCCTGTTAGTGTAACACACCAGGAAAACACAGCAATAAGGGCTAGCTTCAGGTGTATACTGTGCAGGAGGCTTAGCAACAATGACACTGACACTGTCCCCTGCCTATCCTTCTCTCTCCCTGCACACAAGGTTTATCAAAGAATATGACACTGACACTCTCCCTGCCTATCCTTCTCTCTCCATGCACACAAGGTTTAGTAAAGAATATGACACTGACACTCTCCCCTGCCTATCCTTCTCTCTCCCTGCACACAAGGTTTATCAAAGAATATGACACTGACACTCTCCCTGCCTATCCTTCTCTCTCCCTGCACACAAGGTTTAGCAAAGAATATGACACTGACACTGTCCCCTGCCTATCCTTCTCTCTCCCTGCACACAAGGTTTAGCAAAGAATATGACACTGACACTCTCCCTGCCTATCCTTCTCTCTCACTGCACACAAGAATAGCACAAAGAATATCACACTGTCCCTGCCTATCCTTCTCTTTCCCTGCGCCGGAACACACTACACAAGGCCGCCGCGCTGGCGGCCTTTTATAGTGTGGGGCGTGTGCTAAACCCCCTGAGCTATAATTGGCCACAGGCAACCTGCCTGTGGCCAATTATGGCTCTCCTAGCTGCCGGCGCTGTGATTGGCCAAGCATGCGGGGTCACAGTGCATGCTTGGCCAATCACAGCGCCGGGATTGCACTGCGATGGCGCAGTGTATTGTGGGCCGAATCGTTCGATGTTTGCCGAACGATCGAACACCGAGCTTATCCCTAGCTACAAATGAGTGAGTGAGCGTTTTCACCTTAGGACAGAAAATGTGTTACTGGTAGAATCACCAAATCACAAAAAAGACAGAATAAAATAAAAACGAATGCAGCCAACACAACTAAGGACTGGTAAGCTGCAGTATATTATATTTTTGTTTTTGGGTTTAGATACACTTGAAACTGATGTCTTTGAGAAACCTTGTGCCTTTTTAATCACTTCAGCCCCGGAAGAATTGGCTGCTCAATGACCAGGCTATTTTGTGCGATACCGCACTGCGTCGCTTTAACTGATAATTGCGCGGTCGTGCAATGTAGTACCCAAACAAAATTGACGTCCTTTTTCCCCCACAAATAGAGCTTTCTTTTGGTGGTATTTGATCCCCTGAGCGACAATTTTGAAAAAAACACAATTTTTTGTACTTTTTGCTGTAATAAATAGCCCCAATTATTTTTTTTAAAAGCACTTTTTTTCCTCATTTTAGGCTAATGTGTATTCTTCTACATATTTTTGGTAATAATAATCGCAAAAAGCGTATATTGATTAGTTTGCGCAAAAGTTATAGCGTCTACAATATAGGGGATAGATTTATAGCATTTTTATTATTATTATTTTTTTTACCAGTAATGGCGGTGATCTGCGATTTTTATCGGGACTGCGACATTATGGTATACATATCAGACACTTTTGACACATTTTTGGGACCATTGGCATTTATACAGCGATAAGTGCTATAAAAATGCACTGATTACTGTAAAAATGTCACTGGCAGGGAAGGGGTTAACACTAGGGGGTGATCAGAGGTGAAGTGCACAGTAGCCAGCTATAGTGTCTGACCACCTACGTTGGGGTAGATGTGATATTCGTGACAGGAACTCTTTCTAGCCAATGCAGCTCCACAAGCAGTCACAGTTTATTCCATATCTAGCAAAGCATGATCACAAAACTTTTGGATAAAGCTCACAAGTCCCATTTTTTTTCTTTATCATCCTGTACCACAGTTTGCTTTTTTAACCCATTTCCGTTAAGAAATTATTTAAAATAATCCCCTCATACGGACGGACCAATCGGGTCAGTTTTTTAGGCAGAACTGATCAGAGCACCCATTGCCCTCTTCGGAGCAGCGGATATCAATGGACATGTGTCTGTTGAAACCCACGACATCTAATCCTGTCCACCAAAAACAGACAGATAGGGATTGTTCCCCATCCGTCTGACTGATCGGATCGGGTGACAGTGGATAGAAACGGACAGGCGGTCTGTTTCCACACGACAGCCCATAGAGGACAGCGGGCTGTATCTGTGTCCGCTCTGCATCAGTGGAGCAGACACAGGCCTGTTATCCACCTGCTCAGCAGGGATTAGCGGAGAGAACCCCCACTGAGCAGGCGGATCCACTGGAGGACTCTGCCAGTGTGAAAGAGGCCTTAGTGAAACTGTTTTTTTTTGTCATCCCTCTCCGCTGGCAAGGAAGTGTCACCCTCTTCATCACAACTGTCCTCACATAGACTCTCTGAGAGAAAGAGGGTTCCTGTAACTGAACTAAAATCTAAAAGTGGAAATAAACTCTGCCTATACTCTGCTCCAGCAATGCAACATTGTCGCATTTCTTTGCCAGCACTGACATTTTCTACGCAACTTTTTACGGGTTTAATGTGTTTGCCCATTATTTTTGACTGACGCAGAATAACATAACTCCCATACATACGCATCAGAGTCAAATCCTCCTGGACTTGATAAGACTGGAAAATGTTCTTAGACAATCTGATTTGTTGTATCTGAGAGTTTTAAAAAAATAAAATAAATCACCCTGGAACCTAGCAGATGCCAGGATTGTGCACAGTGTAAAGAAAATTGCAAGATGAAAGGTAAGAAGCCTTTATTGCAAAAGTGGTATAGAATATGTCAATGTTTTAACTGTTGGCCATGATTCAGATTTAAGAAAGTGTGAGACTTGGTATATACCCTTATCTATAAGATTTTGAAATGCTCCAGCTTTCATACCTGGATTAAAACTTGGATTTCCCAAGATAGGGTATAAAGGTGTTTGTCTTGAGGAAAACGTAGATGCTTGACAGATCTTTGCTGTAATCCATAGTGTCGTTCCAATTAGGGCATTCTGCCTGGGGATTGGCCAAGTTCCCTCAAGTATGCTTCAAGTATGCAGATCAGCCCTTCTGGCCTCCGCCTTCTAATCCAAGGGGAGATACCAGAGACCTGCCTATATGAGTCATCCAGCCTGACCTGCAATAAACCCTGACCCAGACTCACACTTACCAGGAGTCATAAATTTGTCTGCACTTAACTAATAGCACACTAGAGGGTGCCACAAAAGTATGACGCAAAGGTTAAAGGGGTCATGTTAAAACAGAAAAAAGTTATTTATCTGCAAAATGTGTGCTATCTATGCGTACATATGTTTCTGTGCATTGTCTGTACACATACTTTAAATGGGAAATCCACTTCTGCCTGCTTGCTGCAGCTCAGTAGCTACATCACCGAAGCTAGAGGATTTTTATGACAACTGTGCACCTAGTATTTTTAATAGTAGGTCTTCGATAGCAGCCCAAGTATTTAATGCATGGCAGGTTTCCTTCAAAGATTATCATAATCCTTTTATAGTTTATACATAAGATTTGAAATGTGTAAAGCCAAAACATTTTTATTTTAGTTTAGTTTTGGGCAAAATGGGAAAGGTTGGAGTCCCTGTTCGATTTTTATTGCCATGTCCCTAATGGCAAGAGTCTGCTCCTGGTGGCCTCTGTCTCCTATACAGAGAGTTGTGGGAAAACCAAAAATATTTGAGTTGCCATAGGAACAGGAGGTAAGGGAATATCCTACAATGAGTAAGCTTGTTCCCGTGACAACTGTCTAACAGGGGATATCCTCTTACTTTGGAGAGATCTCTGCTGTGTTTCTGGGGCAAAAAGTCAAGGAATATCACTCAGGTGGGACACAGACATAAAAAGTGACAGTTGTCCTAAAGTTGAAGTTTAATCTGCATATGTTTTCTCTCCCTCCTTGGTCCCTCCTTTCCTCCCCCATCAATAAGCTAATAATGTTTTTAAATAAACCCTTTCCAAATTTCTCAGTAAATGCCAAGCATTCTCTAAATAGGTAAAGTGGAGGGGTGAGGTGGTAAAGTCATGGTCACCACCTCCTCCAATTAGAGAACACTTTGCATTTATTGAGGAAATTAAGTGTTCCCTGAATGACACCTGTGAGATCGACCTCAAGGATTCACTAAGCAGCAAGGCAGCTGCTCAGTATGGACCTGAAATTCAGTCGTATTCACCGTAGTAGCTGTGGCTACTATAGTCATTTCCAGCTTCCACTGGTATTGGCCAGGAAGGGCACATACATACTTACATTGGGCCAAAGCTGGACCAAAGCAACTATGCTAAAATAGCCATACCTGGAATTCAGCTTAAAGTTGATGTAAACCCCCCATACACCCAGTGAAGTGAACAGCCTCAGATGATACACAGGGATGAACCAAATCTCCCTGCATATGTTTTACATGTATATCTTCTGTCTTCACATTTATATACTGTTTAGAAAGCTCCGATTGTGTTAGGAAATTTTCTCTTCCTGTTTAACACAGAGTGTGATGTCTGAGCATACAGCCAAGATAGATAAAATTGCTGATTGGAGGAAAGGCACACACCCCCTCATATCTCAGAGGTGTTTTGTAATAGGGCCTGCTCTCTGCTAATCTATTTTAGCAACCTCCCCTGACAGAAGATTCAGGCTGCTTTTGTTCCAAAGTGTCAGAGAATTTGTCAGGAGTTATAAGGCTGATAACAGAGGAACGGTTCAGGAGAGAGCTAAGAGACTTTGCTCATTGAAGAGAGATAACAAAATACTGCAGATATATGTGCCCAGCTCAAATTTCATGAATTGGGTGTAGCGGGGTAAGAATGAACTACGCCAGAGCAGTTCAACGCCAACCTCCCCACAGAAGAGAAGAGAGATTGTCTGTTTCAACTGTGGAGGTGTAGGCCACTACCAGCGAGTATGTCCAAGTCCACAAATGGAGACAGAAGGCTGGCGGAGGCCTCAGAGAAGTGACCCAAGAATGGAGAGAAGATCCGTGTCTTCAAAAATAACTTTCCCTGAATCTGCGAGGGAGCGGTGGAGGACACCTGCAGTTTATGCCGTCTCAGTGAACAACGCTTATCAGCCTTCCAAACAACGCCAGAAACGGCATTCCCAGCGCCGGAAGCTGAAGAGAGCACAAGTCCAAGTATGCCAGTCTGCTGTTACAGGTGTTTCCAAAAGGACTGCTACCCAATTTGTTAGGTCCTCTGCCTGTAGTGCCTGTTCTGATCGAAGGGGTCTACACCAGAGCCATCCTTGATACAGGTGCTCAGGTTACCCTGATGACCAGAGACTTTTACAAGAAGTACCTGTCATACCTGCCCCTGGAAGAGATGGGAGACACCAAGATTCAGGGTATCCAAGCAGAAGAGTACTCTTGTGATGGATGTCTGCGGATCAAGTTGTCGCGTGATCCATTGAGGGCTGGGGAGCCCCAGAACTTTGAGACACTGGCCATTGTCTGTCCCTGGCTGCCAGGGCCCTTAAGAAGCTCTCTCATCGTTGGGACCAATACCGATCTGGTGAAACGGCTTTTAGCCCCTGCTGTCCCCAGATGAGATCCCTTACCCTCACTGCCAGAAGAGGGATCCATAGCAGTAGTGGAAGAAACCAATCTGCAGGAGGCAGTACTCAAAGAGGCTAGTGAGCATACCATGTCTGAGCCAGTGGAACAGAAAAAACGAAGAGTTAAGTATCCTCTCAAGAGACCGACTTGTGAAGTGATGGGTGAGAGCACCGAAGAAGTTAACCTCACCCCTCAAGGGTTGTCAAAAGAGACTGACCTTCTCACCACAGATTTGGTGGATGGCAACCCCAGCTCACTTTCTGACACAGTTAGACAGGTCACCCCCACTGGAGCGACCTGTGGACAGGACAGCTCCCCATCATATGATGATTGGTGGGAGGCTCCTCTGTCAATCCTATGCAACCGCATTGAAGCTAAAATGTTTTGCAGATCTAAAAATGTTAGATGTCTTTGGGGACCAAAGATTCAAAGTGGGGGGAGTGTGTAGCGGGGTATTCCCCTTTAATACCGAGAGACAACATCTCCCAGTACATCTTGCAGCACCCAGGGTGCATTGCCCCGTGCAAAGACTGCTGGGGCAGACTTTATAAAGGGGAGGCGGAGTTTGTTCTGTCTCTTTGGACACCCCCTCTCCTAGCAAGAGGATCCCTGTGCTGAACTGCTGTGTGCACAAGGCCTGAAGCCTGGGCCTTGTCCATTTCTCCAAAGAGCCCTCCGCCAGCTTAGCGGAACCTCAGAGACATTTTCTCATCCTTGCTGTACTACACCATAAGGACCGAAGGCCTGGATATCGGTGGATTCCTGTTCCTAGACGAATCGGTGGAGGAAACGGACTTGGACTTGTCCGGGTAGTGAGAGAGCACTTGCTCATAGACAGATACTTTATCTTTACTATTCATTGGATTACAAAGTTGTTCTTCAAGTGCACTGCCGAAAGATTGCTAGCGAAGATTGTTTACCCTGAACTTCCATTTAGATCAGTCAGGCCTGACTCCGTAGGTAGACATTTCTGACAGTCAGTCTGCCCACAGGGGGAAGTGATTGTAAAAGGGCAGCGCTAGAGCCGCATCGCATTAGTTGAGTAGTCTGATTGTTCTGTTCATTTTAAATACTGTTTATTGCAGGGATCTGAAACTTGTTATACTGTTATTTAATTACTTATCCATTAGCATCAGTAAAATATCTGGGTAAAGTACATTTGGTGTCAGTTTCGCTTACTTTAATAGGAGTTTTAAAGTATATTCTGTGTATGTTTGCTATAGGACTGTGTCACCAACAGTTGCGGTCACGCGGTCCTATCCCACTATCACTAGCTATGCCACAGGAGGTTAGAGCCGATTGCCAGGGGTTGACAGCGGTGCACTACAGGGCCCAAATTAATACCAGCAGCCCTCTTAACTGGGGGTATCGCTATACAAGGTGGCTCAGTCCGGGATTTCTGTACACTGCACGCTGCAATCAAGTTGGTCAGAAGTACCAGCATGGACCCGCTGGAAATGGAACAGTGGTGCGCAGCGATTGGCGCCGATCCAACCACGGCAGTAGTTACTAAACTCCCGGGGGGGATCTGGCAAGAAGAAGCGATAAAGCAGCTAATAATGTCACTATCACCGAGCCAGAAAGCATGGGTGATGGATATAAGGTCAAATGCCTTGTTTACATACGCACTGGTAGAATGGAAAAACAAAATCCCAGAGCATTTTAAAAGTCCAAGTATAGAAGCCATAGATAATCAGACCTATCACTTGATACATACGCTGCCAGTGGAGGGAGAATGGTTCCAGACACCAAAGCCATCAACCCCGCGATTATCTCCACCACTATCCCCTAAAGCAGAAAAGTCGAAGGAAATATTAAGCCCGGGATCACCACTGACCACCCTTAGCTCAGAATTATGCGCTGTCCTGGGGGAGATTGTGGCCAAGTGTAAAAAGGACCCTACAGACTACCCGATGTCAGGATACAGGAAACTCAGGATTTTTTCTGGAAAGAAACCTGTACCTTCAGTGGAAGAGGGATTTGAAGAGTGGCTAGATGGCGCCACTCAGGCCCTAGAAGAATGGGAGGTCCCAGAACAACAAAAAAAACAAAGGATTGCGGAAAGTTTAAAGGGGCCTGCTCTGGAGGCCATACGTAACCTTAAGCTAAGCAAGAAAGACTGCAATGCACAGGATTATCTGGACATTCCGCAGATTGTGTTCGGCGGGACGGAAAAGGTCACTGAACTTACTTACCAGCTGGAGCACTGCTACCAAAAGGAGGGAGAGAAGCTGTCAGAATTCATAAGACGTCTGGATAAGATCCTGCATCAGATCCTACTGAAGAAAGGGATTGATCCAAGGAAAGTGGATGAGGCCCGTGCCCAACAGGTGTTGAGGGGAGCTCAACCCTTGGACCCCATCGCATTAATGCTATGCACCCGGCAGGACGGGAGCAGCCTGGAATACCCCGACTTGATCCGGATAGTCAGGGAGGGGGAGGCTATGTTGGAAGATAAAAGGAGGAGTCAACATACCGAACCAACTACCCTCCCTGCGGTGGGAGTCAGATCAGCTATGGCTACTGAACGGGACTCAGAAGTGGAGATCCTGAAGTCCCAAATGACCCAGGTGCTGGATCTTTTGACCTCACTCCTGTCTAAAAACTCAGGAATGAAGGAACCCGAGGAAATTAAGAATGAACCACCCCAGAGCAGTTCAACACCAACCTCCCCACAGAAGAGAAGAGAGATTGTCTGTTTCAACTGTGGAGGTGTAGGCCACTACCAGCGAATATATCCAAGTCCACGAATGGAGACAGAAGGCTGGCGGAGGCCTCAGAGAAGTGACCCAAGAATGGAGAGAAGATCCGGGTCTTCAAAAATAACTTTCCCTGAATCTGCGAGGGAGCGGTGGAGGACACCTGCAGTTTATGCCGCCTCAGTGAACAACGCTTATCAGCCTTCCAAACAACACCAGAAACGGCATTCCCAGCGCCGGAAGCTGAAGAGAGCACAAGTCCAAGTATGCCAGTCTGCTGTTACAGGTGTTTCCAAAAGGACTGCTACCCAGATTGTTAGGTCCTCTGCCTGTAGTGCCTGTTCGGATCGAAGGGGTCTACACCAGAGCCATCCTTGATACAGGTGCTCAGGTTACCCTGATGACCAGAGACTTTTACAAGAAGTACCTGTCATACCTGCCCCTGGAAGAGATGGGAGACACCAAGATTCAGGGTATCCAAGCAGAAGAGTACTCTTGTGATGGATGTCTGCGGATCAAGTTGTCGCGTGATCCATTGAGGGCTGGGGAGCCCCAGAACTTTGAGACACTGGCTATTGTCTGTCTCTGGCTGCCAGGGCCCTCAAGAAGCTCTCTCATCGTTGGGACCAATACCGATCTGGTGAAATGGCTTTTAGCCCCTGCTGTCCCCAGATGAGATCCCTTACCCTTACTGCCAGAAGAGGGATCCATAGCAGTAGTGGAAGAAACCAATCTGCAGGAGGCAGTTCTCAAAGAGGCTAGTGAGCATACCATGTCTGAGCCAGTGGAACAGAGAAAACGAAGAGTTAAGTATCCTCTCAAGAGACCGACTTGTGAAGTGATGGATGAGAGCACCGAAGAAGTTAACCTCACCCCTCAAGGGTTGTCAAGAGAGACTGACCTTCTCACCACAGATTTGGTGGAGGGCAACCCCAGCTCACTTCCTGACACAGTTAGACAGGTCACCCCCACTGGAGCGACCTGTGGACAGGACAGCTCCCCATCATATGATGATTGGTGGGAGGCTCCTCTGTCAATCTTTTGCAACCGCATTGAAGCTAAAATGTTTTGCAGATCTAAAAATGTTAGATGTCTTTGGGGACCAAAGATTCAAAGTGGGGGGAGTGTGTAGCGGGGTATTCCCCTTTAATACCGAGAGACTACATCTCCCAGTACATCTTGCAGCACCCAGGGTGCATTGCCCGTGCAAAGACTGCTGGGGCAGACTTTATAAAGGGGAGGCGGAGTTTGTTCTGTCTCTTTGGACACCCCCTCTCCTAGCAAGAGGATCCCTGTGCTGAACTGCTGTGTGCACAAGGTCTGAAGCCTGGGCCTTGTGCATTTCTCCAAAGAGCCCTCCGCCAGCCTAGCGGAACCTCAGAGACATTTCCTCATCCTTGCTGTACTACACCAAAACGACCGAAGGCCTGGATGTTGGTGGATTCCTGTTCCTAGACGAATCGGTGGAGGAAACGGACTTGGACTTGTCCGGGTGGTGAGAGAGCACTTGCTCATAGACAGATACTTTATCTTTACTATTCGTTGAATTACAAAGTTGTTCTTCAAGTGCACCGCCGAAAGATTGCTGGCGAAGATTGTTTACCCTGAACTTCCATTTAGATCAGTCAGGCCTGACTCCGTAGGTAGACATTTCTGAGAGTCAGTCTGCCCACAGGGGGAAGTGATTGTAAAAGGGCAGCGCTAGAGCCGCATCGCATTACTTGAGTAGTCTGATTGTTCTGTTCATTTTAAATACTGTTTATTGCAGGGATCTGCAACTTGTTATACTGTTATTTAATTACTTGCCGATTAGCATCAGTAAAATATCTGGGTAAAGTACATTTGGTGTCAGTTTCGCTTACTTTAATAGGAGTTTTAAAGTATATTCTGTGTATGTTTGCTATAGGACTGCATCACCAACAGTTGCGGTCACGCGGTCCTATCCCACTATCACTAGCTGTGCCACGGGAGGTTAGAGCCGATTGCCAGGGGTTGACAGCGGTGCACTACAGGGCCCAAATTAATACCAGCAGCCCTCTTAACTGGAGGTATCGCTATACGGGTTTACATCCACTTTAAGGCTCGGTTCACACCTAAGACGAATCCGTCTCACAGCAGAAGTCCGGTACATGCTGGTTCACCGTTTCAGGTCCGATTTCAGCCTGAATTTTGGGCTGAATTCGCACCTAAAATGGACCAAAGGATGCACAGCGTTTTTCTTCAAAACGCACCGTCCCTGCTGTGGAGATATGTGAACCGGCTCCATAGAGAGTCGGTCAAAATATCCTGCTATTGCAAATTGGATGCAGGGATCCAATTCGCAATGGTGTGAACCCAGCCTTAAATTGGTTTTAAAGTCAGAAGTTTTTTTTATCTTAATGCATTCTATGCATTAAGATAAAAAGCCTTCTGTTCGCAAAAGCCGCCCCAGAACCCTCTACTACTTACCTGAGCCCCATCTCTCTTCAGCGATGTCCACAAGTTCCTTGGCCATCCATGACTCCCCTCCTTATTGGCTGAGACACAGCAGCAGCACCATTGGCTCCCACTGCTGTCAATCAAAGTAATTTAGCCAATCAGGAGAGAGAGTGGGCGGAGCCGAAACAGGGCTTCGTGTCTGAGTGGACACAGGAAGCTGTGACTCGGCTCGCGTGCCCCCATAGTAAGCTGCTTGCTGTGGGGGCATTTGACAGGGGGAGGGGCCAGGAGAGCCGAAGAGGGACCCGAGAAGAGGAGGATCTAGGCTGCCTTGTGCAAAACCACTACATAAATTAGACTTTAAAATCACTTTAGGCTGGGAAGCAAAGTGCTAGATGATGCTGGATCTCCTACAGCCAGGAAATGAGACAGGCTCTGACTGACTGCAGCTTCTAATGCACATTGGGAGGGGTTCACAGTGTGCAGTGAAATCAGAGTAAATAATTTCAGTGCAGGACAGGAGTCTGTACATTACAACTGTACAAGACTGAAGGCAAGCGTTCAGCTTTAACTATTCTCTACTCTATCCAAGACTTAAAAAAAGTTTTAGATTTACATACACTTTACCAGTAACTGTTGTAATCTTTTGTTCCCAAACATAAGTATGGCCTTTGACAAAGTAAGTTTGGATGATGCCCAACTTTGTAAGAAAAACACAGATAACACTACACGTTACGAGGAAAACGAGTATATCAACAAAAACTCAACTCAAAAATTAACCCCCTTACACCGGCCAGAGCCAGTGCTTTAAATGGTCCATGACACTCAAAGCCAGTGGGCCAGGCTCCAAATCTTGCTGCACTGTGATTGGCTGAACAGTGCTGATGTCATCAGAAGCCAGTAAGTACAGATATATGTAAATATGAATATTGTGCAAATGGGTATAATTAGCACCACATCCCAGAATAAGGAGTGATAAACAATGAATAACGAAATGTAAGACTTTAACAGTGGTAGGCCATCTCAGGAATGAACAGTCATGGATATAAAAAGTTTACATTTTATTGAATACAAAAATTTTAAAAACCATAACAATGAAGGATATGCATATAAAAAGAATGGTATACCAGACATTAACAGCTATTAGTCCACTGTGTCCAAACATATAAAATAATCACAATGATACATGTGTAGCACACCTGCCCTTTTCTCTCCCGTTTTTGGCTCACTCACAGGAGGAAAAGGCACACCATGCCAACATACCCTCTGGTTTGCAGAGGTTAAGCACACTTGTAACTTACGGGTCTTGCAGCAAGGTTCTCCTTAAAGTTGGTTCTCGTCCCCTAGAATGTAACGGACAAGTCTCTATACCCCCAAGTAACTCCAAGGTCCACACCAGTAGCAAATCCAACGTAGAGTTTATTTTCCTTATGCATGAATAACCACAAAGTTGAGAAGAGAGAAAGGTGTTAGAAAGGGCAGATCAGATTCAGACACTCCTGGCTTTTTCGCCACTCGATCCTGAGTGGGTATAGCTCACCCGGATAGTCACCCAATGGCACTAGCAGCCGGCATGTAGCTCGAACAGTCAATCAGATTCCCTTGATAGATGCGATCGGGAGATCCCCTGCCACAGAATCTATAGTGTCCCGAACCTCCTAATGGTTACGTTGTTAGATCCCTTTTCAGATGGATGACATCCCTCCAGAGAGTTACTGGGCCCCTTCCTTCACTGTGATCTCTCACCAGTCCTTCGGAACGGTCCTCCCCCAGCCTCCTCTTTCAGATGCGGGTCCCCTCGTAAGGCGGCACCCTGGGATTCTTCCTCCCCGAAGTAGGTTCCAGCTAAAGGTGCCGGGCCCAGAGCTGAAGTTGCAGTCCCAGGACTAAAGGTGCCTGGGACTGAGGCGCACGTGGCCCCATGGCTTGGAGGGCCATGCACTGAAACTTGGACTCCAGAACCGTAGGTTCCCCCGGGTACAGGTCCCCGGGGTAGTAAGTCCACCCTGACCAATGGCGTCTGCCCCTTTTGTACCCTCTCCCGGCATGCACAGCGGGTAGACCACGCCCACTGCACGGCCGCCAAGAGAGGACACCCAATCGCCACTCCATCACCTGTGGTTCAACCCCGAGTACAAGTGACAGCGCCACCCATACTTCTAATCTAAGGGTAACTGCACGCCAGGTGAAAACAGCAGCAAGGCAGAGTCCAATAAATTGGAAGATCCGAGCCAACTACCACTCGGATCACCCCTAAATTTAATATAGCAGCCCCTTAAATTGGGACCCCCGCTACACATGAATAGATATATTGTTAACACTGGTATCAATGGCACACCAACAGCTGTAAAAGCTCAACGCATTTCGCGGTAGTAGGAAATAACTACACAGAATTGTCAAATTACTCACAGCGGCAAGGACAGGAAGCATCGGAAAGCCGTAAGGGCGACCTGGACCTCTCCACCCAACAAGGAACAAGCATCCACCCTACCTAAAGAGACCTACAATGTTTTTAGATTTTTGTTTCCAGATGCTGGACTCACCTCCATGCTCTGTGCTCTTCCCTTTGGGGCGGCCCCCATTTGGTGGTGGGGGGTTCTCTCATCCTTTGGGCATTTCACCTCCTTTCCCGCAGTTGTTGGAGGCGACTGGGGTCCAATTATACCAGTTGAAAATAATTTGACAATTCTGAGGTGGTGGCTGTCTTTTTCTTTTTTTTTCCCTTCACCTATTGAACACTTGCAAACACTTTGAAAACATGCCTCACATTTTCAAAGGGTCTGCATGTGTTTCTTTTTTTTTCCATTTAAACATGTGTGACTGCCCTTAAAGGGGTGTTCAGGGTAAAAAAATAAAAATTAAAAGCCAGAAGCTACACATACTGCAGCTGCTGGCTTTTAATAAATGGAGACTTACCTGTCCTGCAGTCCGATGTTTCCCATCAGCTGTCGGGTGCTGCCGTCGCCATTGCGGGTAAGGGAACCCAGCAGTGTAGCCTTTCGGCTTCATGCCGGGAACCCTACTGCGCATGCACAAGGCCCCGCTCCTCTCTCCTATTAGCGGCCAGGGGAGGAGGAGGAGGGAGCTCCGCGGTGATGTCACGGCCACGTCACGGCCACGGCCGGACTCCCGGAAGTGGGAAAGGATACCTGTCTTTGACAGGTATCCTGTCCCCCCTCCCCCCCGAAAGGTGCCAATTGTGGCACCAGAGGGGGGGAGGAATCCGATGAGCGGAAGTTCTACTTTAGGGTGGAGCTCCGCTTTAAGTTGGGAAGTTGGAAATTGGAAAGTTACTCTGCACTTTAGTGTTTTTACTAAGCTCTGCAACACTTCCGCTTCCATCGGTACTGAGCTAATTTAATAGCATTATCAGTTGTATGGGGCATTTTTTTCCTGCAAGTCAGGGGCAAAAACTGACCTGTTTGCAACCAGACAAGCCCTAATTTTCACCTGGTATATCTGGAAATAGGACATTTTCTGTCCCTGGGTACATAGTTACATAGTTAGGCAGGCCATACATGTGTCAAATTTCGAAAGAATATCTTTCGAAAATCTTATCTAAGATTTTTTGTTTGTATTTCGCACCATTAGTGGGCTGCAGCAACAGCCGATTTTCGTGCGGCCATCGAATTTCAGTAATCGGACATGTTGATTTTTTTTTTAAAACAAACGATTTTCTAATCAATGATGGGAGAATCGTGCGAGAAATGTAATCGAAAAAGAAATGCGCATGTGCAAGAAAAGAAAATTCCCAGAAAGAAAAGAAGATTCCCAGCTACAAACATTCTTTTCGGTAGCATCATGAGGGGAAATTGAAGGCTTGGTTGGTTGAATTTCGAAATCAAAACGCACAAATTTTCTGATTTTCAAAAGAAAATTCTTTAAAAATTCGACCTTATGCTGGCCATACACTATACGAAAAATCGGTCATTTAGACAGTTTGTTTGTTTTTCGGCCAGTTAATGGGCACAAAATCGATAATCGTTGGGACGTTTTTAAGCCGAAAAAACGAAGGACAAGTTTGGAAATTTTCTGCCGAAATAACAATAAATTGAAAGGTTAGTGTGTTTCCCGTCCAAACTGTCTGCACTAGGTATATGTAAAAAAACAAACAAAAAAATGTATTTATTTATGTCCACTGAACTATTTATCGGTCATTACATGATGGTACCATCGTTAGCGCTCACGGCCGAATGTTCGTTTTTTCGAAAATGGGTTCGGCCGATTTTTTGTATAGTGTATGACCAGCCTTAGTCAGGTTGAAAAAAGACACAAGTCCATTTAGATCAACAAGTAGGAGCTACGTTCACTTCTCCACTGTATCTATGGAGGGATCCATGGATGTCATCCAGCCTGGACTTCAAACGTGACGGTCTTTGTTTCTCTATAAGCCTGGGTTCCGGGGCTTACACAGGAGATTAGAAGTTTACAAAGAAAGATAACAAAGTGTTTTGGCTTTAGATATACAGTACTTTGTAGTGGTTGGGTTTACACATACTTTACCATGGAAAATCCCAATTTCTCAGAATCACAAAAAAAGTTATTCCAATCTGGTGAAAATATGGGGGAGGAACATACTATAATATTCATGCACCCATTATTATGTTCTTAGAAAATAATAATGTGTAGCGCCCCTTTACTTTTCAAGGGTTCGCGCGTGCATGGGTCTCAGGCACCTTTAGCCTGGGGCTGCAACTCCACTAGTAGGCCCAGCACCTTTAGCCTGGGCCTACCTCCAAAAGAAGAATCCTAGGGTGCCCGGGAAAGGGTGGACCCGCTCTAAGAAGAAGAGGAGACCGGGGGAGGACCTTTCTGATGGACCAGTGAGAGTTCACGGTGAAAGACAGGCCTGGTTACTTTCTGGAGGGATTCAAAGATCCACCAAAGGCCTTGCAACGTGCTATCACTGGCACCTGTCCTTGTGTTGCAACAGCTGAGAAGTTTGGGACTTAAAGATTCTGTGGCAGAGGATCTCCCGATCGTATCTCAAGGAAAACCTAAAGTGAACGTTCGAGCATCACTCGCTGCTAGGATCCGCTCTTACAGGGGACTATCCGGGTGAGCTAAACCTACTCGGGATCAAGTAGTGACTATCACACCAGTTTGTGCCTGGACCTATCTCCCAAACCTTGCTGTCCTTTCTCTCATCCACCTTTCCTGTCTACTGAACTTGAACTTGCTTGTGAAATAAACTCAGCGTTGGAGTTAAAGTGGTGTGGACATTGGCCTTACTGGGGAATAATAGAGACTTGTCCCTATACTCTATGAGAACCAGTCCACTGGGAGAACCTGCTGCAGGACCCAAAATTGTTAACACCACTCAACCTCCTCAAACAGGAGGGTATGGGCATATAGCGCAGTGTGCCTTGACCTGCAAGTGAGCCGAAGGCAGGAAAAGGTCCATGTGCTACAAATGGAAGAAATTGTACTGTCATGGGTAGTGTTCTGTTTCCTGAGGAATGTGCTGCGAATACCTCATTTTATTGAACTAGCTCATTCAGCCCTGTCACACTTTGGACTCTGATCGTGTACTGGCTGCCTCTTATACTGTCTGCTGTGAGATCAAACATGGCATCCCTACAATCCCTTTAGATGTGTATGCTCCCTGTACTACCCTGATGACCACATGATGGTGCACAGGTTCACTTTTCCCTCCCGTCTTATGTCAAATGGGAGATTTGTCTTTTATCCCTGATCGCTCCAACTTTATTCTTATGTTTCTACCTTTGTAACAAAGTAATCCACGAACAATCTGTCTAAGGTAGGCCATAGATGATGCATTTTTGTCCTTTAAACCAGCGGTAACGCATGATTAGATTCCCCCATCAACGCACTCAGTGTTGATGGGGGAATTCCTCCCACGAAGCTGGCAGCAGAATACAATGATCAGTATAGCCGGCGGCACCGATCAAGCGAAAAAACCTGAAAGGTTGGTTGTACAGAAGTCAATCAAGAAGTGGAGTTCTGGACAACCAGCCTGCTCATAGATGGATCAAAATTCAGACGGTCCCTGTTGAACCGGCCAAATTTCAAACCATCTATGGCGGCCAGCTTAAAATGGTTGTAAACCTCAGATATGAAATATAAACAAAGCATACCCCTCCATAGTGTGTACTTGCATTTAAAGTGGTTGTAAACCCTTTACAACTACTTTTTACTACAGGTAAGCCTAAAATAAGGCTTACCTGTAGCTACCATGGATATCTTCTAAAGCCTCGTACACACGGTCGGATTGTTGGTCCAACTTGCCCAAAACGAAGTTTGTTGGCCAAAAGTCCGACCGTGTGTACGGGGCTTAAACCTACAGGGTTTAGGAGATATCCCCTTTATCAGCATGTGCAGACGTCATCGCCACATGCGCACTGAAGCAATGGCACGGCCAATCACAGCGCCAGAGCCCGCGATACCCGGAAGTAACTCCAAAAGCGATGTCACCGGCCAGAGCGGTATACGAGGACCGCTGCGGGGGCTTAGATCTAAGGTAAGTATTTCATAATGAGCTAGTATGCTCATTGTAAACCCCCCCCCCCAAAAAAACTGAAAAACAAAGGCATGACGAGCTAGTAGATCATTATGCCTTTGTCTTGCAGGGTTTTTTTTGGGGTGGGGGTTTACAACCACTTTAAAGAGGAGGTTGACCCAATTTTTTTTTTTAAACGCCAGCAGCTACAAATACTGCAGTTGCTGACTTTTAAAAAATGGACACTTACCTGTCCAGCGCACCCGTGATGTCGGCAGACGAGGCTGAGCAATCGCTCGTTCCTCATCATGCTCGGTGAGGGAATCAGGAAGTGAAGCCATGCACAAGTAGCGCGGCGCGCCCTCACTGGTCCCTGCTCTCTCCTGGGAACAGTGTGTTTCCCAGGAGACAGCGGGGGGGGGGGGGGAGTGGCGTAGACTCCCACGGGAGTCTATGCCCGGAAGTGGGTGCAAATATCTGCACCCCCTCCCCCCTGAAAGGTGCCAAATGTGTCACTGGAGAGGGGGAGGGTTCCAAAAAGCGGAAGTTACATTTTTGGGTGGAACTCTGCTTTAAAAGCACACTGGAGGGAGATTTACTAAAGTAGGTGCACACAGAATCTGGTGCATGTGTGCATAATAGACAAACAGCGTCCAGGTTTTATTGTCGAAGCTTAATTAAACAAGCTGAACTTAGAAGTTGATTAGCTACTATGCACAGCTGCACCAGATTTTGAGTGCTAAAGTTTTAGGAAATCTCCCCCTATGCCCACGTTCACACTGGGGCTGCGGGAGTGAAGCCTGAGAGTTCAGCTGAACTCGCAAGATTTCACTCCCGCTGGCAGTCCCGATTTCAGCTCGATTTCAAAGACATCTGAAACAGATGTCAATGTAAATCGCGGCTGAAATCACGAAAAGTAGTACAAAAACTACTTTTTGTAATCGGTGCAGCACCGCAGATGCGGCGTCGCACCGATTAGGACGGTGCCATTGGCCGCAATTTGCGGCAAATTTCGCCGATTTGACATGCCCTCTCTGGCACTCCAGCCCCTCCTGAGTGCCAAGTGCCCCCACAGCAAGCGGTTTGCTATGGGGCACCTAAGCCGCTGCTCTGGGTGTCTATTCAGACACGGAGCTGCGTCTTGGCTCAGCCCCTCTCTCTCCTCATTGGCTCACTGACTTTGATTGACAGCAGCAGGAACCAATGGCGCCCGCTACTGTCTCAGCCAATGCGAAGGGAGAGTCCCGGACAGCCAAGACTCGTGCGATATCGCTGGATCGAGATGGGGCTCAGGTAAATATTAGGGGGGCTGCTGCACACAGAAGGTTCTAAACCTTCTGCCTTTAGAAACACTTCAAGGCCTCGTGCACACAGGGTGTTTGCTTTTTTCCTCCAAATGCAAGAACTCCCGGCAAGAGAAAAGCTGCTTAAAAAACGCATCTAAAGCAGTATACTGCATATGTGTTTAGGCGCATTAAGCGTTTGGGCATGAATGGATTCCATTGGCCAGAATATTCATTTATTTTGACCACCGGAATATTTTAACACTTAAACTTGCCTAAACGTGTCTAGCATTTACATGTGTTTTTACACCTGTTTATGTGCGTTTAATGGTTTTTCTGCTCTTCAGTTCCTCTCCTGAATGTGCTTTTGATGGGTTTTTTTTTGTTCTACCTCTAAACTCTTCTCTTCTAATACACCTTTAGCCCTGGTTCACACTGGTGCGATTTGACATGCGATTTGACATGTCAAATCGCATGTCAAATCGGCGAAATTTGCCGCAAATTGCGGGCAATGGCACCGTCTTAATCGGTGCGACGCCGCATCTGCGGCGCTGCACCGATTACAAAAAGTAGTTTCTGTACTACTTTTTGCGATTTCAGCCGCGATTTACATTGACATCTGTTTCAGATGTCTTTGAAATTGCGGCTGAAATCGGGACTGCCAGCAGGAGTGAAATCGTGCGAGTTCAGCTGAACTCGCAGGCTTCACTCCCGCAGCCCCAGTGTGAACGTGGGCTTAAATGCCTATGTGTGCATGGGCACATAGGTTATCATGGAGGAGCTTTTATAAGCTGAAAAAAAAGGCACTTTTTTAGGCCCAGTATTTTTTAGGCCTAAAAAATATGTTATAGCATTATATTTCAGAGGAAAAAAAAAACACCCCTTGCAGCTCTGTGGACACTTGATATATCCTTATGTGACGGGCATAACGATGGGAGGTTCTCAGTATCATAGGGCTGTTGAAAACTTTTAACAGCAATGTGTTTGTTTTTTTGTCAGATAGTGTGTATGTGCAGACAGGAGTTTTCAACACTATTCCTGAAAATATAGGTATTTGCCATAGATCGTTAGGGCTGCCGAATGAATAAGGAAGTATTCTGATGGGCTTGTCGCTTCTGTCACCCTGTTTTCATATTCACTATAGATGTCTGATAAAATCTCCGGGCTGCTTTCCGGTTCTTTCTGCTTCTCTTCAGGTTCCAAGCTGCTTTCAGTTATCGGGAAGAAGTGCTGTCGCTGGGCAGATTGTGGGCTATCACTAAGCAGATTGCGGGCTATCACTAAGCAGAGCTGCTATTCAACTGACCGCTGGATTGGTGTTTCATGTTTCGGCGGGAAAACAGCTGTCCAATCTCTGTGGCCCTTACCCTTTATACAGTATATCTTGTCCCTATGGCAGCAGTCAGCAATTACCTCAGAATCTTCCTACTGTCTTCATCTTCCCACTGCATCGCCTTTCACCGACCAGTCCCTCCCCATGTTATTGTTTCTCTTCTGTCGCTGTTGAACCTATTGGGTATCGTGACCCACTTTGTGGGTGGACACTGTCTGTAGTGGTATGGTTGTTGTGTTTTAGACTTGGTCAGCTTGAGTCTCATGGTGGCCACACACTCTTCGATTTTTTTTGTATCTGATCAATGTGCTATTCAATCAGAACAATTGTATCTGCAAACAATCAAATAGCCATAACTTCCCTTCCAATTGATTTAGACTCAATTTCAATCACAGTCAATCAAACTGAGTAGATTGGCCAGGGCAGAATATTGCTTCTTTTGCATTAATTGGCAGCACTGAGATACATTGCTCAGCACTAGGGTCGTCGGTTCGAATCCCAACCACGGCACTACAACATGGAAGAAAAAAACGAATGCTCCTGTGCTTGAGAAATTACTGTGCAGCTGATTGAAAACATTGGTCTTCACTGGTCTAGCCACCACATAAGCTTTGCTGCCACTCTCAACAGGTCAGGAAGAACTCAAATAGGAATCTAAAGGCTCTGAAGTAGAGGGGACACCCCTCGAAATGCTTCAGCTTTCTTTGGACTCTTCATTCCACAACTGTTATTGGCCAGCCGATCTTGCTGGATAGAACAAAGGGTTGACTCTTTATTTTGCTCGGTTTTATCACTCGTTTGGGAGTATGTTTTAAACTTCTTGCAATAATAAAGTGACGCAAAGGTAATGGCTGGTGCGTCCTCTGTTCCTTTTCCTTTTTAGACCACAACATGGAGTTTGCATGTTCTCCCCCTGCATGCGTGGGTTTTCTTCAGGTACACCGGTTTCCTCCCACACTCTAAAGACAAGCTAGTTAATTGGCTCCTGTCAAAATCGACCCTAGTATGTGTATGTATGAATTTGAGTTAGGCTGGGTACATACAAGAAGTTTTTTTTTTTTTCAACTCTGCGGGCTGAATGAAACAAAAGCTGTACCAACACAAGCCATATTAGTGTGGTGATCTCACCTGCTGTCCCTATTGTATTCTGACGGGGGACTGCTCCCCCACCAGAACACACTGATCAGCACTGGAAGCCATTGGCTGTCCTAGGTGATCTTAGCAAAAGTGGGAGTAAAATTCCGCTTTAACCAAAATCAGAGTTGCATAAATGTCCCTGACACTTGTCTTTAGGTCTTATTCATTCGCTTTTCTAAACACAGGAGAAGTGAACTGGGCAATATAAACAACTTTTATGCCTCCCAGACCACTTTTTCCTAAATTTAGATGTTCCTGCTTTACTGACAAGTTTACATGCCACATTTAAAGTGTTCAATTGGATCCTAGACACATGGAATTCTATTTTCTCTAAGCTAAGCACAGATTAACTGACCACACCTAAACACGGGTACTGTATATGCACAATGTTAAAATCATCATTGAAAAATCATTACATTCATTTATATGCATTTAGAAATGTCCTATACACTTACAGTGCCTTAAAGTGGTAAACCCTGATTTTTTTTTTTAAAAACCTGCAAGACAAAGCCATAATGAGCTAGTATGACTAGCATACTAGCTCATTATGCATTACTTACCTTAGATCGAAGCCCCCAAAGCCGCCCTCGTCTCCCCCTCCGGCCGCAGACATTGCTCCAGAAGGTTACTTCCGGGTATCGCCGGTTTTATGAATGGGATTCTCAGTGCGCCTGCGCCGTTGTCTCATGCGCCGTAGACAACGGTGTATTCCTTTTGGCAAATATCTCCTAAACCGTGTAGGTTTAGGAGATATTGCAAACACCTACAGGTAATCCTTAATCTAGGTTTACCTGTAGGTGTAACTTCCCCGGAAGGGTTTACAACCACTTAAAAAAAATATTCATACCGCTTGAAATTTTCCACATTTTGTCATGTTACAACCAAAAACATAAATGTATTTTAATGGGATTTTTTGCGATAGACCAACACAAAGTGACACATAATTGTGAAGTGGAAGGAAAATGATAAATGGTTTTCAACACTTTTTACAAATCAATATCTAGTGTGGCATGCATTTGTATTCAGCCCTCCTGAGTTAATACTTTGTAGAACCACCTTTCACTGCAATTACAGCGGCAAGTCTTTTTGGGGATGTCTCTACCAGCTTTTCACATCTAGAGAGTGAAATTTTTGCTCATTTTTCTTTGTAAAATTGCTCAAGCTCTGTCAGATTGGATGGAGAGCGTCTGTGAACAGCAATTTTCAAGTCTTGCCACAGATTCTCAATTGGATTTAGGTCTGGACTGGGCCATTCTAACACATGAATATGCTTTGATCTAAACCATTCCATTGTAGGTCTGGCTGTATGTTTAGGGTTGTTGCCCTGCTGGAAGGTGAACCTCCACGCCGGTCTCAAGTCTTTTGCAGACTCTAACGGGTTTTCCTCTAAGATTGCCCTGTATTTGGCTCCATTCATCTTCCCATCAACTGTAACCAGCTTCCTTGTCTCTGCTGAAGAAAAGCATTCCCACAACATGATGCTGCCACCACCATGTTTCACAGTGGGGATGGTGTGTTTTCTTCCACACATGGGGTTTTGCTTTTAGGCCAAAAAAAGGGATTTTTATAACAGCTTACCTGTAAAATCCTTTTCTTGGAGTACATCACGGGACACAGAGCGACTTAGTCACTACTAATGGGTTATATAGATACCTTCAGGTGCTGGCACTGACAACTTCCAAAACCGGAAGTACCCTCCCCTATATAAGCCCCTCCCATCCGGGAGCACCTCAGTTTTGTAGCAAAGCAATAAGTGTCGCCAAAAAAGAGGGGTGGGAGCTCTGTGTCCCGTGATGTACTCCAAGAAAAGGATTTTACAGGTAAGCTGTTATAAAAATCCCTTTTTCTTTTTCGTACATCACGGGACACAGAGCGACTTAGTCACTACTAATGGGACATCCCAAAGCAATGCCAAATGAGGGGGGGATACACTATACATAAGCTGGGCGCCATCAGGCATGAGGATCTTTTGCGGCCTGCAACACACTGCGCCCAAAGGCGACATCCTCCTGACTTCTAACGTCCACCTGGTAGAACCTAGTAAACGTGTGTACTGAAGACCATGTTGCGGCCTTACAGATTTGAGCCAGGGAGGCCTGGTGATGCACTGCCCATGAAGTTCCCAACTGCTCTTGTGGAGTGCGCCCTAACTTTGAACGGAGGCGGTCTCCTTTTCAAGCCATAGGCTTGTATTATGACCTGTCGAATCCACTTGGCTAAAGTAGATTTTGATGCTGCCTGACCCTTTCTGGGGCCTTCCGGCAGAACAAACAAAGTATCCATTCTACGAATCTGAGCAGTGGCTTTTAGATAAGCTTTAACTGCTCTTACTACATCCAAAGAATGCAATAACTTTTCCTCTACCGAGGTAGGTTTGGGGAAAAAAGAAGGAAAAACCACATCTTGGTTCAAATGAAACCTCGATACCACCTTAGGAAGAAAGGCTGGGTGAGGATGTAATACTACTCTGTCCTTATGGACAACCCGATATGGCTCCTTACAGGACATGGCGGCTAATTCCGATACTCTTTTAGCCGAACAAATGGCTATTAAGAAAATCAATTTCCTGGTGAGAAGAACCAAGGAAATGTGCTGCAATGGTTCAAACGGTTGTTTCTGTAGAACCGACAGAACCAGGTTTAAGTCCCATGGACATATGGGAATACTAACCGGAGGGCTAATACGCATCACTCCTTGTATGAAAGCTTTGACTAATGAATGCAAAGCCAAGGGCCTTTGAAAAAAAATATTGCCAAGGCCGAAATCTGACCCTTGATAGTACTCAAGGCAAGCTTCCTATCCACAGCCCACTGTAGGAAGTCCAGAATCTTACCTATTACGTACTTACGCGGATGCCATTTCTTGGCCTCACACCACGCGATGTACACCTTCCAGATCGTATAATAGATCTGCCTGGATACCGGCTTCCTAGCATTGATCATGGTAGATACCACCGGATTAGAGAGACCTCTCTTTTTTAGAATGTGGGCTTCAATAGCCAGGCCGTCAAACCTAGGGCTTGTAAGGAAGGGTGGTATATCGGTCCCTGCGAAAGCAGGTCCGGACGATGTGGGAGGGTCCAAGGACTCCCCACTGACATCTTTACGATCTCCGCGTACCATGCTCTTCGGGGCCACGCTGGAGCTACCAGAATCACCGGTTTCTTTTCTACCCGGATTCTGCGGATTAATCGCGGTAACAATTGTGGCGGTGGGAATGCATATATCAGCTTGAACTGATCCCAAGGGAACACTAGGGCATCCGAGCCGCAAGCTAGGGGATCCCTTGTGCGAGACACAAATCTGTCCACCTTTGCGTTGAATCTGGATGCTAGCAGATCTACATCCGGTGTTCCCCACCGCTGGCATATTGCCTGGAAAAAACCTCGGGGTGAAGAGACCATTCCCCCGGGCATAATTGCTGGCGACTTAGAAAGTCCGCTCTCGAATTTTCCACTCCTGGGATGAAAACCGCGGATATGGCTGGGACATATCTTTCTGCCCATTTCAGGATGCAATTCGCTTCCCTCTGGGCTGCACGACTCCTGGTGCCACCCTGGTGATTGATATATGCCACTGCTGTGGCATTGTCTGATTGAATTCTGACAGGGGACCCTTGGAGTTTGGATGTCCATGCTACTAGGGCATACCGGGCTGCTCGTATCTCTAAGAGATTGATGGGCAGGGCCTTCTCTGCTTCTGACCACTTGCCCTGGAGAGACCATTGCTCCAGTACTGCCCCCCAGCCTATGAGGCTGGCATCTGTAGTGACCACCTTCCAAGAATCCGGACTGAAGGGTTACCCTTTTTCCAGATTCTGGGGCACCAACCACCAATGGAGGCTCTTGCGAACGGAAGGGGACAGGGACATTGGTAAGTCTAAAGCCTGAACTTTTTTGTTCCAGGCTGACAGTATGGCCCTCTGCAAGTTCCTTGAATGGAATTGACCGTAGGGTACTGCTTTGAATGAAGCCACCATTTTTCCCAGCAGCCTCATGCACAGGCGTATGGATGGTTTTCTTTTTGTACCCACTAAGTGGGTCAAATCTTTCAAAGACGATACCTTCTCTGGAGGTAAGAAAATCTTTCTCTGATTTGAATCCAGCCTTAGCCCCAAGTATTCCAGACTTTTGACTGGTCTTAGAGCTGACTTGTCTCGGTTGATAATCCAACCGTGATATCCCAGATACTTGATTGTCTTGGGAATAGCTACTTCCAGTTTTTCCACTGAGTGGTCTATTAGTAGCAGGTCGTCTAAATATGCCATTATCGTTACACCCCGTGTTCTTAGATTGGCCAATAGTGGGGCCAGAATTTTTGTGAACACTCATGGTGCTGTGGCCAGACCGAAAGGTAAGGCTCTGAACTGAAAATGGCGCCCTTCTACTGCAAAGCGTAGAAATTTCTGATGGGCCGGAAAGATGGGAATATGCAGAAAAGCATCCTTTATGTCGATCGAGGCTAACCATTCCTGCCCTTGTAGGGCGGTGGCCACCGATCGGATCGACTGCATCCGAAAAGTCCTGATATGCAGGAATTTGTTTAGCCCTTTTAGATTTAATATGGGCCTCACGTCCCCATTTGTTTGGGGACTGTGAAGAGGTTTGAGTAAAACCCGAACCCGCATTCTTCCAAGGGAACCTTCATGATTACACCTTGGAGCAATAGTTGTTCTAGTGCCAGAAGGAGGGATCCTCTCTTCTGGGGATCGCTTGGCACGTTTGACCTCATAAAATGGGCAGGAGGAGTGTCTTTTAACTCCAGCTTGTATCCCAGACTTACTGCGGAGATCACCCATCTGTCTCTGATGGTGTCCCGCCAGGTCTCTATGAACAACTGAAGTCTTCCCCTCACCCGATTGAGTGGGGGCAACCCTTCATAACTTGGGGGGAGGTTTCGTACCTCTCTTGACCCAGGGTTTCTTGTTACCCTGTGATTGTCCCTGATTTCTGCCCCCTGGATTTGACCGCGGAGGCCGTCGGCACTGTTTTACAGCCGATGTGCCAGGGACTGGAGAAGTAGGCCTCTTAAAAGAAGGACTTCTAACTTTGTTCTTAACCGGAAAGAGTGTACTTTTACCGGCAGAAATCTTCTGGATATACTTGTCCAGATCTTCTCCAAATAAGCGTTCTCCATGAAATGGGAAGCTAATCAGCAATTTCTTACAGGGAGCCTCAGCAGACCAGTTTTTGAGCCATAGAAGCCTACGCATATGTCTACAGACAGCGTAAAGCGGGAGGCCTGATGGATTGAATCCTTGATGGCGTCAACCGCAAAACATAAGGCTCTAGGTAGATCAGCTAGGGCAAGAGCCTGCTGATCTGGCAAGTCCCTTAAGACCTGTTTCAACTGATCTTTCACTGCTTGGCAGACCCCAATAGCTGCTACTGCTGGTTGTGTCACCCAGCTTGCTGTAGAGAAAGCAGATTTTAATAAGGACTCCAATTTTTTATCTATTGGGTCCTTGAACATTTAGACATTATCTCCTGGACATGTCAGTGATTTATTCACACAAGAGATGGCTGCGTCCACTGTAGGGACCCTCCATTTTTTGATGAACTTATCCTCCATGGGATAGACCACCGGAAATCTCTTGGGGGGAGTAAATATTTTATCAGGATGTTCCCAATCCTGGTAAATGAGTCCTTCCAGTAAAGGATGGATTGAAAGGAACAAACAGTCTGGGGAGCTTTTAGCGACCCCAACGAGGAGACAGAAGTGGTTAATGGCTCCGCAAGGGGCATTTGAAATGCTGATCGGACCATATCCGTCAGAGACTGAACCCATAATCTTTCAGCATGTGATGCTGAAAATGGTTCTTCCACTGTTGATTCCTCTACAACAGAATCAACCTCATCCTGATCCCCTTCAGGTAGGTCGATCCCTGCAAGGGACTGTTGCTCCGCTAACAGGCACTCTGAGGGAGGAGACGGAGATCGGGCGCGCTTTCCCTGTGATAGGGAAGCAGCGATCAATTTAGTCAATCTCTCTTCCAGTCCTCCCAGAGTTGAGGCAAAAACCTCCTCTGTTACATACACAGGAGCAGGTGAACTGAGGACAGCCACAGTACCAGGTACTCCTGCGGGGTCTCTATGGTCACTAACCTCTGAATTTTCAGGGGAGACTGGTGCAGCAGAAGCATGTCCAAGATTCTCAGAGCCCAATGGAGACCCCTTTCGCTTCCTGGAAGCTTTAGTTCCGGAGCTTCTGGACGGCATATTCCTAAACCCAAAGCTGAGGTATTCCAGCCGTAATACACCACTTTTACTGAGAATAGTCTAGCACAATTGCTGCTATATAACAGTTGGTGTCTACTAAAGTGCCTTTCTAGGGGATGCCTGCATCAACCGCCTCTGTGTGCCTTTTTACTGTTGCTAGCTCTGTCTGTGCACTTCAGTAGCCAGCTGTGATTGTGCCTTTAAACACGCTGGACGCCCGCACATGCGCAGTAGCGCTGCGGCGCACACTGAGCGTCATCCACCCGCTCCGCCCCTTTCCAGATCGCCTCTATATAGAGAGGCGCGTGCCCGAGCATGCGCGCGGGCACGTGCGCCTTCGGCGCCTTTTTTGAAAAAACAAGGAGCTAGATGGGAGCCAGGGTCCCTGCCGCAGGGCCCGGGGATGGATGAGCGGAGCAACAGGGCAGAGGAGACAGCTTCCCAACAGAGAACTTACCAACTGCCTGGATTTGACTTCAGAAGAAAAAATCCACATTTACAAGAAAAAGAACCATAGCGGCCTCTAGTGTTCAACACAGGTACCGCGGTCTTACCATTTTTTTTTTTTTTCTTGCCTACTGTTAAAATTTTTACATTTTCTTAGTAGTTACAGGCATACACAGAATATTAGCGGGAATACCTTAGGTAACAGGCAGAAAGACAAATTAGGCTTGGGGGTCCCCCAATAGAACCAAGTTCCTGAGGGCCCCCACTTACCTTTTCCTCGCCGCAGGACTCTGTTTGGTCCACAGAAGCCCAAACTTCACCTATCACGGCAGGCTTTGTAATAAAACCTTCAGGGACCGGGTTCCCAAGGATTCCACTCCCCTGGACCTGTATAGCACCCTGCACAGAAAACATCTTGGTCGTGGGTATGACCAGAGCTCTGGATCCCAGGGACCAGCCCTCCTAAGAGAGGCATTACAGGCAAAACCTTGCTCTTCTCTTGCAAGGCCCGGGTACCGACCGTTTAGCTATGAAGCTTTTTTGGTCGGATCCGGAATAGCTTACTGAGGCCCAAAAGAACCTGTACGCAAGCTCAGTGAAAAACACATGTTACTTCTTGGCCAACACCTTAGACACTGGCAAAAAACTGAGGTGCTCCCGGATGGGAGGGGCTTATATAGGGGAGGGTACTTCCGGTTTTGGAAGTTGCCAGTGCCAGCACCTGAAGGTATCTATATAACCCATTAGTAGTGACTAAGTCGCTCTGTGTCCCGTGATGTACGAAAAAGAAAGTTCAATTTTGATCTCATCTGACCAGAGCACCTTCTTTCACATGTTTGCTGTGTCCCCCACATGGTTTCTCGCAAACTGCAAATGGGACTTCTTATAGCTTTCTTTCAACAATGGCTTTCTTCTTGCCACTCTTCCATAAAGGCCAGATTTATGGAGTACACGACTAAAAGTTGTCCTGTGGACAGATTCTCCCATCTGAGCTGTGGATCTCTGCAGCTCTTCCAGAGGTACCATGGGCCTCTTAGCTGCTTCTCTGATTAATGCTCTTCTTGCCCGCCCTGTCAGTTTAGGTGGACTGCCATATCTTGGTAAGTTTGCAGTTGTGCCATACTCTTTCCATTTTCAGATGATAGATTGAACAGTGCTCCTTGAGATGTTCAAAGTGTGGGATATATTTTATAACCTAACCCTGCTTTATACTTCTCCACAACTTTATCCCTGACCTGTCTGGTGTGTTCCTTGGCCTTCGTGATGCTGTTTGTTCACTAAGGTTCTCTACCAAACCTCTGAGGACTTCACAGAACATCTGTATTTATACTGAGATTAAATTACACAGAGGTGGACTTGATTTAGGTGACTTCTGAAGGCAATTGGTTCCACTATATTTTAGTTAGGGGTATCAGAGTGAATGGGGCTGAATACAAATGCATGCTACACTTTTCAGATATTTATTTGTAAAAAAAATTGAAAACCATTTATCATATTCCTTCCACTTCACAATTATGTGCCACTTTGTGTTGGTCTATCACATAAAATCCCCAAAAAATCATTTGATGTTTTTGGTTGTAACATGATAAAATGTGGAAAATTTCAAGGGGTATGAATACTTTTTTAAGGCACTGTGTATAAACACGGGCTTGCCAGTGTGCATGATAGCCCCATGAGATTGTCACGCTATCATCAATTTGGTTTTTAATTATTTATATTCTTAAAGTCACCATAAAGATTCAATTTTTTTTTTTATATAACAAAGATGTCATACTGGCTTTGCACAGAGCGGCCTTGAACCTCCTCTTCTGGGGGTCTACCGGCACTCTTGGTTCCTCCTTCCCGCTATGGGGGCACTCGTGTGGGCTTGACCCCGAGCCAGGCTGTGTGCATCTATTGATGCAAACAGTGCAACTTGGCCCTGCCCCCCGCTCCCTCTTTACATGTATTGACTGTCAACTGCAGGATCCAATTGCTGCCTTTGCTGTTGAATCTCCTGTGAGAAGAGAGAGAGGGTAGAAGACATGCTCCAGACCAGAACAGTGCTGGATCAAAATTGGGCTCAGGTAAAGTGTTTAAGGGGGGCTGGGGAGAGCAACTTCTGAAAGAATGTTTTTTACCTTAATGCAGAGAATGCATTAAGGTAAAAAAAAAACGTTTTGCCTTTATAACCACTTTAATATAGGGCTATGATGATTAAGTCTACGTCTCTTTGGGGTGGCTATGCTATTTTTTCTGTTTTGTGTTTCAGGCGACAAGATGCCTGATGTTGCTAGGAAGATTTACTTTGGTTGCTGGGCAGATCCTCAGTCAGCTGAGTGCTGAATTGGTGACAAATCTTTTGATGGTAAACATCTAGCCAATGAGTGTTACCTTTAATTTGTATATATCCCCCTGTCACTGGGCAGCAGTGTGTCAGCAGTTACCTCAGGTCTGTCAACTGGACTCATATCAGGATTATCTTTATCCTTCCTTTGACCTGCTCCCCTGCCTACCCTCCCTTGTGCTTTATTTTTCTCTTAAGCCCCGTACACACGATCCGAAAATCGTACGGAAAATGCCGCTTTCGAAACGATCGTACGATAATCGGATCGTTAGTACAGAGCTTTCGAGAGCCGATCAGGACAGTTCATCCTATATTATTCTATCGGACATGCACGGATTTTTTTTTCGTTCGATGCCAGATCGTACGATTTTCGTTTAATCAGTACAGCTGTCGTTCGAAAATGCAATACAAATGTATTACAACACATGACATCACTTCCGATTTTTTATTCTGTCGTACGAGAATTTTCGTGACTTTAGTAAACTCATCAGATTTGACGAGAGATTAGCATGCAAAAAAAAACGGACTATCATTCGTCCGATAATCGGATCGTGTGTACTGGGCATTAGCCTGGTTAATCTTTATGAGGTACAGTAGTGTTGTCCACTTTGTGGGTGGACAGTGGCTGGCAAACTGTTATCTTGCTGGTATAAGATATTGATGGGCAGCACAGTGGCTAAGTGGTTGCGCACTTCCGGGCCAACAGTCCAAACCCCAACAGCGGCACTACCTGCCTGCAGTTTGAATGTTCTCCCTGTGCCTGCGTGGGTTTCCTCCGGGCACTCCAGTTTCCTTCCACACTCCAAAGATATGGTAGGGAAATTGGCTCCTCTCTAAATTGGCCCTAGTATGCGTATGTATGAATGTGAGGTAGGGATCTTCTATTGTAAACTCCTTGAGGGCAGGGACTGATGTGAATGTACAATATACTGTATATAGTGCTGTGTAAAGTGGTGGTGCTATATAAGTACCTGTGATTAGGGTTGAGCGGACCCGAACTGTAAAGTTCGGGTCCGTACCGAACTTTTGGGTTTTTGGGTCCCGGACCCGAACCCGAACAATTGACTGTATGTTCGGGTTCAGGTCCGGTGTTCTGCAATATGCATGCAAAGTCGCGCTTGTTTCCCATGCTTAGAACTGTCCCTGCACAAAGTGTCATTTCTGAAGGAAAAAAAGTAATTCAAAACTCACTCGTGGCTATAATGAATTGTCGGGCCCCCTGTCGCCCCTAATTTATATCCTGACTATGGAACCTATGCTACGCAGACTGAGAGATAACGTGAATGTCAAAGGCATCGACATTGGGGATAAGCATTATAAAATTGCCGCATACGCTGACGATATTCTTTTGTTCCTGAAAGACCCTGTAGTGACCATTCCAAACCTGTTGACTGATTTCGCTCTCAAAACCCTGTCTAATCTCCAAATTAATTTTTCAAAATCTAAGGCGCTGAACGTCACACTCCCACCCGCCCTGGTTACCCAATGCAAACAAAACTTTCCCTTTGGTTGGGAACCTTCTGAACTTACATACCTAGGTATCCGGATTCCCACCAAACTGACCGACCTCTATGCCAGAAACTTCCTCCCCACCCTACATATACTGCAGGGCGACCTACACAAATGGCACTTTAGAAACTTCTCATGGTTGGGGAGAATAGCCATCCTAAAAATGAACATCCTCCCCAGGCTCCTATATCTCCTCCAGGCTATCCCCATTAAACTTCCACCATCTTTTTTTGCGCAATATCGCCGTATCTGTCGAACATTCTTTTGGTCCTCCCGTCCCCCCCAGACTGAGCTGGTTTAGACTGATACAACCTAAACTATTGGGTGGCCTTGGACTCCCAGACATCCTACACTACCATTGGGCATGCCATCTAACCAGAATAGCAGATTGGCACCTGCATAGCCGCAACAAGGCCTGGATCGCGCTGGAAAATATGTTCTCACACACTCCGTTAACTCACCTACCTTGGGTCTCACGCAATCCCACCCTGAGAGAACACTCTACACACCCACTAATAGAAACCTCCCTATCATGCTTAGATGCAGTTGGCAAACATCTGTCCACATCGTTTGCTCTGGGCCCAATGACCCCTTTGGACTACAACCCCGACTTTCAACCAGGCCTACCACGCTCCTCCCAGACAGAAGGACAAGACGCTACCCCAGCCAGGGCAGGGGACCTTTTCCAGGGAAATATCTTGTTGACCCACCAGGCACTGACCTCCAAACTCCCTGACTACCATGTCCCATTCTTTAAGTATCTACAAATTAGACATTTTCTCAACTCGGCGGACTCACACTATATATGGACTCGAGACCTCACGACCTTGGAATCTTTATGTAAGAGTGGTGACCCTAGTAGACACCTCATCTCGACCTTTTACGCACTCTTGTTTCACAAACATGACAGCAAGGCCGACAAACTGATACAAAACTGGGAATCTGAACTATCGCTGACGCTCTCCGAGACTGAATGGGAACACATTTTCTCACACATGCACAAAGGCTCTATTAATGTCTCCATTCAGGAAAACAGGTATAAGATCTTCACAAGATGGTACAGAACTCCAGACAAGATTCACAAATACTATCACAGCGTCCCACCAACCTGTTGGAGATGCGACACCCATCTCGGCTCTCTGCTCCACGTATGGTGGGAGTGCCCCTTGATTAAACCTTTTTGGTCTGAGGTTCATTGCCTAATTTCACATATCACCACCTTTACTCCTGAACTCAGCCCCGCACAATTTTTACTACACCACTCCTCCACATCCCCCTCTGCGTACAAGAAGTCTCTCACGCTACACCTTATCAATGCAGCCAACCTCTGTGTCCCGATGCGATGGAGGAGCTGCCCCCCACCTTCAATCACTGACTAGCTTCGGAGAGTAGATAGAACGGCAGAGATGGAAAGGCTGATTCATCAGGCACATGATAACCCTACAAAATTTACTGAAATATGGGCCTGTTGGCTACATTTCAGGGAGCATTATGACTCGGACCCACCCTCTGCATCCTCTGCCACTCCGGCCTAAAGCTTTTCCCCTACGTTATTTTCAGATCATTACTCCTTACCACCCCAGCCTCTCCCCCCTTAAGCTGACCTACACTAGCCCAGAATGCCTCATCTTTAGAGTATTAGATACATGACTCAGTACTACCCCCACGCAGGGTGATTTTCTTAGACACATTTACACACGCATACCTCAACACAGGGCATACGAGGTTCCACCCCTATCTACGTTGGACAAGATCCCTCCTACGGCCGAACTACCCACTATCTCCCCCTTTGATATGACCCCGCCCCACCATGGATGGGTGCTCCCCTCCCCTCCCCCCCCCCCCACACATCCTCTAACCCTACCCACTCACAGCTTGCTCCCTTTTGGGGTGAGTGGTTCACAGTTTGACACTCTCAGGCAAAAATTATTCCACCTTTCTGGACCCCTTGAACTCACACTATTGATCGTTACCTTCAATCTGGGTTCAACCCACTACCCCTCTGACGCGGCCCTTGCCGTGTTGATCATACGACTCACCACAGTTCTGTTTGATGTATTGTTTGCTTGATGTTGATATATGATCTTGATGTATATTCTGTACTGAATATTTGTATTACTACATTCCTAAACTGATTTCTCACTTGATTGTGTTTCAAATGTACTTCTATGAAAACTTCAATAAAATATTTTGACCAAAAAATAAAAATAAAAAAATAATTGTCGGCTCCCGTCAATATATAGAAAAGTCATTGATAAAAAAAAGCGTGGGGGTCCCCCCAAATTCAATTACCAGGCCCTTCAGGTCTGGTATGGATATTAACGGGAACCCTGCCGCAAATTAAAAAAAAAAATGCGTCGAGTTCCCTAAAATATCCATACCAGGCCCTTCAGGTCTGGTATGGATTTTAAGGGGAACTCCACCCCAAATTTAAAAAAAAATGGCGTGGAGTCCCCCTAAAAATCCACACCAGACCCTTTATCTGAGCACGCAACCTGGCAGGCCGCAGGAAAAGAGGGGGGGACGAGAGAGAGGGCCCCCCCTCCTGAACCGTACCAGGCCACATGCCCTCAACATGGGGAGGATGTCCCCATGTTGATGGGGACAAGGGCCTTATCTCCACAACCCTTGCCCGGTGGTCGTGGGGGTCTGCGGGCGGGGGGCTTATCGGAATCTGGAAGACCCCTTTAACAAAGGGGACCCCCAGATCCCGCCCCCCCATGTGAATTGGTAAGGGGTACATTGTGCTCCTACCATTTCACGAAGAAAGTGTAAAAAAAAAAAAAAATGTAAAAAAAACACACAGACATCTTGGAAAAGTCCTTTATTAAAAAAAAAAAAAAACATTCCAGCAATGAAATCCAGTGTCCCGCGGCGATCCCGTTGTCCAGCGCTGTCCAAACGAGATGTCATTGGCTGAGCCTGAGCGGACCTGATGGGGAACTTCCTCCGCAGTGTATTAAATGAATAGACCTGCCCCTTCTAAAGTTCCCCATCAGGTCCGCTCAGCCAATGACGTAGGTGTAAGGCTAAGCGGACCAGATGCGTAATGTGAGAAGGGGCGGGTCTATTCATGTATTACACTGCGAGGCAGTTCCCCATCAGGTCCGCTCAGCCAATGACGTAGACGGGGTCTGACATACGAGGGGGCGGACCTGATGGGGAACTTCCTCCACAGTGTAATAAATGAATAGACCCACCCCCTTCTCATGTTCCGCATCTGGTCTGCTTAGCCTTACAGGTACGTCATTGGCTGAGCGGACCTGATGGGGAACTTTAGAAGGGGCGGGTCTATTCATTTAATACACTGCGGAGGAAGTTCCCCATCAGGTCTGCTCAGGCTCAGCCAATGACGTCTCATTTGGACAGCGCTGGACATCGGGATCACCGCGGGACACTGGATTTCATCGCTGGAATGTTTTTCTTATTTTTTAATTTTTTATTTTTAATAAAGGACTTTTCCCAAGGTGTCTGTGTGTTTTTTTTACATTTTTTTTTACACTTTCTTCGTGAAATGGTAGGGGTACAATGTACCCCTTACCAATTCACATAGGGGGGGCGGGATCTGGGGGTCCCCTTTGTTAAATGGGTCTTCCAGATTCCGATAAGCCCCCCGCCCGCAGACCCCCACAACCACCGGGCAAGGGTTGTGGGGATGAGGCCCTTGTCCCCATCAACATGGGGACATCCTCCTCATGTTGAGGGCATGTGGCCTGGTACGGTTCAGGAGGGGGGGGCGCTCTCTCGTCCCCCCTCTTTTCCTGCGGCCTGCCAGGTTGCGTGCTCGGATAAAGGGTCTGGTCTGGATTTTTGGGGGTACTCCATCCCATTTTTTTTTTATTTGGGGTGGAGTTCCCCTTAAAATCCATACCAGACCTGAAGGGCCTGGTATGGATATTTGGGGGAACCGCACGCATTTTTTTTTAAATTTGCGGCAGGGTTCCCCTTAATATCCATACCAGACCTGAAGGGCCTGGTAATTGAATTTGTGGGAACCCCCATGCTTTTTTTATCAATGACTTTTCTATGTATTGCCGGTGAGCCAACAATTCATTATAGCCGCGAGTGAGTTTTAAATGACTTTTTCCTTCAGAAATGCCACTTTGTGCAGGGACAATTCTAAGCACGGGAAACAAGCACGAATAGTCCTCAGAAGTTCGGGTCCCCATTGACTTCAATGGGGTTCGGGTTCGGGGTCAAGTTCGGGTCAAGTTCGGTCCCTTTTTTCCGAAGTTCTGTCGAACCCGAACATCCAGGTGTCCGCTCAACTCTACCTGTGATAATAAAGAAATAAATTGCTGCTTGGGTTTCAGTAATAAGGGTTGGGTGGGTAAGGAAACAGATTTGACAGTCCTAAAGTAACGGAAGAAGCCCACCCAGTGACAGGGATATAAAAAAGGTAAGGGTATACAATCATTGGATGTTTTTTTTTCCCGCCTAGAATTAATTTACCAATCCTCTGCACAGCTGACCGATGTTCTGCACAGCAACAACCCACAAACACTTCTACTGAACAGCAGGCAGCTTGAAACCTGAGATCAAAAAACAGAAAGAATCAGCACAGCACCCTCATGCCGCGTACACACGACCGTTTTTCCTGTCATGCAAAAAACCGACGTTTTTCTCGATGTGATTCGTTGTGATTCCTCTCAAGCCTGCCTTGCATACACACGTTCAGGAAAAAAAACGCTCGAGCAAAGCGCGGTGACGTACAACACGTATGACAACACGTACGACGGCACTATAAAGGGGAAGTTCCATTCGAATGGCGCCACCCTTTCGGCTGCTTTTGCTGATCTCGTGTTAGTAAAGTTTGGTGAGAGACGATTCGCGCTTTTCAGTCCCATACAGCGTGACGAATGTGCTATCTCCATTACAAACGCTCGTTTTACCAGAACGAGCGCTCCCGTCTCATACTTGATTCTGAGCATGCGCGTTTTTTTTCCCCTTGGAAAAGCATACACACGAGCGCTTTTCGCGGCGAGAAAAAGAACGACGGGAAAAACAACGAGAAAAAATAGAGCAGGTTCTAATTTTTTTGCGGGCAGTTTTCTCGTCGAGAGAACTGCTATGGAGCATACACACGACCGGTTTTCACGACCAATCTAAAAAAATGGCAGTTTTCTCATCATGAAAAACGGTTGTGTGTACGCGGCATGAGAGTTTAACTTATTGTCAATTCATAGGGAGGCTTCACACTGCCCTGCTGCGCTTTGGCTAAAGTGCAGCTAACCCCCCTTTTTTGTGTGGGTTAGGCCTAGTACACACGAGCCGAATGTCGGGCGGCATCGCCCGGTTCAATAGAAACCGGCTGACATTCAGCCCATGTTTACTGCAGAAGTTGGACAGAAGCTGACCGGCTTCTGTCGAAGGGTCATGACCAGAAAAGGTCTGCCGACCAGTGCCAGAGTGTTCTGATGGGGGAGGGGGAGTCCCCCTGTCAGAACACAATAGCACAGCAGGGGAGATGGCTGTACTAACATCGGATTGTTTGTACAGCAGCTCCAACCTGAGCTGTCAGTTAAACAAAAAAAAACTAGTAGTGTATACCAGGCTTTAGGTGAGCTTTCCTATAGACTTCAATTATGTCCCACAGTTTTGGTGCACTTTCAGAAAGCGCCCCAAAACTCCTGTATGCTGTCTGTAAATTAAACTACCTGACTGATTAAATGAAGCAAATCAAAGAGAAATGGAGTGTTATGGGTGACAATCCCATGGGGCCACTTTTCTAGTTCTTTTTATGACCCTATGAAGAGCATTCCATGCCGGAAATGTCCTTTTCTTGTTTGTTTGATCAGAATTTTCTGTTGTATTTGCTAGAATTTTCCTTTGATGTACCACATCACACATGCTGTTTTATCCATTGTGGCTCAAATCATTAAAAATCATAATGAAAATCAACACTGCCATCCTTTTCAATAAATGCCTATTCTGTTCATTTTTTTTTTCTTTTTTTGCATGCTATCAACAATTGAATAGATGAAACAATAAGTGAAGTATTCAACACCCCATTTTACAACCGCATGAAATAATTTGCGAAATACTTGACATTAAATAAAAGAAAACCTGGAAAAATGCCCACATTTTTTTTTTTTTGTGTACAGATACGGATGCAGTATCTAAATGATCAGATCATAAAAGGATTAGATTGGAATGCATGTGGGTTACACATCTCTAGCGGTATCAATTTCCCACTGACCTCCACACTGAGATGATGTAAGTACTGAAGAACTTTCACTGCCAATAAACTTTTTGACACTCCTACCTCAGACTATTTGTGGAGTAGGGCCTAACGCTGATTATACACACAGAGGTTTTTTTCTATTTTCCGGTCAACCAGGGGGTTGAACGGAAAAGAACCTGACAGATTCCCACATGCACACTAACAAAGTAGATGCAAGAATTTCCCTAGCTGCGCTTTTGTATCTGACAGCGGGTATTCTCTCCCATCAGAATACACAGATCAGCACTGCTGTCATTGGCTGCAGCCACTTATCAACGCCTGGCTTCTGTTGAACAGACAGAGCTACACACATATGAAAATTCGTCCAGTTCCTGCTAAATCAATTGAATTTCGATCTTTATATACCCAGCTTAACCACTTGCCTACAGGGCACTTACACCCCCTTCCTGCCCAGGCCATTTTCCAGCTGTCAGCGCTGTCGCACTTTAAATCACAATTGCACGGTCATGCTACACTATACCCAAATTTTATTTTTATCATTTTCTTCACACAAGTAGAGTTTTCTTTTGATGGTATTTAATTATTGGTGGGTTTTTTATTTTTTTACCAAAAAAAGAACAAATTTTTTGAAAAAAAACGTTTTTTACTTAGTTTCTGTCAGTAAATTTTGTCAATAAGTAATTTTTCTCCTTCACTAATGTGCGCTGATGAGGCGGCACTAATGGGCACTGATAGGCTGAACTGGTGGGCATTGATGAGGTGGCACTTATGGGCACTGATGAGGCGGCACTTATGGGCACTGATAGGTGGCACTGATATGTGGCACTGATGAGCACTGATAGGCGGCTCTGATGGGCACTGATAGGCGGCACTGATGGGCACTAATAGGTGGCACTGATGGGCACTAATAGGTGGCACTGATAGGCGGCACTGGTTGGCACTGATAGGAGGCACTGGTGGGCATTGATGAGGTGGCACTTATGGGCACTGATGAGGCGGCACTTATGGGCACTGATAGGTGGTACTGATATGTGGCACTGATGAGCACTAATAGGCGGCTCTGATGGGCACTGATATGCGGCACTGATGGGCACTAATAGGTGGCACTGATAGGTGGTACTGATTGGCACTGATAGGCGGCACTGGTGGGCACTGATAGGCGGCACTGGTGGGCATTAATGAGGTGGCACTTATGGGCACTGATGAGGCGGCACTGATAGGTGGCACTGATGAGCACTGATAGGTGACATTGATGGGTGGCACTGATGGGCATTAATGGGCAGCACTAATAGGCGGCACTGATAGCCAGCACTCACTGGCATCACTAATGGGCACTGCTTGGTGGCACTGATTGCTGGCACTGGTGGGAACTGATTGCTGGCACTGATTGGTGACACTGTTGGTGCTATGATGTAATCAGGGCACTGATTACATGTTTTGTTGTCCCCTGCGAGGAGATGCCGCTGATTGACTCTCCTCGCCACACACTCTGTCAGTGTGAGGCGAGGAGCGCCGATTACCGGTATCTCAGTGTTTCCATGTGACCGGCTGTGATTGGACGTGGCTCCTTACAGAGATCGGGGTCGCGCCGTGTCCTAGCAACCCGGCACGGCCGCGATCGCCATGCTGCGCGCGTCCGCGGATACGCAAGAGTGGCCATTTTGGGATGCCGTCATATGAACGCATCGCCCCGCCATCATATGATGGTGGGCGTGCGGCAACTGGTTAAAGTGATTGTAAATGCTATTTTTTACATTTCTTTAAAATAACAAACATGTTATACTTACCTTCATTTGCACAGAGCAGCCCCGATCCGCCTCTTCTCGGGTCCCTCCTCGACACTACTGGCTCCTCCTCTTCCTGTTGTGCCACACCTGCGGGCTCGCTCCCAAGCCATGCTGCCTGTGTCTATAGGCAGAGACTGTACGGCTCAGTCCCAACCTCCACTCCCTCGTCACAGCAGCAGGAGCCAATCCTGTGAGACCAGGGAGAAAAAAGAGGGCTAAAAACAGACGGGCACATTGCTGGATCGAGTGAGGGTAAGTATAAGGGAGGTTGAGGGGGCATACTGTTACCTAAATATGTTTAGGCTTTAGAAGTGCTGTAGGGAAATGGTTTACGGGTATTATTTCTGGGTTTATTCGATACTCTAATCGTTAGTGGGGTCAATTGAACGTTTATTTTCACAAGAAAAATCTAAGGAACAAGATGGAAAACTTTTCTTGATCGAATACATTTTTGGATAGTGCATATGGTTTTTGTTCAAAAATTCCATTCATTTTAAAATGGAATGTTAAAAGAAAGTGCAAGTTTAGAACAACATTTGTCTATTCATCGAATGTACAAAGAATTTTCATGAATATTTTTGTCTGGAAATCTACTAGTGATATAGGGTTTTCCTCCGTCACACTTTGGCGGAGCGGAGCGGATGTCAGCGGACATGTCTCCGCTGACATCCGTGCTTCCATAGGGCTACATGGAGGATCCGTTTCAGGTCCGCCTAAAAAACTGACAGGCGGACCTGAACGGACCTCCGTGTGAAAGAGCCCTTAAGATACATGAATAATTTTGTTTATTCAGCAGGAAATGGAGCTTAGTTATGTAGCACGAGGCTGTATATTCTGAAATATTGAAATTTTTGGTAAACTCATTCAATGAATCCAAGCTCTGCAAGCTGAGATAACATGCACTGGCAATGTTATTGTTTTAATTAACTGCTACCGGACCACCCATCCCATATATACTAGTGCAGGGCGGCCCTGCTGTGCAAAATCATGTACCTGTACGTAATTTTGTGCACGCGGTGTAGGGGACACGTGCCCGCGCTGCTCCCGCTGTGGTTGGACACAGTGGGATCCAATCAGCTGGTCCATCGGCCGCGATGGTTGCTGCAACTCGCCGATCATTCAGTGGAGAGACGGAGCAGCAGTGTGCCTATGTAAAAAAAAGAAAACCGCTTATCTGTCAGGGAGCAAAAGAGAGATCTTGTGTTTCAGCTAAGCTGAAACACAATCTCTCTTTTCCTCTTCCATCACACAGTTAGAAAGCATCTCCCAGGGACACACTTAACCCTTTGATCACCCCTGGTGTTAGCCCCTTCCCTGCCAGTGTCATTTATACAGTGATCAGTGCTTTTTTTAGCACTGATCACTGTATTGGTGTCACCGGTCCCCAAAAAGTGTCACTTACTGTCCAATTTGTCAGCCGCAATGTCGCAGTCCTGCTCAAAATCGCTAATCGTCGCCATTACTAGTAAAAAAAAAAAAAATGGCATAAATCTATCCCATGATTTGTAGACGCAATAACTTTTGCACAAACCAATCAGTATACGCTTATTGGGATTTTCTTTACCAAAAATATGTAGCAGAATACATATACAGAATGCATATACATATACAGAATACATATACATATACAGAATACTAGTGATGAGCCGAACACCCCCGGGTTCGGTTCGCACCAGAACCCGCGAACGGACCGAAAGTTCGTACGAACATTAGAACCCTATTAAATACAATGGATGCGAACGTTCGAATTCTAAAGTGCTAATTATAACAACTATTATGCATGTTATTGTCCTAAAAAGGGTTTGGGAACCCGGGTTCTGCACCAGGGGACATGTATCAATGCAAAAAGAAGTTTTAAAAACGGTCGTTTTTCGGGAGCAGTCATTTTAATGATGCATAAAGTGAAAAAAAAAAGTCAAATATTCCTTTAAATATCGTACCTGGGGGGTGTCTAAAGTATGCCTGTGAAGTGCCACGTGTTTCCCGTGTTTAGAACTGTCCCTGCACAAAATGACACTTCTAAAGGAAAAAAAAGCCATTTAAAACTTCTTGCGGCTTTAATGTAATGTCTGGTCCCGGTAATATGGATGAAAATCTTTAAGAAAAATGGCATAGCTACCCCATGACCCCCCCCCCCCCCTACCCCAGCCCATTACCAGCCCCTTTGGGTCTTGTATGGATATTAAGGGGAACCCCGCACATAAAATAAAAAAGGCCCTATATACTCTGAACAGCCGTATACAGGCGGTGCATACAAGACAGGGACTGTAGGTTTGTTCTTATGTAGAATGTGTTTGTAATTTTGAACAAGTACATTGTTGAAGTGTAGCTCCAGCCCAAAAATCTATTTTTAAACTTTTTGGGAAACATAGGTAAGGGTTATCACCCCTGTAACATTTGTTTTGCTGTCTGTGCCCCTGTTCAGAACATTTCACCTCACTTTCCGTCCCAATGACAACTGTTTTTGAAATGTGGTGTTTTTCTTGAAACAAGGATTGCTGATAAAGCATCAGTACAGAGGAGACACCTTTCTCCCATATTTATTCTTACAGGAGAGAATTTTCCTTCCTAGGGGTAGATTTCCTCTCACTTCCTGTTGTCTTCTTTCGTTTGCAAGTAGGAGTCGTTTGTAAGTTGGATGTTTGAAAGTAGGGACCTGCCGTATATACTCTGCAGAAATAGGCCCCTTAGTTGTTGGTGTTGGCACAACACTGTAAGCACTCACAGTTACTCTTGGTTGGTGCTGGAACGCCCTGCTGTCAACTATTATATCAGGAATTTTAATTACATATAATTCTTGAACAGTGGTAGTAAAAATTGGGGCTTTGATGGTGGTGCTGGTGCCACAACACTGTAAGCCCTGACAGTTACTCTTGGTGGGTGCAGCAATGGGCCCTGCTGTGAATTATTAGATCAAGAATTGTAATTGCATGCCCCTGTTGAACAGGGGCTGAAAAATTGGGCTTTTCGTGGTGGTGGTGGTGGTGGTGGTGTTGCCACAACACTGTAAGCCCTCAGAGTTACTCTTGGTGGGTGCAGGAATGGGCCCTGCTGTGAATTATTACATCAAGAATTGTAATTGCATGCCCCTGTTGAACAGGGGCTGAAAAATTGGGCCTTAGGCACTGGTGGCACAACACTACAACCCCTCACAGATACTGTACTTGGAGCACAGCAATGAGCCCTGTTGCAAAGTATTGCTTCAAAAATTGTAATGACACGCCCCTGTTAAACAGGGGCTGAAAAATTGGGCCTTAGGCACTGGTGGCACAACACTACAACCCCTCACAGATACTGTACTTGGAGCACAGCAATGAGCCCTATGGCAAATTATTGCTAAAAAAATTGTAAGTACACGCCCCTGTAAAACAGGGGCTGAAAAATTGGGCCTTAGCCACTGGTGGCGGCACCCATAAACAAAAATGATCTTCCAAGCTATCATCATCAATCGTATCATTGAGGACTCGGAGGAGGAGGATAGCCAGTCAACATAACAGCACAGGCACTCAGCATCAGCATCAGTCTTGAAGGGACGTGACATGTTAAAATCAATTAGTCTGTTATATCAGCATCAGGTGTGTGGTAGCTGGTGGTGATCCAAGACTGGTTCATCTTGATGAAAGTCAGTCGATCAACCGAGTCGGTGGACAGGCGCACCCTGTGATCCGTGACAAATCCTCCAGCAGCACTGAATGTGCGTTCCGAAAGAACGCTGGATGCAGGACAGGCCAGTAGCTCAATTGCATACTGTGCAAGCTCTGGCCAGTGATCCATCCTCAAGACCCAGTAAGCCAGAGGATTTTCGGTGGGGAAGGTGTCCAAGTCTGACCTTGCCCCTAGATATTCCTGCACCATGTTTATCAGACGCTGGCGATGGTTGCTGGAACCAATCATACTTTGGGGCTGCGGACTAAAGAATTGTCTGAACGCATCGGTCAGACGGCCACCTTCCCCACCGCTCCTTCTTTGACTGGCCGAAGCCTCAGCAACTCGTTGTCCTGGACCAGGAGTTTGTAACCTCCCAGTCTCTGGGAACGCGTTGCACAGACCTTTCTGCAAGGCCTCCCGGAGTTGTCTCATCCTCTGCTCCCTCTGCGACGGTAACATAAGGTCCGCAACCTTACCCTTGTACCGTGGATCAAGGAGAGTGGCCAGCCAGTAATGGTCCCTCTCCTTGATCCGAAGAATACGAGGATCCTTCCGCAGACTTTGCAGGATCAGGGAGGCCATGCAGCGTAGGTTTGCTGAGGCATTCGCTCCGGAGTCCTCTGGGTCACTAAGGACGACATGATCCGCAGTCACCTCCTCCCAGCCACGTACAAGTCCACTGGTTTCTTGGGACTGTAAATCATCCCTAAAAGACTGCTGCTGATGATGCTGAGTGCCAGCCTCCACCTCCATGCTGACACAATCCTCCTCCTCCTCCTCCTCCTCCTCCTCTTCCTCTTCCTGTGCGATGGGTGGGACAGAAGGAACACTGTCTGGGTAAAGGGGGCCTTGAGAGGCAAGGAAGTCCTCCTCTTCCTGCCTCTGTTCTGCCTCAAGTGCCCTGTCCATTATTCCACGCAGCGTGTGCTCCAACAGGTGGACAAGAGGTACAGTGTCACTGATGCATGCACTGTCACTGCTCACCATCCTTGTGGCCTCCTCAAATGGTGCCAGGACAGTGCATGCATCCCTGATCATGCCCCACTGGCGTGGAGAAAAAAAACCAAGCTCCCCTGACCCTGTCCTGGTGCCGTAGTCGCACAGGTACTCATTGATGGCCCTCTGCTGCGTGTGCAGCCGCTGCAGCATGGCCAACGTTGAGTTCCACCTGGTGGGCATGTCACATATAAGGCGGTTCTTGGGCAGGTTCAACTCCTTTTGCAGCTCAGCCAGGCGAGCACTGGCATTATAAGATCTGCGGAAATGCACACAGACTTTCCTGGCCTGCCTCAGGACATCCTGTAAGCCCGGGTACCTGCCCAAGAACCGCTGCACCACCAGGTTAAGGACGTGAGCCACACAGGGCACATGGGTCAGTTGTCCCTGTCGGAGGGCGGAGAGGAGGTTGGTGCCATTGTCGCAAACCACCATTCCTGGCTTAAGCTGGCGTGGCGTCAACCACCTCTCGGCCTGGCCCTGCAGAGCAGACAGGACCTCTGCCCCAGTGTGGCTTCTGTCCCCCAAACACACCAGCGCAAGCACGGCATGGCATCTTTTTGCCTGCGTACTTGCGTAGCCCCGTGAACGGCTACGGAGCACCGCTGGTTCATAGGACAAACCACAGGAAGAGGCCATGGAGGAAGAAGAAGAGGAGGGGGTGGAGGAGAGAGGTGTGTCACAACCAGTAGTAGCATTTTGGAGGCGTGGCGGTGGGACAACCTCCAACACTACTGCACCTTGTCCTGCATCCTTCCCAGCTGCCAAAAGAGTGACCCAATGGGCCGTGAAAGAAAGGTAACGTCCCTGTCCATGCCTGCTGGACCATGAGTCAGCGGTAATATGCACCTTACCGCTGACCGCCCTGTCCAGTGAGGCCAAGACATTGCCTTCCACATGCCGGTAGAGAGCCGGAATAGCCTTCCGTGAGAAAAAGTGGCGTTTGGGAACCTGCCACTGAGGAACCGCACATTGCACAAACTCACGGAAGGGGGCCGAGTCTACCAACTGAAAAGGCAGCAGTTGAAGCGCTAGCAATTTAGCCAAGCTAGCATTCAACCGCTGGGCATGTGGATGGCTGGGAGTGAACTTCTTTCGACGGTCCAGCAGCTGGGGCAGGGAAATTTGCCTGCTAGAATCGGACGTCGGTGTACTGCTAGCAGAGTGGCCGCAAGTACTTGGCTGTGACACGCCTAATTCTACACCTTCATTCCTCTCAGTGCATGTTTCAGAGAGGACTGAAGTTATAGTGGGGTTGGAGATCCCAGCTGATGCGGTGCAAGGAGAGGTCCGCTTTGTTCTTTGGTGTGGGTCTTTGAGGTAGGCTTGCCAACGAGCTGCATGGCAGGTCAACATATGTCTGGTCAGGCATGTGGTACCCAAGCGGCTGATGTTTTGGCCACGCGATATACGCTTGAGACATATGTTGCAAACAGCAGCTGTGCGATCTGATGCACTAGCCTCAAAAAAGGCCCACACCAAGGAACTTTTTGAATGACGGGCAGAGGCAGCGCCCTGCACAGGCGGAGCTCTGCGGTGTGATTCCGTCGGTGTACTGCCCTTACGCTGGCCACCAAAGGGCATCCTGTCTCGTTGGAGATGTGCCTCCTCCTCATCCTCCTCCTCCTCTCTCCTATTAGGCACCCACGTGGAGTCAGTGACCTCATCATCCCCTCCCTCCTCATCACTGGAGCCAATCTGGCAGTATGCTGCAGCTGCTGGAACATGACTGCCAGATTGGTGTCCTTCTTGAGCATCCCCTCTGTCTGCTCTCACCCTACTGCCTTCTTGTAGCTGGGTTTCATCATCAGACCCTTCGAAACGCTGGGCATCCTCCTGGAGCATGTACCCAACACTGTGCTCAAACAGTTCGGGGGACTCCTCAGGAGGAGGACATGGTGGGTCTAGGGAAGGAGTGACTGATGATGAGTCTGACATTGATACCAGGGAAGAGGACGCTTTGGCAGCTGCTTTGCCAGTACCCTGAGCCTGGGTGAGAGAGGATGAGGAGGAGGAGGAGGGCTTGGTCATCCACTCTACCAAGTCTTCGGCATGATGTGGCTCAACATGTCCAGCTGCCGAAAAGAAGGACAAGCGTGTCCCATGGCCATGTGCTGATGACAATGCACCGCGTCCACGACCAGCACTGTTGCCCCCAGACACAGAGCCTGCTTGCCCTCTTTTATTGCCTCCTGACTGTCTGCCTCTCCTTGTTTGCCTTCCAGACATTCTAATAGATGGCCTGCAGGGAGATGGGAAAAAAGCAATAAGGGCTACCTTCAGGTGTCCTTCTCTGTCCCTTGAAACAAGGACTTGCACAGTGAAAGAAACTGACACTCTCCCTACCTACAGTTTTCTGTCCCTAGAAAAAATGTTTTTTTTTAAGCACAATATAGCACAAGGAGAATTCACTCACTGTCCTTCCAGGTCCCTAGAAACAAGGACTTGCACAGTGAAAGAAACTGACACTCTCCCTACCTACAGTTTTCTGTCCCTAGAAAAAATGTTTTTTTTAAGCACAATATAGCACAAGGAGAATTCACTCACTGTCCTTCCAGGTCCCTGGAAACAAGGACTTGCACAGTGAAAGAAACTGACACTCTCCCTACCTACAGTTTTCTGTCCCTAGAAAAAATGTTTTTTTTAAGCACAATATAGCACAAGGAGAATTCACTCACTGTCCTTCCAGGTCCCTGGAAACAAGGACTTGCACAGTGAAAGAAACTGACACTCTCCCTACCTACAGTTTTCTGTCCCTAGAAAAAAATGTTTTTTTTAAGCACAATATAGCACAAGGAGAATTCACTCACTGTCCTTCCAGGTCCCTGGAAACAAGGACTTGCACAGTGAAAGAAACTGACACTCTCCCTACCTACAGTTTTCTGTCCCTAGAAAAAATGTTTTTTTTAAGCACAATATAGCACAAGGAGAATTCACTCACTGTCCTTCCAGGTCCCTGGAAACAAGGACTTGCACAGTGAAAGAAACTGACACTCTCCCTACCTACAGTTTTCTGTCCCTAGAAAAAATGTTTTTTTTAAGCACAATATAGCACAAGGAGAATTCACTCACTGTCCTTCCAGGTCCCTGGAAACAAGGACTTACTTGCACAGTGAAAGAAACTGACACTCTCCCTACCTACAGTTTTCTGTCCCTAGAAAAAATGTTTTTTTTAAGCACAATATAGCACAAGGAGAATTCACTCACTGTCCTTCCAGGTCCCTGGAAACAAGGACTTGCACAGTGAAAGAAACTGACACTCTCCCTACCTACAGTTTTCTGTCCCTAGAAAAAATGTTTTTTTTAAGCACAATATAGCACAAGGAGAATTCACTCACTGTCCTTCCAGGTCCCTGGAAACAAGGACTTGCACAGTGAAAGAAACTGACACTCTCCCTACCTACAGTTTTCTGTCCCTAGAAAAAATGTTTTTTTTAAGCACAATATAGCACAAGGAGAATTCACTCACTGTCCTTCCAGGTCCCTGGAAACAAGGACTTACTTGCACAGTGAAAGAAACTGACACTCTCCCTACCTACAGTTTTCTGTCCCTAGAAAAAATGTTTTTTTTAAGCACAATATAGCACAAGGAGAATTCACTCACTGTCCTTCCAGGTCCCTGGAAACAAGGACTTGCACAGTGAAAGAAACTGACACTCTCCCTACCTACAGTTTTCTGTCCCTAGAAAAAATGTTTTTTTTAAGCACAATATAGCACAAGGAGAATTCACTCACTGTCCTTCCAGGTCCCTGGAAACAAGGACTTGCACAGTGAAAGAAACTGACACTCTCCCTACTGTGACAGCAGGAAGGTAAAGTCACCTGGTTGCATCCAGGGGGGTAGATATATTTCTCCCAGATTCAGGCTTTATGCTGACTTATACAACTAGGGAGGGAGTTGATGAAGCCCAGCTGAGGCTAGTGGGCTCATGGATGACTCATACCTCTAGGGAGAGGGCTGGGCGTCGTGCAGGCAGGGAGTTGATGAGACCAGCTGAAGCCTGTCAGTTCGTTTAAGGCCTCTATAAAAACTCCCAGCTTCATTAGATGTTAGCTCATGCCTGGACCCAGACCTGTGTGGACTGTCTAGGGAGAGTGAACCCCTGTGCGGTGAGGCAAAGCCTGTGTGGCTATTTGTTTGGACTTTTACTAAACCAGGGACTTAGGGACTAGGACAGCACCAGGCTGATCCCAGTTGTTAGTTTAGGAAACCTGCATGTTTAGTCAGAGGTCAAACTGACCAGGATTTATTTTGTTTATGTTTCTTTTTGGCTTTGCTGTGTTTTTGTCACTGTACATAGAGAAATAAACCGCACCTTTTGATTTTGAAAACCACAACCTCCGTCTGCTGGCCCTGTTTTTGTGTGGGGAGCCCAACCAGGGGGTCACACACACCCGCTACCGAGTTAACCCCCTCACAGTTGGTGGAGAACCAGTGGCAGTTTTTTTTAAGCCAGCATGGAGGAGATACTGAAACAGCTGGCTCTAGCAAATGCCAATCAACAGCAGACAAATGCAGGTTTGCAAAGGAGCCTTGCAGCCCAGCAGCAAGCTCATCAACAAGCCCAGCAGCAATCTGAGGCCCGCTTCATAGACCTGTTACAGAAGCAAGAGCAGAGACTACAACAAATGGAAGCAGTAATGCAGCAACGTCCGCAGACCAGTGAGGAAAGCCGTCCCACTAATACCGCGTCCTTTGGGGTGAGTCGTTTATTGACAAAAATGACTGGAGAGGATGATCCAGAGGTATTTTTGACCACATTTGAAAGGACTGCTGAAAGAGAAAAGTGGCCTGAGGAGCAGTGGGCTGGACTGGTGGCTCTTCTGTTAACTGGTGAATCGCAGAAGGCTTACTATGACCTAGAGCCTGACCAAGCAAAAGACTATGTGATGCTAAAAGCTGAAATATTGGCAAGGCTGGGTGTCACCCTGGCTGTCCGGGCTCAGCGTGTGCATAACTGGACTTTCCAGCTTGGAAAACCCCCCAGGTCTCAAATGTATGATCTCATTCACCTGAGCAGGAAGTGGCTACAGCCAGAGACTTTGTCCGCACCAGAGATTGTGGAACGTGTTGTAATGGATCGGTTTTTGAGAGCTCTTCCTACTGCCATCCAAAAGTGGGTAAGCCATGGAGACCCAGAGACGGCCGGTGGTCTTGTGGATCGTGTAGAGAAATACTTGGCTACAGAGAACCTGACGGCCTCTTCCAGAGACTCTCGGACTTTCCACCCTAAGACCAGACCATCCCCAGGGGCGGATAAGAGGATTCCAAGGGGTGAGGGTGGAGAGAGTGAGAGGGTGGGAGCTCTACCCAAAGTTTGGCGAGAACAGCCTGGGAAGTCAGGGGCTCAAGAGGCAGCCAAATGGATTGTTTGCTACCGCTGCCGGCAAGCGGGACATATTGCAGCAAATTGCCCGGTTGTGGAGGAACCCATGCAATGTGACTTTCTGATGGACAGACGTCAGTCGCTGTGTGCGACAGTCGCATGCACTGCCATTCGGGGAACTGAGAAACATTTATGCAAAATGTGTATTAATGGTAGAAATGTTGTGGTATTACAGAGATTCTATTGGCCTGGGGTGATGAAGGACATAGAAAATTATTGTTCCTCCTGCCCTGTGTGTCAGAGGTCGGCCCCGATGCCACATTTCCGTAGCCCGCTGGTCCCTCTACCCATCATTGAGGTCCCGTTTGAGAGAATCGCAATGGATTTGGTAGGTCCTATAATCAAGTCCGCTAGGGGGCACCAGTACATATTGGTTATAATGGACTATGCCACCCGTTATCCAGAAGCGATCCCTCTCAGAAATACCTCGGCCAAAACCATAGCCAAAGAGCTATCTCTTGTTTTTAGCCGGGTGGGTATTTGTAAAGAACTGCTTACGGACCAAGGTACACCCTTTATGTCCCGGGTTATGAAAGAGCTGTGTAAATTGTTCAAAGTGACGCAATTGCGTACATCTGTGTATCACCCCCAAACCGATGGGCTGGTTGAAAGATTCAACAAAACCCTAAAACAAATGTTGAAGAAAGTGGTGGATAGAGATGGAAAGGATTGGGACTGTCTACTTCCTTATTTGATGTTTGCTATTAGGGAGGTGCCCCAATCCTCTACGGGATTCTCCCCCTTTGAGTCACTGTATGGGAGACACCCAAGAGGGCTGTTGGATATTGCCAAGGAAACTTGGGAAAGTGAGAGTTCTCCCCACAGGAGTGTGATTGAGCATGTCGCCCTGATGCAAGATCGAATTGCACAGGTAATGCCCATCGTGAAGGAACATTTGGCCCAAGCGCAGTTGGCACAGCAGAGAGTGTACAACCGTGGAGCAAAGACCCGTACCTTTTCCCCGGGGGATAGGATATTGGTACTTGTCCCTACGGTTGAAAGTAAATTCCTTGCCAAATGGCAAGGCCCCTACGAGATAATGGAAAAAGTGAGCGAAGTGAATTACAAGGTCAGACAACCAGGAAGGCGAAAGCCCGAACAGATATATCACGTTAATCTGTTGAAAGCCTGGAGGGATAGAGAGTCCCTAGTCGCAGAAACTTGGTCACCAGCTCAAACTGGTTGCGTGATTCCGGAGGTTGGAATAGCAGCCACCTTGTCACAACCCCAACAACAGGAGGTTAAGGAGTTTGTGCTTCGCAACAAGGAGGTGTTCTCTGAGCTGCCGGGACAAACATCTGGGGTAGAGCATGATATTATTACCCCGCCCGGTGAAAGGGTGAAGTTAAAACCCTATCGGATCCCAGAGGCCCGATGGGAGGCAATACGGGAGGAAGTACAGAAAATGCTGAACTTAGGGGTGATAGAGGAGTCCCAAAGTGATTGGTCTAGTCCCATTGTGTTGGTGCCTAAACCGGATGGGAGCTGGCGATTTTGTAACGATTTTCGTCAGTTGAACAAAGTTACAAAATTTGACACCTACCCCATGCCACGTATAGATGAGTTGATCGACCGGCTGGGAACAGCCCGATACATGACGACTCTTGACCTCACAAAAGGGTATTGGCAAATTCCCCTGGCCAAGTCGGCCAAAGAGAAAACCGCATTTGTAACCCAGACGGGGCGTTCCAATATAAGAGAATGCCGTTCGGGTTACAGAATGCGCCGGCCACATTCCAGCGGAAAATGGACCAGATACTGAGGCCCCATCGGAAGTATGCTGCGGCTTACCTGGATGACGTAATGGTCCATAGCACAGATTGGGCCTCACATCTGCCAAAAGTGCAAGCAGTCCTAGACTCTATCCGGGAAGCGGGGTTTACGGCTAACCCCAAGAAGTGTACCATTGGGCAGGAGGAGGCCAAATATCTTGGGTACACCATTGGCAGGGGAGTGATAAAACCCCAACTCAACAAAGTCGAGGCCATCCAGAGTTGGCCACGTCCCAACAGCAAGAAGCAGGTACGGGCCTTTCTGGGAATCGCGGGTTATTATCGGCGCTTCATTCCCCACTTTGCTTCTAAGGCTGTGCCCCTAACCAACCTGACGAAAGGGAAAGGGTCGGTCATGATTAAATGGACCCCCGAGGCTGAGGCAGCATTCCAATTCTTGAAACAAGCCTTATGTAGCCAGCCAGTGTTGTACTCACCCGACTTCTCTAAAGACTTTGTCGTACAAAGTGATGCGTCAGATGTGGGGTTAGGAGCAGTATTGTCCCAGGTCTGGAACGGGGAAGAGCACCCAGTCATTTACCTCAGCAGGAAGTTGAAGTCCCATGAGGTAAATTACGCCACGGTTGAAAAGGAGTGTTTAGCGGTGAAGTGGGCTCTAGATTCCCTTCGGTACTATCTGCTAGGTAGGCACTTTGACATGGTTACGGATCACGCTCCGTTAAAGTGGATGGCTCAAAACAAGGAGACAAATAGAAGAGTGAATAGGTGGTTCCTGGCCCTACAGGAATTCAACTTCACAGTAAAGCATCGCCCTGGCGTTCAAATGGGGAATGTGGATGCTTTGTCTCGAGTACATGAATGCCTGATTGCTGGTGTTCCAACCCCAAGGTTAAAACAAGAGGGGGGGGTATGTGACAGCAGGAAGGTAAAGTCACCTGGTTGCATCCAGGGGGGTAGATATATTTCTCCCAGATTCAGGCTTTATGCTGACTTATACAACTAGGGAGGGAGTTGATGAAGCCCAGCTGAGGCTAGTGGGCTCATGGATGACTCATACCTCTAGGGAGAGGGCTGGGCGTCGTGCAGGCAGGGAGTTGATGAGACCAGCTGAAGCCTGTCAGTTCGTTTAAGGCCTCTATAAAAACTCCCAGCTTCATTAGATGTTAGCTCATGCCTGGAACCAGACCTGTGTGGACTGTCTAGGGAGAGTGAACCCCTGTGCGGTGAGGCAAAGCCTGTGTGGCTATTTGTTTGGACTTTTACTAAACCAGGGACTTAGGGACTAGGACAGCACCAGGCTGATCCCAGTTGTTAGTTTAGGAAACCTGCATGTTAAGTCAGAGGTCAAACTGACCAGGATTTATTTTGTTTATGTTTCTTTTTGGCTTTGCTGTGTTTTTGTCACTGTACATAGAGAAATAAACCGCACCTTTTGATTTTGAAAACCACAACCTCCGTCTGCTGGCCCTGTTTTTGTGTGGGGAGCCCAACCAGGGGGTCACACACACCCGCTACCGAGTTAACCCCCTCACACTACCTACAGTTTTCTGTCCCTAGAAAAAATGTTTTTTTTAAGCACAATATAGCACAAGGAGAATTCACTCACTGTCCTTCCAGGTCCCTGGAAACAAGGACTTGCACAGTGAAAGAAACTGACACTCTCCCTACCTACAGTTTTCTGTCCCTAGAAAAAATGTTTTTTTTAAGCACAATATAGCACAAGGAGAATTCACTCACTGTCCTTCCAGGTCCCTGGAAACAAGGACTTACTTGCACAGTGAAAGAAACTGACACTCTCCCTACCTACAGTTTTCTGTCCCTAGAAAAAATGTTTTTTTTAAGCACAATATAGCACAAGGAGAATTCACTCACTGTCCTTCCAGGTCCCTGGAAACAAGGACTTGCACAGTGAAAGAAACTGACACTCTCCCTACCTACAGTTTTCTGTCCCTAGAAAAAATGTTTTTTTTAAGCACAATATAGCACAAGGAGAATTCACTCACTGTCCTTCCAGGTCCCTGGAAACAAGGACTTGCACAGTGAAAGAAACTGACACTCTCCCTACCTACAGTTTTCTGTCCCTAGAAAAAATGTTTTTTTTAAGCACAATATAGCACAAGGAGAATTCACTCACTGTCCTTCCAGGTCCCTGGAAACAAGGACTTGCACAGTGAAAGAAACTGACACTCTCCCTACCTACAGTTTTCTGTCCCTAGAAAAAATGTTTTTTTTAAGCACAATATAGCACAAGGAGAATTCACTCACTGTCCTTCCAGGTCCCTGGAAACAAGGACTTGCACAGTGAAAGAAACTGACACTCTCCCTACCTACAGTTTTCTGTCCCTAGAAAAAATGTTTTTTTTAAGCACAATATAGCACAAGGAGAATTCACTCACTGTCCTTCCAGGTCCCTGGAAACAAGGACTTACTTGCACAGTGAAAGAAACTGACACTCTCCCTACCTACAGTTTTCTGTCCCTAGAAAAAATGTTTTTTTTAAGCACAATATAGCACAAGGAGAATTCACTCACTGTCCTTCCAGGTCCCTGGAAACAAGGACTTGCACAGTGAAAGAAACTGACACTCTCCCTACCTACAGTTTTCTGTCCCTAGAAAAAATGTTTTTTTTAAGCACAATATAGCACAAGGAGAATTCACTCACTGTCCTTCCAGGTCCCTGGAAACAAGGACTTGCACAGTGAAAGAAACTGACACTCTCCCTACCTACAGTTTTCTGTCCCTAGAAAAAATGTTTTTTTTAAGCACAATATAGCACAAGGAGAATTCACTCACTGTCCTTCCAGGTCCCTGGAAACAAGGACTTGCACAGTGAAAGAAACTGACACTCTCCCTACCTACAGTTTTCTGTCCCTAGAAAAAATGTTTTTTTTAAGCACAATATAGCACAAGGAGAATTCACTCACTGTCCTTCCAGGTCCCTGGAAACAAGGACTTGCACAGTGAAAGAAACTGACACTCTCCCTACCTACAGTTTTCTGTCCCTAGAAAAAATGTTTTTTTTAAGCACAATATAGCACAAGGAGAATTCACTCACTGTCCTTCCAGGTCCCTAGAAACAAGGACTCGCACAGTGAAAGAAACTGACACTCTCCCTACCTACAGTTTTCTGTCCCTAGAAAAAATGTTTTTTTTAAGCACAATATAGCACAAGGAGAATTCACTCACTGTCCTTCCAGGTCCCTGGAAACAAGGACTTGCACAGTGAAAGAAACTGACACTCTCCCTACCTACAGTTTTCTGTCCCTAGAAAAAATGTTTTTTTTAAGCACAATATAGCACAAGGAGAATTCACTCACTGTCCTTCCAGGTCCCTAGAAACAAGGACTTGCACAGTGAAAGAAACTGACACTCTCCCTACCTACAGTTTTCTGTCCCTAGAAAAAATGTTTTTTTTAAGCACACTATAGCACAAGCACAAAACACACTGACACTCTCCCTACCTATCCTTCTCTTTCCCTAAACTAAAGGAATCCAGGTTAAGCAAGAAAGAAATAAAAGTCACTGTCCCTGCCTATGCTGCTCTATCCCTGCTCCGGAACACACTACACTAGGCCGCCGTGCTGGCGGCCTTTTATAGTGTGGGGCGTGTACTAAACACCCTCAGCAATAATTGGCCACAGGCATCCTGCCTGTGGCCAATCATTGCTCTCCTCGCTGCCGGCGCTGTGATTGGCCAAGCATGCGGGGTCACAGTGCATGCTTGGCCAATCACAGCGCCTGGATGACACTGCGATGGCGTAGTGCATTGTGGGCCGTTCGCGTCACTCGAATTTGGCGCGAACGGCCCAAATCGTTCGATCTTCGTCGAACGATCGAACAGCCGATGTTCGAGTCGAACGTATGTTCGACTCGAACACGAAGCTCATCCCTACAGAATACATATACAGAATACATATACAGAATACATATACAGAATACAGAATACATATACATATACAGAATACATATACAGAATACATATACAGATACATATACAGAATACAGAATACATATACATATACAGAATACATATACATATACAGAATACATATACATATACAGAATACATATACAGAATACAGAATACATATACATATACAGAATACATATACAGAATACATATACATATACAGAATACATATACACAGATACATATACATATACATATACAGAATACATATACAGAATACATATACAGAATACATATACAGAATACATATACATATACAGAATACATATACATATACATATACAGAATACATATACAGAATACATATACAGAATACATATACAGAATACATATACAGAATACATATACATATACAGAATACATATTGGCCTAAACTGATGAAGAAATTCGATTTTTGACATTTTTTTATTGGGAATGTTTTATAGCAGAAAGTACAAAATACTGTAAATATTGTGAAAAATATTGTCTTTTGTAATCTTTATTTTATTATGTTAAAAGCAAACATTTTCCATACAAAATGCAATAACAAAGAAGACAGAAATTGAGGAAGCCATAACACACAGGAGCATATGTCACATGTCATTTAGCACGTATCACATATCAGAAAGCACCACTGTTCAACGGTAGCCACAGTGATGTATTAAGTATCCTCAGCATAATGGCCCGTACACACGATCCGAAAATCAAACGAAAAATACTGCTTTCTAAGCGATCGTACGATAATCGGATCGTTAGTACACAGCTTCCGAGAGCCGATCACGACAGTTCTTCCGATATTATCCGATTGGACAAACACGAAAATGATTCTCCTATGATACCAGATTGTACAATTTTCGTTTAATCAGTACAGTTGTCGTCCGAAAATACAATAGAAATACACTACAACACATGACATCACGTCCGATTTTTTATTCTGTCGTACGAGAAATTTCGTAACTTTAGTAACCTCTCCATTTTCGATATGCGACTAGCATGCAAAAAAAAAAAAAAAAGGATGATCTGTCATCCGATTTTCAGATCGTGTGTACGGGCCATAAGCAGCTGTCCCAGCTGAGGAGAGGAGAGCCAGGTCTGATAGGGCACATTTACACTGATAATCAGGGCACTGGGGATCAGTGCCCTAATTATCAGTGCAGCCCCATCGGTTTCAATCAGTGCTCATTAGTGCAGCTTAACAGTGCCTCCTCATCAGTGCCACCTCATCAGTGCAGCCCCATAAGTGACCATCAGTGAAGCCTCATCAGTGCCCATCAGTGCAGCTTCATCAGTACCAGCCTCACCAGTGCCAGCCTAATCAGTGCCCATCAGTGCAGCCTAATCAGTGCCCATCAGTGCCAGCCTCACCAGTGCCCATCAGTGCCAGCCTCATAAGTGCCCATTGGTGCAAACTCATCAGTGCCAGCCTCATAAGTGCCTATTGGTGCAGACTCATCAGTGCCCATCAGTGTCTGCCTCATAAGTGCCCATCAGTGCAGCCTCATTAGTGCCCATCAGTGCAGCCTCGCCAGTGCCCATCAGTGTCAGCCTCGCCAGTGCCCATCAGTGTCAGCCTCATCAGTGAAACTTCATCAGTGCTCATCAGTGCAGCCTCATAAGTGTCCATCAGTGTCAGCCTCACCAGTGCCCATCAGTGCAGCCTCACCAGTGCCCATCAGTGCAGCCTCACCAGTGCCCATCATTAAAACCTCATTAGTGCCCATCAGAGCAACCTCATCAGTGCAGCCTCACCAGTGCTCATCAGTGCAGCCTCATCAGTGCCCATCAGTGAAGAAGAAAAATTACTTATTTGCAACATTTTATAGCAGAAACAAAGAAAAAAAATCATTTTTTTCTAAACTTTTTTTATTTGTTTAGCAAAAAAAAAAAACACAGTGGTGATTAAATACAACCAAAAAAAAAAGCTCTGTCTCTCTCAAAATATATAAAACATTTCTTATGGGTCAGTGACCGCGCAATTGTCATTCAAAGTGTGACAGGACTGAAAGCTGAAAATTGGCCTGGGCAGGAAGGGGGTGAAAGTGCCCAGTAGGCAAGTGGTTAGGTAACACTATATATATTTTTTCTGTTTAAATCGTTTTTCAATCTTTTTTTTTTTTTTTTTATTGTTTTTTTAGAAAACAAAGAAAGAAGATCATATATATATATTTTTTTTTTTTTATGACATCCCAGCACTTTTTCTGCAATGCAATACGAGCACAGCACAACTGTTCCCTGAGCCTTGGACAGAGAAGTCTACAGTGACTGGAGTTCTACCCTAGCAACCAATCGGCGTTCCTCTTTAGCTTGGTCCGCTAAGCAGTGCGAAGCAAAGCTAGAAGCCGATTGGCTGTGGTGTAGAATCGCTTAGCTGTGTCAGTGTGTGTGTGTGTGTGTGTGTGTAGTGGGTGAAGAAGTGAAGTTGGCACCACCCAGCGGCCGGTAGGGAGGAGTCAGTCTGCACGTCTAGAGGGGTGCGGGGGATTCCTGAGCTCAGCTCTCAGCAGGCTCCCACCTCGGCTCCGCTCTTCCCTCACTAGTTGGGTGCAGTTGGTGTGGCGGGTCAGGGGGGTCACCCATGGTGTATAGTGGGGTGGCCAGGCGCTGTGAGGTGACCTCTGTCTAGGCTGGCCCCTCCCAGTCGGCTCGTCCCAGCAGCCTCCTCCCCGTCCATGCTCCGAGCATTGTGAGGCTGGGACTGGGAGCTGCCTTGTGTTTCCATTGCCCTCAGCACCATGGTACACCGAGGAGCCCACGGACTGCCCTCCCCCTGCTGTGCCCTGGCTTGGCTACTCCTCTGGAGGCTGTACGGTAAGTTCTTTATGTATGGGGGAGGGGTTGGTGTATGGAGGGGACCCCCCCCCCACAGTTCATAGTGGTACTTCTCTTCCCTAACTTTCTATAGCCGCACCCAGAGCCTGGGGTCCCCTCCATGGAGGACCGTTACTTGTGTTCCCCTATGGCAGGAAGTCCTGCACTTATTTAGCATTCCTTTACTAGCAGATGACTTTATGATGGGGGGGCCCTTTCATTGCCATGGCAGCAGGACACTGCCCTTCCCTTCTTCTCCCTAAACTTTGTGTACCTTCTCCTTCCATTGTGTGACACGGGGCCCATCCTCTGTTTGTGACACGGGGCCCATCCTCCCGTTTAGGACACGGGGCCCATCCTCTGTGTGTGACACGGGGGCCCATCCTCCCGTTTAGGACACGGGGGCCCATCCTCTGTGTGTGACACGGGGGTCCATCCTCCCGTTTAGGACACGGGGGTCCATCCTCCCGTTTAGGACACGGGGGTCCATCCTCCCGTTTAGGACACGGGGGTCCATCCTCCCGTTTAGGACACGGGGGTCCATCCTCCCGTTTAGGACACGGGGGTCCATCCTCCCGTTTAGGACACGGGGGTCCATCCTCCGGGGCCTGACGTCGTCTCCGTCCCAGGGACCGGCCACCTTCTACCTAGGGTTGCCACCTCATCCCTTTAAACCAGAACACATATGACTTACACAGGTTCTGAGGCTAATTTAATGCAGATAAGGCAGAGTGTGAGTTTAATTACCACCTTAATCAGCCACAGAACCTGTGTAATTCATATTCGGGTTTAAAGAGACGAGGAGGTAACCCTACTTGTATGGCGTGTGACCCGGTAGACCATACTTTGTGGCTGATGTCATTAGGAGGTGGCTAACTTGTCACCCTGGATCACAATAGGGATTAACCTTCGCCTCCGCGTTGGTTACCACCTGTGCCTGACGAGGCATTGTCAAGGTTTCCCATTTTTTTTATTTTATTTTGGTCACCGGGAAGATGAAACGTAGGGAAGGGATTTGAAAGGAGCAGCTCATTGTTGGGAGAAGGATCTCCAATGACAGGAGGTGGCTTTCTATCAGAGATGAGAAATACCCACAGACACATGGTAGCGTGTCTCCTTTTACACAATTTGGTTCGCTCTCCTTTTTTTTTTTTTTTTTTCCCCGGATCAATGGAGAGGCATGAAAAACCCTTTTGTTTGATGGGGGGAAAAGTAGCCGTCCTGTATGGTATTGATCTTTAGGCTTTGGGTTTTGTAATGGATGCTTTGGCAAAGTCAGTTGAGCTTATTGAATAAAATCGTGTGATAAGAATATGGACATTGTAAAAAACCATTAACAACTAAGCCGATCGCTTTTCTCTCATTCAGAATACTTTAAGCAGAACTCCAGCTAAACTGATAAACATAGCTTGAAGTGTATGTATAGGGAAATCCTTCTTTTTTTTTTTTTTTAAGGTTTGGATAGACTAGAAAGGGGGTTAAAGTGGTTGTAAAGGCAGAAGCCTCGTACACACGGCCGAGAATCTCGTCAGGAAAAAACACGTCGTTTTTCCTGACGAGATTCTTGACAAGAATCTTGTCCCGGCCGAGTGTACACACGCTCGATTCAAAAGAACCGCCGTTCTTTTGAATGGAACGAACGCGGTGACGTCATTGACTACGACGAGCGTGCGCTCGTCACATTCGATGCCGCCATCTTGCTACATCCTACCTATGCCTAGGAAGCTACCGCCCATGCGTCGAAGTCATTTTGAGCATGCGCGTGTTTCCACGGCGACAGGTGAGTGTACACACTCTCGGGTTTCTCGTCGGGAAACAGGCCGACGAGAATCTCCACGAGAAAATAGAGAGCAGGTTCTCTATTTTTCTCGTCGAGATTCTGGCCAGTTCTCTTGATGAGAAACCTGAAAGCCTCGTACACACGGCCGGTTTTCTCTGCAAGAAAGCTCTCCCGGCAGTTTTCTTGTCGTTTCTTGACAAGAAAACTGGCCGTGTGTACGAGGCTAGAAGGTTGTTTTTATCTTAAAAGATATCTAAAGGTTCTTTAAAAACAAAAAAAAAACAAACGTCATACTTACCCCCTCTGTCCAGTTGGTTTTGCACAGAGTGGCCCGATCCTCCTTTTTCTGGGGTCCCTCAGCGGCTCCTCCTCTTCTCGAGTGCCCCGTTGGAGAGCTGCTCTCCCTCAGGGCACTCGTGCAGGCGTGCTCCCGTGTCCTGCTGCTGCGTCCATTGACACAGACAGCAAGACTCAGCCCCGACTCATTGGATTTGATTAAGAGGAGCGGGAGCCAATGGCTGTGCTGCTATCAATCTATCCAATCAGGACCTGAGACACCAGCTGGAGCTGGTGTGCTCGTTCCCATCGCTGGAAAGACTGGGTTCAAAACCTTGAGGGTTTACAATCCTTTTTTAATGCATTCTACACATTAAAGGAGAAGTAAGGAGAAGGTAAAGCTCATCTGGCTGTACTTCTGTGGATCACAGGAGTGCAGTTTGTTCTGCACTCCTGTGACCTGTTTTCAGCAGAGAACAGGCTGAAGTCCACTCTCTGATGACCTCACAGAGTCGGTCCAGGCTTAAGCGTCATCACGACCATAGTCGGGAGGCGGCCACTCCACCTCCTCTACAGCCCAGCACTCCAGTGAGCGAGGAGGGGACAGAGCAGAGAGCTGCTGACTGACAGTCAGTAGCTCTCTGCTCACGGAGCTGTGAGAACCGAGCGATCAGCAGTGTTGGATCGCTCAGTTCTCAGTGTTAGAGGCGCCGCTGTTTGATCAGCAACTGCCATAAAGCTGCACATGTGATCAGTTATGACACCAGCCATTTCATGGTTTGACAGTTTTTGGTTGAAAGCACAACAAATGTGACAGTTACATTCCAGGCATGCTGGGACTATAACTGTTTTTTGAAACAGTTAAATCGATGGGTTTAGTTTTACTTTGTGGTTGTAAACCTTTTGACATGAAATATGAACAAAGCATATCCCTCTATATTGTGTACGTGTCTCAATCCAGAGCACTAAGTGTAATTTCTGTCCGCTGCCTCGTTCCTCTGCTATAAATCCCTTCTGACAAGTGTTTCGGACACCAAGAGAAAAATGGTAATAGGGGAGGGACCTCCAGCTGATTGACAGCCTCATCGCTGTTCCTGTGTGCTTTGTGGGGGGTGACCTTTCCCTCCTGTGTAAATTCTGCGCTTTTGGTGTAGGGGAAAGACGGCTACAGATAAACAGGTACAACTTATGTAGGAGGATTTGTTTCATCTCTGTGTAACACCTGAGGCCAGTCACTTCATTGGGCCTCAACCACTTTAAGTATGCGAATGTCGCATCTGGCTGATCCCCCCCACCTCTGTAAGCTGGAAATCACTGTAGTAGGTGCTACTTCTTCAGTGAGCTCCACTAGGTCACAAGTCCTTTACAGAGTGGATGCCCTGGGGTTTTGCAAACACAGAAGGTCTCTCGCTTGGCACGGGCACTATTTAGGAAACACTTTGCCTTCCCTCAATGAATGCAAAGTATTCTCTGATTGGAGGAGATGGTGATATCATTACCCTGTCTCTCCACCTTATCAAATCAGAAAATACTTTACATTTAATGAGAGAAGGCAAAGTGTTTCCTGAGTGACGTTCGTGCTGAGCAGACAACCTCCTGTTCACAATACAGCAGGGCAACAGCTCAGCATGGCACCCAGAAGCTAGTGGAGATCACCGTAATAGTGGTGCCTGCTACAGTGATTTCCAGCTTCCAGGGTGATCCCACAGGTGGGGCACAAACATACCTAAAGTGGTTCTATAAGCAGAAAGATTTTTTAATTTAATGCATTCTCTGCCTTCTGGATGCAGCCCCCCTAAATACTTACCTGAGCCTCATCCAGTGGTGTGCACAAGAGCAGCGGCTCTCATTAGACAGAGTAGCAGCAGTGAGCCATTGGCACACACTGCTGTCAATCACAGCCGGTGTGGTGGGGGCGGGGCAGAGCTGCGCTCTCTGTGTCAATGGACACAGAGCTGGCTTGGGGGCAAGCAGATACGAGTGCCCCCATAGCAAGCACCATGCGGCTGCGTTTTCAAAAAGGGCCTTTTCCCTGCTGAAAATTCAGGTACAGCAACCTATTTATTTGAATGGGCTGTTGTGCTCACACAAAATCACGCCACCCACTACAATGTGAACGTTGCTTAAAAACCCCTGCAAGGTTCTTTTTCTGCTCTCTGTGTACCACTGGGGACATTTCCCTTTACTTACTTTCCCAGGGACACAACCAGAAATTAGAGGCTATCTCCCAAAGTGAATTCCCCTCTTAGAAAGCTGTTCCTGGAACAGGTGTCCCCATTGGAATCGAGGAACAACACTTTGATTTTGGCTTTACCCTCGCTTTCTTTCACAACTGTATCCAAATTGTTCCTGTGCCAATGCAAATTGTTCACTCTGACTCACGAGCCCCTGTTTGAGACTACAAATGGCTGTGCTGGCATAGGCAACTGTTGTCACTACGTGGAAGCTGGACCTGAGCAATGTGTGCAGCCTATGTTGGAGTGAGTGAGTAGACAGAGACTGGAGGTGATCAACAGCACCGAGACAAAAAAAAAAAGTTAAGCCATGCATGAAGGCGATTTGAAATGGTTGACAGAATCTCCATGATTCTGTCTGCGATTTTAAATCCCAAACACAGTGCAATTCTGCTGCGATTTAAAAAATTGCGCTAAGCTTGTCATCCAAAAAGGAACAGGAGCTTATTTTGGACAGCAAACAAACATAGGGAAACCCAATGTGTAACACACTTAAAAAATCGCGAGCGGGAACGTTATGTGAGTTCTGAACGAGGCTGAATAGGATTTATTTATGATACACTATGATTTAGCAAGCTAAAAGCTGTCCAGTGAGGCTCAGCTTTGTGTTTTTTTTTTTTTTTTTTTTTTTATTCCTTGAGTGTTTTCCATTGAAATTCCAATGGAAAGGGATCTCGTTGTACACATTAGGATGCTCATTTTTATGCATCAATGTATTTTATGGGATGCTTTGACATCAAGTACAAAGTGCATTGCAACGCACATTACATGCATTTTGATGAGATTTTTTGTTTTGATGATGATTCCAATGAAAAATGCCTCAGGACAAAAGAATGCATAGGTGTAAAAGGATTTGAAAAATTCTGTTTAGCTTGTCTTGAGATTTACACACCTAACACACCTGCCAAACACATACCGTGTTTCCCTGAAAATAAGCCTGGGTCTTATATTAATTTTGGCAACAAAAGACACAGTAGGGCTTATTTTCAGGGTAGGTCTTATCATGTAATGTGATGTGTTCTCTCCCCCTGCCTGACAGGAATCCCCAGTGTGATCTGAGTTAAAATGCTTGTAAAATCCTATAATCCACTCTATTACAATAGTATATAATGTACAATGTGTGCGTTTCTGTAATATAATTGTGTCAAATACCTTTGTTATAGCGTCGCTCTGTGCTTCTGTGACCTGCCGGAGCTTTCTTCCCCGCAATTATATTACAGAAACACACACATTGTACATTATATACTACTGTAATAGAGTGGGTTATAGGATTTTACAAGAATTTTAAACTAGGGCTTATTTTCCTGGAAAATATCGGTAGGTCTTATTTTCGGGGAAACACGGTAGGTATGCAAGTGGCAACCGTGTTTCTTGGTTCAGCTTTGCAGCTCCCTGTGTGACCTCTGTCCCTAGCCTGCTCATTGGCCAGTGAATTGTCGTTATCACACTGCTGATTCATTGTCTGAATTCTAAATTACAATGCCAGCTAAACACAATTGCAATGGTTTGGCAGGCAAAAACTGTTCACATTTGTGTATTTCGTCTAGGAATTTAGATATCAGTCTAGAGTTCTACTTTGAAGCCCAACGGGCAAATAAAAAATGATCCCTAAGGCCCCTTTCACACTGAGGCGGGAGGTGCGATGGCGGATTTGCGGCGGTATTCGGCCGCTAGCGGTGCGGTTTTACCCCGCCCCCGCTAGCGGCCGAAAAAGGGTTAATACCGCCGGCAATGCGCCTCTGCAGAGGCGCATTGCCGGCGGTATAGCCGCGGTGTCCTATTGCTTTCAATGGGCAGGAGCGGTAAACACACCGCTCCTTCACTGCTCTAAAGATGCGGCTAGCATGACTTTTGGAGCATCCTGTTAGCGCACCGCTTCAGTGTGAAAGCCCTTGGGCTTTCACACTGGAGAAACGGCAACCGCTGTTTAGGGTCGGTTTGCAGGCGCTATTTTTAGCACAATAGCGCCTGCAAACCACCCCAGTGTGAAAGGGGTCTAAAGCCTCGTACACACGATCGTACTTCCAGCTGACTTTTCCGTGAATTTTGGTCCGAAGGGTGTTGGCCGTGAACTTGTTCTGCATACAGACGGCACAACATTTTCAGCCAACATTCACCAAACCACGTGGTTTTTCAGCTCTTTACCGCCACCCTTTGGGCAACTTCTGCTATTGTTGTCTGATGTTTAGCATTGGTTCCGAGTATGCGTGTTTGTACTTTGGATTTTAGTTGGACGGACTTGTGTACACACAATCGGATAAACTGACGTAACAGATTTATTGCCAGACAGTTGGTGAGCATGAACAGCCAACATTTGTTGCCGTTAATTCAGCCAACAATTGTCTGATGGAGTCTGAGTGTTTTGGGAATCCTTGCTTTGTTTCTTCACGAGGCTGTGGGCCTATTCACACTTGTCTGTTTTTGGCAGGTGCATTTTCCTTTAAAATCAATGGAAACGCAACAAAACATGTTGCTGATGACACATTGTTGTGTGTTCACTTGTGCTGATGTATGTTGACATGTTTTGCTCCAATTCCATTTTAATAGAAAACGCATTTGGCAAAAGCGAACAAGTGAGAATGGGCAGTGGGGAGCTGGTGTTCCTAAAGCACCATGTTAGAGGAGACTTAAGCCTCGTACACACGGCCGAGATTCTCGTCGAAAAAAAACATGTCGTTTTTTTCGACGAGATTCTTGGACAAGAAACTTGTCCCGGCCGAGTGTACACACGCTCGATTCAAAGAACCCGCGGTTCTTTGAATGGAGCGTACGCGGTGACATCATCGACTACGACGAGCATGCGCTCGTCACATTCGATGCCGTCGCCGCCATCTTGGTATACCCTACCTATGCCTAGGAAGCTACCGCGCATGCGTCAAATTCATTTCGAACATGCGCGGGCTTCCGGGAGGACAGGTAAGTGTACACACACTCACTTTTCTCGTCGAGAAACATGCCGACGAGAATCTCAACGAGAAAATAGAGAGCAGGTTCTCTATTTTCTCGTCGAGATTACTTGTCGGTTTTCTTGACGAGAAACCATACACACGAACGAGTTTCTCGGCAAGACATCTCTGCCAGCAAGTTTCTTGCTGGTTCTTGCCGAGAAACTCGTTCGTGTGTACGAGGCCTTACAAGAAGAATATGAGCCTAGGTCCGCAGCTTACATGCATTGCTTCTGAAATTTACAAAATAGTATATAGATGCAGCAAATATATACAGTGCCTTTGAAAAAGTATTCATACCCCTTGAAATTTTCCACATTTTGTCATGTTACAACCAAAAACGTAAATTTACTTTTTGGGGATTTTATGTGATAGACCAACACAAAGTGGCACATAATTGTGAAGTGGAAAGAAAATGATAAATGGTTTTCAATTTTTTTTTTTTTTTTTTACAAATAAATATCTGAAAAGTGTGCCGTGCATTTGTATTCATCCCCCTTTTCTCTGATACCCCTAACTAAAATCTAGTGGGACCAATTGCCTTCAGAATTCAATAGAGTCCATCTGCGTGTAATTTAATCTCAATATAAATACAGCTGTTCTGTGAAGCCTTCATAGGTTTGTTGGAGAACCTTAGTGAACAAACAGCATCATGAAGGCCAAGGAACACACCAGACAGGTCAGGGATAAAGTTTAAAGCAGGGTTAGGTTATAAAAAATACCCCAAGCTTTGAACATCTCGCGGAGCACCGTTCAATCCATCATCTGAAAATGGGAAGAGTATGGTACAACTGCAAACCTACCAAAAATATGGCCGTCCACCTAACCTGACAGACCGGGCAAGGAGACCATTACCGTATATACTCGAGTATAAGCCGACCCGAATATAAGCCGAGGCACCTAATTTTACCACAAAAAACTGGGAAAACGTATTGACTCGAGTATAAGCCTAGGGTGTCCATCTGCATACCTCACTGTACCCATGACTAGACTGACGTTTAACATGGGAGTCTATGGAAGGGGTGCCGGGGTTTGAAAAATCGGTGCTCCCTGGCTGTAGGTCTCCCAGACAACAAACTTTACACAGGAGGAGGAGAAATGGGGCTACATGTGTGCCAAGTTTTGGGTCCAGAGGACCTACGACCGGCTGGTACCGGGTCCCCAAAGTCACCGGAGAAATTACCGTTTAACATGGGAGTCTATGGGAGGGGTGCCCGGCTTTGAAAAATCGGTGCTCCCCGGCCGTAGGTCTCACGGACAACAAACTTTGCACACTTATAGAGCAGAGTGGGGCTACATGTGTGCCAAGTTTGGGGTCCAGAGGACCTATGGCCGGCCAGTACCGGGTCCCCAAAGTCCGGGAGATCAGGCGGAAAAGGTGACTCGAGTATAAGCCGAGGGGGGGCATTTTCAGCACACAAAAATGTGCATAAAAATCGGCTTATACTCGAGTATATACAGTAATTAGAGAAGCAGCCAAGAGGCCCATGGTAACTCCTGGAGGAGCTGCAGAGATCCACAGCTCAGGTGGGAGAATCTGTCCACAGGACAACTATTAGTCGTGCACTCCATAAATCTGACCTTTATGGAAGAGTGGCAAGAAGAAAACCATTGTTGAAAGAAAGCCATAAGAAGTCCCGTTTGTAGTTTTCGAGAAGCTATGTGGGGGACACAGCAAACATGTGGAAGAAGGTGCTCTTGTCAGATGAGACCAAAATTTAACTTTTTGGCCTAAAAGCAAAACTCTTGTGTGGTTGAAAACTAACACTGCACATCACCCTGAACACACCATCCCCACTGTGAAACATGGTGGTGGCAGCATCATGTTGTGGACATGCTTTTCTTCAGCAGGGACAGGGAAGCTGGTAAGAGTTGATGGGAAGATAGATGAAGCCAGATACAGGGCAATCTTGGTAAAAAGTAAACCTGTTAGAGTCTGCAAAAGACTTGTGACTGGTTCACCTTCCAGCAGGACAACGACCCTAAACATACAGCCAGAACTACAATGGAATGGTTTAGCTCAAAGCATATTCATGTGTAAAGCCTCGTACACTCGGTCGGACTTCCATCTGACTTTTCCGTGGATTTTTGTCCGAACGGAGTTGGTTGGGAACACCCATAGCATACACACACTCGGACTTGTCTGCAAACTTTCTTAAAACTTCTTACAACATCACGTGGTTTTTCTGCTCTTTACCGCCACCCTTTGGTCAACTTCTGCTATTGTTGGTTGATTTTAACATTAGTTGTTTTGTCCATCGGACTTTAGTCCGATGGTTATCTGTACACACGGTCGGACTTTGCTCCATCGGACTTTTGTTGGGCAAAAGTTTGTCCGTTTGCAGACCCAACTTTTGTCCGATGAAATCCAAAACCAAACGAAAAAAGTTTGTCCGATGGAGCGTACACACGATCGGATTGTTGGTCCAACTTGCTTAAAACGAAGTTTGTTGGGCAAAAGTCAGACCGTGTGTACGGGGCTTTAGAATGACCCAGTCAAAGTCCAGACCTAAATCCAATTCAGAATCTGTGGCAAGACTTGAAAATTGCTGCTCAGACGCTCTCCATCCAATCTGACAGAGATTGAGCTATTTTGCAAAGAAGAATGGACAAAAATGTCTCTCTCTAGATGTGCAAAGCTGGTAGAGACATCCCCAAAAAGACTTGCAGCTGTGATTGCAGTGAAAGGTTCTACAAAGTATTGATTGGGGGGGCTGAATACAAATGCACGCCACACTTTTCTGATATTTATTTGTAAAAGATTTTGAAAACAATTTAACATTTCCCTTCCACTTCACAATTATGTGCCGCTTTGTGTTGATCTATCACATAAAATCCCAATAAATTACATTAAAGCCCCATACACACGGTCGGACTTCCATCGGACTTTTCCGTGGTTTTTTTGTCCGAACGGAGTTGGTCGGAAACACCCATAGCCTACACACGCTCTGACTTTTCTGCAAACTTTTTGCAACATCACATGGGTTTTCAGCTCTTTTCTGCTCTTTACCGCCACTCTTTGGTCAACTTCTGCTATTGTTGGTTGATTTTAACATTAGTTGTTTTGTCCATCGGACAAAAGTCCGATGGTTTTCTGTACACACGGTCGGACTTTGCTTCATCGGACTTTTGTTGGGCAAAAGTTTGTCCGTTTGCAGACCCAACTTTTTGTCCGATGAAAACAAGAAAAAAGCAAAAAAAGTTTGTCTGATGGAGCGTACACACGGTCGGATTGTTGGTCCAACTTGCTCAAAATGAAGTTTGTTGGCCAAAAGTCCAACCGTGTGTACGGGGCTTTAGAGCCGGTTCACACAGGGGCAACACGACTTCCAGCGCGACTTTGGGAGGCAACTTGGACATGACTTGAGTATGAATCACAGCGCGACATGAGGCAACTTACAAGGCAACTTCAAGTTGCCTCCAGGACAGGCGACTTTCCAGTGGCCAATCAAACAATAATCATAATCAGCTCTGTGGGAGGGAGGGGTTTGCCTGGAAAACTATTTTTACTTCCTGGAAAGTTGCTTCAGTTAAGACAGGGGATCCGACTTGGAGGCAACTTCCATTGAAATCAATGGGTACAAGTCGCTTAGAAGTCGCCTAGAAAGGCGTACAGGAACCTTTTCTGAAGTCGGAGCGACTGCAGTAGTGTACATTAAGACGGCTCCATTCACTTCCATTACTTTTCTAAACTGCGCGACTTGGGGCGACTTGAAGTCAGATCTCAGGACACCCCTGCGTGAACCGGCTCTTACGTTTTTGGTTGTAACAAGACAAAATTTGAAAAATTTCAAGGGGTGTGAATACTTTTTCAAGGCACTTTACTCATCTCCCTGATGTCCATGGGCTCACATCCATTCCTGTGCTTATTTAAACCCTCGGAGGTGTGGTGACCTGTGTACAGCCGCAGTCCATTATAGATTTGTACAGACAGCTGTACGCGAACACCTGCAATCTCGGGTGCAGACATATAAACTATTCATGGTGTACCCCAGGTTAGGTGGATCCAAAGTTTGTGCAGTGAGCATATAGTCAGATTTTAACATGTATAGTGACCCTTAAGACTGCATTCACACTTGTGTAGTGCCACTGAAATGGCACCCTAAACACAGCCAGCAGGATGCAGTTTTGTACATGAAAATGAAAGCTCAGAAAGATTCTGGAGCTTATTTGGCATATTTGTCAAGTGTAGGGCAGCCCATTGATATGAATGGTCTCCCCAATGTGCGAAAACGCATATCTCCTCACTGCCTGGAATCACGCTGCAGTAGTGTGAATGGAGGCTTAACATCAACTTATCCTATTGTGGGTATTTATAACACCACTAGTGAGCGTCTATGATTGTTGGGAGATACTTGCATATTTTATGGGACAGTATATAAGAGAATTTTATCAGATTTCAGACTGTCATAAAAGTGGACTTTAAACTTTAATCCCTTAACGTGGCCTTTAGTGCCCAGGAGGTGCCGTGGCTTGTATATCCTGGGACTGCTGTGTTTTGCTCTCACAGCAGTTGCATGATTAGGAGCTCATTTTCCTGGCTCCTGATCAAAAGCCTTGACGGAGAGCTGTCAATGAAGGCTCAGTCAGTGTGCTGGAAGTGCGCAATGAGTGCGCTCCCAGCGCACAATCTCATGCCTCCATGGAAGCATATCATATGTGCAGCAGCTGGGCATTAAAGCCCATCTTTCTTTAAATGCCTTTTGTGGTTGACAAGAGGTCAGAGGACAGAGAGAAGCTTTTTTTCATTTCTGTTGCACAGCAAAACAGTGGTACTCATTTTACACTAGTAGTATAATTTACTGCCCCCCCCCTGAAAAGCTTTTCACAGTTAGATACTTTTCAGAGGATGGTGAAAGAAGTTCACAGGCATTTAGGCAGTGATCCTGCCCCCTCTTGATACCTGTGATTCTGTGTTTTTTTTTTTGTTTTGTTTTCTTCCTCCTTTTATTTTTTTTTATTTTTTTCCTTCCGCCTTTTTTTTTTTTGGTTTGTGTATTTTTTACATTGCAGGTCTGTGCTGCAACTGCTAGCCAAACATTTGGCTCAGGGTTGCAGCACATCTTCATCCACTTACATGGAAGAGAAGGACAGGTAGTGGTGCCTGTGAAACTCTGCAGGTAGTGTTTAAAGTGCCACACCACAATGCAAAGCAATGTAAATTACTCCATGTGGCACCATGTCTGCTTGTAGATGTGTGGTAAAAACACGGATCAACCTTTTTTTCTGCCACCCACGTGAGGGCAAACTTAAACGGGAGAAACAAGACAAATTTACCACAATTTTGGAGCATTTTATTTACTAGTTCTTTCCTCAGCTGTTCTAAAGTAGCACCTTTCATATTTCTGATTCATCTCCAGTGCTCTCGCCAGCCTGTGTAAAACTGCCCCTTGTTTTCTCCACGAGATGAACCATTTGGAAACATTTGCCAGATATAAATTTACATGTTAATTATCATTTTGTTATTTTTTTGAATTCTAACTGTTGCAATAGTGTGTTAAAACCCCTCTCTACATGCAGCAAGCTCTATTCTAGCTGTTCTGGCACCTTTTTCCTCCATGGGACATACTATTGCACAGCTGAAATTCTGTTATCCCCCAAAACAACAGGAGGGGCCCTAGGAACAAGGGCTTGTGTTGCATAAAGAAGCTTTTTGGATTAGGATACTTGACTCCATTTTTAGAATTTTAAAAAGAGCCTTTGCTTTGTCTCCATTAATGTATGTACTGATATATAGAACCTTATCAGATACTCTCAGGGATTAGTACAGCTCTTATCCTTAATGGCCTTTTATATCTTTAGCATTTTGGTAGCCATATTTATAGTTTAGATGTGTGGATTTATGCCTTTACATTTTTAATTTGTCTATTCTGCAGGATCATATAAGCAGCAACCTTTCCTGTTCCCACTATTATTTATTAGTATTTTTAGGTGAGCTATAAATTGTCAGTCTTTTAGAATTGTTAAAATATATTTCTAGAAGAATTGGAAACCAGGGCGACCATATGGGGATTTTTGAAGAAAGCATCTTGGAAAGGTTTTGGGCTTGTTTATACACGTAATGCTCTCTGAAGAGCGATCCGCAATCATCCCTGAATGCATATAGCTCTAAATGCAAGTACCACTCGGTACAGCTTTCAGCCCTGTGTATTTCAGCTTGTCCTAGACAGGCTGCAGACAGCAGGGCTGGGCGCTGCACCTGTGCCCCCCAAGTGCACTGAAACGCTGAGATTGGAGTGCAGCAACTGGCCTGAGGGCCTGATAACACCAATAATTGCTAATAGCATCAAGCAAGCGTGGCATGTTTGCCACTACCAAATCACAAGGTACCATAGTATCATGCGCCTTGGTGCGATGCAATTTTTAAGTGATGCCAGCTGTACTTTTTTGTGCGTTTTGGTAGCCCATTGAAATGAATGGATTGTCAAAATGTAATGTGCATGTTCCGGTGTGAACTGGTCATAGACCTATACATTTCTTTCATTCAGCCTGAGAGCTGAACAAAAGAAATCTAACAGATTCCCTCATTTATGCTAAAATGGCACATATAGACACACTCCCACTGCAGCTATGATATTGTATCTGGATGCAAGTGCTTTTTTACCAATGACTTTCAGAATGGCAGAGTGGTATCAACAGGGTCAGCAATCAGATAGAGTAGTCCAATTAGGCCTGTTTCACACAGGCTTCAGCTTGTATAAGTGCCGTATGAACAGCAAGCTTTGACAATGCATACTAGAGCTTTAAGCAAGCTTTTAAAGGACATTCGGCTTTATTTTGAACACAGATCTTAATGGGGGTGTTGATTGCCACTTTAAGCAAGCTGCCAGCAGGCTTCAACAGGCTTATAAGAAGCTTCAAGAAGTTCTGAAGCCTGCTAGCAGCTTGTTTAAAGTGGCAATCACCACTCCCATTAGGATCTGTGTTCAACATTTACAAACTGGAGTTGAATAGTCCTTTAAAAGCCTAAAACCTCTGCAGTTCACACTGCTCTTATACAAGCTGAAGTCTGTGTGAAACGGACCTTAACCTTCAGTGATGCTTACATATAAATATATTCTTTGTTTTACTTTTAGGCCTCGTTTCCACTAGTGCAGCATAGTCGCATGACAAGCCACAGCCCATTGATTTCAATGGCAACCATTCCCATCTATGCGACTTTGAAAATCAACGATATTAAAAATGTTCCTGCACTACTTTGATGTGACTTTGATCCAGAGAGTGTAAAGTTGGATCAAAGCTGCACTCTAAATTGTGCGACTTTGGGGTCGCAATAGTGGAAATGTAGCCTAAGGTCTCGTTTAGACTTGCGGTTGGAGGGCATCAAAAATGCGCAGTTGAGCCTGCTTCCCATCCGCAGCAAAGTTGACCTGACGCTCAAGTATATGGGGAAGTTCCAAGTTCACAGGGGAGGTCTCGGTTTCATCTCAGCAGGGGATTCTAGATGATCTCCTGCTGAGTCGGATCAGAATAGAAATGGATGTCACATGTCTGTTTTGATATTTCCATCATCTTGTGATGGAGGAAAAATGGCCCCATGCAATTCCCAAGGATGGCCAGATGTAAGTGGATGTTTTGTCTGCCTATATCTGCCCACATTTGGTCAAATCAGTAAAAAGAAACCTGGACACATACCTATTGCACTTGATTTGATGAATGTGAAAAGATCTGGATGTGGGTGTATATAAGCAGACGCTCATCTGCTTACATCCAGTTACTCATAGGGATACATTGCAGTCAGTTTTTGATCCAAAGGTTAAAGAGGAAGTAAACTTTTCCTAAAAAAAAAACAAAAAAACCCTGCAAGAGAAAGGCATAATGAGCTAGTATGCATTTTTTCATATGGTTATACCATTTGAACCAGAAGGACCAATCTTTTTCCACCTTGAGCCATTTACCTTCGCCAGAGGATATCATCTGTTCAAAACAAATGTGGGTATGAACCAGTGTTATTTCTTCACTGCAAACAGGTGGATCATGAGATTTCCATTGGCAAGCTATAACCAATCTGTCTGCAAGTAAAATACAGTATGCGTGATTCGCTTCTGCAGGTTTTATGGGTAGTAATCAATATTTAATAGAGCTAATTGAGGGGGTCAAAGAGCATGGAGAGAGTATACATTTGTGGACCATTTTGAATGGTCTGCCCTGCCTCAACACTCATTAACATTCAACATAAGGCATGATAATGTACCATAAGGCTGGGTTCACACTTTCAGCTAAAATGTATGGCTGAAATCGCACCAAAATGGTGCAGGACCCTTTTTTTTTGTCTGCACTGGAATCGGATTGAATGGGTGTTCACATCTATGCGATCCGATTCCTGCACCATTTGACAGTACGAAGTGCGATCTGCGAACCGATCTGGCGGTGTCATTAACTTTAGATCGACACCCACAGATCTCAGTGTGAACCAGTGTGCGATTTCAGGTGTGATGCGGGAATCCGCAAAGTCGGCATCGCACCGATTCGGACGGTGCCATTGCCGGCAGTAGCCACCAAATCGCATCAATGTAAACCTAGGCGAAAGGTCTGAATCCGGCCTAATATATGTCATTTTCCATTATAAGGCCTGAGTTCTATTCCAGATCAGTTATTGGTGGCAGTTTTGTAGATGTCTAGGTTTTTGCAGTCAGCTTGGCTTGGTTGTTAACCATAAGGCCGGGTTCACACTAGGGCGACAAACGCTCCGACATTGGGAGCACATGTCGCATGACGTGTGAAAATCAATGTTTCCCTATGGGAGCCGTCTTAACTGGTCCGACACATGTCGGTCCGACTTTGAGAATGCTCCCTGTACTACTTTGGTCCGACTTTGATCCCTTAACCCGAGCACGCAACCTGGCAGGCCACAGGGGAAGAAGGGGGGGGACGATAGAGCGGCCCCCCTCCCTCCTGAACCGTACCAGGCCGCATGCCCTCAACATGGGGGGTTTGGTGCTCTGGGGCAGGGGGGCGACCTGCGGCCCCCCCACCCCAGAGCACCCTGCCCCCATGTTGATGAGGACAGGGCCTCTTCCCGACAACCCTGGCCGTTGGTTGTCGGGGTCTGCGGGCAGGGGGCTTATCGGAATCCGGGAGCCCCCGGATCCCGGCCCCCCCACCCTATGTGATTGGGTAGGGGTACGATGTACTCCATACTCATTCACCTGGTGGAAAAAAATTGCAATAAAAAAACCACACAGCTTTTTAAAGTATTTTATTGCACAGCTCCGGGGGTCTTCTTCCGACTTCGGGGGTCTCCGGTGTCGTCGCCACGCTCTCCGGTTCTTTCTTCTGCCGGGCCTCCGCTAACTTCTTTTTAGCTCTTTTGCTAGCGGGGCCCGGTCTTCTCCGTCGCCTTCTTCTTCTCCCGCTCTCCGGTTCTTTCTTCCGCCGAGCCTCCGCTAACTTCTTTTTAGCTCTTTTGCTAACGGAGGCCCGGTCTTCTCCGTCGTCTCGTCCGGCTCTCCGTTGTCCTTCTGCCTGCCCCTCCACTAACTTCTTTAGCTCTTTTGCTAGTGGAGGAGCCGGTCTTCCCGTCGTCGCCGTCAACGTCTTCTTCCCTCTTCTCCTCCTCGATGTTGACGCGTCGCTTCCTCCCGCTGTAATACTGGCTCTCCGCTCCGCATTAATATAGGCTTCTCATGACGTCACAGTCACATGTTCCCATGACGTCACAGTCACATGCTCCGGGGCCATGTGCCCCGGAACATGTGACTGTGACGTCATGAGAAGCCTATATTAATGCGGAGCGGAGAGCCAGTATTACAGCGGGAGGAAGCGACGCGTCAACATCGAGGAGGAGAAGAGGGAAGAAGACGCAGACGGCGACGACGGGAAGACCGGCTCCTCCACTAGCAAAAGAGCTAAAGAAGTTAGTGGAGGGGCCGGCAGAAGGACAACGGAGAAGACCGGGCCTCCGTTAGCAAAAGAGCTTAAAAGAAGTTAGCGGAGGCCCGGCAGAAGAAAGAACCGGAGAGCGCGGCGACGACACCGGAGACCCCCGAAGTCGGAAGAAGACCCCCGGAGCTGTGCAATAAAATACTTTAAAAAGCTGTGTGGTTTTTTTATTGCAATTTTTTTCCACCAGGTGAATGGGTAGGGGTACGATGTACCCCATACTCAATCACATAGGGTGGGGGGGCCAGGATCCGGGGGCCCCTTTATTAAAGGGGGCTCCCGGATTCCGATAAGCCCCCCGCCCGCAGACCCCGACAACCAACGGCCAGGGTTGTCGGGAAGAGGCCCTGTCCTCATCAACATGGGGGCAGGGTGCTCTGGGGTGGGGGGGCCGCAGGTCGCCCCCCTGCCCCAGAGCACCAAACCCCCCATGTTGAGGGCATGCGGCCTGGTACGGTTCAGGAGGGAGGGGGGGCCGCTCTCCCGTCCCCCCCCTCTTCCCCTGCGGCCGGCCAGGTTGTGTGCTCGGATAAGGGTCTGGTTTGGATTTTGGGGGGACCCCCCACGCCGTTTTTTCGGCGTAGGGGCGCCCCTTCAAATCCAGACCAGACCCAAGGGCCTGGTATGCCTCTGGAGGGGGAACCCATGCCGGTTTTTTATTTAAAATTTGGCCTGGAGTTCCCCCTCAAGATTCATACCAAACACAGTGCCTGATATTGGCGGGGATCCGAGTCGGATCCCCGTTCATTGAAAGTCGGACATATGTCGGCTTCATGTCGCAGGGCAAAGTCGGATCCAAAGTAGGACAGATGTCGTGTCGCACTAGTGTGAACCTGGCCTAAACACAGATTATATCAGTGGTTTCTAATTACAGTGTATGCTGCACCTTGGGTTGTAATCCATAGTCTGCTACTATGGTGAAATGTGCATTATTATACACCATTCCTAGCTACTAATTACTTGTATTGCTATTTCCTATGTATTTGAACAAACTTTTACCTACAAGCAAGAGTGAGTCAGTATGAGTAAATCTGTCATAATGTACAATACCTGTGTGAGAAACTTCAGGTGAACGTTGCCACCCTATTTTGCCTTGTGACAGATGAATCTGTAGGCCCCATTCACACCTTCGCTTTTTAAAGCAAAACAATACATGAGTCATAAGAAACAATGTTATTCAATGAGGCTGTTAAGATCTCTGCAGTAGAATATTGAAAGTGCGTAGAACTAGAAATGTTAAAGAAATTGATAAAAGTAGACTTGGATAGATGTGAACTTGGCCTAAGGGGAGTTTATCCCGAACACACAAGGGCTTTAACATGCATTACATAAAATGACTTTGCCTCAAAGTTTATCACAGTGGAGATTCATGTTATGAGATATTGCCACTTGGAATCATTATGTTAGGGCTCCATTTCCACTAGTGTGACTTGTCATGCGACTTTGGACACAAAGTCGCATGACAAGTCACAGCCTATTGATTTCAATGGCACCCATTCCCATCTATGCGACTTTGAAAATCAGCGACTTTGAAAAGGTACCTGCACTACTTTGATGCGACTTTGATCCAGAGAGCGTAAAGTTGGATCGAAGCTGCACTCAAAGTCGCACTCTAAATCACGTGATTTTTGGGGTCGCAATAGTGGAAACGTAGACTGTGTGTCCAGACCAAAAAAGCATTTCTCAATATTTTTTTTTTTTTTTGAAACACTTTAAAAGTATCTCAAGGCACCCCAGACGTAAATGTTACTTGCCATCTGTGGGAAACCAGAGTTTGGGGCCGTGAACACAAATATCCTGATAAAACTTGCCTTCACACCCTTCATTTCTGAACCCCATCCCGTCAGAGCTCGCTTCCCCAACCCCATCACATCAGAGGTCCCCCTTTCCCTCCAAAACTCCAGCAACCAATCTCCTCAGTTTCCAGATGTTTACTGAAAAGAAGAGGGGATGCTACACCGTGGTAAACATGGCGCTGTCCCAACTTTTTTTGGAATTGGGGTTATACATTGCCAGCTTCTTGTTGCCCTGTCACAACTTTTTTGAGGTATGTTGCTGCCCTCAATTTCAAAATCGCCTTAGTTGTTTCTTAAATTGGTACATTTTCTCAGAATAAACATTTGATGTTTTTTCTATTGTGAATAAAATATAGGTTGATGAAAGGGAAAGTCACAGTTTATGAGATTTGCAAATCATTGCATGCTGTTTTTATGTAGACTGCACAGTGCCCCGACTTTTTGGGAATTGGGATTGTACTCGTCCTCCCCTAAAACTCAAGCAGTGCCTATGTACATAGGAACTTTTAGTTCAAGCATGAGTGAGAAGGCAGCACAATGGAATGTCATGTAATGTAGAGGAGCCGTACTCTATAGTTCTTTATTTTGGAGTGCGTTTTATGTTTAAGTAAACTGTTTCTTGAAGGCATGACCGTTTATCTGTGGAATAGTAGATTTATAAACAACATCTATGCTTAGAACGCAACTTTTTTATTTGTTTAGATAAGACATACTTTTACACACACTTGTTTTTGGATTTATATACATTGTGTTCTTGAGAGCCCATTCACACAGGGGCGTCTTTGGATCCGACTCCAAATCGCCCCAGGTCGCCCCTAGTCGCCTCAGGTCGCGCTGGCTGAAGAAATCAATGTAAGTTAATGGAGCCGTCCTTATGCACACTACTGCAGTCGCTCCGACTTCAAAAAAGGTCCCTGTACTACTTCAATCCGACTCCTAGGCGACCTGTACCCATTCATTTCAATGGGAGTCGTCTCTCACTGTCTTAATAGGAGCGACTCTCCAGGAAGAAAACAAACATTTCTCCTGCAAAACTCTCCCTCCCACAGAGCTGATTCTTGTTTGATTGGCCACTGGAATGTCTCCTGTCCTGCAGGCAACTTGGAGTTGCCTTGTAAATAGCTCCAGGTCGCACTGTGATTCATTCTCAAGTCGTGTCTGAGTTGCCTCATAAAATCGCACTGGAAGTTGTGTTGCCCCTGTGTGAATGGGCTCTTAAGTGCATGGGACTTTGAAAGAAGCAAACATGTATTATATTGCAGCTTATCAATTCTTAGATGCATTTGTTTTCTTTTTTGGGCTTTCTTTCTTCTTCTATTTTCACATGGTGATCCAGCCAGTAAGGCTCCATGTACACAGAAGCTCAAAAACGGCCGCTTTTAAAGCAGCAGAAAAAGCTAGCTTTTATCAGCGTTTTTTTACTAGCTTTTATTAGCGTTTTTCAGTGTAGCTTTTTTTAACTTTTTAAAAAAAAAAATATATATTTTTTTCAATGGACTAAAAAACGCTCGCGGCCAGCGTTTTTGAGCGTTTATGAGCGTTTATGAGTGTTTTTCGGCGTTTTGCGTTTTTTCTGCCGAAAAACGGCACTTTGAACGCAAATTTCCTGCGTTCAGAAAAAAGCCCATTAACTCCACTGCTCATTAAAGCTAAAAAACGTTATGTGTACATGAACGCATAGGCTAACATAGAGTGCAGTTAATGGGCTTTTAAAAAAAACGCCAAAACGCCCATTAACTGCAGTTTATCAGCTTCTGTGTACATGGAGCCTAAGTATGTTCTTTTTCAAAAGAACCATCTGTCCTGCCGATGTAACAGTAGAAGGTTGAGACAAACTATTTACCACTGATTGGTGCTTATAATGACCAGCTTTTATTTATGTAAAATGTTTTTCCCAAAAGGAACAAAACTGCTTATAAAGTATTGCCTGGAGTTTGGCTTCAATGTGTTGGTGTATCTAAATCTGATAGTCCATCTAACGCTCCCCTCCCCCAGACTGACAATGCTGCTGTCCAAATGTGCCCCCTATGCTCCTTCATCCAGTGTGGAGGGCCTCTAATACAGGAGATGTGTTATTGGCCAGATCACCAGGTGAAAACAGAGGAAAGAAAACAAATTCAGCCACCACATCTAATGATTGGTAAGCTGCAATATATGACATGTTTGGGTTTAATACTGTTTTAAAGCTGAACTCCATGTATGATTTTTTTTTTTTTTGCATAGTTACATTGATCCAGCAGATACTAATCTATGTATGCATATCTCTACCCGAGGCATTGCTGGGGTAGCTGACAATTACTATAGTGATGGCCACAATCTTCCAGGTCATGTGCTCAGGGGCATCCCCTCTGCTTAGTAACCACAGGGGGGTTCACTAGACCCTGCTGCCATCCACAGAATGCCTTGTATTTTGTAGAATGAATACAAGACATTTTGTGAGTGGAACAAGGTAAGGAGGCGAGAAGCTGCTCATAAAAGGACCTGGAAGATTATGGCTATTGCTGTAGTAGTGCCAACTCCATAGCGGTCCCTCAGGTAGGAGAGAGGCATATTTACATTGATCCTAGCAGGAAAAATCATACCTAGAATTCTGCTTTAATATTGACCATTCTGCCCTAAAACATTTGTATGAAATGTTATGTTTATTGTGTAAAAAGTTTTTACTTTTGTGTGTTTGACTTGACTTCCCTTTAGTGAGGCCTTGAGCATATGGACCCAGGAGGCCATGGTTATACAATGTAAACTGTAGGTGTATTTCTGCACCCAAGAGATACAACTGCAGTATACAGCCACCAATAGTAATGAATGACTGTATGATGGTGATGCATAGTGTGAGAACTCGGTAGAGCTTTAAAGAACCCGTCATTCACGTTCTTCTTTTCAAGGGCTTTTCTTGCCCAATTTTATTTAAAGAAAGTTCAAAGTTCCAGAAAAAAAAAAAAAAAAACAGGTTTCCCCTCAAAGGGGTTTTCAGCCTTTCACACTTACAAAGAAATTGTCATTCAGCCTCCAGGCTTCTAGATACAACACTGCCGCTCTGACCTTCCACTTCAGGTCCTCGTCTGTCTCCTACAGACTGTTTTCTCACCAGCACTGTCCAAATTGCTAGCAGCTCCTTGCTGCTCTGGCTCCCACCTCTGCTAGGTGAAGCCATCCTGACTCCTGGGTGAAGACCTTTCTGCTGGGGTGGAGCCCAGAACCCTAGTTGGGTCACTACTAAAAACCCAGCACACACCTGTGCAATCAGTGTGCTGACTGCTCACAAAATCTGGACCCAGGATTGGAGATTTCATCCCACCCGGATCTCTTGGATATCTCCGGCTCCAGGTCCCAAAACTGACTTTACAAAACAATGAGGAAACTGAAAAGCCAGTTTCCTCTACATTAGGCAAACCCCATGGAGCCCCTCAACCTGCCTGGTCCTGGTTAAGAATCTTGAGTTAAAACCACTATTTAGACCCTGGCAGGGTACCACACTGCCACAATAGGTAATGCAAGCCTTACTCCTTTGATTCCTTTAGTCCTGTTTTTATTTTGTAGCTGATTTTTCACTTGGAATTGTCTTGAAATGGATTGATCTCCGAATGGAAATGTGATTCTGGCCCTCCTACTCCAGTAATCTATGTTGGCATAGATGAGTAAGGCCTCATGTACAGAAAAAATGCTGCTGTAAGAGGCATCTGACTTTTTTTATTGCCTCTACACACAGTTCTATGTTAGCCTCTGTAGCTATGCACATCAGGCATTTAGATCAGTGTTTTAAGAGCAGTGTCTAGAGGCATAAAAAAACACACACCAAAGGTGCATTCAGAGAGGAACTTGTGAGCATTATTTACACGTGTATATGCGTAAATGTATTTCAGTGACCAGAATAAATTAATATTCCAACAAGTAGAATTTACACTCAACACCATGCACACGTAAATGTGTGTACAGTGGACAATGCCGTGTTCTAGCACAGAAAATAAAGCCTATTTGGGGCATAAATTCATGTGCCCATGTGCATGAGGCCTAATAACTACACCGCTCTTAACACTGTACGTGTCTTTAAGAACACTGGTTGTCAGATAAATAGAGGAGTGGCGTGTCTGTCTGTGTCTGGACAGTGTGGTCCAACAGTATTGGTATGAGGTTAGTATTTACACACCATGCAACTGCTGTAACACTAAAGTAGAGGTGAAACGGGTTATCTCTGGGACTACATCTAATCTGTCTGGCTGTATGTGAAAAAGATGCCTGACAGATGTGGGATGATCTTATGAATAACACTGTGGGGATTCTTCATCTATTCTTCTAGAGATGAATCCCTTTCTGACCAGAAGAGGATTTCAGGGAAACGTTTGTAAACCGGCAAATTGGTCCAAAGGCCTTTTTACATTAGTTCATCAACTAAGGTAGAGGCATCAAAGTGACTTTGTCACTAAAACTAAAGGGCTGCTTCCAGAGAACTTAGAGCTCCCCTCTCCTGCTGTCTGTGCAGCTCTGATTTCTGCAGTGGTAAGGGAATCTCATCCACTGAAGACTCTTCATATACCAACGCTGCTGGGAGTATTGATTTCTGAACTCACTGGTTCCTACTGCTGACCCCCAAGTCATTTGCAGGGAGCCCTATATGTTAGGAAGGCTATACCATCAGTTGGAAAAAAAATTTATTAAAAATTATTATTTTATATATATATATATATATATATTTCATATAAAATAATTATAGTTCTCAGCATAAATGGAACACTATACTACATAGTGGTAGCTGTAGAATGAGTTCTGCTGTAGCGTTTTTTAGCCTTTTTTTTTTTTTTTTGCACAACTATGCTCCCACAAAAGCTTATGGCTCAAAAATGCTGATAAATGCAGAATAGCTGCGTTTTTCAGCACTTTTAAGCTTTTATCAGAGTGAGGCTGGTTTCACACCTCTCTATGGAGCCGGTTCACATATCTCTGGGGTGGCTGCCTAGCGCAATTCACAGAAACACTGTGTGTCTTTGGCTCCATTTCAGGACCAAATTCAGGCAAAGATTCGGCCCTGATTCATCTCTGAACCGGAGAATGGGGACGCACAGCGTTCCTGTGCAATCCACAGCCGGTTCCAGTGTGAACTAAGCCTGATGCCGCATACACACGATCATTATTCACGGCGGTTAAAAAACCGCCGTGAATAATGTCATTTAAAACGGGGGAACAGCTTGTTCCCCACACACGGTCGTTTTTCACGTCATTTTTTCTCTTGACGAGAAAAACGACCGTCTGTGGGCTCCGCGGCAGTGTTTCCCTATGGGAAACACTGCCGCGGAAAACATGTCGAAAAAAACGACGAGAAAAATTAGAACATGTTCTAATTTTTCTCGTCGTTTTTAATGCCATTTTTCTCATCGAAAAAAACGACAGAAAGCCCACAGACTATCGTTTTTCTCGTTGAATGGGAAAAATTTATTTTTTTTCGACGAGAAAAACGGCCGTGTGTACGCGGCATTAGAGCGTTTTTACAGCTGATAAACACCTCCTAAAAACCAGAAAACGCCCCTGCCAAAAAACGCTGATAACAGCCTATCTGTGCATGGACACATAGGATAACATGCTGGGGAGTTTACTGACTGCAGAACAAAACACCTGAATCCAAAAACCGCTGTAAAATTGTCCAATGTGCATGAGACCTAAAAGGGCGTTACTTAACAAAAGAAAGCCCCTTCCCATTTCATGCTGTCAGCAATGCAACCACATGGAGGAGAAATGTCACAAGGCCTATGAAAGAAAATAATTTCTTTACACAAGAAAGGTGAAGGCTACAAGAAGATCAGCAAAGTTTTACTTATCAGTCCTAATACTGTAGCAAAAGTGACACAAATATTGAACAAAGATGGAACTACATCCATCTCACAGAGACATCCAGGCCGTCCACAGAAGTTAACACCTTGACAGGAGCGTCTTCTGATGAGAAGCGTTGAAAAAAATTACCATGCAAGTTCACTGCAGTTGGCTAAAGAAGTAAAAAGCCAAACTGTGGTGTTTGTTTGCTGTGACACAATACGACGTACACTGCAGAGGAATGGCATGCATTGGGGTTGTCCACGAAGGAAGCCTTTCCTAAAGTCCATGCACAAAGAAGCTTGCTTAGAATTTGCCACGGCCAATTGCTGAAAACAAAGACTACTGTGCTGATGCCTACAGTGAAACATGGTGGTGATTGTAAACAAGACTTTACAACCACTTTAAAGCAATGTTAATAATGCCTATGTGTATAACTGGGCAAATGTTGAACCTTACAGTGGTCAAAAAGATTTCAATCATATTGCCATTGGCAGACTCTAGTTTGGGACTTTTTGCAAGATCCTAGATTAGTAAGAAAGATTTGTATTGCCAAGCCTAGTATACAGTACATGCTTGTGCTCATTTCCCATTTTAGGACAAAGTCAAATCTAGTCCTACGACTGACAATTTAGCAAAATGTTTTTAGAGAGGGTTTAGTCATTGTATTCCTGTAACATTCAAAATTTTGGACTTCTCCCATGTGACCGGAGCACTGTCATTCCCTTCAGTGTGTGTAGACACACACTCGCAGACAAAATAATCAGTCTATAATTTTAATGGTAGGTTTATTTTAACAGTGAGAGACAGAATAACAAAAATATCCAAAAAAAGTTATAAATTGATTAGCATTTTAATGAGTGAAATAAGTATTTGACCCCTTCACAAAACATAACTTGGCGGCAAAACCCTTTTTGGCAATCACAGAGCTCAGACGTTTCTTGTAGTTAGCCACCAGGCTTGTCCCACTCCTCTTCACAGATCCTCTCTGTCAAGTCGTTAAGGTTTTCGAGGCTGACGTTTAGTAACTCGAACCTTCAGCTCCCTCCACATATTTTCTATGGGATTAAGGTCTGAAGACTGGCTAGGCCACTCCAGGACCTTAATGTGCTTCTTCTTGAGCCGCTTTTTTGTTGCCTTGGCCCTTTGTTTTGGGTTATTGTCATGCTGGAATACCCATCCACGACCCATTTTCAATGCCCTGGCTGAGGGAAGGAGGTTTTCACCCACGATTTGATGGTACATGGCCCCATCCATCGTTCCTTTTGATGCAGTGAAGTTGTCCCGTCCCCTTAGCAGAAACCCCCCCCCCCCAAAGCATAATGTTTCCACCTCCTTGTTTGACAGTGGGGATGGTGTTCTTTGGGTCATAGGCAGGATTCCTGCTCTTCCAAACATGGCGAGTTGAGTTGATGCCAACGAGCTTGATTTTGGTCTCATCTGAGCACAATACTTTCACCCAGTTCTCCTCTGAGTCATTCAGATGTTCATTAGCAAACTTCAGATGGGTCTGTATATGTGCTTTCTTGAGCAGGGGGACCTTGCGGGCGCTTCAGGATTTCAGTCCTTCAAGGCGTAGTGTGTTACCAATTGTTTTCTTGGTGACTGTGGTCCCAGCTGCCTTGAGATCATTGACAAGATTCTCCCGTGTAGTTCTGGGCTGATTCCTCACCATTCTCATGATCATTGAAACTCCCCGAGGTGAGATCTTGCATGGAGCCCCAGACCGAGGGAGACCATTATTTTGTGTCTCTTCCATTTGCGAATAATCGCACCAACTGTTGTCACCCTCTCACCAAGCTGCTTGGCGATTGGTCTTGTAGCCCATTCCAGCCTTGTGTAGGTCTACAATTTAGTCCCTGACATCCTTGGACAGCTCTTTGGTCTTGGCCATGGTGGAGAGATTGGAATCTTGAGTGAATGCTTCTGTGAACAGGTGTTGTTTTTACAAGTAACAAGCTTAGATTAGGAGCACTCCCTTTAGGAGCACGCTCCTAAGGCCTCATGCCCACGGACTGTTTTACAGCTGCGTTTTTGAGTGTTTTTTACAGCTTAAAAATGCCTGTCCATGTTATTGTATAAATTTTCTGACCGTATTTTTATTTTATTTTTTTTAAAAACTGCCGGAGCTCAAAAACACAATCGCGGCGTTTTTGCGCGTTTTTTAACGCGTCGCGTTTATTTTTATGCCTGACGCAGCGGAACGCACTGGTCCTGGGTTTTTTTTTTACCGCTTAAAAACGCCTATGCTATTTGCAGCTCAAAAACGCCTAGGTGGGCATGAAGCTATAGACTAACATGGACAGGCGTTTTTAAGCTGTAAAAAACGCGGCTGTAAAAACGTCCGTGGGCATGAGGCCTTAATCTCCTCAGCTAGTTACCTGAATAGAAGACAGCTGGGATCCAGAAATATGGCTGGCTGATAGGGGATCATATACGTCTTTCACTCATTAACCATTTGCCGCCCCCCCACCGTCAAATGACGGAGGGGTGGTGCGGCTCTCCTTCCGGGACGACGTCATATGAAGCCGTCCCAGAACAACGGCTCTTGCACGCCAGCACTGTGTTGCTAGGACACGGGGCGACCCCGATCTCTGTTAAGAGCCATGGCTCTTTAACCATGTGATCGGCTGTGTCCAATCACAGCCGGTCACATGTAAACACAGAGATGCCGGTAATCTGCGCTCCCCGGCTCACACTGATAGAGTGTGTGGCGAGGAGAGCCGATCAGCGGCATCTCCTTCCAGAGGACATCTACACATGTAATCAGAGCACTGATCATCAGTGCCCTGATTACAATATAGCGCCACCAGTGCCAGCAATCAGTGCCCATTAGTGATGCCAGTCAGTGCTGGCTATCACTGATGCCCATCAGTGCTGCCTATCCCATCCCATAGGTGCGACATATTGGTGCCTCCTCATCAGTGCCGCCTCATCCGCACACATCCGTGAAGGAGAAAAATTACTTATTTACAAAATTTACTGACAAACACTTTTTTGTTGTTGTTGTAAAAAAAAAAAAACAGCAGTGATTTAATGCCACCAAAAGAAAACTCTATTTGTGTGAAGGAAATGATGATAATGTCACATGTCTACAGTGTAGCATGACCGCGCAATTGTCATTCAAAGTGTGACAGTGCTGAAAATTATCTGGACAGGAAGGGGGTGAAAGTGTCCTGTATTGAGGTGGTTAAAATGCAAATCAATTTCTAACTTTTTCTGGACTTTTTGTTTTTTGTTCTGTTTCTCACTGTTAAACCATAAAATTATAGACTGATCATTTCTTTGTTGCACACGCCTCGAAATACGCCAGTAGCCTACAATAAACTGTACTAAGATGCTGCTTGCTTTGGGAAACGTGATCTGTCAACATGCTCATCTGACAGTGTGTTGGCAGATCTAATAAGATGCATTGTAAAACAAATGTTTAGGAAGTGGCAGTTCACAATTAAAAGGTGCAAATCCAAAAGTGCCCATCTGGCATTGCCCTTGGCAGCTGATATGATCACAGTTGCTGTAGAAGAATCTTTCCCCACTGAATAGTAAAATAACAGTGGGACAAGCTGATAAGGTGCTCACCTACAATGGTATGGTCATACAGGTCAAGTAAGCAAAATTGAAAATAATAGCAGTGATTGATGGAATATACAAGAACAAGCCTATAGCATGTAGATGCCGTTATGTGCTTCTTTTTTTTTTTTTTTTTTACTGGTAGGAAAATTTGACAGTTGGTAAAGGTTATGTGGATATTTTAAAAGATCAGTCCACCCTAAAGATATATATATATATATATATATATATATATTTCTCTTGTCATCCATGGACTGACACAGCGTGTCTTATACACCTTTACACGTGGGTTATGTCCCTGCCTGCAGGAGAAGACCTAGGCAGAATGTGAGATGTTATACATACATTCTAAACAGCCAGAGCTGAACAGCCCCGCCCAGGGGGGCGGTCCCTCCGGACATAACCCTCCCACTGCAGTCAGCAGACCTCAGTTTTTTTCTGCCTAGCAGAAGGAGAAGACGTGGCTCTCTCAGGAGCCAGTCTCCTGACCTATTTTTATTCCTTTTGGAAATTTTTTTCCTATTTTATTCTTTTGAGATCTTCTATCAACTGTCGGCTGGGCAACAGGTTGGGTACAAGATATCCTCGTAGTCTTCCCTGTCCGACCATCGAGCGTGCTGATCCTCGCCTTGTGTGCGTGAGACTCAGTTCACGACATGCCCCACGACTCCAGGGGTGGCCGGTGGGCTTCCAGCTCCGCGGTCCTCTCAAGATAGAACAGTCCGGCTGTATCTTTCGCGGTGGACCGGGCCGACAGCTACTCAGTACCGCACTGTGATAGTTCTGTCAGAAACACACCAGTGGGTCCCTCAGGGGACGGGTAAGTAGTCTCTCCTGGCTGCAGGTGAGTACATGCTGTGTGTTTCTTGTGTGGGGGATTTCCCTGTCTCCCCCTGTGTTTTTTAATGTCACTCTCTGTTCACTAGTGCTGGCGCTGTACTGTGTGGGGTGCCTGGGGGCCATACTGTCCTGGGGGGGGGGCTCATGCTGCTCTGCATTCGCTGGGGCTGTTTTGTTTTTGGATGTGAGGGGCCTGGGCGCCGTTCGGCGCCATGTTTGGTGTGTGTGCTGATTTTACATTGGCGGCCATCTTGCCGTGGCCCGCCGGAGCACATTGCGGCGGCCATTTTCTTGTAGCCGCACGTTTTTCTAGCACTAGTTTGGCCTCTAGCACCGCTGGGAACGGCGGAAATCTCCTCACACTCTCTCCTCTCAGCTCACTCACGCTGAGCAGCGCGGCGCAGTGAGACAGAGCAGCGGAACCGAGCGGTCCTGGTCAGGTTGGTGGGTTCCCTGGGCATTCCCCTACGTCAGTCAGCACAGCCTGTGGGTGGTCTCAGAGAGGGACATTATGGAGTCAGAGTCACCAGCTTCCCCTCACATGCCAGAGGCAGCAGCCAGTGCTCCAGCACCTGCGGTCCCTATGGACCAGTTGTCGGCAGTCCTGGAATCATTTCTGACCAGGATGGAAGCTGTGTGTGAGCACAAGGGAGCAAAAAAGCGCCCTCTCCCCACTTTATCTCCACAAGGGGAGTGCTCTGATTCAGATATGGGCCTAGCTATTGCTGCTCAGGACCCTAGCTCTGAATATTTGGATGGTTTTGAACAGGACATTCCTTGTGAGGAAGACTCCAGTTCTGAGTCAGTAAATGACAGGGCGCTTGTTAGTGAACTCATTGATGCTGTGAGGGACACTCTCAAGCTAAATGCTGCGACCGCAGAACCTCAGGCGGATACAATCTCCTTTTGGTTCTTTTAAGACCAAGCCTTCTAAAAAGGTTTTTCCATATGTACCTTTCTTTGACCAGCTCATTGACCAGGTCTGGGAAAAGCCGCAGAAGACTTTCATGGTCCCGCGGCGTTTGTCTATTAGATACCCCTTTGAAGACGCCCTGCTTAAAAAGTGGGCTTCTCCCCCGGTGGTCGACCCTCCAGTCGCCCGTTTAAACAAGGCCACCACTCTCCCGATGGAGGGGACTCCTGCGTTTAAGGACCCCACTGACAGGAGGTCAGAAGTGGTGAGTAGAGCCATGTTCGCCTTGTTGGGATCCGCCCTACGGCCCGTAGTAGTGGCGACCCTTGTGTCTCAGACACTCACGGAATGGGCAAAAATTTTGCACCAAACTGTGCAAGAGTATAACCTTCCTCCAGACACTATTGCTCTGGCCCACCAGATGGTGCAGGGTCTGATATATGTGTGCGACGCCACGTTGGACGCGGCCCCTTTAATATCCAGGGCCTCTGTCTCGGCGGTGGTATTGCGTCGTCTCATCTGGTTGAAATGCTGGTCTGCTGACCTAGCCTCTAAGAAGCTCCTGACGGATCTACCTTTTAACCACTTAAGCCCCGGACCATTTGGTAGCTAGAGGACCAGAGGTGAATTCAGAATTTTGCACTGCGCTGCTTTAACTGTAAATTGTGCGGACATGCAATGTTGTACCCAAACGAAATTTGCGTCCTTTTCTTCCCACAAATAGAGCTTTCTTTTAATGGTATTTGATTGCCTCTGCGATTTTTATTTTTTTTGCGATATAAACGGAAAAAGACCGAAAATTTTGAAAAAAAATGATATTTTCTACTTTTTGTTATAAGAAAAATCGAATAAACTCAATTTTAGTCATACATTTAGGCCAAAATGTATTCAGCCACATGTCTTTAGTAAAAAAAATGTCAATAAGCGTATATTTATCGGTTTGCGCAAAAGTTATAGCGTTTACAAACTAGGGTACATTTTCTGGAATTTACACAGCTTTTAATTTATGACTGCCTTTCTCATTTCTTGAGGTGCTAAAATGACAGGGCAGTACAAAACCCCCCCCAAATGACCCCATTTTAGAAAGTAGACACCCCAAGGAAATTGCTGAGAGGCATGTTGAGCCCATTGAATATTTTTTTTTTGTCCCAAGTGATTGAATAATGACAAAAAAAAATTACAAAAAGTTGTCACTAAATGATATATTGCTCACACATGCCATGGTTATATGTGGAATTGCACCCCAAAATACATTCTGCTGCTTCTCCTGAGTACGGGGATACCACATGTGTGGGACTTTTTAGGAGCCTAGCCACGTACGGGATCCCGGAAACCAAGCACCGCCTCCAGGATTTCTAAGGGCGCAAATTTTTGATTTCACTCCTCACTACCTATCACAGTTTTGAAGGCCATAAAATGCCAAAATAGCACAAAACCCCCCCAAATGACCCCATTTTAGAAAGTAGATACCCCAAGGAAATTGCTGAAAGGCCTGTTGAGCCCATTGAATATTTTTTTTTTGTCCCAAGTGATTGAATAATGACAAAAAAAAAAAAAAATTACAAAAAGTTGTCACTAAATGATATATTGCTCACACATGCCATGGTTATATGTGGAATTGCACCCCAAAATACATTCTGCTGCTTCTCCTGAGTACGGGGATACCACATGTGTGGGACTTTTTAGGAGCCTAGCCACGTACGGGATCCCGGAAACCAAGCACCGCCTCCAGGATTTCTAAGGGCGCAAATTTTTGATTTCACTCCTCACTACCTATCACAGTTTTGAAGGCCATAAAATGCCAAAATAGCACAAAACCCCCCCAAATGACCCCATTTTGGAAAGTAGACACCCCAAGCTGTTTGCTGAGAGGCATGGTGAGTATTTTACAGCTCTCATTTGTTTTTGAAAATGAAGAAAGAACATTTTTTTTTTTTTTCAATTTTCAAAACTTTGTGACAAAAAGCGAGATCTGCAAAATACTCACAATACCTCTCAGCAAATAGCTTGGGGTGTCTACTTTCCAAAATGGGGTCATTTGGGGGGGTTTTGTGCCATCTGGGCATTCCATGGCCTCCGAAACTGTGATAGGCAGTGAGAAGTGAAATCAAAAATTGACACCCTTAGAAAGCCTGAAGGCGGTGCTTGGTTTTTGGGGTCCCGTACGCGGCTAGGCTCCCAAAAAGTCTCACATGTGGTATCCCCGTACTCAGGAGAAGCAACAGAATGTATTTTGGGGTGTAATTCCACATATGCCCATGGCATGTTTGAGCAATATATCATTTAGTGACAACTTTGTGCAAAAAAAAAAAAAAAAATAATTATTTTTTCCGCAACTTGTGTCAACATATAAAATATTCCATGGACTCGACATGCCTCTCAGTATATAGCTTGGGGTGTCTACTTTCCAAAACGGGGTCATTTGGGGGGGTTTTGAACTGTTCTGGCATTTTATACACAACATTAGGAAGCTTACATCCACTCTTCTAACCACTTGAAGACAAAGCCCTTTTTGACACTTTTTGTTTACATGAAAACATATTTTTTTTTGCAAGAAAATTATGTTGAACCCCCAAACATTATATATATTTTTAAAGCAAAGGCCCTACAGAATAAAATGGTGGGTGTTGCATTTTTTTTTTCTACACAGTATTTGCGCAGCGATTTTTCAAACGCATTTTTTGGGGAAAAAATACACTTTTTTTAATTTTAATGCACTAAAACACACTATATTGCCCAAATGTTTGATGACATAAAAAAGATGATCTTAGGCCGAGTACATAGATTCCAAACACGACATGCTTTAAAATTTCGCACAAACGCGCATTGGCGACAAACTACATACATTTTTAAAAGCCTTTAAAAGCATTTACAGGTTACCCCGTTAGATTTACAGAGGAGGTCTACTGCTAAAATTACTGCCCTCAATCTGACCTTCGCGGTGATACCTCACATGCATGGTGCAATTGCTGTTTACATATGACGCCAGACCGACGCTTGCGTTCGCCATTGGGCAAGAGCAGGGCAGGACAGGGGTGCTTTTTTTTTTTTTTTTTTTTTTTTTTTATTATTAATTTTGCTTTTTTATTTTATTTTTAAACTGTTGCTTCCATATTTATTTATTTTTATCACTTTTATTGTTATCTCAGGGAATGTAAATATCCCCTATGATAGCAATAGGTAATGACAGGTACTCTTTTTTGAAAAAACTGGGGTCTATTGGACCCTAGATCTTTCCTCTGCCCTCAAAGCATCTGACCACACCAAGATCGGTGTGATAAAATGCTTTCCCAATTTCCCAATGGCGCTTTTTATATCCGGGGGGGGGGGACATTCCCTCCCACTGCTTGTAAAAGCAGTCCAGAGGCCAATTAGCCACTAGGATTGCTTTTACATGAAAGCCGGCCGCTGGCTGAAAGGAATGATACCAAGATGATACCTAAACCCGCAGGCATCATTCTGGTATAAACATTCAAAGTCCAGCAACATACCAGTACGTTGCTGGTCCTTGTTGGACATGTATTGTAATCTTTTTTTTCATGCAGCCTGTTGGCTGAACGAAAAAAAAAGATTGATCGGTGGGTATGCCCACCATTAGAATACCGCCCTTCATCCACCCACTTCTAATGATGGGCATACATGCACCATTTATATATGCCGAAGCATGGGGGCATCTTCTCGCAAAAGTTATGCCGCGTACACATGGTCAGACTTTTCCACGGGCAAGCCTCCGTCGGAATTTCGACCGTATGTACGCGGCATTAGGAGCAAAATCGCTCCTCCGCTCCTGCTGCCCCAATGCTTCGGCATATATGCTTTTTTTTTTTTTTTTAACTGTGGTGGTGAAATCACCTCCTACAGCACTGGAGTCGCAGGGATCAGGCCTGTCTCTGCGAACGCTGCAGTTATGTTTGTTGTGTTTTGTAAGTGACAGTGATCGATCGATACTGCACTTGGGTGGCCTGGGCTGGACGGAGGGGCAAAACGCAGGTGCTAGCAGGTATCTGGGCTGATCCCGCTAACACTGCGTTTTTGGGAACCCTAAACTGCTGGGGACGCTAGAATAGATCTGATCAGATCAGATATTGATCTGATCAGATACTATACCACTAAGGGGGGTGTATGCTTTACGCGTGGGTGTTAGCGTTACTGGCACTAACCTGACGCTGCCTGGGGTGTGACGCAGACCCTCTCTGACGCTAAAACCTAACTGATATCACCCGCCGGGCGATCAGGGGGTTAAACCATTATTGGGTTATATACGGCGGGTGCCCTGACACTATAAAAAGCAAACTAACTAACCAGCGTCACCCGTAACACTTATATGATGATCACTGGTGAAAGGGTTAACTAGGGGCAATTAGGGGGTTAAAACCTTTATTAGGGTAATATATGGGGGTACCTGACGCTATATAAAAACCTGACGGCGAACCTAAAAAAAAATTACTGGCTACCTATCGGCATCACCGACACTAAGACAACGATCATAAAAACGATTGCTTAGCGACAGTGGTGATAGGGGGTGAAAGGGTTACCTGGGGGGCGATCAGGGGGTTAAACCTTTATTAGATAATATATGGGGGTACCTGACGCTATAAAAACCTGCGGCGAACCTAAAAAAAATTACTGGCTACCGATCAGCATCACCGACGCTAAGACATCGATCAGAAAAATGATCGCATAGTGACGGCGGTGCTAGGGGGTGAAAGGGTTACCTGGGGGGTGATCAAGGGGGTTACACCTTTATTGGGTAATATATGGGGGTACCCGACGCTATAAAAACCTGCGGCGAACCTAAAAAAAATTACTGGCTACCGATCTGCATCACTGACGCTAAGACATCGATCAGAAAAATTATCGCTTAGTGACAGTGGTGATAGGGGGTGAAAGGGTTACCTGGGGGGGCGATCAAGGGGGTTAAACCTTTATTAGGTAATATATGGGGGTACCCGACGCTATAAAAACCTGCGGCGAACCTAAAAAAATTTACTGGCTACCGATCAGCATCACCGACGCTAAGACATCGATCAGAAAAATGATCGCATAGCCACGGCGGTGCTAGGGGGTGAAAGGGTTACCTGGGGGGTGATCAAGGGGGTTACACCTTTATTGGGTAATATATGGGGGTACCCGACGCTATAAAAACCTGCGGCGAACCTAAAAAAAATTACTGGCTACCGATCTGCATCACTGACGCTAAGACATCGATCAGAAAAATTATCGCTTAGTGACAGTGGTGATAGGGGGTGAAAGGGTTACCTGGGGGGGCGATCAAGGGGGTTAAACCTTTATTAGGTAATATATGGGGGTACCCGACGCTATAAAAACCTGCGGCGAACCTAAAAAAAATTACTGGCTACCGATCAGCATCACCGACGCTAAGACATCGATCAGAAAAATGATCGCATAGCCACGGCGGTGCTAGGGGGTGAAAGGGTTACCTGGGGGGTGATCAAGGGGGTTAAACCTTTATTAGGTAATATATGGGGGTACCCGACGCTATAAAAACCTGCGGCGAACCTAAAAAAAATTACTGGCTACCGATCAGCATCGCCGACGCTAAGACATCGATCAGAAAAATTATAACTTAGTGACAGTGGTGATAGGGGGTGAAAGGGTTACCTGGGGGGCGATCAAGGGGGTTAAACCTTTATTAGGTAATATATGGGGGTACCCGACGCTATAAAAACCTGCGGCAAACCTAAAAAAAATTACTGGCTACCGATCAGCATCACCGACGCTAAGACATCGATCAGAAAAATGATTGCTTAGTGACAGTGGTGATAGGGGGTGAAAGGGTTATCTGGGGGGTGATCAGGGGGTTAAACCTTTATTAGGGGGGGTTAGGGGGCTACACTGGACCTAAGACTAAACTTTGGTGACACTTTTACAGTCACAAATGTCACTGATTGCAGTGATCACTAAATAAATGGTCACTGCAATCAGTGACACTGTGACTGGGGGGTGGCCTGGGGGGGCGATTTATGTGCCTATGTGTCCTGGTGTCAGTGTAGTGTTGTGTGTACTAACCTGGCATCTTCTCCTGTACGGCGCTCGGTATATGTGAGCGCCCCAGGAGAGATGACATCACTTCCTCCTTCCTGGCAAACAGGGGAAGCTCTCTCATTCGCCGGGAGCGATCGAGAGGAGGTGGCCGGAATCGAACGGCCGTCCCCTCATGCCGGATCGCTCCCGAAGGTAAAACGACCGCTCACTGTAAAGAAGGGGGGTCCGATCGGACCCCCCAACTATACAAAGGCAATCACGTATATATACGTGATTGTGCCTGTCGGTGCCATTCTGCCGACGTATATTTACAGTGGGCGGTCGTTAAGTGGTTAAGGGTGGTAGACTTTTTGGTGCTGCTCTGGATGACATCATCAAGGATGTCACGGGAGGTAAAAGCACTCTCCTTCCTCAAACTATCAAGGGTAAGGAGGCCCGACATAAACCGGGTCCTTCCTTTCCAGCAAAAAAGGGTTTTTTTCGTCCGTCAGAGTCCCCGGGTAAGCCATCCCAGACTGACAACAGTGCGGCTGGCGGGCACAAGCACCCCTGGGTGCGTAAGCCGAACAAGCCGGCTCCCAAGCCCGCCTCCGCGTGAAGTCTTGCCCCCGCCCGTCTCTGGGGTGGGGGGACGACTTCGCAGGTTCACGGATCGGTGGACCTCCCGGATCTCCGACCGGTGGGTGTGCGAGGTGGTCACCTCAGGATACAGAATAGAGTTCCGCTCCTGGCCCCCAGACAGATTCTTTCCCTCAAATCTCCCTCTCCTTCCTGCCCGTCGGGCAGCCCTCTTGGGGGCTGTACAGGATTTGATCGGGTCCGGAGTAATTGTGCCGGTTCCGTCCCAGGAGAGGTTTCAGGGGTTCTACTCGAATCTGTTTGTTGTTCCAAAAAAGGACGGGGTTCGGCCAATCCTGGACCTCAAGGCCCTGAATGCCTTCGTGAAGGTGCAAAAATTCCGCATGGAATCCATTCGCACGGTGATCGCTACACTCCATCAAGGGGATTTTCTGGCATCCTTGGACACCTACTTGCATGTTCCGATCTGCGCAAGCCACCAGAAGTTTCTGTGCTTTGCGGTCGGCGAAGTCCACTATCAATTTGTGGCTCTTCCCTTCGGCCTAGCCTCGGCACCGAGGGTGTTCACCAAGGTGCTTGCTCCGGTCCTAGCTTTGCTGAGACAGCGAGGCATTGCTATCGTGGGCTATCTGGACGATTTTCTTCTAAGAGCAGACAGTGGCTCAGAATTGGAAGAAAGTGTGACTATCGTCAGTCAGACCCTCAGGGAGTTTGGGTGGCTCCTGAACGTTCAGAAGTCGGTTCTAGTCCCGACTCAGCGTCTGGAGTATCTAGGTCTGATTCTGGACTCCTTGGAGGCAAGAGTCTTCCTACCTCCAGACAAACTACTGACACTTCAGTCTGCAGTACGGGTGCTGACGTCCCGAAAATGGTCGTCAATCCGCTTTTGCATGAGAGTCCTGGGACTCATAGTGGCCTCCTTCGAGGCCGTTCCTTATGCCCAAGCGCACACCAGGGCTTTACAGAAAGAGATCTTGTCCACTTGGGACAAATCCCCATTGTCCTTGGATCTTCAGATCCAGGTGAGTCACCTGGTCACGGCGTCCCTGACGTGGTGGTTGAGGTCCCCGGCTCTTCGGTCCGGGAAGTCGTTCCTCCCCATCCAATGGACGGTGATCACGACGGACGCCAGCCTGACGGGCTGGGGGGGAGTCTAGGGAGTCCTGTCGGCCCAAGGGCTTTGGACTCCGGACGAAGCCCTCTTACCGATCCATGTGCTGGAGATACGGGCAATCAGACTGTGCCTCTCCTCATGGTCGGAGAAACTACAGGGTCACTCCATCAGGATCCAATCGGACAACGCCACAGCAGTGGCGTATGTGAACCATCAAGGGGGGACTCGGAGCTCAGCTGCGGCTTCCGAGGTCGCCCGCATCCTGAGGTGGGCCGAAAGAAGCGTGCCGGCTCTGTCGGCCGTCTACATTCCGGGCGTAGACAATTGGCAGGCGGACTATCTAAGTCGCCAGACGCTGGACCAGGGAGAGTGGTCCTTGCACCCGGAGGTCTTTCAACTCCTTTGCAGACGGTGGGGCACGCCGGATGTGGACCTGATGGCCTCTTGACTCAATCGCAAGGTGTCGAGGTTTGTGGCCAGATCCAGGGATCCCTGGGCGGATGCCTCGGATGCGTTGGTGGCCCCATGGGGTCAGTATCACCTGATATACGTTTATCCTCCAGTTGCTCCCTAATCTGCTCCGCAGGGTAGCGACCGAGGGAATTCTGGTGATCCTCATTGCTCCGGATTGGCCTCGGCGTCACTGGTACGCCGATCTGGTACGTCTCGTCGCAGACGTTCCCTGGCGGTTACCAATACGGGGGGACCTTCTGTCTCAAGGTCCTATATTTCATCCTGCTTTACAGTCTCTGGTTTTAACGGCATGGTTATTGAAAGCCAGGTGCTGAGAGACCGAGGTCTCTCGGATTTGGTCATTTCGACCATGTTAAGGGCACGGAAGTCTTCCTCCAGAAAGATCTATCACCGTACTTGGAGAGCTTACATCGCCATGTGCGAAGAGCTGGACTGGCGCTCACGAAACGTATTCCGTTCCCAGAATCCTGCATTTTCTGCAGCGTGGCGTGACCCAAAAGCTCGCTTTGAGTACCATTAAGGGTGAGATTTTGGCCTTGGCCATCTTCTTTCAGCGACCGCTGGCGGGTCATCCCTTGGTTAGCACCTTTGTGCAGGGGGTTCGCCATGTGCTCCCCCCTGTCAAGCCTCCTCTCCCCCCGTGGGATCTGAATTTGGTGCTCTCGGTCCTCCAGGAACCTCCCTTTGAAAATATTAGAGATATTCCCCTCTTGACTTTGTCTCAGAAGGTGGCCTTCTTGGTGGCCATTACTTCCATTAGACGAGTGTCTGAATTGGCGGCCTTGTCCTGCAAGTCGCCCTTTTTGGTCATCCATAAGGATAAGGCGGTGTTACGTCCGCGACCTTCTTTTCTGCCAAAGGTGGTCTCGGCCTTCCACTTAAACGAGGACATTGTCCTCCCGTCCTTGTGTCCTCACCCATCGCATCCCAGAGAGTTTGCGCTTCACACTTTGGATGTGGTACGAGCCTTGCGGGTGTACCTGTCTGCTACTGCTTCTATTCGGAAGTCTGACTCACTATTTGTGGCTGTCTCTGGTCCAAAACAGGGCCAAGCGGTTTCGTCTGCCACCATTTCTAGGTGGATCAGACAAACCGTCATTCAAGCTTATGCTCTCAAGGGGCGGGCGCCTCCCTTTCCGGTTACGGCACATTCCACCAGGGCAATCGGTGCTTCCTGGGCTTTCCGACATCAAGCGTCGGTTGCACAAGTGTGCAAGGCGGCGACCTGGTCGTCTGTTCATACCTTTTCTAAATTTTATAAGGTTGATGTGGCTGCATCTTCGGATGCTTCCTTCGGCCGCAAGGTGTTGCAGGCCGCTGTTTGATGTTGCAACTCCTCCGTTGAGGAGCTCTGCCTTGTTTGGAGTGAAGTTTTTGGTTTTCCATTTATACTGGTCCCATCCCTCTTGACACTGCTTTGGGACATCCCACGTGTAAAGGTGTATAAGACACGCTGTGTCAGTCCATGGATGACAAGAGAAAATAGGATTTTTGTACTCACCGTAAAATCCGTTTCTCTGGCATCCATGGACTGACACAGCACCCACCCTTCTTTTTAAGTTTGTACTGCTTTGTTACGAACTGAGGTCTGCTGACTGCAGTGGGAGGGTTATGTCCAGAGGGACCGCCCCCCTGGGCGGGGCTGTTCAGCTCTGGCTGTTTAGAATGTATGTATAACATCTCGCATTCTGCCTAGGTCTTCTCCTGCAGGCAGGGACATAACCCACGTGTAAAGGTGTATAAGACACGCTGTGTCAGTCCATGGATGCCAGAGAAACGGATTTTACGGTGAGTACAAAAATCCTATTTTTTTTTTTCAGGTTGAAGGTCATCAGGCACCACTGGTGTATCCATGGTTTTTGTGCGCATTACCCGCAGTTTTAGCTGCGGTCCCATAGATTTCTATTAGGTCATGCGTTTTTGTTGCATTTTCTGAAAGATGCAGCGTGCAAGACTTTTGGTGAGGGAACATTTTTAAGGTTAATTAGCTGGCCATACATTATACAATTTTTCTTGTTCAATTTCCTTTAGGCTCCATTCACTCCTGAAAGGGGTCAGAATTGGCGCAGTTCTGCCCGATATCTCAAATCGCTTCAAAATGAGGAGCGCGTTCGCGATGCCATTACTTGGTGGTACCGTGATTGACGCACGGTAAATTGCACTGTAATTGCAACATGGAACATGAGCTTTTTTGGGGGGCGACAGCGTCACACGTTACGATTTTCCGCGATTGGGGTGCTATTAGAAGTAATGGCATCACAAGCGCGTCCCACATTTTGCAGCAATTTTAAATCGCAGGCGGACTTGCGCCATTTCCACCAGTGATAAGGTGTGAATGGAGCCTTAGATTTACCTTCACCCATGTAGTGCAAGGGCCTGCCGCCTAATTGCATACAAATTGAAAGTGTTTAGGTCTGACCACATATTATATGGTTTTGGTAACTCTAAAGGAAAATTGTACAAGAAAGTTGTATATTGTATGGCCAGTCAAGTCATTAAAGCATATCTCTATATATGGTGGAGCTACCATCGCACACCCAAGAAAAATACAATACAAGAAAAAGGAGGGGGGGGGGTTATAGGACTTTAAACGGTGGCCTGCCGGTATCTACATATGATTTTGAGAAGTCAAGTCATTAACCGCTTAACGACGCTCACTGTATATATACGTCGGCAGAATGGCACCGACAGGCACAATCACGTAGAGCACGTGATTGCCTTTGTATAGTTGGGGGGTCCAATCGGACCCCCCTCCTATACAGTGAGCAGTGGCTAAGTGTCCGGGAGCGTTCCGGGATGAGGGGGCAGCCATTCGTTTCCGGCCACCCCCTCGCGATCCCTCCCGGGCGAATGGAAATGCCCCCTCTGTCTGTGTCAGACAGAGGAAGCAGGAGGAAGTGATGTCATCTCTGGTGCGGCGCTCACATATACCGAGCGCCGTACAAGAGAAGACATCAGGTCAGTGCACACAACACTACACTGACACCAGGACACATAGGGACATAAATCGCCCCCCCCCAGACACCCCAGATCACCCCCCAGTCCCCAGTCACAGTGTCACTGATTGCAGTGATCACTAAATAAATGGTCACTGCAATCAGTGACATTTGTGACTGTAAAAGTGTCAGTACATTCAGTTTTAGGTCCAGTGTAGCCCCCTAACCCCCCCCTAATAAAGGTTTAACCCCCTTGATCGCCCCCCAGGTAACCCTTTCACCCCCTATCACCACTGTCGCTAAGCGATCGTTTTTCTAAACGCTGTCTTAGTGTCGGTGATGCAGATCGGTAGCCGGTAATTTTTTTTTAGGTTCGCCGCAGGTTTTTATAGCGTCAGGTACCCCAATATATTATCTAATAAAGGTTTAACCCCCTTGATCGCCCCCCAGGTAACCCTTTCACCCCCTATCACCACTGTCGCTAAGCGATCGTTTTTCTAAACGCTGTCTTAGTGTCGGTGATGCAGATCGGTAGCCAGTAAATTTTTTTAGGTTCGCCGCAGGTTTTTTTCTCATTATAAGTTTATTGAAGACAAGATAGAGATGGGTAAGCAAAAATAAAATAAAATAAAAAACAGAACAGAACATTCGCAGATGCAACTGCACATTAGGTACACTTATCCACAAATTAGGCAAGTCAGATAGCAACAGAGTAACTGAGACCACAATATTCTAACTCAAGGTGACCAGGTGACGTGAGCATCGGGTATATTGGAGAGAAAAACAAAACAAAAAGAGAGACATGGTCACAAGTTCAGCTGGATCCACAAGGATGACTGTTGAAATGAGTTAACAATAGGACTTATGATAAATCTAGGATGTGGTCTTCGAATATCAATTATGAGGGGCAACCGCGTTCACAGCATATAAGAAGAGACAAAAAAAAAAAAAAACTAAAATGGAAAACAAATACAGAACAGAGAATAAAGAGCTAAAAGGGGGGGAGGGGGGGAAAGGCCAGAGCCCTGGCCCGAGAAAAGGTAAAGAGAAAAGAAAACCCTTGGCCTCAAAGATACTGCCGCAAACCAGAGGGGGGATGTAGGGGCGGGAGACATCCATGTATCTCCTACTCCGCCCCCTCGCAGGGATCCCCGGGAAGTGAGGCAGACATAATATCTGAGTAAACAGTAGAGTACCTGAATATCAACCATGGTTGCCAGATAGTGCAAAATTTATCCACCACGTCGGTGGCTTGAGTCAAGGTCTCCTCCATCTCGCAAACCTCCGAAACCCTTTGCAGCCACTCAGCAGTGGAAGGAACCCTCTGTGATCGCCAGTAGAGCGGGATCAAGGACTTAGCCGCATTTAGCAGATGTCTCGTTAAGGAGTTTTTGTACCTCCCCAAAGAGACATCCGTGATGTGGAGCAGGCAGGAAGCCTGGTTTCGGTGATCTGCGAGACCAGAAGTTTGACCCTCTCCCAGAATGGAGAAATTCGTGGACATTGCCACCAAATGTGGAGCAACGTACCCACTTCTTGATGGCATCTCCAGCAGGTGGCTGGTATCTGTGGGTTCCATCTATGTATCTTGGCTGGGGTATTGTACCAGTGTGTCAACAGTTTAAATGTCGTTTCCTGCGTCTTAGTACTTATAGAGCACTTATGAGTCAAAATACATGCATACCTCCATTGTTTGGGGGAAATCTCCATCTGAAGCTCCTCCGCCCATCTCGCTCTGAGTTTATCAACGGACTTGTATTTTAAATTTTGTAGCCACGAGTAATTCAATGACGTAGTTCTCACACTTGTCACCCAGCTGACAAATCGACTCAAAGGCCTCTAGAGGTCTATGTAATTTGCTCCTGACAGACTTATTCCCCAGGTAGCTACGTAGTTGGAGATACTCCCAAAGGGTCATGTGTGGGAGTTGTGCATCAGTTTTAAGTACCGTCCAGTCTTTCACAGCTCCCCCTGTAATGCAGTCGCCTACCAACAGAGGTTGAGGGCGAGTCTTGGATTGGTAATGTGGGTTGTTTAGACCTGGGACGAAGTCGGGGTTATCTTTCAGTGGCGTCAGGGGACTAGGTTGTGAGGAAAAGGAAAGGTGTTTGGTCAGATTGTAGAAGAGTCTTAGCGTGCTACCAGTAAGGGGGTGATGTTTGACACTGCTCGGTAAGCTATTCCAAGGGATCCATGGGGCAAATTTAAGGGGAACGGGGGATAATGCTTCCTCTAGAGAGACCCAATCCTTAGCTGCCCCATGACAATGCCAATCGATGACTCTAGTCAAGTGAGTGGCTTGGTAGTAGGACCTAAAGTCTGGTATTCCCATTCCACCCTGAACTTTAGGCTTCATCAGGTATGCGAACCTAATCCTGGGCTTTTGCGAGTTCCATAGAAATCTTAGGAGAACGCTCCTGAGTGTAGTGAAAAAGGAAGCAGGTATCTGAAGTGGGATGGCATGCAAGAGGTAGAGCAGTCTGGGGAGGATAGTCATCTTGATTATGGCCGCACGACCAAACCAAGAGAAGTAACCCGACTGCCATCTAAGTAAGTCTTCTCTGACTTTCTTAAGGAACTCCGGGAAATTACAACCAAACATGTCTCCTAATCTAGGCGTGAGCCAAATTCCCAAATATTTCAGGGCCTTCGGTTCCCATCTGAAGGGGGAGGCAGCCACCACCCGATTCAGCAATCGCTCAGGAAGTGAGACATTCAGGGCTTCCGACTTAGAGTAATTTATCTTAAGATTGGAAACGTAGCTATAATTGGCAAACTCCTGCATCAGATTTGGCAAGGAGATTATAGGGTTAGATAAAAAGAAAAGCAAATCATCCGCGTAGGCGGCCACTTTGTACTCTTTAGTCGACACTCTGAAGCCCTGGATGTCTGTATTAGCTCTAACCATTCTAAGAAAGGGCTCAAGGGATAAAATGAACAGTAGAGGGGACAGGGGACATCCCTGTCTTGTGCCATTAGTTATCAGAACATTATCTGAAAAGGTACCATTGATTTTTAATCGAGCCGTTGGGGATTGGTATAGAGCAGAGATCCTGGCTAGCATATGTGGCCCCAGTCCTATCTTCGTGCAAGTGGCTAGCATAAAGTCCCAGGCCACGCGGTCGAAGGCCTTCTCCGCATCCGTGGACAGGAGAAGGCCCTCTATCTTCCCAGCATAAGCCGCATTAGACAATAGCATTGCCTTGATCACGTTGTCTTCGCCGCAGGTTTTTATAGCGTCAGGTACCCCCATATATTATCTAATAAAGGTTTTAACCCCCTGATTGCCCCTAGTTAACCCTTTCACCAGTGATCACCATATAAGTGTTACGGGTGACGCTGGTTAGTTAGTTTGCTTTTTATAGTGTCAGGGCACCCGCCGTATATAACCCAATAAAGGTTTAACCCCCTGATCGCCCGGCGGGTGATATCAATTAGGTTTTAGCATCAGAGAGGGTCTGCGTCACACCCCAGGCAGCGTCAGGTTAGTGCCAGTAACGCTAACACCCACGCGTGAAGCATACACCCCCCTTGGTGGTATAGTATCTGAACAGATCAATATCTGATCTGATCAGATCTATACTAGCGTCCCCAGCCGTTTAGGGTTCCCAAAAACGCAGTGTTAGCGGGATCAGCCCAGATACCTGCTGGCACCTGCGTTTTGCCCCTCCATCCAGCCCAGGCCACCCAAGTGCAGTATCGATCGATCACTGTCACTTACAAAACAAAAACACACATAACTGCAGCGTTCGTAGAGACAGGCCTGATCCCTGCGACTCCAGTGCTGTAGGAGGTGATTTCACCACCACAGTTAAAAAAAAAAAAAGCAAATATGCCGAAGCATTGGGGCAGCAGGAGCGGAGGAGCGATTTTGCTCCTAATGCCGCGTACATACGGTCGAAATTCCGACGGAGGCTTGCCCGTGGAAAAGTCCGACCATGTGTGTGCGGCATAACTTTTTTGCGGGAGGATGCCCCCATGCTTCGGCATATATAAATGGTGCGTGTATGCCCATCATTGGAAGTGGGTGGATGAAGGGCAGTATTCTAATGGTGGGCATACCCACCGATCAATCTCTTTTTTCGTTCAGCCAACTGGCTGCATGAAAAAAAAAGATTACAATACATGTCCAACAAGGACCAGCAACGTACTGGTATGTTGCTGGACTTTGAATGTTTATACCAGAATGATGCCTGCGGGTTTAGGTATCATCTTGGTATCATTCTTTTCAGCCTGCGGCCGGCTTTCATGTAAAAGCAATCCTAGCGGCTAATTAGCCTCTGGACTGCTTTTACAAGCAGTGGGAGGGAATGCCCCCCCCGGATATAAAAAGCGCCATTGGGAAATTGGGAAAGCATTTTATCACACCGATCTTGGTGTGGTCAGATGCTTTGAGGGCAGAGGAAAAATCTAGGGTCTAGAAGACCCCAGTTTTTTCAAAAAAAGAGTACCTGTCACTACCTATTGCTATCATAGGGGATATTTACATTCCCTGAGATAACAATAAAAATGATAAAAAAAAAAAATACTTGGAAGGAACAATTTAAAATTAAAATAAAAAAGCAAAATTAATAATAAAAATAAAAAATAAAAAGCACCCCTGTCCTGCCCTGCTCTTGCCCAATGGCGAACGCAAGCGTAGGTCTGGCGTCATATGTAAACAGCAATTGCACCATGCATGTGAGGTATCACCGCGAAGGTCAGATCGAGGGCAGTCATTTTAGCAGTAGACCTCCTCTGTAAATCTACTGGGGTAACCTGTAAAGGCTTTTAAAAATGTATGTAGTTTGTCGCCAATGCGCGTTTGTGCGAAATTTTAAAGCATATCGTGTTTGGTATCTATGTACTCGGCCTAAGATCATCTTTTTTATTTCATCAAACATTTGGGCAATATAGTGTGTTTTAGTGCATTAAAATTAAAAAAAGTGTATTTTTTAACCCAAAAAATGCGTTTGAAAAATCGCTGCGCAAATACTGTGTAGAAAAAAAAAATGCAACACCCACCATTTTAATCTGTAGGGCCTTTGCTTTAAAAATATATATAATGTTTGGGGGTTCAACATAATTTTCTTGCAAAAAAAAATATGTTTTCATGTAAACAAAAAGTGTCAAAAAGGGCTTTGTCTTCAAGTGGTTAGAAGAGTGGATGTAAGCTTCCTAATGTTGTGTATAAAATGCCAGAACAGTTCAAAACCCCCCCCAAATGACCCCATTTTGGAAAGTAGACACCCCAAGCTATATACTGAGAGGCATGCCGAGTCCATGGAATATTTTATATGTTGACACAAGTTGCGGAAAAACGACAATTTTTTTTTTTTTTTTTGCACAAAGTTGTCACTAAATGATATATTGCTCAAACATGCCATGGGCATATGTGGAATTACACCCCAAAATACATTCTGTTGCTTCTCCTGAGTACGGGGATACCACATGTGTGAGACTTTTTGGGAGCCTAGCCGCGTACGGGACCCCAAAAACCAAGCACCAAGCAGGCTTTCTAAGGGTGTAAATTTTTGATTTCACTTCTCACTGCCTATCACAGTTTTGGAGGCCATGGAATGCCCAGATGGCACAAAACCCCCCCAAATGACCCCATTTTGGAAAGTAGACACCCCAAGCTATTTGCTGAGAGGTATTGTGAGTATTTTGCAGATCTCGCTTTTTGTCACAAAGTTTTGAAAAAAATAAAAATAAAAATAATATATATATATATATATATATATATATATATATATATATATATATATATATATATATATATATATATATATATATATATATATAATTTTCTTTCTTCATTTTCAAAAACAAATGAGAGCTGTAAAATACTCGCCATGCCTCTCAGCAAATAGCTTGGGGTGTCTATATTCCAAAATGGGGTCATTTGGGGGGGTTTTGTGCTATTTTGGCATTTTATGGCCTTCGAAACTGTGATAGGTAGTGAGGAGTGAAATCAAAAATTGGTGCCTAGAAATCCTGAAGGCGGTGCTTGGTTTTCGGGGTCCCGTACGTGGCTAGGCTCCTAAAAAGTCCCACACATGTGGTATCCCCGTACTCAGGAGAAGCAGAAAATTTTATTTTGGGGTGTAATTCCACATATAACCATGGCATGTGTGAGCAATATATCATTTAGTGACAACTTTTTGTAATTTTTTTTGTTATAACAAAAAGTAGAAAATATAATTTTTTTTCAAAATTTTCGGTCTTTTTCCGTTTATATCGCAAAAAATAAAAATCGCAGAGGCAATCAAATACCATTAAAAGAAAGCTCTATTTGTGGGAAGAAAAGGACGCAAATTTCGTTTGGGTACAACATTGCATGTCCGCACAATTTACAGTTAAAGCAGCACAGTGCAAAATTCTGAATTTACCTCTGGTCCTTTAGCTACAAAATGGTCCGGGGCTTAAGTGGTTAAAGCAGCTATTCAGGGACAGGAGGAAGTGTTATCCACTGGATCACCAGGTGAAAATAAAGGAAACTATTACAGCCACCTCATCTAAGGACCGGCCAGCTACAATAATTACATTATTATTTTTGGGGTAAAATACGCTTTAAATAGTGGAAAGTACCAGATGCACTTTATCTCTCCTGCGTCTACAAAAAATGGAAATATCGGTTTTTGGTGGACTGTTACTGTAGAGATGCTCAAATAATCTTCTCTTTTTTTTTTTTTTTTTTTAAGTACCGTATTTATCGGCGTATAACACGCACCGGCGTATAACACGCACCCCAAGTTTAGGAGGAAATTTTAGGGAAAAAAACTTTTAGCAGGGAAGTTTAAGGAAAAATAACTTACATTTAAATGCAGCCTTGTCAGTGTCCATTGCAGCCTTGTCACAGTGCAGCCTTGTCAGTGTCCATTGCAGCCTTGTCACAGTGCAGCCTTGTCAGTGTCCATTGCAGCCTTGTCACAGTGCAGCCTTGTCAGTGTCCATTGCAGCCTTGTCACAGTGCAGCCTGGTCACAGAGTCGCCGTGCAGCCTTGCCCCAGAGTCGCCGTGCAGCCTTGCCCCAGAGTCGCCGTGCAGCCTTGCCCCAGAGTCGCCGTGCAGCCTTGCCCCAGAGTCGCCGTGCAGCCTTGCCCCAGAGTCGCCGTGCAGCCTTGCCCCAGAGTCGCCGTGCAGCCTTGCCCCAGAGTCGCCGTGCAGCCTTTCAAAATTGGCGCCGAGACTGTGCGGACGCCGCCGAGAACGCCGGGGACGCAGGGACTGGGACCGCCGAGATACACATAGCCGAGTGTACTCGGCTTTTCTCGGCTCCGCTCACAGTCACGCCGAGTCCCGCCCTATGATGGACATAACACAGGTCCAATGGCGGGACTGGGCGTGACTGTGAGCGGAGCCGAGAAAAGCCGAGTATAGCCGAGTACATTCGGCTATGTGTATCTCGCTCCGCTCCGCTCCCAGTCAGCGGAGACAGCTCAGGGATGTGGATATCGGCGTATAACACGCACCCACGATTTTCCCCTGATTTTCAGGGGAAAAAAGTGCGTGTTATACGCCGATAAATACGGTATATATATTTATTTATTTATTTATTTTTTTTGTAGAAAATCAAAAAGCTAAAAATTGTTGTAAACTGTGAATTTCAATGGTCTATATCGAAGATGTGGTTCATTAGATAATACATTAGTCACAGCTACCCCCAGTTTGTCCTGTTCTGGGGTGTCCTACAGCTGTCAGAGTTGTCAGAGTTGTGTGTATTCATTGGCACAGCAGCCTTGCAGTTCAGTTGCTGTATGTGGCCACGCGGTGACACTGGATACTTGCATGTCCTATGAAAGTTACCTAAATAATGTAATAGATCTGTGTAGCAATGCACAGCACCAAAGATCAGTCTGCAGTCAGAAAGTGCTATTCTTAACAACAGATGTTTGATGATTGTGTTACATAGAGTGTGTGCTAATGATCGAGTTGCCTGCCAGTGCAGACATTGGTGCCTCAGGCATGCACACCCAGGTACATGTGAAATTCAACATCTAGAGCTTATAAGAAGGGAAACCATAGCTAACGGTAAAAAATGGCTTAGAAAAGGCCTTTTTCCAGTCCATAACCGTAACTGACTTCCTTTTATGGTGTCTCTAGGATTTAACTACAATTATTTATGCCTCTGAAGGTGCCTGTAGAGATGACATGGCAGCCAGTAAATCTGCTAATACTGAAAATGATTGGATTAGTGTGTGTGCTTATAGGTTCTGGGTATTCCTCTGGCATCTTTGTCTTGTGGGCAGAATATTGATAGACCTGTAAAATCCAATTCTTCTCTGTAGATTGGTCAGTCTAGATGTGACTGCTCAGGTTGTGACGCTCCTAGAACCTTACAATCCTTTCCTGGCCTGACTTTAAAGTGGAGTTCCACCCTGAAAAAAAATTACACAAAAATGCTGCAAAAAAAAAAAAAATAATAATTTTTACTCACTCAACTCAGCGGTTGCTATGCGGAAGTCCCTAATCTGCCTCTTCCTTATCCGCGGTGGGTCTTCTTCCGCATCCTCCTCGCGTTGTCTTCTGGTGAATGGGGCGCGCTGCCTTCTGGGAACTGTGTAATACCAGAGAGCAGCCGCCCATTCACAAATTGGCGCGAGACTCGTGCATGCGCAGTAGGAAACGGGCAGTGAAGCTGAATGCTTCACTGCCTGTTTCCCTTAGTGAGGATGGCGGCGCGGGATCTGCAATGATCGAGGGATCGGGGTGGGGGGGGGGCCATCATCGCGGGCGCCTAGGACAGGCAAGTGTCCTTATTAAAAGTCAGCAACTACAGTGTTTGTAGCTGCTGACTTTAAAAAAATAAAAAAATTGCGGATGGAATCCTGCTTTAACCAGATGGATCAGGACATGAACAGTTCACGTCCATCTGCCCCTTTTACACCTCATAGTGGTATAGCATATTGTATATCAGCATGTATCAATGAAACAAAGGAAATGTAGTATTTGTTGTTTTTTTTTCCCACTTGGGATTCTGCTGTTGCCAGGGATGTCTGGCTGTTATCTGATTGATTCCTCTGCCTAGATTATCCACATCTATACAAATATAAAATCCTGTTTGGATTTTTTGTTTAAAATATGGCAACAGAAGCAATAATTTCATGACTAAGGGAGACATAGCAAGTCTAAAGTAAACGATTAAAGCTGAACGCCCAAGTATGATCTTTATTTCATACTTGCATCAGTTCAGCTTTATATGCAGCTTTGCGTCTCAGCTGCATAGCTGCAACTGGTTTACAACACTCTTATGATCTAATTATGTAAAGCGGAGGTCCACCCTAAAAAAAAAAAAATACATAAACATGCTGCTTAAAATACATTAAAAAACATCGTCCTAATCTGCCACTTCCTATACCGCGGCGCTCTTCATTCTTCTCCTCCTCGCATTGTGTTCTGGGCGCGCTGTCTTCTGGGACCTGTGTGTGTCCCAGAAGACAGCCGGGTTATTCACAAAGCGCCACGTGACTCGCGCATGCACAGTAGGAAAGCGGGCAGTGAAGCCGCAAGGCTTCCACTGCCTGTTTCCCTTAGTGAGGATGGCGGCACTGGCACACGATACGATGGACGGATCGGCCTCGGAGGGCCGACATTGCGGGAGCCCTGGACAGGTAAGTGTCCTTATTAAATGTCAGCAGCTACAGTGTTTGTAGCTGCTGACTTTTAAAAAATAAATAAAAAATTACGTCTGGAACACCGCTTTTAAAGTGAAACTAAACCCTCATATCATTTTTCAGCCAAGGAAACTGTCATCTTAGCTTCTGTTTGATCTGCAACAGGCGTTGTGACGCCAGCCATTTGATGCTTTGAGACAGTTTGGTTGAGAGCACAACCAATATGACAGTTAGCAAACCCGGTGTGCCTGGAATGTAACAGTTTTTTTAGAAACCGTTAAATTGGGTTTAGTCCTGCTTTAAAGCTGAACTTTACCAGTAACAACTTGATTAAAAATTAAAGTTCTTTAGCAAAGAACATACATTCCACATTAATAATTACTCCTGTTTCTTCTTGCTGGAGGCCACTTTTCTGAAGCCCAGGGCCCCTGAACAACAGTAAATCATAAAGCAGAACTAAACCCATCAATTTAACAGTTGCATTCCTGGAATGCAGGGATTGTTAAAGAGGAAGTCCAGTCCAAAAGAAAAAATGTAAAAGTCAGCAGCTTCAAATACTGCAGCTGCTGACTTTTAATATTAGGGCACTTACCTGTCCAGGGAGCCAGCAATGTCGACACCCCAGCCGATTTTCGGATCGACTCCTGGGTGCTGCCGCCACCATTCCTGGTAAGGGAACCAGGCAGTGAAGCCTTTCGGTTTCACTGCTGGTACCCTACTGCGCATGTGCGCTGCGCTTTCCAATTGGCCTGGTGGCGACGGAAGGAGGAGGGGGGCAGAACTTCTGGAAGTTCAGGCCGCGGGCTGTCTCCCGGAAGTGGGGAAGAGGACCTGTCATGAACGGGTCCCTATTCTGCCTCCCTGAAAGGTGCCAAATGTGACACCGGAGGGGGGGAGGAAGCATATAAGCGGACGTTCCACTTTTGTGTGGAACTGTGCTTTAACTCACATCTGCTTGTGTGCTCAACCAAACTGTCGAACCATCAAATGACTGGTGTCGTAACTGATCACATGTGCAGCACCATGGCAAATGCAAATCAATTAAAAGCAGCTTCCTTGGCTGTAAAGGATAGGAGGGTTTAATTCTGCATTAAGGCTGCCAGCAGATTGGTCTCTACAAGTTTGGCAGTGCCTAAAAATGGAGAGCAACTGAATATGTGCAGAGCAGGGGGGAACCGTGTAGTACTGCACTTTACAGTATACACACTTATATTGAAAGTGGTACTTTAGTCAGAAAATTAAGTCCTGCTAGATCACTTCATGCTTGCCCCTTTTGCAGGTATATCTATGTAAAACATTAAAAATAAGTGCCTATACTGTTTTAAAAATCCAGTTATACACGGTTTCCCCCTGGTCTGCACATGCTCAGTTGCTCTGTATTTTTAGGCGTTGCTGCGTTTGTAGAGGCCGATCTGCTGTCTGCCTTAAAGCGGAATTAAACCCTCCTATGCTTTACAGCCAAGGAAGCTGCTTCTGTTTGATCTGCAACTGCCATGGTGCTGCACATGTGCTCAGTTCTGACACCAGCCATTTGATAGTTTGACAGTTTGTTTGAGGACACAAGCAAATGTGACAGCAATCCCCCCGTATTCCAGGAAAGTAACTTTTTTTTAAACCATTAAATTGACCAGTTTAGTTCCACTTCATGATTTACTGATATTCATTGATATTTTGCTCTGGGCAAAATGGCTGCCTCCAGGAAGAAGAAACAGGAGCAATGCTCTTACAGCACACACTGATTTTGGGAGCATCCTTTATTAATGTGGAATGTATATCTGTTGCTAAAGAACATATTTTTTATCAAGTTGTTTTCGGTAAAGTTCCGCTTTTAATGTTTTACATAGTTATACCTGCAAAAGGGTCCAGCCTGAATTGATCCAGCAGGAACAAATTTTCTGACTTAAAAGCTCCACTTAAGGCCCCTTTCACACTGGGGCGGGCAGGAGCGGTGGCGGTATAGCAGCGCGATTTTCAGCGCTGCTATACCGTCGTTCTTACCGCGGTATGCGGTCGCTAGGGGGGTGAATTTAACCCCCGCTAGCGGCCGAAAAAGGGTTAATACCGCCCGCAAACCTATTGCCGCGGTTTGCGGGCGGTATTACCGCGCTGTCCCATTGATTTCAATGGGAGACCGCGGTAAAGGAGCGGTGAACACACCGCTCCTTTACCGCTGTAAAGAAGCGGCTAGCAGGACTTTTGGAGCGGTCCTGCTAGCGCACCGCTTCAGTGTGAAAGCCTTCAGGCTTTCACATTGAAGGCTAAAGGGCATGATTTTTTCATGCGGTATAATAGCGCTAATATTAGCGCTAAACTGCATGAAAAACACCCCAGTGTGAAAGGGGCCTTAGTGAGAACCAATATAGGGGAAAATTCTTAAAGCGGAGCTCCGCCGGAAAAAAAAATATTAAAAGCCAGCAGCTACAGCTACAGCAGCTGCTGGCTTTTAATATTTGGACACTTACCTGTCCTGGAGTCCAGCGACGTCCGCAGCAGAGGACGAGCGCCGTTCTGATTGGTGCTCCTGTGTTCTGGGAGCCGAGTGTCTCCCAGAACACCAAGGGAAGTCTGCGGGAAGTGACGTAACTCCCGCAGCTTCCCGGAGAGAGGACTCCCGGATGTGGGTGAAAATACCTGTCTTAGACAGGTATCTTCACCCCCCCTCCCCCCTGAAAGGTGTCAATTGTGACACCGGAGGGGGGGAGGGTTCCAAATAGCAAAAGTTGCTATTTAGGGTGGAGCTCCACTTTAATAAACTAATTTCGGGCTGTGAATCATTGCTGCAGTTATCTGAACCTTTGCATCTGTGGAACAAATAAATGAACTATAGTATATATTTTTTTTTACTTCAGTGAATATAAGGCATTCTGATTGGATAAGGTAAGGCCCAGGGGTTGTGAAATCTCGATCTTCACCTTGTCCAATCGGAGAACATTTTGTTTTCTTTGAAAAAAATACAAGGGGGTTGATTTACTAAAACTGGAGAGTGCAAAATCTGGTGCAGCTCTGCATAGAAACTAATCCGCTTCCAGTTTTTTTTTTCTCTCAAAGCTTAATTGAACACGCTGAAGTTAGAAGCTGATTGGTTACCATGCACAACTGCAATTGGCTTCTAACTTCAGCGTGTTCAGTTAAGCTTTGAGGAAGAAAAAACTGGAAGCTGATTGGTTTCTATGCAGAGCTTCACCAGATTTTGCACTCTCTCCAGTTTTAGTAAATCAACCCCAAGGTGTTCTATGAAAGGCAGCAATGCTGAGCACTTACATAGGACCCAGAGGATCGCATCTATCACTGTAACAAGCTACTATAGTGATTGTCCACTTCCACAGCGGCCCATCAGCTGTGAGATATGCATACTTACACTGCTAAGCTAGACCAATGTAACTATGCAATAAAGATCATACATGGAGTTCAGGTATAACCACTTACAGACCAGCTACCGCAGTTGTACTGCGGCAGGTTGGCATTCCTGGGGGAATCGCCATGATTGCACTTTGGCTGCTTTAAGACCTCTAGGGGGCGCCGGAGGCAATGCACATGGCCGGCCACCCGCGATCGCTACTGAGAGAGACATAACGGGGATCTGTCATTTTAAAGAGACAGATCCCAGTTCTGTCAGGGGAGGAGAGGTGGATCTGCTGTTCCTAGTTATTAGGAACTGCAATCGGTCTCCTCCAGTCACTACGCCCCCCCCCCCACAGTTAGAACCACCTCCCTAGGGAACACTTAACCCCTTGATCGCCCCCTAGTTTTAACCCCTAACCTGCGAGTGACATTTATACAGTAATCAGTGGCTATTTTTAGCACTGATCACTGTAAACATGTCAATGGTCCCAAAAAAGTGTCCGATCTGTCCGCCGCAAAGTCGCAGTCCCGCTAAAAATCGCTGATCACGACCGTTACTAGTAAAAAAAATAAATATGTAAAATTATATATATATATATATATATATATATATATATATATATATATATATGTGTATGTATATGTATGTATGTGTGTGTGTGTGTATGTATGTACAGTGAGGCAAAAAAGTATTTAGTCAGCCACCAATTGTGCAAGTTTTCCCACTTAAAAAGATGAGAGAGGCCTGCAATTGTCATCATAGGTATACCTCAACTATGAGAGACAAAATGTGGAAACAAATCCAGACAATCGCATTGTCTGATTTGGAAAGATTTTTACTCTTTCGTCCATGGACCGACACAGCTTCTCTATTGACAAAGTGGGTATTATCCGTTAATTAGGAGTGACTAGGCAGAAAAACTTGTAAAAAGTGTTGCATCACACCTTCTACAGTACCGCCCAGGGGGCGGACCCTCTGGGTATACCCTCTCAGTCTGCATCTTCGCAGATCAGTTTTTTTCTGTCTAGCAAGGAGTAGGACATGGCTCCCTTCGGGCCCATTGGTCCGGGGAAAAAAGATATATATATATATATATATATATATATATATATATATTTTTTTGCTACATTTGTTGTTTCCTGCGATCTTCGATCAACTGCCGACTGGGTGACAGGCTGGATCCTCGATCCTTGTAGTCTCCCCAGTTTCGGCCATCGAGCGTGTGCCGACCCTAGCTACGCGCTGGGTTTTCCACGACATGCCCGTCGCTCCACGGGTGGCCGGTGAGCTTACGCTCCAGGGCCTGCATCGGACCGCTCAGCTTCGGCTGACCTTACGGCCGAGTCGCAGCAGCCTGGCCGGTGAGCTTACGCTCCAAGGCTTGCATCGGACCGCTCAGCTTCGGCTGACCTTACGGCCGAGTCGCAGCAGCCTTTACGGTGAGCATCATGCTCCAGGGCATACATATGATCGTCCCTTCTGGGTCCAATCACAGCATGCCTGGCCAACAGTCACCTTCCGTGCGCGGACGATGATCTGTTTGGAATGTCTTCCAGCATAATACATGCAGGATAGGTAAGTCCCTGGTCCTGCATACCCAATAAGCCTGCGGACAAATTTGCGTCCGCATGAAGGTCCACCCCCACCCAGCTCTCGGGTGGGGAGACGTCTTCGCAAATTCGCGACTCAGTGGACAGCACTAATCTCCGACAGGTGGGTTTGCGAAATAATCTCCTCAGGCTACAAGATAGAGTTTCTCTCTTGTCCACCGGACAGATTCAACACCTCCAATCTCCAGCTACTACCGACCCGTCGGGAGGCCCTGTATGGGGCGGTCCAGGGTCTACTGGAACGCGGGGTAGTTATTCCAGTTCCAGAACTGGAACGGGGTTTTTACTCAAATCTGTTCATTGTGCCGAAGAAGGAGGGGGTTCGTCCAAGCTTGGATCTCAGAGCCCTCAATTGCTTTGTGAAGGTACAAAGTTTTCGGATGGAGTCGGTTCGATCTGTAGTCACGGCTCTCCATCCGGGGGACTTTCCGGCCTCCTTGGACATCAAGGACGCATACCTGCATGTCCCCATATACTCCAGACACCAGAGGTTTCTGCGATTTGCTATCGGGAAGGACCACTACCAGTTTGTGGCCCTCCCGTTGGGCCTTGCCTCAGCACCCAGGACGTTCACCAAGGTGCTCGCTCCGATTCTGGCACTTCTAAGACAGCGGGGTATCGCTATCACAGGCTACTTATACGACCTTCTGCTGAAGGCCCCTTCAAGCTCAGAATTAGAGGTAAGCGTGTCCATTACTAAACACGCAAAAGTCAGTATTGGTGCCCACTCAACGCCTAGTGTACCTGGGGTTGATTCTGGATTCCTCAGAGGCAAAGGTATTCCTCCCTGTGGAGAAGTTGCAGACCCTCCGGGCTGCAGTACGGCAGCTGACTTCCAGGAATTGGTCGTCACTCCGTTTTTGCATGCGAGTGTTGGGCCTCATGGTAGCCTCCTTCGAGGCGGTCCCATATGTTCAATACCACACTCGAGTGTTACAGAAGGAAGTTCTGTCCAGATGGAACAGATGCCCTTCATCTCTGGATTATCAAATCCGAGTGAGCCACCTAGTCAGGAGATCCCTGGTATGGTGGCTGACAGCACCGGCTGTAATGGCCGGGAAGTCATTTCTTCCGGTTTACTGGATAGTGATCACGACGGACGCCAGCCTTACAGGTTGGGGGGGAGTCTGGGGTGTCCAGTCGGCGCAGGGTCGCTGGACCCCAGAGGAAGCCCTCCTGCCGATCAATGTCCTGGAGATCCGGGCGATCAAGCTGTGCCTCTTCAAATGGTCTCAGAGACTGCAAGGGCGTCCAGTCAGGATCCAGTCAGACAACGCCACAGCAGTGGCATATGTCAATCATCTAGGAGGAACAAGAAGCTCAGCTGCAGCATCGGAGATCGCTCGCATCCTGAAGTGGGCAGAGAGGAGCGTACCGGCACTGTCGGCCGTGTACATTCCGGGTGTGGAAAACTGGCAGGCGGACTACCTGAGCCGCCAGATGCTGGACCAGGGAGAATGGTCCTTACACCCGGAGGTGTTCCAACTCCTCTGCCAAAGATGGGGCACACCAGACGTAGATCTTCTGGCTTCCCGACTCAATCGGAAGGTATTGAGATTTGTGGCCCGGTCAAGAGACCCATGGGCAGACGCAACGGACGCGTTGGTAGCATCGTGGGGTCAGTATCGGCTAATCTATGCCTTCCCTCCCTTAAGGCTTCTTCCTCTTCTGCTCCGCAGAGTGGAGGCAGAGGGAATTCCAATGATCCTAATCGCTCCAGATTGGCCTCAGCGTCCTTGGTACGACGATCTAGTACGTCTGGTAGCAGACGTCCCCTGGCGCCTACCACTACGGAAGGACCTGCTATCGCAAGGTCCCATATTCCATCCTGCTTTACAGTCATTGGCTTTAACGGCATGGCTGTTGAGAACCAGGTACTGAGAGACCGGGGCCTGTCAGACTCAGTAATCTCTACTATGAGAAGTGCTCGAAAACCGTCCTCTAGGAAGGTCTATCACCGCACTTGGAGGGCCTACATCTCCAGGTGTGAGGAAATGAAATGGCATCCGCGTACCTATTTGGTTTCCAGAATCCTGCTGTTTTTACAGCATGGGGTGGACCAAGGGCTTGCCCTAAGTACGATTTAAGGGACAGATATCTGCCCTGGCTGTCTTTTTTCAGCGACCCCTGGCGACTCACTCTCTCGTGAGTACATTTGTGCAGGGGGTCCGACAGGTGGCCCCTCCGGTCCGTCCCCCGTTACCTCCGTGGGACTTGAACCTGGTCCTCTCGGTGCTTCAGAAGGCACCGTTTGAGAATATTAGAGATATTCCCCTGTTGACACTTTCTCAGAAAGTGGTCTTTTTGGTGGCTGTTACGTCAGTTAGACGAGTCTCTGAGCTGGCAGCCTTGTCCTGCAAGGCTCCCTATTTGATTTTCCACAAGGATAAGGTGGTGCTGCGGCTGCAGCCTTCCTTTCTTCCGAAAGTCGTTTCGGCTTTTCATCTCAACGAAGACATTGTACTTCCATCCTTGTGTCCTCAGCCGTCGAATCCTAAGGAGTCGGCGTTGCATTCCTTGGACGTTGTCCGAGCTTTGAGAGTATACCTATCTGCTACTTCCCTGTTCCGGAAGTCAGACTCACTGTTTGTTTCGGTGGCTGGTCCCAAGAAGGGCCAAGCAGTCTCATCGGCCACCATCTCTAGGTGGATCCGACAGATAGTAATCCAGGCTTACGCCTTAAAGGGTCAGGCGCCCCCCTTTCCTGTCACGGCGCATTCGACCAGGGCAACAGGTGCCTCTTGGGCTTTCCGACATCAAGCGTCTGTTTCCCAATTATGTAAAGCGGCGACTTGGTCGTCCGCTCACACTTTCACAAAATTCTACAAAATTGATGTAGGTGCATCTTCGGATGCCTCTTTTGGCCGCAAGGTTTTGCAAGCGGCTGTTTAGAGTTGCAACTCCTCCGTTGGAGGAGTGCTGTTTTGTGTTTGGGGTGAAGTTTATTTTTATGCTGTTACCACCCCTCGTTTTTTCTCTGACACTGCTTTGGGACGTCCCACTTTGTCAATAGAGAAGCTGTGTCGGTCCATGGACGAAAGAGTAAATAGGATTTTTTACTCACCGTAAAATCCTTTTCTCTGAGTCCATGGACCGACACAGCACCCACCCCTCCTTTTAAGTTTGTACTGCTTTTTGACGAACTGATCTGCGAAGATGCAGACTGAGAGGGTATACCCAGAGGGTCCGCCCCCTGGGCGGTACTGTAGAAGGTGTGATGCAACACTTTCTACAAGTTTTTCTGCCTAGTCACTCCTAATTAACGGATAATACCCACTTTGTCAATAGAGAAGCTGTGTCGGTCCATGGACTCAGAGAAAAGGATTTTACGGTGAGTAAAAAATCCTATTTTTTTTTCAAATTATGGTGGAAAATAAGTATTTGGTCAATATCAAAAGTTCATCTCAATACTTTGTTATATAACCTTTGTTGGGAATGAGAGGTCAAACATTTTCTGTAAGTCTTCACAAGGTTGTCACACACTGTTGCTGGTATGTTGGCCCATTCCTCCATGCAGATCTCCTCTAGAGCAGTGATGTTTTGGGGCTATCGCTGGGCAACACGGATTTTCAACTCCCTCCAAAGGTTTTCTATGGGGTTGAGATCTGGAGACTGGCTAGGCCACTCCAGGACCTTGAAATGCTTCTTACGAAGCCACTACTTCGTTGCTCGGGCGGTTTGTTTGGGATCATTGTCATGCTGAAAGACCCAGCCACGTTTCATCTTCAATGCCCTTGCTGATGGCAGGAGGTTTGCACTCAAAATCTCACAATACATGGCCCCATTCATTCTTTCTTGTACACGGATCAGTCGTCCTGTTCCCTTTGCAGAGAAACAGCCCCAAAGCATGATGTTGCCACCCCCATGCTTTACAGTAGGTATGGTGTTCTTTGTTTGCAACTCAGCATTCTCTCTCCTCCAAACACGACGAGTTGTGTTTCTACCAAACAGTTCTACTTTGGTTTCATCTGACCATATGACATTCTCCCAATCCTCTTCTGGATCATCCAAATGCTCTCTAGCAAACCTCAGACGGGCCCGGACATGTACTGGCTTAAGCAGGGGGACACGTCTGGCACTGCAGGATCTGAGTCCCTGGCGGCGTAGTGTGTTACTGATGGTAGCCTTTGTTACGTTGGTCCCAGCTCTCTGCAGGTCATTCACTAGGTCCCCCCGTGTGGTTCTGGGATTTTTGCTCACCGTTCTTGTGATCATTTTGACCCCACGGGGTGAGATCTTGCGTGGAGCCCCAGATCGAGGGAGATTATCAGTGATCTTGTATGTCTTCCATTTTCTAATTATTGCTCTCACAGTTGATTTCTTCACACCAAGCTACTTGCCTATTGCAGATTCAGTCTTCCCAGCCTGGTGCAGGTCTACAATTTTGTTTCTGGTGTCCTTCAACAGCTCTTTGGTCTTCACCATAGTGGAGTTTGGAGTGTGACTGTTTGAGGTTGTGGACAGGTGTCTTTTATACTGATAACAAGTTCATACAGGTGCCATTAATACAGGTAATGAGTGGAGGACAGAGGAGCCTCTTAAAGAAGAAGATACAGGTCTACGAGAGCCAGAAATCTTGCTTAATTGTAGGTGACCAAATACTTATTTTCCACCATAATTTGCAAAAAAAAATCTTTCCAAATCAGACAATGTGACTGTCTGGATTTGTTTCCACATTTTGTCTCTCATAGTTGAGGTATACCTATGATGACAATTACAGGCCTCTCTTATCTTTTTAAGTGGGAGAACTTGCACAATTGGTGGCTGCCTAAATACTTTTTTGCCCCACTGTATGTTTAAAAAAAAAATACATATTAGCCTAAACTGTTTGGGTACAGCGTCGCACGACCGCGCAATTGTCAGCGCGCAATTGTCAGTTAAATCGACGCAGTGCCGTATCGCAAAAAATGGCCTGGTCATTAAGGGCGCAAATCCTTCCGGTCCCTAAGTGGTTAAAGAGAACTGGAAGTCTGTGAAATTATCTGACATGAATTGGATATAACAGAACATGACTTTCATGATTTGTATTGTATTTGGAAATAAGTTGGATAAAAAGGCAAAACAATAGACTTTAAATGTTGAAATAATGGTGGTAATAAATTACTTGCCCAGCATCCAACTCCCAATTGTTATCTGTAAAATGAGTCAGAGCAAGCTGTAGAGAGTTTAGATCTGTGATCAGTAGTGGCGTCAGCATAGATGACAATCCCTGTGTTGGAGACTAAAGTACATCAGGGAACACCTCTTCCACCCCTGTAGCAAACATCCTGACTACGCACCCCCAATCAGGGCTATCAAGTGACAGCCCAGTCAATGAGATGTAAATGGCCACTTCAGGGATGCAAAGATTTGAAACTGGGAAATAGGCATAAAGTCCATAACTTCACTCTTCCAATCAACATTGATTATTTTTATTCCTCATGCTGCTAACATTAGTAAATAGATAGGAAAGTATATAATACTTGTTTTAAACTTATTTTTCACATTTCTTCAGTTACTTCCTGGTTTCTTGCCTAGGAAAATTATGTCATACATCCCAGGAGTCTTCAGGAGAGGAGGAGGGATTTTCTCAGCTTAGCACACTCTCCTGAGTGCATGCCTGAGCTAAGGGCAGATGGATTCCAGGAAGTAAATGCTACATGAATCATCTGTCCTCACTTTCAGATGGCCAGGGCCAGAAATGCTAGAGGGGTGTTTTTCAAAATGATTTCTCAACAAAATAAAGGATGGATGGGGGGGAGTTTGCTTTTAATATTAAGCCTAGGTGCACATTGCTGCGGGTTAGAAATCAAGTTCAACCCGGCAATACAGTCTGACTTCGGGGGACGATTCGACAGGAATTTTGGTAATCAATGCGGCACCGCAAAGTCGGCGTCGCACCGATTCGGACGGTGCATGCAATTTGACATGTCAAATTGCATTCCAAATCGTACAAATGTGAACCTAGGCTAAAATTGAATTAAAGCGGTGTTCCTGCCACAATTTTTTTAAAAGTCAGCAGCTACAAACACTGTAGCTTCTAACTTTTAATAAGGACACTTACCTGTCCAGGGAGCCCGCAATGTCAGACCCCCGAGGCCGATCCGTCCATCGGATCTGGTGCCGGCACCGCCATCCTAACGAAGGGAAACAGGCAGTGGAGCCTTGCGGTTTCACTGCCCGTTTCCTACTGCGCATACGCGAGTCGTGCGGCGCTTTGTGAATGGGTGGCTGTCTTCTGGGATACACAGGTCCCAGAAGACAGGGGCCCATTTCCCAGGAGGCAACGCTAGGGATGAAGAGAAGGAACAGCTCCGCGGAGAAAGAAGTGGCAGATTAGGACGACTGCCTAGCAACAGCCATTTCTGGTAAGTATAAAAAAAATCCAATTATTTTTTAATGTATTTTAAGGAGCCTTTTTATGTATTTTATTTATTTATTTTTTAGGGTGGACCTCCGCTTTAAGTAATATTTTTGTGGTGCTCAGATGCAGTGAAGGTCTGCTTTAACCCAAAAATGTATTCCAGATCTTTCTTGATTTTGTAGTTAAATTTATGTGTTAAATTTGTTTTTATTAAGGAGCCAACATTATAATTTTGAGAGTGTTCTTGCTACTTTTTGACAATCTTATGTCCTAAATGTTTTTCAAAATTACCTTTTTTTAGTTGTATTAACCACTTAACGACCGCTCACTGTATATATACGTCGGCAGAATGGCACCGACAGGTACAATCACGTACAGTGTACGTGACTGCCTTTGTATAGTTGGGGGGTCCGATCGGACCCCCCTTCTATACAGTGAGTGGTCATTATCCGTTGGGGAGCGATCCGGGATGAGGGGACGGCCGTTCGATTCCGGCCACCCCCTCGCGATCGCTCCCGGCGAATGAGAAATCTTCCTCTGCTGTGTAATGTTTACACAGGCAGAGGAAGTGATGTCATCTCTCATGCGGCGCTCACATATACCGAGCGTCGTACAAGAGAAGACACACAGGTTAGTGCACAAACAGTACACTGACACCAGGACACATAGGAACATAAATTGGCCCCCCAGATCACCCCCCAGCCCCCAGTCACAGTGTCACTGATTGCAGTGACCATTTATTTACTGATCACTGCAATCAGTGACATTTGTGACTGTAAAAGTGTCACTACAGTTAGTTTTAGGTCCAGTGTAGCCCCCTAACCCGCCCCTAATAAAGGTTTAACCCCCTGATCACCCCCCAGATAACCCTTTCACCCCCTATCACCACTGTCGCTAAGCGATCGTTTTTCTGATCGCTGTTTTAGTGTCGGGGATGCCGATCGGTAGCCAGTTATTTTTTTTTAGGTTCGCCGCAGGTTTTTATAGCGTCAGGTACCCCCATATATTACCTAATAAAGGTTTAACCCCCTTGATCGCCCCCCAGGTAACCCTTTCACCCCCTTTTGCCAGTGTCACTAAGCGATCGATTTTCTGATCGCTGTATTAGTTATATTATCTAATAAAGGTTTTAACCCCCTAATTGCCCCTAGTTAACCCTGCGTCACACCCCAGGCAGCGTCAGGTTAGTGCCAGTAATGCTAACACCCACGCGTGAAGCATACACCCCCCTTAGTGGTATAGTATCTGAACAGATCAATATCTGATCTGATCAGATCTATACTAGTGTCCCCAGCAGTTTAGGGTTCCCAAAAATGCAGTGTTAGCGGGATCAGCCCAGATACCTGCTAGCACCTGCGTTTTGCCCCTCCGTCCAGCCCAGGCCACCCAAGTGCAGTATCGATCGATCACTGTCACTTACAAAACACAACACACATAACTGCAGCGTTCGCAGAGACAGGCCTGATCCCTGCGACTCCAGTGCTGTAGGAGGTGATTTCACCACCACAGTTAAAAAAAAAAAAGCATATATGCCGAAGCATTGGGGCAGCAGGAGCGGAGGAGCGATTTTGCTCCTAATGCCGCGTACATACGGTCGAAATTCAGACGGAGGCTTGCCCGTGGAAAAGTCCGACCGTGTGTATGCGGCATAACTTTTGCTGGCGGATGCCCCCATGTTTCGGCATATATAAATGGTGCGTGTATCCCCATCATTAGAAGTGGGTGGATGAAGGGCGGTATTCTAATGGTGGGCATACCCACCGATCAATCTTTTTTTTGTTCAGCCAACAGGCTGCATGAAAAAAAAGATTACAATACATCTCCAACAAGGACCAGCAACATACTGGTATGTTGCTGGACTTTGAATGTTTATACCAGATTGATGCCTGCGGGTTTAGGTATCATCTTGGTATCATTCTTTTCAGCCAGCGGACGGCTTGCATGTAAAAGCAATCCTAGTGGCTAATTAGCCTCTGGACTGCTGTTACAAGCAGTGGGAGGGAATGTCCCCCCCCCCCCGGATATAAAAAGCGCCATTGGGAAATTGGGAAAGCATTTTATCACACCGATCTTGGTGTGGTCAGATGCTTTGAGGGCAGAGGAAAGATCTAGGGTCTAATAGACCCCAGTTTTTTTCAAAAAAAGAGTACCTGTCGCTACCTATTGCTATCATAGGGGATATTTACATTCCCTGAGATAACAATAACAATTATAAAAAAATAAATAAATATGGAAGGAACAGTTTAAAAATAAAATAAAAAAGCAAAATTAATAATAAAAAAAATAAAAAAATAAAAAAATAAAAGCACCCCTGTCCTGCCTTGCGCTTGCGCAATGGCGAACGCAATCGTCGGTCTGGCGTCATATGGAAATAGCAATTGCACCATGCATGTGAGGTATCACCGCGAAGGTCAGATCAAGGGCAATCATTTTAGCAGTAGACCTCCTCTGTAAATCTAACGTGGTAACCTGTAAAGGCTTTTAAAGGCTTTTAAAAATGTATGTAGTTTGTCGCCAATGCGCGTTTGTGCGAAATTTTAAAGCATGTCGTGTTTGGTATCTATGTACTCGGCCTAAGATCATCTTTTTTATTTCATCAAACATTTGGGCAATATAGTGTGTTTTAGTGCATTAAAATTGAAAAAAGTGTATTTTTTCCCCAAAAAATGCGTTTGAAAAAACGCTGCGCAAATACTGTGTGGAAAAAAAAAAATGCAACACCCACCATTTTAATCTGTAGGGCCTTTGCTTTAAAAAATATTTATAATGTTTGGGGGTTCAACATAATTTTCTTGCAAAAAATTTTTTTTTTCATGTAAACAAAAAGTGTCAAAAAGGGCTTTGTCTTCAAGTGGTTAGAAGAGTGGATGTAAGCTTCCTAATGTTGTGTATAAAATGCCAGAACAGTTCAAAACCCCCCCAAATGACCCCATTTTGGAAAGTAGACACCCCAAGCTATATACTGAGAGGCATGTCGAGTCCATGGAATATTTTATATGTTGACACAAGTTGCGGAAAAAAGACAATTTTTTATTATTTTTTTTTTTTTTTTGCACAAAGTTGTCACTAAATGATATATTGCTCAAACATGCCATGGGCATATGTGGAATTACACCCCAAAATACATTCTGTTGCTTCTCCTGAGTACGGGGATACCACATGTGTGAGACTTTTTGGGAGCCTAGCCGCGTACGGGACCCCAAAACCAATCACCGCCTTCAGGCTTTCTATGGGTGTAAATTTTTGATTTCACTCCTCACTGCCTATCACAGTTTCGGAGGCCATGGAATGCCCAGATGGCACAAAACCCCCCCAAATGACCCCATTTTGGAAAGTAGAAACCCCAAGCTATTTGCTGAGAGGTATGGTGAGTATGTTGCAGATCTCGCTTTTTGTCACAAAGTTTTGAAAAAAAAGAAAAAAAAAAAATTATTTTCTTTCTTCATTTTCAAAAACAAATGAGAACTGTAAAATACTCAACATGCCTCTCAGCAAATAGCTTGGGGTGTCTACTTTCCAAAATGGGGTCATTTGGGGGGGTTTTGTGCTATTTTGGCATTTTATGGCCTTCGAAACTGTGATAGGTAGTGGGGAGTGAAATCAAAAATTTGCGCCCTTAGAAATCCTGAAGGCGGTGCTTGGTTTTCGGGGGCCTGTATGCGGCTAGGCTCCCAAAAAGTCCCACACATGTGGTATCCCCATACTCGGGAGAAGCAGCAAAATGTATTGTGGGGTGCAATTCCACATATAACCATGGCATGTGTGAGCAATATATCATTTAGTGACAACTTTTTGTAATTTTTTATTTTTTTTTGTCATTATTCAATCACTTGGGACAAAAAAAAAAAATATTCAATGGGCTCAACAGGCCTCTCAGCAATTTCCTTGGGGTGTCTTCTTTCAAAAATGGGGTCATTTGGGGAGGTTTTGTACTGCCCTGCCATTTTAGCACCTCAAGAAATGAGATAGGCAGTCATAAATTAAAAGCTGTGTAAAATCCAGAAAATGTACCCTAGTTTGTAGACGCTATAACTTTTTTGCGCAAACTAATAAATATACGCTTATTGACATTTTTTTTTTTACTAAAGACATGTGGCTGAATACATTTTGGCCTAAATGTATGACTAAAATTGAGTTTATTCGATTTTTCCGTTTTATATCGCAAAAAATAAAAATTGCAGAGGCAATCAAATACCATTAAAAGAAAGCTCTATTTGTGGGAAGAAAAGGACGCAAATTTCGTTTGGGTACAACATTGCATGTCCGCACAATTTACAGTTAAAGCAGCGCAGTGCAAAATTCTGAAAACACCTCTGGTCCTTTAGCTACAAAATGGTCCAGGGCTTAAGTGGTTAATAGTGGAGTTTATAAACCATGCATTAATTGTCTGCATACAGGCAGTCCCCGAGTTACGAACACCTGAGTTACGAACGACTCCTACTTACGAACGGCCTCAAATGCTGGCCACTTGTGCTCCACGCTGGTCCTGGATACCTCCTGACACATTCCACACTGCAGTACTACATGTACTGCATGGCCAGAAGAGCCCCAGATAACATAACAAGTGCCCGGAACATCCCACATCCATGCACAGGCGGACGTTACACTTACGAATTCAGTGTTCTGACCCGAAGTTACACTTAGAAATGCAGTGTTCTGACCGGAAGTTACACTTACAAATGCAGTGTTGCGACTTACGAACAACTTCGACTTACGAACGAACCTGCAGTCCTTATTGTGTTCGTAACTCAGGGACTGCCTGTATTCTTGTGCGGTACTTTTTTCCATGGTACAACTGATGAGCGGTGATTTTACAACCTATTTTCCCAGAGCCTAAGCCATGTATTTTCAAATTTATAGGAAACCTATCATTAGAGACAGACAGTTTGTCATTGTTAATCTCTTTTTGTAAATGCTTGATTGTCTGGCTTTGTCTTGCCTTAATACTTTTTTACTCTGATATGCCTGCAAAGTAAAAACCATTTATCAGATTTGATTTATATGCAGATCTTCAGATGGATGTCAGTTGGAAATTTTCCAGTGTGAATGTTATTTTCTACACAAGATTTTTGTTGTGTTTTTATTGCATTCATTTATTGTCGTGCTTTAGTAAACATTTCATCAGTAAAATATAGACTGGGTGGATTGTAGGGGTGTGAAAAGTTCCAGGAGGATGGCTATGGGTGACTAAAGAGATCTGCATACATGTACCACTGGGATTCTTGCAGGTATACTTGGGCCATGTCCGGAATTTACGGTGACGGCTAAGGGCCTACTGGGGAAATGACAGTAAAGCCTAGTACATGCAATGAGAAAATCGGATGAAAAATGCCGCTTTCTAAGCGATCGTACAATAATCTGATCGCTAGTACACAGTTTTCAAGAGCCAATCACGGCAGATCATGCAAAATGATCCGAAGGGACAAGCAAAATGTTATTTTTCTTGTATGATACCAGAATGTACGATGTTAGTTTATTTAGTACAGTGTCCATCTGACGACCAAGACCACACATGCTCAGAAACAGTATACATTACAATACAATACATTACATCCCTTCCGAAGTTGTATTCTGTCCGAGAATTTTCTGAACTTTAGTAACCCCTTCATTTTCGATATGAGACTAGCATGCAAAAAAAAGTTGATCATTCGTCCAATATTCTTATTGTGTGCATGAGGCTTAACAAACCCTGAATGCAATGGGAAACACTGGCGCACTTTGCTCTTTGCCATTAGCTTCATTGTAAATGAACGTAACTTCGTACACTGACTGGTGATCAGAAAGCAAAGTTGTTCTAAGGCTGCATTCACACTTCAGCGTTTTAAATTCAGATTTGCCACGATTCTGCCCACGTTTTTGAAAGCACCAACGTGTGAATGAAAAATCGTGGGACTCGCATTTGAGATGCCATTCATTTGAATGATACTGAAAACCGTGATGCAGGTCTGCCATGATTGTCACGCTGCAATTGCGCCAACCCGCATCGCAGGAAGCATGTCGCCCAAAAGTAGCTTCTGAATTTATCAAGCGACAAACGCGGTAGGACCTGCACCGCGATTTTAGGTGTCATTCAAATGAATGGCATCTCAAATGCGAGTCCCGCAATTTGTCATTCACACATCGCCGCTTTCAAATCTAGGGCAGAATCGTGGCAAATCTGAAGTGTGAATGCAGCCTAATGCCCCGTACACATGATCCGAATATCGTACGACAGATCGTACGACTTTTTTCGCTTGATAGTCGCAAGTAAAATTAAATAGGTTATTAAAGTCACGAAAATTCTTGTACGACAGAAAAAAAGAATCGGAAGTGATGTCATGTGTTGTAATGTATTTGTATTGTATTTTCGGACGACAACTGTACTGACTAAACGAAAATTGTACGATTTGTTATCGTACAAGGAAAATTTTTGTGCTTGTCCGATCGAATAATATCGGATGAACTGTCGTGATCGGCTCTCGAAGCTCTGTACTAACGATCCGATTATCGTACGATTCTTCCTCGGACGACATTTTTCGTACGATATTCGGATTGTGTGTACGGGGCTTAAGACTCCATGCACACTGGCGTAAAAAACGTTGGTTCTACAGGAGTTTTGTGTTCTGCCTGTAGAAGCAACTCCATGTCCTCCTATGTGTTCATGCACATTAGGACATTTACAGGCATATTTTGAGATCAACGTTTTAGAGGCAGAAAAAAAAACCCTTCTCATTCGCGTTTCTGATTGGAGCTCACTGGCAGAAAAAACGTAAAACTCGTCTAAACTTTGTACAAAAAATGCTTTTATATGAGCGTTTTTTATTCCAAAGAGAAGAGACATTTTTTTTAGCCCAGTGTGCATGTAGCCTTAGAGCCCTTTCACACTGCCAGCGTCCAAAAAACACTGGTAAAGCGCCGCTAAAACTAGCGGCGCTTTACCGGCATTTTTCGGGCGCTAGTGGGGCGCTTTTAACCCCCGCTAGCGGCCGAATAAGGATTTAAAAGCGCCACTGCCGAGGCGCTTTGCAGGTGATTTGGCGGCGCTGTCCGTTGATTTCAATGGGAAGGGGCACTTTAGGAGCGGTGTATACACCGCTCCCAATGTGCCTCAGAGAAGCTGCTTTCAATACTTTTTTTGACGTCCTGTCAGCGCAGCGCCCCAGTGTGAAAGCACTCCGGCTTTCACACTGGGATTGCAGATGAGGCTTTTTACAGGCACTAAAGCGCCTGAAAAACGCCTCCAGTGTAAAAGGGGTCTTAAGGTCAAAACTGCACTTATAGTAGAAGTCTAAAGCCTTGTACACAAGATCGGATTTTACGACAATAATTGTCTGATGGATGTGTTGTGTCGGATAATCCGACCGTGTTTATGCTCCATCAGACAATTGTTGGGGGAATTAACGACAACAAATGTTGGCTGTTCATGCTCACCAACTGTCTGACAATAAATCTAAATCTGTTACGTCGGATTATCCGATCGTGTGTACACAAGTCTGTCGGACTAAAATCCAAAGTACAAACACGCATGCTCCGAGCCAATGCTAAACATTAGAAAACAATAGCAGAAGTTGCCCAAAGGGTGACGGTAAAGAGCTGAAAAACTACGTGGTTTGGTGTATGTTGGCTGAAAATGTTGGGCCATCTGTATGCATACCAAGTTCACCGCCAACGCCCTTCGGACAAAAATTCACAGATTTGTCTGATGGAAGTCCGATCGTCCGAGGCTTAAGGCTCTATGCACACTGGCTTAAAAACGTTGCTTCTACAGGAGTTTTGTGTTCTGCCTGTAGAAGCAGCTCCATGTTATCCTATGTTTCCATGCACATTAGGACGTTAAGAAGCATATTTTGAGTTTAACGTTTAGAGGCAGAAAAAAACACTTCTGGATCGCGTTTTTGATTGGAGCTTACTGGCAGAAAAAACTTAAAACTCTCCTAAACTCATCTAGACTTTGTACAAAAAATGCTCTATATAAGCAGTTATTACTCCCAAGAGAACAGACGTTTTTTAAGCCCACTGTGCATGGAGCCTTAAGCAGTCTTTGTGGATAATCTGTAAATGAGGTAGAAAGCTTTCACTTTCCACCATTCACAGCGAAAACAGGCAGACATCAGATGTGCTGTACCTGCCAAACAACTACAGTGAGGGAAAAAAGGATTTGATCCCCTGCTGATTTCGTACATTTGCCCACTGACAAAAAAATTATCAGTCTATAATTTTATTGGTAGGTTTTATTTTAACAGCGAGAGACAGAATAACAACAAAAACATCCAGAAAAAGCATTTAAAAAAGTTATAAATTGATTTGCATTTTAATGAGTGAAATAACGGAAAATTTATTTCATATACTTACCGTAATTTTCCTTTCCTGATGGACTCCATGGCAGCCTACGTGTGGGTTAATCCCGCCTCTCATACCTCATAGGACCCTTCTCCCATAAATCTTTGCTTCTAGCCAGAGACCGTGTTCCGTAATATAGCCTACTCCAGCAATGGGAGGGAACTCCTGCTGCCATGGAGTCCATCAGGAAAGGAAAATTACGGTAAGTATATGAAATAAATTTTCCGTTTTCCTGACAGACTCCATGGCAGCCTACGTGTGGGAAATGACTAGCCAAACACACCCGGGTGGGCAAATGCTGGTTAAAGAAAAAAATGGTTTAATTGACACCGTCAACAGATAAGACATGTAAACCAAAATTAACTGAAGACAAAGAAGCCGGTTCTACACAATAGTGCGTCATGAATGTGTTTATCGACGACCATGAGGCCGCTTTGCAGATCACTTCTGGAGAGACATGACGGGCGGCCGCCCATGATGTGGAGACGCTCCTGGTGGAATGAGCAGTCACTGCTTCTGGTGGAGCCAGACCCTTCGCTTTATACGCCCCTTGGATGGCCTGAACGATCCAGGCTGCGATGGTTCTGGAAGAAGCACGTAAACCCTTGTTTTTCCCTTGAAAGAAAATGAACAGATGATCAGATTGGCGAAACGAATTTGTGGCTTCCAGGTATTGTTTCAAGACTTCCCCAACGTCTAAAGGATGGACATTAGAGTTCTCAGGTGATCGGAAGGTAGGAAGAACGATTTCTTGATTCTCATGAAAAACCGATGTTACCTTAGGAATTGACCCAAGCATGGGAATCATAATTACACGATCCGGGAAGAAGGTCAGGAATGGTTCTTTGGAACCTAGGGAACCAATTTCGGAAACTCTTTTAGCCGATGTTATTGCTACAAGGAAGACCAATTTGAGGGTGAGTTCCTTGATAGATAGTTGACCCGTGTGATGTCTTTCTCTATCTGAGAAAAAATCCAAGACCAGAGGAAGATCCCATTTGGAAAATCTCGGCTTCCTCTGAGGTCTGAGCCTTATAGCTCCTCTGAAGAATTGTCTGACAAGAGTGTGTCTAGCCCAAGATATCCCTGTAAAGGCTGAGATAGCCGAAATCTGCACTCTTAGGGAACTGACTGATGAGGACAGATCCAGGCCCGTTTGGAGAAAACCTAGAACGTCTTGTATCCTGGGGTCGTCAGGAGAACCTTCAACCATAGAAATATAGTCTGTGAATTTTTTCCAGATCCTTTGATATACTTTGTTGGTATTAGCCCTTCTGGCGTTCAACAATGTAGAAATTGCTCTGCTTGGGCAACCTAATGCCTCTAGCCTTCCCCTCTCAAAAACCAAGCCATCAGACGGAGATGGGATGGGCACGGATGAAGAGTTATTCCCTGAGCCAGGAGATCTGATCTGGCTGGGAGGGAAACTGGATTCTGGAAGCTCAGCTGTAACAGGAGAGGAAACCATGGCCTGTTGGGCCAGTATGGGGCTATTGCCACAATTTCGGCCTTCTCCCCCCTGAGTCTCGATAGGAACCGTAGAATGACCGGTACTGGGGGAAAGGCATACGCCTTATTGAATCTCCACTGATCCGTCAGAGCATCCACTCCGAAGGCCTGGGGACAACGACCTCTCGTGTAATATTTCGTTAGTTTGAAATTGCACGGGGAGGCAAACAAATCTACCTCTGGAACAATTCCTAGGGATAGGATCCAATTGAAAACTTCTGTGTGGAGAGACCATTCGTTGTTGTCGAGGGTTGTTCTCGAGAGAAAATACGCCTGTAGGTTCTGAGATCCGGGAAGATAGACAGCCGTCAGGTTCGTTAGATTTGTCTGGGCCCAAGTCATGATTGGTTCTACTTCCCTCAGTAGAGAGAGACTGCGAGTGCCTCCCTGTCTTTTGATATACGAGACTGCCGACGTGTTGTCCAGCCTTAGGAGAACTGAGATACCCTTTATCAGATGAAGAAAAGCTTGTAGAGCACAGAAGGCTGCTCGGATCTCCAGGACATTGGACACTATCTTCCTGGATGGGAAGTCCCACTTCCCCTGAGCTACTTCCTGCATGCAGAGAGCTCCCCAACCTCTGTTGCTGGCATCCGTCGTGATTGTGACCCAGGATATTGGGGCTATGGAATGACAATTTAGAAGATTATTCCGTAGTAGCCACCAGGGAAGGCTTTCCCGCATGGACGGAGTTATCCGTATCCAATGGTCGTGAGATCCTGGCTCCCACTGCTGGAGAAAACCCTTCTGAAAAGGACGCATCTTCCACTGTGCCCATTTCACCATCGGGGCTGTGGATACCATGGTGCCTATTAACCTGAGGTACTGTGAAGCTTTGAGGAGAGGAGAGGCCATTGCCAGGCGAATCCTGTCTCGAACTACTGGAATCTTCTCCAGGGGTAAGGAGATGGTACTTTGTATTGTATTGAATTGAGCGCCGAGAAAAAACAGAGATTGCGTAGGTTCTAACTGACTTTTCTCTTTGTTCAAAAGCCAACCGAATTCTGTCAGCGTGGAGATGACCTGCGACTGATGTACTAGAAGTTGCTCCCTGTTTTGGGAAAGTAATAGCAGATCGTCCAGATAATGATGTAACCGGATTCCTCTGGTCCTGATTAGAGCTACTACAGCCAACAAGAGCTTCGAAAACACTCGCGGCGATGTTGTAAGCCCGAACGGGAGACATACGAATTGGAGGTGAATATGGCCCACTGCAAACCGAAGGTACTTTTGGAATTCCACAGCTATCGGGACGTGAAAGTAAGCGTCCTTTAGATCGATGGATACAAGCCAGTCGCCTGGCTGAACTGTCTGACGTATAGTGAGTAATGACTCCATTCTGAATTTTCCCTTTTTGATGAAGGTGTTTAGATGAGTCAGATCTATCACTGGTCTCCAAGAGCCGGTCTTTTTTTGAACCATAAATAGGGGTGAGTACATCCCCTGGAATCTTTCTTCTGTTGGTACCTGTATGGCGGCACCCTGGGCCACAAGAGTGTTTGTGTAAGAAAGAAGGATTTGTTTCTTCTCTTCCGAGCAGGGTAGTACTGTGGGTACGAACTGAAGTGTGGGCGGACTGACAAACACCCAGGAGTGACCTGAAGAGACTGTTTTGACAGTCCAGAAGTCTTTTATCGAGGCTGCCCAGACGTGTCGGAACTGAAGTAGCCGAGCTCCCACTTGTTCCGTCTGGGCCGACCCAATATCAAAAAGACTTAGGGGCCTCCCGTCCGCCTGAAGAGGCTACTTTTGTGGATTTTTGACCAGAAGGCTGATTTTTTCTCCAGTTCTTTCTGAATTCTCGACCCGGCCTATAACGGCGAGCATCTCTTGCACGATCCTGGTCTTGTCTCTGTTGAGGTCTTTTTTGATTAAAAAAAACGACGGTCCTGAGGAAGGAACCCCGACTTACCCCCTGTGGCACGTGAGATAGCGCTGTCAAGCTTATTCCCAAAAAGGGAAGATCCTTGAAAGGGGATCCTGCACCATGCCTGTTTAGAGGCAGGATCAGCTACCCAAGGACGTAGCCACAAGGCACGTTTAGCTGTAATGGAAGAGAGCTTGACACGTGCCACCAGGCGAATAATATCAAGAGAAGCCTCACCCAAAAAGACCGACGCCATTCTTAGTTCATGGATCGGCGTGCTTCTGGCTAACTCTTCGGAGACATTTGTTAAGGAAGAATCCACTTCATCTGTCCAGGCCTCCATTGCTTTGGACAGGGTTGTGAGGGCTAATGCTGGCTTACAGGCCATGCCCGCAGTGATATATATATATATATATATATATATATATATATATATATATATACGCTTAAGATCCGTATCTATTTTTCTTTCCAAACCGTCCCTGAAAGAAACAGAGTCCTCTAGCAGGAGGGTAACGTGTCTTACCAACCTCATCAAGGCTGCATCAATCAGGGGAGCTGATTCCAGATGTTTCACATCTTCATTTTTGAATGGGTACATCTTTGCGATTTTGGAAAGTAATGAATTTTTCCTATCTACGCTAGTCCATTCATCTGTAATAATATCTCCAAGTTCACCCAAAAAGGGGAAATTTGGGCGCTCCTTCTTAAGTTGTTTGAAGTACTTTTTGTTTAGAAGGAGCTTCTATTGGTTCATCCCATTTTAAAGCGTCTTTGACTGCTTTGATTAAGTCTAGAACTGAAGAAAAATCAAATCCAGTGGTATTGCTGACCTCTTCAACATCACAGTGTGAGGATTCGCTTGAGGAGCAATCAAACCGAGAGGGACCCGGAATTTCGGGGTCATCCTGAACTAGAACTGGTAATGAGTCCACAGGAGAAATGGTGGTACGGCTGGAGTCAGTTTTGTTCAGGGATTCCTGGACCACTCTTCTGACTAGTGCCTCCACTTGGTGGTCTCCACCTTCTCTCTCTCTCTCTCTCTCCTGCTGCTCGGAAAAAACATGGCTCACAGAGGGATTTACCTTCCGGGACCTGAGCCTTACAACCCCAGCATACTCTTTTATCAGAACGACTGGAATGGCGGTGAGAGTGGTGCCTAGACCTAGACCTGGGCTCCTTACTATGATGTCTGGAGGATGATCTATAATGTCTAGCACTGGAAGAGGAATGTTGATGTTTTTAAGAATTGACATTCTCTTCACGTGCTGAGTGTCTAATTTTAGACCTAGAGGGGCTGAAAAAAGAAAGAAAGAAAAAGAAAAGATATATTGGCTCGTTTAAAAGAACCCAATACTGCCAAGCAGAAGGAAAAAGAAAAAATTCCTACCTGCAGCGCAAGGGTTGGCCACTGGGGGGCGGTGAGACGTCCATAGCTTGAGCTGGGAAAACTGTAAAATCAACCATACCATAAACACAGGGAAGGAAAGTATAATACCAGCTATCCCTGCCATAAATAGGTTTCCTACCTTTTCCACGCCAAAACGAAGCACCGGGAAGTAGCTGGCTGATCCTGCAGGACATCCCAAGTTATAGCTGTATCTGACAGCTATTTAAACTTGGCGCCGACGATGACGTCACCGCGCCCCCAGCGTAAACCAGCGGAGCTCGTGCGCGAACGCCGCCGCCACCCGAATTGCGCATGCGCGAACCAAGCCTCGATCTCGGACGAGGTTCACAGCTATGCAAACAACCCGGAAGAGGTGGCTTAGTGGAACGCAGATGCGCTCCAGCCGCCATAGAGCCGAGGGAAGAAGGACAAACAACACACAAACACTTGCTGCCATATTAAAGAAAAAAACAAGCGATGCATACGATACCAGCACGATCCTGATCCAGCCTGGAACTTTTAGGAGCCATCCCTCCACTGCACGGCCTGGGCGTTTTTTTCTTAATGGGCCTCCCGCTAATAGCTAGGACGTTTGGCCAAGTTGCCACTTGCCCGCCAATGGCCGGGTTAGTAAGCTCTTCGTGGCACCGCAAAATGTCGCCCGCATCCACCCTGCTAATAGCTGGGCTAGTTGGACCTCCAAATAGAACCGCCATGAAACTCGTGCAACCAGGACTGAATCTGAAAACTTCTTTAAGGTAAGAAAGCACACCTTGGTCCTAGGAGGAGGACAAAAAAAGGAACACGGTCTCTGGCTAGAAGCAAAGATTTATGGGAGAAGGGTCCTATGAGGTATGAGAGGCGGGATTAACCCACACGTAGGCTGCCATGGAGTCTGTCAGGAAAAGTATTTTATCCCCTATCAATCAGCAAGATTTCTGGCTCCATGGTGTCTTCTATACAGTTAACGAGATTAGAAGCACTCTCTCTTAGCCTTGGTTCACATTGATGCTACTTCACTTGAAGTAGCGTGATTTCAAAGTAGCAAGGTCAGCTCGATTTCAGCTGCCACTTGATAGACATCTGTGTGGCTTCATGCATAGATGTCTATTGAAATCGCACCTGAAATCGGCAAAAGTAGTGCAGGAACTACTTTTGCAAATCGGTGCGGCACCACAAAATTGGTGTCGCACCGATTGGAACAGTGCCATTGCCTCCGATAGGCTGCGACTTGTCATGCAATTTGATCTCTAAAATCGCATGACAAATCGCTCCAATGTGAACCTAGGCTTAAAGGTAGTGCTCCTAATCTCAGCTTGTTATCTGTATAAAAGACACCTGTTCACAGAAGCAATCGATTAGATTCCAATCTCTCCACTATGGCCAAGACCAAAGAGCTGTCCAAGGATGTCAGGGAAAAGATTGTAGGACCTACACAAGGCTGTAATGGGCTACAAGACCATCGCCAAGCAGCTTGGTGAGAGGGTGACAACACTTGGTGCAATTATTCACAAATGGAAGAAACGCAAAAAAAATCAATCTCCCTCGGTCTAAGGCTCCATGCAAGATTTCACTTAGTGGAGTTTCAATGATCATGAGAACGGTGAGGAATCAGCCCAGAACTACATGGGAGAATCTTGTCAGTGATCGCAAGGCAGCTGGGACCATAGTCACCAAGAAAACAATTGGTAACACACTACACCTTGAAGGACAGAAATCCTGCAGTACCTGCAAGGTCCCCTGCTCAAGAAAGCACATATGCAGGCCCGTCTGAAGTTTGCTAATAAACATCAAAATGATTCAGAGGAGAACTGGGTGAAAGTGTTGTGGTCCGATGAGACCAAAATTGAGCTCTTTGGCATCAACTCAACTTGCTGTGTTTGGAGGAGGAGGAATGCTGCCTATGACCCCAAGAACACCATCCCCACTGTCAAACATGGAGGTGGAAACATTATGTTTTGGGGGTGTTTTTCTGCTACAGGACAACTTCACTGCATCAAAGGGACGATGGACATGGCCATGTACCATCAAATCTTGGGTAAGGCCCTCCTTCCCTCAGCCAGGGCTTTGAAAATGGGTCCTGGATGGGTATTTCGGCATGATAATGACCCAAAACACACAGCCAAGGCAACAAAGGAGTGGCTCAAGAAGAAGCAGATTAATGTCCTGGAGTTGCCTAGCCAGTCTCTAGTCCTAATCCCATAGAAAATATGTGGAGGGAGCTGAAGGTTCAAATTGGCAAACATCATCCTCGAAACCTTAAAGCAGGGGTCCACACTGTAACGGGAGGGCCCGTGGAACCCAGAATCCCTTAGAAAGTATGAGATACCCTTGCTTCAGCTCCCCGTGCACCTCTTATGTCTAAATCACCCTATGTCCATTAGGGGCATAGGGTGACGGAGAAAATATATCTTGGATTACTTAAAATGGGACAGTATTATTTATCCACAATATTCCCCAGGATATCTATAAAGGACTATTTACTGTTTGATTCTGAACTCAACATGTTGGTTGAAAGATGCTAATGTCATCACCACCAGCCACCTGTCTGTTGTATTGTAAATGGGTCTAGGATAGCTTCTAAGGATCCTTTCATGGGGGGCTTGGGCTAATTAACCCTGTATTGTATGAAAGGATTCCTGTGATAATGTGTATTGAAGTTCAGGAGACAGCCAGGCTAGGAAACTCTGAGACAGCCAGGCTGTTAAAAGGAATTAGGTAGTTAGCATGTTAATTAGGTCTGGTCACAGGTGTATTTCCAGAGAAATATGATGCACCTCCTTTTTTAACTGTGTTTTAAAACTTGTGGTCTTTTCAATAAGGCCCCTTTCACACTGGGGCAGTTTACAGGCGCTATTTTGCTAATAACAGCGCCTGCAAACCGAGCCTAAACAGCGGCTCCTGTGTCTCCAATGTGAAAGCCCCAAGGGCTTTCACACTGGAGCGGTGCACTAACAGGACTTAAAAAAAAGTCCTGCTAGCCGCATCTTTGGAGCGGTGAGAGGAGCGGCGTGTTTACCGCTCCTACACCGCTCCTTCCCATTGAAATAAATGGGATAACGCCCGCAAACCGCGGCTGTAGCCGTGGTTTGCGGATGGTATTAACCCTTTTTCGTCCGCTAGCGGGGGTTAAAACCGCACCGCTAGCAGCTGAATACCTCTGCAATCCCGACGGTATAGCGCCGCTAAAAATAGCGTCGCTATACCGCCACCGCTCCAGTGTGAAACCGGCCTTAAGATTGTCAGTCCTGCTTAAACCTCAAGACAGAGCTTTGTCTCGTTATTGAGGGAGAATTATTCTTATGGGTCTTGTTCGCCTGACTGGAGTGTCAGTAGCTGCCTTGGTGTTCGGGAATGGAATATCCTAAACGGCTTTAACCCCTTTCATACTTGGGGTGCCGTTACACAAAAAGTGAACCTCCGCTTTTTCGGAGGAGTCACTCCACTTCCAGGAGTCACTCCACTTCCCGTCACCCCCCGCTGTCTTCTGGGAAACACACTGGTCCCAGGAGATAGCGGGGGCCAGTGAGGGTGTACCACGTGGCTCACGCATGCGTAGTAGGGAACGGGGCAGTGAAGCCGTAACACTTCACTTCCTGATTCCCTCACCGAGGATGGCGGCGGGGGCAGCCGAGAGACAAGCGATTGCTCGGCCTCGGCTGCCGACATCGTGCGCACCCTGGACAGACAAGTCCATTTATTAAAAGTCAGCTGTTGCAGTATTTGTAGCTGCTGGCTTTTAATAAAAAAAAAAAATTTGGGTGGACCTCCGCTTTAATGACCTGGAGAAGAGAGGGACAAAATCCCTCCTGAGATGTGGCCAACTACAAGAAACGTGAGAGCTCTGTGATTGCCAAGTCATGTTTTGCGAAGGGGTCGAATATTTATTTCACTTATTAAAATGCAAATTTGTGACTTTTTTGAAATGCATTTTTTCTGGATATTTTTGTTATTCTGTCTCTCACTGTTAAAATAAATCCACCATTAAAATTATAGACTGATCTTTTCTTTGTCAGTGGGCAAACGTACAAAATCAGCACGGGATCAAATACTTTTTTCCCCCCACTGTATTTGATTATGCTGGTGTGGTTGACACAATATAGGTAATTTTTTGCATTGCTTTCCTGTTGATAACTAAAGTGGCTGACACAATTTATAGATGGAAATACAACTATCTATCAGGTTTAGCCATTATTTGAAAAAAAAAAAGAAAAAAACTTTATAAAAAGGAAAAAACTTTACATCAAATGTGCGGCTGATTCAAAGGAAGGCAAACCAAGTAAAAACAAAATGTGTTCCTATCTACTTTAATTGATATACAGACATAAAACAAATATCATTTAGATAAATGGAAGTAAAAATTTCACTTTGGAGGCTGTTGCAGTAAATCCTTTTTTGGACATGCCATACAATTCCAGTTATGCAGACTGTTTAGGAACTAAGATCAATACACCTGTTCAGTTTTTTTAAGGGGAATTGGAGTCTTTGGTTTTTGTTGAAACAGTTGTTCATGGGTGCTGTCTGTACACTTGCACAGTTATAACACAGTCTTTGGTATGCAATCGTTTTTCTAAATGTCATGACCCCACGTGTTGCTACACATTTTCAGAATACACAAACAGTTAAACAGATGTATGTGTTGAACATTGAGATGCATTATTAAAATGATTGTAAAGGTTCGTCTTCTTTTTTTTTTTTAAATAACAATCGTGCCATGCCTGTTCTGTGCAAGGGTTTTGCACAGAGCGTCCCGATCCTCATTTTCTGGGGTCCCCGGCAGCTCTCCTTGCTCCTCCTCCTCGAGTTCCCCCACGGAGAGCCGCATTCCATAGGGGCACTCGTGCGAGCTCGCTCCCAAGTCCTGCTGCTGCGTTCATTGACACAGACTTGGCCCTGCCCCCCGCGTCACGGGATTTGATTGACAGCAGCGGGAAAAACGGTTTGTCATAAAATATTGCAACGATCACCATTTTATTCTCCAAGGTCTTTGCTCAAAATATATAATGTTTGGGGGTCCTAAGTAATTTTCTAGCAGAAATACTGTTTTTAACTTGTAAGCAACAAGTGTCAGAAAAAGACTTGAGCCTGGGTTCACACTATTGCGATGCGGGAACCAGCGCGATTCCAGTGATGGTTCCCGCATCACATCTCCTTCGCAGGCGGTTCAGACTGCCCTCTGCGAACTGCTGCGGGTGTCAATACAAAGTTAATGAAGTCCGCAAGTTGGATCGCAGTGCGAACTGTGAATTCGGACAGGAATCTGATCGAATGGGTGTGAACACCCCCGCGATTTTAGGTGTCATTCAAAAGCATGGCATCTCAAATGTGAGTCCCGCAATTTGTCATTCACACATCAGTGTTTTCAAATTGTGGCAAATTTGCCCACGAAATCTGCCCCCTTCAAAACGCTGAAGTGTGATTGCAGCCTGATAGAAGTCACACGACTGCTTTAACTGCTGATGAGAAAAGATATTTAGCACTTTATATTTACTAAAACTATTGCATTTCCATGTTCTGTGTACAGTGGGAGACCAGATATATTGAATGCAGGGTCCTGGGTTTAGTAACACTTGAACTGCTCTATGCAATGAAATTGCATAGAGCTGCCCCAAACCTCCTCCTTTTTTTTCTTTTTTTTTGGGGGAGGTCCCCCACTAGCGCTCCTGGTTCCTCTCTGTCCAGTGCCCCCACGGGTGTTGCTTCCCACGGAGGGACTCGTTCATGCTCGCACCCGAGCCCCACTGCTATGTCCATTGACACAGACAGCAGGACTCAGCCTTTCCCCCCTGATCCCTCGTCACTGGCTTGGATTGATGGCACTGGGAGCCAATGGCTCCTGGTGCCGCAGCAAAGCCAGTGAGACATGGAAGAGAGAGTAGCTGCAGACGGGCACAGCACTTGATTGACTGAGAGCTCGGGTAAGTATAAGGTAAAGAGACAAAATCGATGCCTAAACATTTATTACCTTTAATGCAGGTAATGCATTCAGGTAAAATATGTTTAGGCTTTAGAACCATTTTAAAGTGGATGTAAACCTGAATCCTAAAATTTGACCTAGGCACATATCTGCAGTGTTTTCTTATCTCTTTCCAAAGCCCTAATTCATGTGTCTTTCTGCTGCTCTGTTCAACCAGGGGCGTATCTAGATCCTATATCTTGCACCCTCCTCACTGATTATGCTTGTACTCACTCAGCCCCCCTCATGCCTGTAAGCCAGGGGTGTCCAAACTTTTTGTAAAGAGGGCCAGATTTGATGAAGCGAATATACGTGAGGGCCGACTAATTTTTGCTTGACATTCTTTGAACCATTAAAATTCGGGCTAAGTGTGTTTGTCAGAGCACTAATACACTGCCCAACAAGAATTCTCTTGCCTTTGGGGCTGTGTGTGGTGAAGAGATGAGCTTGGGTGTGTTATTTCTATCTTATCTATCTATCTATCTCTCTATCTATCTATCTATATATATATATATATATATATATATATATATATATATATATATATATATATATAAAATCTCTATCTCTCTCTCTTTTGTGGCCCCAACGAATCCCCGAGCACCGCTCAAGACTAAGGATGAGCTCAGGAGTGTTATTTTATGTATACCGTATTTATCGGCGAATAACACACACCTTCACTTTAAGAGGGAATTTTCAGGAAAATAAATAAATTTTTTAATAAAGAACTGTGAAGCAAAATAAGGGTCAGTGCCCATGAATGCAGCCTCCTCATTGCCATGAATGCAGCCTTACCATTGCTATTAGTGCAGCCTGATCCATGCCCATCTGCAGCCTCAGGGGGGGGACAGGGAGGGGGCGGGACGAGCGCCAACAGATTACATACAGGCCTCTTTACTACAAAGTCCGCCTTCTATGATAGACAGAACAGTCGTCCAATGGCAGCCCAGGAGACAGGACTTCCTAGTACAGATGCCGCTGAGTAAACCGGAGATTCTCCTGTATGTAATCTGACGGTGCTTGTTATGCCCTGTCCCCTCTGAGGTAGCGCCAATAAATACAGTATATATCTTTAGTAGCCCGGGGGGCCGCAAAAGATATATATATATATATATCCAATTTACCAGGGGGGCCACATTAAACCGGAACAAGGGCCGCATTCGGCCCATGGGCCGGCCTTTGGACATGCCTACTGTAAGCACTCTGCCCCCCTCATGCCTGTAAGCACTCAGCCCCCCTCATGCCTGTAAGCACTCAGCCCACCCACGCGCCTGTACGCACTCAGCCCCCCTGTAGATATGCCACTGGCAGCAACCGAGATAAAACCCACCTGAAATTTGTGTCGGGTGGGTGCTATAAAAAGATTAGCAGAGAGCTGGTCTATTCACAGCAAGGCTCCTTTCTTCCTCTGCTTATGTGGAGGGGGTGTGTGCCTTTCCTCCAATTAGCTGTAACACAGTGTATGCCCAACAAAAGCTTAGAGCACTGGAAAGGAGGTAATAAAGCATTTTCAATAAGCGAAAAAGGTATGTTCAGGCACTTCCATGCAAAAGAAGGCACAAACTTTAACCTGACTACAGATCTAAATAGTGTGAGAATTTTTAGCTGGGCTTTGACTAGCCATTTAAGAGGAATTTCTAAATGTTTTTTTTTTTGTTTGTTTGTTTGTTTTTAGCAACACAAAATAGTAGAAAAGTTACCACTTTTTACAGAAATTGCAAAACTGAGATCAATTTATTGTGGACTGAACCTCTAGCTATGTACTGCCATACACTTGTATGGACCTTTCTAAATCACAAAGGTCACTTACCAGTTCAGTCAATGAGTTACTGCTGTTGGGTGAGATTCTGGTTCTGCTTTTTCCTCCTAAGCCAAGAAAATTACACTTGTTTATTGCCCTCTACCAACTCAGGAAGGACACAATTGTTACAGCTGATGCTCTTAATTGGGAGCACTTATTGTATTAGGCTGTTTGCAGCCAGCTTAACGCATGCCTAAATCTATGGATAATTTAATATTTTGCAGTTTACCAGTCCTGAGATGTGGTGGCTGCATTCATATTATTATTTTATTTTTTTTAGGCTTTTCTTTTTCCCTTTTTATTTTCATCTGGTGATACAGTCAGTAACACATTTCCTGTGCTAGGGTGACAACAATAACTTACTGTACTGTATCTATGGAAAAGCAGTGTTGTCACCATAGAACCAAAAACACTTCTCGTCCTTTTGATAACATAGAAAGGAGGTTAACTGATAAGTATGCAGCATAGGCAGAGATCACAGAAAAATATCAGCTGACAAGATTTCTGGCAGGTTTTTTTTATTTTTTAAATCACATAATTTTTTATTGAAAACAAACACAAAAAACACAGCTTTTTTTTTATTTCACTATACAAAACCAATAATCATGGTGAGGACACTTAGGTACCGGTGTGAAATGACCGTGAGGTCTAATCTGTCATTTGTTCAAACAGTAATAAGTATAACACTACATTCAGATACAAATATATAATAGTAGAATAAGGCAACTGTGGATGTAGAGTTTTGATCTCTCAGCATGTCATAAGTGTCCTCCATACAACATTCTTTCCCTTTCTGCACCCAGGCCAAACATGGTCCAGGGGCAGAGCAGGGTACCACCATCCCCTAAACAACGGGGAGCGGTGAGCAGCATTATCATATAATAATAATAATAATAATAATAATAATAATAATAATATTATTATTATTATTTTTAATCGTTGGGTAAAACATAGACAAAACTATTCAACCTCCGCAGGACCCAGTATTTACATAGTAGCCATGTAAGTGAAGGAATAGTATCTCCCCTGCTCTCTATACCAGCAAGTCCCGCTGATTGCCGACCTCTAAGGTGGTGCATTCGCTGATGTGGTTCTGCCCCGAGGATCCTATTGTGGACCAGGCGTAATGGAGCCAGTCCAAGGGAGTCCAACCAGGGATCCCACATATTTTCAAATTTATTCGGACTACCTCGGTGTTCTTACGTGAGTTGTTCTCTAATAAGAGAGTAATTTACTGATGCAATCTATTCTGTGTGTGAGTGGGGGCCATTGTAGAGAGCCATTTTCTAGCAATGAGTTTCCTAGCCAGGAATAGCACTCTAAAAATGCCAGTATATGTATGTGGCGTGTACAGTTCTTCGTCTAGCCAACCTAGTAGACAAAGTTTAGGATCAGTCTTGAGTTTGAGACTCCATATGTTATTGATAGCGGTGATCACTGCTGCCCAGCACCGTTGTAGTTTCGAGCATTTCCATAGCATATGGACAAGCGTACCATTGTCAACAAGACAACGGGGACAGAGTGGATCATTTCTTCTGTGCCATTTGTGCAGCTTCTCAGGTGTGCGGTATGTACGGTGAATGATGAAAAGTTGGGTAAGTTTGAGAGGAGGATAGGGACACACGTTGTCTAGTATTGTGTTCCATTCCTCGTCAGAAATACGTCCTATATCGTCCCCCCATCCAGCTCGACAGTTCAAAGTCATCGCTTTAGAGACATGGCCAAGAAGGGAGCTATAGATAGAGGAAATTTGCACCGCAGGTCACGTGAGCTCCCAGGTGGAGCCTGTGGCCTGCGCCGCAATGGCGTGCCTAAGTTGTAAGTATTAGGTTAAATTCCGTGCGCAGGGATTGGAAGTCGCGGAGTATGCCCCCACAATATGGTTGTGGAATATAGTTTACTCCGCTCCTTGACCAATTGGAGAAGTTTTGTAGTTTAAGTTCTGAGTAGTTGCGGTTATTCGAGATGCGTGACCAATTTGTATACCCTGTGTATTGCAAGTGTTGCTTGGTTTTGCTCCATATTTTATCTAGAAGTATGCGTGAGGGGTATTGAGTCAGCTCTCCCAATTCGCCCGCCTCTATGCACTCCACAATCCCATCACCAGACAACTGTGTACATATTACGTTCCTAATGGGATCAGAGGGCTCCGGATAAAGCCAGCCCGTTAAGTGTTGCAGCTGAGCTGCCATAAAATAATAGAATGGGTTTGATACTGCCAGGCCACCCGAATCCTTTGCTTCCTGCAAAGTTTCAAATTTTTATTCTTGGTACCTGTTTCCTCCAAATCAGTGCACAATAGATAGTATTACACCTCTTAAACACATGTATAGAAATCCAGAGAGGGGCATTGTGGAGCGCATATAATATCTGGGGATTCCAGATCATCTTGACCAGGTTGCAGCGGCCAACAACAGAGAGCGGCAACTTAATCCAGCTAGTCGTTTTTTCTTGAAATTTTTTAAGAAGTTGGTCTATATTTAGCTTAATATATTGGTCTAAATTGGGGTGAATTACATTGCCCAGATATTTCAACTTATCCACTACTTTAATCTGAGTAGCCACCTGAGGCAATGGGTCTGACATTGGGTCTAAAGGTAGTATAGTGACTTACCCCAATTTATTTTAAATCCGGAAAAGGTTTCCGAAAGTACGAATTAATTCCATGAGATTAACCAGGGAAGCGGATGTATCGCCCAAAAACAAAAGTGTGTCGTAGCGTAAAGTGACAGTTTATCTTTTCTGGCAGGTTTAACAGGTATTATTTTTATTTATTTTTTGTACTTGTTGAACAGATATAATAAAACCCTTTTTAGTGGTATATTTAACAAACCAAAAGGGTGCAAATAAGAGAAATTTATTGTTAGGGGTTACATATCCTTTAATGCAAACAATTGCTTTGTCCTAATCCTTTCCAACCCCCCATCACAAACTCACCTTGCTCTATTCGACTATTGGAAGCAAGGAATCCCTTTTTGTTTGTCAGTGCTGTGCCAGTTATCAAGCACCAGCACTGCCACATGGAGAATGTTTACAGCACTGTAGAGGTCCTATGTAAAGCTGACCATACACTCAGTGTTGCTTCAGGTGCATGGTCTTTTATGCTGTGGGAATGACCACTGCTGAGGTTGACTTCTGTCTTATAGCAACAGGTAGACTTGAAGGAAATCTCACCTAGGATCTGGGCTGTCTCCAGTGACTTTTGGGGGGTGATATCGGAAGGCTTTAAGGCTGAGGTGCTGATTGGCTGGTTATGCCCGAATCACAAATATAATGTCAGCATGTTATCTCCAAAGGTATGTATAATGTACATATTTTTGCTATGTGTAGACAAGGGGTGCATGAGCTTAAAAATCACATTTTCCCTTTTGTACTGAACACAAAGCAGTGGTGTAGTTTCACTTAAACAGTAATGTACAATTTTGGGTACACTTAAATACAATAACAAAGTTCTGCATTCATCAAAAATCGAACTATTGGATTTTCATGGGTTAGCTCCTGTAAGCTTTTTCAATTAACATGCTGATCTTTTCCATACCTGGTTGTTCTAGTTCAGCCCTCATTAAATGGTGGCCCATGGTCCAAACACAGACCGAGGGACGCTCCTGTCCAGACCGTCAGGCTGTCAGCGTAGTGCCACATCTCTGCAGTCATTGGTCGCTGGGACCGCGGGCGTCCCAGCAACCAGTGACGTTGCGTGTGCACCCCGCCCCTACTGCTGACCGCGACGCCCAGCTCTCACTCCCTGCCAGGCCGCAAGTTCAGGCGTGACATCAAATGCGCGCCCTGCCCCCCCTGCTGCTCCCAGCTCTTTTTCCTTCCCAGCTGTGAGGTATAATATCTTGCAGCTCCTGCAGCTTGCCACCTCTGCCGACTCCTTCCCTCAAGGTATGTGGGGCACACTTTCTGTTATGGGGCACATTTTGTTGTGCCCATCAGCGTGTCCCTTAACATAAAATGTGCCCATCAGCTTGCCCTCTAGGCTGGGTTCACACTGGTGCGACACGACAGCCGTCCTACTTTGGATCCAACTTTGCCCTGCGACATGAAGCCGACATATGTCCGACTTTCAATGAACGGGGATCCGACTTGGATCCCCGCCAATATCAGGCACTGTGTTTGGTATGAATCTTGAGGGGGAACTCCACGCCAAATTTTAAATAAAAAACCGGCATGGGTTCCTCCTCCAAGAGCATACCAGGCCCTTGGTCTGGTATGGATTTTAAGGGGAACCCCTAAGCCGAAAAAACGGCGTGGGGGTCCCCCCAAAGTTCAAACCAGACCCTTATCCGAGCACGCAACCTGGCAGGCCGCAGGAAAAGAGGGGGGGACGAGAGAGCGGCCCCCCCTCCCTCCTGAACCGTACCAGCCCGCATGCCCTCAACATGGGGGGTTTGGGGCAGGGGGGCGACCTGCAGCCCCCCCACCCCAAAGCACCCTGCCCCCATGTTGATGAGGACAGGGCATCTTCCCGACAACCCTGGCCATTGGTTGTCGGGGTCTGCGGGCGGGGGCTTATCGGAATCCGGGAGCCCCCCTTTAATAAGGAGGCCCCCAGATCCCGGCCCCCCACCCTATGTAAATGAGTATGGGGTACATCGTACCCCTACCCATTCACCTGGTGGAAAAAAAATTCAATAAAAAAACACACACAGGTTTTTAAAGTAATTTATTGCACAGCTCCGGGGGTCTTCTTCCGACTTCGGGGGTCTCCGGTGTCGTCTCCGCGCTCTCCGGTTCTTCCTTCCTTCTGCCAGGGCCCAGTCTTCTCCGTCGCCTTCTTCCCTCTTCTCCTCTTCGATGTTGACACGTCGCTTCCTCCCGCTGTAATGCTGGCTGTGCGGTGCGCTCCGATTTTATATAGACCTCTCATGACGTGGTCACGGGAGCATGTGACTGTGACGTCATGGGAGCATGTGGCCACCCGGAGCATGTGACTGTGACGTCATGAGAGGCCTATATAAATCGGAGCGCACCGCACAGCCAGCATTACAGCGGGAGGAAGTAACGTGTCAACATTGAAGAGAAGAGGGAAGAAGGCGATGGAGAAGACCGGGCCCCGCTAGCAAAAGAGCTGGAAGAAGATAGCGGAGGCCCGGCAGAAGGAAGGAAGAACCGGAGAGCGCGGAGACGACACCGGAGACCCCCGAAGTCGGAAGAAGACCCCCGGAGCTGTGTAATAAATTACTTTAAAAACCTGTGTGTGTTTTTTTTATTGACATTTTTTTCCACCAGGTGAATGGGTAGGGGTACGATGTAGGGTGCGGGGCCGGGATCTGGGGGCCCCCTTATTAAAGGGGGCTCCCGGATTCCGATAAGCCCCCCGCCCGCAGACCCCGACAACCAACGGCCAGGGTTGTAGGGAAGAGGCCCTGTCTTCATCAACATGGGGGCAGGGTGCTTTGGGGTGGGGGGGGCCGCAGGTCGCCCCCCTGCCCCAAAGCACCAAACCCCCCATGTTGAGGGCAGGCGGCCTGGTACGGTTCAGGAGGGAGGGGGGGCCGCTCTCTCGTCCCCCCTCTTTTCCTGCGGCCTGCCAGGTTGCGTGCTCGGATAAGGGTCTGGTTTGGATTTTGGGGGGACCCCCACGCCGTTTTCTTTGGCGTTGGGGTTCCCCTTGAAATCCATACTAGACCTAAGGGCCTGGTATGCTCTTGGAGGGGGAACCCATGCCGGTTTTTTATTTAAAATTTGGCGTGGAGTTCCCCCTGAAGAGCAGCAGAGCACAAGTCGCATGCCAAAGTCGGATCATGCAAGACTGCGGTCCGACTTTGATCCAACTTCAATGATAGTCAATGGGCTGAAGTCGGACCAAAGTAGTACAGGGAGCATTTTCAAAGTCGGACCGACATGTGTCGGACCAGTTAAGACGGCTCCCATAAAATGTGCCCATCTTCGTGACTCTTAGCATAAAATAAAGCTGATGGGCACATATGTTAAGGGAGCACACTGATGGGCACATTATGTTAAGGGGGCACTTTAGGGACACCTGATGTGATGGGGGACACCTGATGTAAGGGGGTACTCTGATGGGGACAAATGATGTAAGGGTGCACACAGATGAGAGACAACAGATGTAAGGGGGCACCCTGATGGAAATATGCTATAAGCGGGTATTTGTGGCAACTGATTTATGGGGGTAGTCTGCGCGCCACCATCAATGTAATGAATTACTCTAGTAGGGGCACCTGATGTAAGAGGGAACACTATTGGGGACATTTACATTTATAGAGCATTACCAGAATGTGTGGAAGAAACGGTAACAAAAGTGGCAGAGAGCGTGGCTTGAGCCAAAAAATGTAAAGTAGCCAACTACAATCTTTAATGGCACAGACTTGAGATTAGGACCTCGGCCGGAAGAAAACGTGACCGGGCCTCCTTAACCACTTAAGCCCCGGACCATTTGGTAGCTAAAGGACCAGAGGTGAATTCAGAATTTTGCACTGCGCTGCTTTAACTGTAAATTGTGCGGACATGCAATGTTGTACCCAAACGAAATTTGCGTCCTTTTTTTCCCACAAATAGAGCTTTCTTTTAATGGTATTTGATTGCCTCTGCGATTTTTATTTTTTGCGATATAAACGGAAAAATACCGAAAATTTCGAAAAAAAATGATATTTTCTACTTTTTGTTATAAGAAAAATCGAATAAACTCAATTGTAGTCATACATTTAGGCCAAAATGTATTCAGCCACATGTCTTTAGTAAAAAAATGTCAATAAGCGTATATTTATTGGTTTGCGCAAAAGTTATAGCGTCTACAAACTAGGGTACATTTTCTGGAATTTACACAGCTTTTAATTTATGACTGCCTATCTCATTTCTTGAGGTGCTAAAATGGCAGGGCAGTACAAAACCCCCCCAAATGACCCCATTTTGGAAAGTAGACACCCCAAGGAAATTGCTGAGAGGCATGTTGAGCCCATTGAATATTTTTTTTTTTGTCCCAAGTGATTGAATAATGACAAAAAAAATAAAAATTACAAAAAGTTGTCACTAAATGATATATTGCTCACACATGCCATGGTTATATGTGGAATTGCACCCCAAAATACATTCTGCTGCTTCTCCTGAGTACGGGGATACCACATCTGTGGGACTTTTTAGGAGCCTAGCCACGTACGGGACCCCGGAAACCAAGCACCGCCTTCAGGATTTCTAAGGGCGCAAATTTTTGATTTCACTCCTCACTACCTATCACAGTTTTGAAGGCCATAAAATGCCAAAATAGCACAAAACCCCCCCAAATGACCCCATTTTAGAAAGTAGACACCCCAAGGAAATTGCTGAGAGGCCTGTTGAGCCCATTGAATTTTTTTTTTTTGTCCCAAGTGATTGAATAATGACAAAAAAAAAAAAAAGAAATTACAAAAAGTTGTCACTTAATGATATATTGCTCACACATGCCATGGTTATATGTGGAATTGCACCCCAAAATACATTTTGCTGCTTCTCCTGAGTACGGGGATACCACATGTGTGGGACTTTTTAGGAGCCTAGCCGCGTACGGGACCCCGAAAATCAAGCACCGCCTTCAGGATTTCTAGGCACAAATTTTTGATTTGACTCCTCACTACCTATCACAGTTTCGAAGGCCATAAAATGCCAAAATAGCACAGAACCCCCCCAAATGACCCCATTTTGGAAAGTAGACACCCCAAGCTGTTTGCTGAGAGGCATGGTGAGTATTTTACAGCTCTCATTTGTTTTTGAAAATGAAGAAAGAAAATATTTTTTTTATTTTGTTTAAATTTTCAAAACTTTGTGACAAAAAGCGAGATCTGCAAAATACTCACAATACCTCTCAGCAAATAGCTTGGGGTGTCTACTTTCCAAAATGGGGTCATTTGGGGGGGGTTTGTGCCATCTGGGCATTCCATGGCCTCCGAAACTGTGATAGGCAGTGAAAAGTGAAATCAAAAATTTACACCCTTAGAAAGCCTGAAGGCGGTGATTGGTTTTTGGGGTCCCGTACGCGGCTAGGCTCCCAAAAAGTCTCACACATGTGGTATCCCCGTACTCAGGAGAAGCAACAGAATGTATTTTGGGGTGTAATTCCACATATGCCCATGGCATGTTTGAGCAATATATCATTTAGTGACAACTTTGTGCAAATAAAAAAAAAAAAAATTGTCTTTTTTCCGCAACTTGTGTCAACATATAAAATATTCCATGGACTCGACATGCCTCTCAGTATATAGCTTGGGGTGTCTACTTTCCAAAATGGGGTCATTTGGGGGGGTTTTGAACTGTTCTGGCATTTTATACACAACATTAGGAAGCTTACATCCACTCTTCTAACCACTTGAAGACAAAGCCCTTTTTGACACTTTTTGTTTACATGAAAACATATTTTTTTTTGAACCCCCAAACATTATATATATTTTTAAAGCAAAGGCCCTACAGAATAAAATGGTGGGTGTTGCATATTTTTTTTCTACACAGTATTTGCGCAGCGATTTTTCAAACGCATTTTTTGGGGAAAAAATACCCTTTTTTTAATTTTAATGCACTAAAACACACTATATTGCCCAAATGTTTGATGAAATAAAAAAGATGATCTTAGGCCGAGTACATAGATACCAAACACGACATGCTTTAAAATTTCGCACAAACGCGCATTGGCGACAAACTACATACATTTTTAAAAGCCTTTAAAAGCCTTTACAGGTTACCCCGTTAGATTTACAGAGGAGGTCTACTGCTAAAATTACTGCTCTCGATCTGACCTTCGCGGTGATGCCTCACATGCATGGTGCAATTGCTGTTTACATATGACGCCAGACCGACGCTTGCGTTCGCCATTGGGCAAGAGCAGGGCAGGACAGGGGTGCTTTTTTATTTATTTATTTTTTTATTATTAATTTTGCTTTTTTATTTTATTTTTAAATTGTTCCTTCCATATTTTTTTTTTTTAATCATTTTTATTGTTATCTGATAGCAATAGGTAGTGACAGGTACTCTTTTTTTGAAAAAACTGGGGTCTAGAGCCTAGATATTTCCTCTGCCCTCAAAGCATCTGACCACACCAAGATCGGTGTGATAAAATGCTTTCCCAATTTCCCAATGGCGCTTTTTATATCCGGGGGGGGGCATTCCCTCCCACTGCTTGTAAAAGCAGTCCAGAGGCTAATTAGCCACTAGGATTGCTTTTACATGAAAGCCGTCCGCTGGCTGAAAAGAATGATACCAAGATGATACCTAAACCCGCAGGCATCAATCTGGTATAACCATTCAAAGTCCAGCAACATACCAGTACGTTGCTGGTCCTTGTTGGACATGTATTGTAATCTTTTTTTTTCATGCAGCCAGTTGGCTGAACGAAAAAAGAGATTGATCGGGTGGGTATGCCCACCATTAGAATACCGCCCTTCATCCACCCACTTCTAATGATGGGCATACATGCACCATTTATATATGCCGAAGCATGGGGGCATCCTCCCGCAAAAAAGTTATGCCGCACACACATGGTCGGACTTTTCCACGGGCAAGCCTCCGTCGGAATTTCGACCGTATGTACGCGGCATTAGGAGCAAAATCACTCCTCCGCCCCTGCTGCCCCAATGCTTCGGCATATTTGCTTTTTTTTTTTTAACTGTGGTGGTGAAATCACCTCCTACAGCACTGGAGTCTCAGGGATCAGGCCTGTCTCTGCGAACGCTGCAGTTATGTGTGTTGTGTTTTGCAAGTGACAGTGATCGATCGATACTGCACTTGGGTGGCCTGGGCTGGACGGAGGGGCAAAACGCAGGTGCTAGCAGGTATCTGGGCTGATCCCACTAACACTGCATTTTTGGGAACCCTAAACTGCTGGGGACGCTAGTATAGATCTGATCAGATCAGATCCTATACCACTAAGGAGGGTGTATGCTTCACGCGTGGGTGTTAGCGTTACTGGTACTGACCTGACGCTGCCTGGGGTGTGACGCAGACCCTCTCTGATGCTAAAACCTAATTGATATCACCCGCCGGGCGATCAGGAGGTTAAACCTTTATTGAGTTATATATACGGCGGGTGCCCCGACACTATAAAAAGCAAACTAACCAGCGTCACCCGTAACACTTATATGATGATCACTGGTGAAAGGGTTAACTAGGGGCAATTAGGGGGTTAAAACCTTTATTAGATAATATATGGGGGCACCTGACACTATAAAAACCTGCGGCGAACCTAAAAAAAATTACTGGCTACCGATCTGCATCACCGACGCTAAGACAGCGATCAGAAAAATGATCGCTTAGCGACAGTGGTGATAGGGGGTGAAAGGGTTACCTGGGGGGCGATCAAGGGGGTTAAACCTTTATTAGATCATTTATGGGGGTACCTGACGCTATAAAAACCTGCGGCGAACCTAAAAAAAATTACTGGCTACCGATCTGCATCACCGACGCTAAGACAGCGATCAGAAAAATGATCGATTAGCGACAGTGGTGATAGGGGGTGAAAGGGTTACCTGGGGGGCGATCGAGGGGGTTAAACCTTTATTAGATAATTTATGGGGGTATCTGACGCTATAAAAACCTGCGGCGAACCTAAAAAAAAAATACTGGCTACCGATCTGCTTCACCGACGCTAAGACAGCGATCAGAAAAATGATCGCTTAGCGACAGTGGTGATAGGGGGTGAAAGGGTTACCTGGGGGGCGATCAAGGGGGTTAAACCTTTATTAGATAATTTATGGGGGTACCCGACGCTATAAAAACCTGCGGCGAACCTAATAAAAAAAATTACTGGCTACCGATCTGCATCACCGGCGCTAAGACAGCGATCAGAAAAATGATCGCTTAGTGACAGTGGTGCTAGGGGGTGAAAGGGTTATCTGGGGGGTGATCAAGGGGTTAAACCTTTGTTAGGGGGCTACACTGGACCTAAAACTAAATGTAGTGACACTTTTACAGTCACAAATGTCACTGATTGCAGTGATCAGTAAATAAATGGTCACTGCAATCAGTGACACTGTGACTGGGGGGTGATCTGGGGGGGGGGGGCGATTTATGTGCCTATGTGTGCTGGTGTTAGTGTAGTGTTTGTGCACTAACTTTGATGTCTTCTCTTGTACGGCGCTCGGTATATGTGAGCGCCGCACAAGAGATGACATCACTTCCTCCTGCTTCCTCTGCCTGTGTTTACATTACACAGGCAGAGGGGGCATTCTCATTCGCCGGGAGCGATCGCGGGGGGTAGCCGGAATCGAACGGTCGCCCCCCATCTCGGATCGCTCCCAGACGAATTCCGACCGCTCACTGTACAGAAGGGGGGTCCGATTGGACCCCCCAACTGTACAAAGGCGATCACGTACACTCTACGTGATTGTGCCTGTCGGTGCCATTCTGCCGACGTATATATACAGTGAGCGGTCGTTAAGTGGTTAATGTGTGTGTGCGTGTGTGTGTATGTATGTATGTATGTATATATATATATATATATATATATATATATATATATATATATATATATATATGTGTGTGTATATATATATATATATATGTGTGTGTGTGTGTGTGTGTGTGTGTGTGTGTATATATATATATATATATATGTGTGTGTGTGTGTGTGTGTGTGTGTGTGTGTGTGTGTGTGTGTGTGTGTATATATATGTATATATATATATATATATATATATATATATATATATATGTATATAAATATAATGGCAGAGGAAGAGAATGGTTTCTTGCAGCAGATCGAGGGTTAATGCCAGGACACCACTCGGGAGGTAGTCTGGCAGTGAAGCCAGCTGCTCTATATAAAATCTGGCTTGCAGCTCACGCCTGTCTGTAGAGCTGGCATGTCTGCCCTAAGACGCTGCATGAGTGCCCCAGACAATAAGGTGACAAAATATGGCTAAAATAATCGACACTTTCTTCTACTTATCACCCATACATATAGTGCATATGTTTCATAACTAATAGATGCTTCTGAAATTACACACACACATTATATTATGTGTATATATACACACACACACAGTATTTTCACATACCATGCATAAAAGTTGTACAGAAAAAAAGAATGGGGTCATTTTAGGTTAGAACAATATGAAAGTTATTTCAGGACCTTACCAGTTTTTTGGGGTTAAAATGTACTTTGTTTATCCTTTTCTTTTTCCCCCACATATTTATGATCCTTTCTTAATTGTCACTTTCGGTCACTTTGTGTTTATTAGAAAACCATGACCTCTAAAGAAAATGAGAATGTTGTCTATGTCCTTTTGTTTTATGTCTGAAAAGCAGTCCATATATTTTGAACCATTTTCGGGTTGCTCAGCGTATTGCAGGATCTGTAAGTGTTATGTGAACTCCTTTTTTTAATGAATGCCGCTTGATCAGCATGAACTAATTTTGGAATAATGGGATCTGGTTCAGCTGATAGAGTTCCAGCCAAGACTTTTGTACTCTTAATTAGTTAAAGGAACTGGGTGTTTGTGAATTCATAAACATTTTCTGGTATAACTGGGACAGAAGTTATAACCACTAATGAAGCACTAAACGAAGATTTAATTTCACCAATTATACAAAAGATAATTTAATGTTCTAGCATGCGTTAAAAATGTTTGCCGTTCACTTGAACTGCAACTGAACATGTCATCTGAGAGGGCTTGCAACGGCATTGTCATTGGAAATGTTGATGGGAAACATAAATTCAGTAGCTGCTCAGGAGGTTGTCATAACAGGATTGTGGTACGTTATGAATCTTGAATTGTAAGCTTTGATTTGATTTCAGACATTTCAAATAGTAGATTGCATTTTGAATTATACTTGACACTAAAAATAACTACCTTTATGGTAATATCAGTATAATAGAAGAACTAGGTAAAAGTTACATGATGCTGGTTGTAGATGATCATTAGAGCTGATGATCTTTCTTTAGTCTTGCTTTGCTGAGAAATGGTGATAGGAAAACGTAAAAAAAAAAAAATTGGATGCTTCTGCTATCATTGGAAGGTTTACACAATTGCACCATGAGTTGCCCTGTCAGCATTCCTCCATCGGGGGGTGTAAGTATTGGCCAAACAGCACCTATCAGATGCAGCCACAGTTTGGTTATTCTAACAGCAGGAGCCAGCTGTCAGAACACAGTAGGCAGCAGAAGAATTCTGTTCATCTGCACTTAGTGTGGATGGCCGAATCAAGTGATTTTCTCTTTGTTCGGCCCTGCGGGTGAGGCATGTCAGAATAAGTGGAACTTCACTCTCTCAATCAACATTGACTATTTGTAATCCTTATACTGCTTTCATTAATAAATAGGAAAATATATCTTGTGTTTTAAAAAAAAAAAAAAATTCACATTTCTTTACTTCCTGCTTGCTATGCCTAGGCAAATGATGTCATACATCCCAAGAGTCTTCCGAGAAGTAAAAGGAGTTTTTTCCGCAAAGCACACTCTCCTGCCTGCATGCTTTAGCTAAGGAAAGGTGGATTCCAGGAAGTAAATGCAACATGAATTGTCTGCCCTTACTCAAGATGGCCACAGCCAGAAATGCTAGGTGGTGTTTTTCAAAGTGATTCCTCAGCAAAATAAAGCATGGAGACATGGATAGATGGGGGAGATAGCTTTGAATGTTACAAATTATTTAAATTGTGTTTTTTGGTTTGTAGTTCTCTGATGCAGTGCAGTTCCACGTTAAAGTTTTTTTAAGTTCACCTGTAATTCGACCTTATTCAGCACCCCCCCTGGTTCCGCTGTACTGTAGTTCCGCAATCCTGCTCTGTCTGGGACCAGGACGCCTCTTCACCGGCCCATGGGTTTGAAATCCCTACAGCTTAATATCCTTTTTGTACCCCTCGTCGTGTACAGACAAAGGCATTTTAATTGGTCAGCACTGTCACGTGGACGGTGCTGACCAATCGGAATTAGTCTGGCCTGTCTTGTCAGCGCTGCGAGGGGAGGAAAGTCAAGAGGATTTAAAATCTTTATAGACTGGTGAAGCAGCGTTCCGGTCCCTGACAGCAGGATCACAGGACTACAGTACAGCGGGACCAGGGGGCATGTGGTCCAGTGTAAGGTCACCTTACAGATTATCTGTATAGGTGAACTTACACTTTAAAGTCTCGCTCCAGTCAAAAAAAATATTAAGTACAAAGTGGCCCCACTGCAAGGGCTAACTGCTTAGGGTAGTAAAATACGTACCTTAATCTTCATTTCAGCAGGTACCTCCTGTGCAACTGGTCCCCGGAGGCCTCTGCTGTAAGGCACTCTGGCCAGTGGAAGCAATGGTTTTACTTTGTATGCAAGGATAGTGAGGGCCTGTGCACAACCCTAGACGATAGGGCTGCATTCACACGTGAGCAACGAGTCACATATTTTCAAGTTTATTGACTTAAATGGTCTGCCTGTCACACGACAAATGTGCCAAGGAGACTCTAGTACCATTTTTCTTGGCACCACCCAACAAATGTGCGAAAATCGCACCATGTTTGGGGTGCCATTAAGAAACCACGGCACCACAAGCGCATCACAGATTTTACTTAGTTTCTAAACACGTGGGCAGAAACGCACAATTCTGCTTGCATTTTCAGAACACCCAGGTGTGAATGCAGCTTTGGAGAGAAGAGGGGACTGCTGGAGTGAGGAATAAGGTAAGTATCGCACATTATTACTTTACCCCTACACTTAATGAGCAGATTATTATTATTTTTTATCCTGGAGTTCAGCTTTAGGCTACTTTCACACGGCTGGTTGCATGCAGCGGATTCCAAACACCGGATTCTTGAGGCTGGAATGCCCGGGGCATGCTGTTCACATGTAGCTGCGCTCAGAGCGGTTACCTGCTGCTAGGGACAGATGTCCGAGCCTGGACAAAGATCATTTTTTTATTTTTCATGTTATGGATAAATACCAGTGCTGTTAAGCAAATCCAGAAGAACAAATTATGAATTTCACACCAGAGAACTATTACTTGTATATTTTGGCCAATCCACTAAATCTATCTCTATAATACCCCACCAAACCAATAAAAGTCAGCACCCAAAGCAACCGGATTAATGTTTTGCTTTTTGGATGACAGTTATTTGAATAGGGAGGTGTTCGGTGGAAGGTGAAATGATACAAGACAAACTGCACAGCTAGTGCTTTAGACCCATTTAAATGCAGGATTAAGGTAATGCTGCAGTGAGGATACATTAGCATAAACTGCATTATGCAGTATGTAAAATCTTTAAATCATCAAGAGATTCAAGATTGGATTACAAGTATTCTGAAAGATCCTTTTAAAGTGACACTGTCCTTTGACAATTGAGGGCAATGGGACCGTGTCTGCACATATCCCTCCTTTCTCAGGCATGTGTATTTACAAAGCAGCAATTTCTTGCCACTTCCATGTGTTGCTGGAGCCCTCAGCAATGGAGTAAGAGTTCTGCATATGTGAGAGAATGTGACCTCCCCTATGTGACTGTTCAGTAGCCCGGAGGGGGGTGCAATGATGTCAGAAAGTTGGGAACCCAGTGAATAGCTAGCCGATCAACTGAACATTTTCTATACTTGCAGCTTTTTTAATGAGAGAAAACCATTCATGTATTGGAGAAAATGAGTGACCACTTTATTTTTTAATAGTTAGCATATATCTAAAGACAAAACTTTTTTTGGGGTGGAAGGTTTTGCCTCTGTTTTTGTGCCAGCGATAGCTCAAAAGTTTACATTTTTACTTTTAGTCCTGGACACAATGATGACCAGATCTTGCCATACATTAACTGACCTAATTTTAATCCTTGTATGATGGTTCCAGAATAAGCAAAGGGATGGTCGGCACTCAGGATGACATTATTTAATCTAAGGGAATACTATTTTTTTGGATGTCGTCCTGAGTGCCAACCATCCCTTTCCTTATTCTGGTCCGTAGGAGGTGTCTGTAGCTTCGAGGTCTGAGCACTGGGTGAAGCTATTTTGTGGGGAGGTTGCAGCACCTGTATACCTGTTTTCCCTATGACGGTTCCCGTCCATAAGAAGTTGATCAACTTTCATGAACAGACTTGTTGGAAAATTCCGCTCAATCAGCGCATGCAGACAGTGTTGATCAGTGTATTCTGACGACAAGAGAGTCCCACTATTAAACTACAAAGACACAGCAGGGAGGATTTCCCCATCCACCTCAAATGTATGGATTCAGCGTTAAAGTATTGCCAGTTTAAGACCTATTGAGAAGGTCAATCTCCCTAGCTGGGAAAGATCACAAACAAAGTTGTCTTTTAGACCCCTTTCACACTGAGAGGTATTGCAGGCGCTATAGCGTTAAAAATAGCGCCTGCAATCCGCCCTTAAACTGCTGCTCTATTGTCTCCAGCGTGAAAGCCCGAGGGCTTTCACACTGGATCGGTGCGCTGGCAGGGCATCAGGAAAAGTCCTGCCAGCAGCTTCTTTGGAGCGCATTAGGAGCGGTGAACTCACCGCTCCTAAAGCGCTCCTGCCCATTGAAATCAATGGGCAGTACCGCCGGCAATACGCCGCTGTAGTGGCGCATTGCGGGCGGTTTTAACTCTTTCTCGGCCGATAGCGGGGGTTAAAAGCACCCTGCTAGCGGCCAAAATGCACTGCAAATCCGACAGTAAAATAGCAGCGTTTTACCGCTATTTTTCCGCCAACACTAAGGGCGGCAGCAGTGTGAAAGGGCTCTTGGGTATAAGTTGGGGCTCGTTCTCCAAGGAGAAATTGTTCTTTGTAGTGCGAGTTGTACCCTTGTGTTGAGCTTTCATTGTTCTTTACAGATCAGCGCAGGGGCACATAAACATCAAAATGCTATGTGGTGGTGCATTGCATAAAAACGCAGACATAAAAATTTCCGAGATCCACACACAGATTCCTCACAGTTAGCCCTTGTGTATACTGCAGCTGCTACACTGAAGTTTAGGAGCAGTTTGGCTTTTTTTTTTCAGCAGCCCATGAACCCTCCTCTGTTATCTTATGTGTACATGTACACTTTTATTTTTTTTAAATCAGAAAAATTGCGTTTAGGACTGTAGTTTTACTGGCATTTCAAACCCCAAATGCTTGTAACAGTGGTAAACTGCGTTTATGCGCATTTTCATTTATAAGCGTTTTCTAAAGGGTAAAACATTTCTGATAATTTTTGAACATATAAAAATTTTGAAAAAACACAAATTTGCCCCATGCTGTTGCCTGCATCAAAGGATGAATATAGTAGCGTGAACTCTGGTCCTCACACAATTTTCTGTGTCTTCGGACCCTCAGCAACATTAGGAGTGTTTCCTCACAAGTGCTCATGATGGGATCCACTGTGAAAACACCTAAATAAAGACCGCTATCTACAAGCACACTGCTCTCTTCTCTCATAGAATGGCTGAAGTAGTTAATAATTTACTTGGTTTTCATGCATTGTGGGCATTCGGGAGGGTGTACTGAGGTCATCTTAAAAAAAAAAAAATGCTTCTAACCTCAAATGCTCATAACTGCTGCTAAACTCATTTAAACTCAATATGTAAAAGATGTAAAACGGTCGGTTTCCAGCGTTCAGAAGAGGTTTTTCAACTGCCCTGTGTACATGAGGCCTAAATGTTTTCCCCTGTCGTAGTTATATTTCCCAGGCCGATATCCCTTGCAAAGAAACCCCTAATTCGATTTTTTATTTTTGCAGCCAAAGCCTGTATCTCTAGCCATTGGTATACCAACATTGTTCCATCTAGTCCACTCCAAAGTGGGTTGCTGAGGTCTATTAACTGAGGCTGGAGAAATGGATTTCCAACTTGGAACTGGAAAAATTGAACTTTCCAACATGACACATTTGAATCCTTTTCATGATCTATGGATTCCATGCATTGTTTTCATCGACACATATGAGTCCCGAGCCCTGATGTAATTTGGTCACTCTCATTGCAATAATCTCCTCTACCCTTTTTACAAAATCTTTTTAACATCGCAAACTTTGGGGCTGCATGCAGGTCATCCTCACCACCCCAGCCCACCTTTTTTAGTTTATTTAGTCCTTTTGACAATACTTGTGCATGTGGTGTTTATCCGGCATTCACTGTGCATTGGCCATGCTGTGAGATTTAGAACGCCTTGCTGTAGTGACGTAAACTTCTGCCTCCGGCAGAGGCGCGCGCTCTCACGTCATTGCACGCCTTTTTCCAAGCTGTGCATGTAAGAGCGTTTGGAATTATGTCTCAGAAGGCAGAAAGTAGTATTTTGGGATACTTTTAAAGATGTTTTAGGCTTCAGCTGGGTGGAAGAAAACTCTCTGAATAGAGAAAACAAAGTAGCCATGATAAAATTTAGAGTCTTTACTGGGGGCATGTTGAACTTGGATGAATGGGGTTGTGTGATTTGTCTAGCATTGTACTGCAAGGTTTAATTCCACTTTAAAAGACAACGGCTCAATTACATTTCTATCCAGACATTGTTTGCCATTTTTGAAGACATAATGCAGTAAAGTTTATAACTGAAGACAATGATGACCTGCAGCTTAGGTGCAATGACACACGTAGAGGAGGCAGTTTTCTGTCCTCTCAATTTGCATATGTTGTCTGGATGTATCAAGGTCATGTTTGAGCAGCTGCATCAGCATTAAAGACTGCAGAGGTATCTTCATCTCATCAGAGAATCAAGTGCTGCAGCCGCAAATGCTTATGCATGAAAATTCCTTTCGGTCAGCTCCATTAATGGGTATTGTGACTTCACAAACAACTTGATGGTTTAGAGGTTAGTTCAGCCAGGCCCATAATTGTGCCCATGACGTCCCTTCTTGCTTTCCTTTCATATCTCAGCCTTCCAGTTCATTATTTGCTTTTACATTCCAAGGGCAAAAGCTATAGTCGCTTGTTTCCCTACATCAGGAAAACATTGGGTTGCTGTGCAGATATGATTCTGAATGTGAGCTTTGTAAGAACGGTATAATAGGGGAAACAATGCTGCGAACTTGTAAGCATACCAGAGTAATTTTTCACTTAACCATTTCATTGACCTTGATGAAAAGCGTAAAAGTGGTGTTTTTATGAAGCGTGCCATTTATTTTTTGTACTTAAAACTGCAGGTTCAGGGTCATTCACATCGCCTAGCAACACACCTACGTTAACAGGTATATCGTTTTGTAGCTGAAGTGTTGCTGAATGAATGTTCAAAGCAAATGCATACAATAGGTAGTTAAGAGTTATATGGCTAAAGTTGTGAGTAACTTTGTCAGCCTTTGAGACTCCATTGGCTTTCTGCATCATAGACTCTCTTAAAATGTGATCATGATCTAACTATTATTAATAAATGAAGACAGTCATAATAATTTTACATTGCCATATCTTTACTTGGTGTTTGGTTTAAAGAGAACATTATTATTTTACAGGAATTATATAGCGCCAACAGTTTGCGCAGCGCTTTACAACATGAGGGCAAACAATACAGTTACAATACAATTCAATACAGGAGGAATAGCAGGGCCTTGCTCGTTAAAGCTTACAATCTAGGAGGGAGATGTAGTCAAATATAGGTTGCTAAAGTGTCACTTGTGGTATGTCCTGGCAGGCACCCTAAGTGCCTGCTAGGTACAGCTTTCCTACTGGGCACTTCCAGCCCAAGGTGCTTTTGGTATTAAAATTTCCACTAACTACTGTGGTTGAGAGCCCAAAATCGATAATTGTTAGGATGTTTTTGATCCAAAAAACAAAGGACAAGTTTTAAAATGTTATGCCGAACGAATGATAAATTGAAAGGTTAATGTGTTTCCCGTCCGAACTGTTTGCACTAGGTATATGTAAAAAAATAACGATTTTATTGGTCATTACACGATGGCACTATCGTTTTGCTCTCACAGCCGAATGTCCGTTTTTCACAAATGGGTTTGGACAATTTTTCGTATAGTGTATGGCTAGCATAAGGGCCCTTTCACATGGGGCTGTCCATGTGCGGGTTCCGTTTTAGCTCAGCGGGGACCGCTCCGTCGATCCCCGCTGAGCAGGCAGATGACAGGTCAGTCTCTGCACACTGTGCAGGGACCGACCTGTCAGAGTGCTGCTCTCCCCTATGGGGGATCGGATGACGACAGACTGTAGAGTCCGTTGTCATCTGATCCGCCAGACGGATGGAAAATAGGGTTTTCCTCCGTCAGACTTTGGCGGGTCGGATGTCAGCAGACATGTCACCGCTGACATCCGTGTCTCCATAGAGGAGCACAGAACGCTCGTTCAGGTCCGCCTAAAAAACTGACAGGCGGACCTGAATGGTCCACCCGTGTGAAAGGGCCCTAAGAGGGGTTGTAAAACCGTTGTTTGACTGCCTATTTTACCTGCTCTCCCACCCCGACCGCAAGTGTAAATAAACAGTTGGAGAGAATATACCGTTGATCCAGACAAACACGCCAAAAAAAATTAAAACATACGATTGGGAGTCTTAATGATTCCTTAGGCCCCTTTCACACTGGGGCGTTTTTCATGCGGTTTAGCGCTAATATTAGCGCTATTATACCGCATGAAAAAATCATGCCCTTTAGCCTTCAATGTGAAAGCCCGAAGGCTTTCACACTGAAGCGGTGCGCTAGCAGGACCGCTCCAAAAGTCCTGCTAGCCGCTTCTTTACAGCGGTAAAGGAGCGGTGTGTTCACCGCTCCTTTACCGCGGTCTCCCATTGAAATCAATGGGACAGCGCGGTAATACCGCCCGCAAACCGCGGCAAAAGTTTGCGGGCGGTATTAACCCTTTTTCGGCCGCTAGCGGGGGTTAAATTTACCCCCCTAGCGACCGCATACCGCGGTAAGAACGACGGTATAGCAGCGCTGCAAATCGCGCTGCTATACCGCCACCTCTCCTGCCCGCCCCAGTGTGAAAGGGGCCTTACTCCAGGACTTTAAAAAAAAATTATATTTTCATATACATTTTAAATTGCACTTATCCTGGTTATAAGATATGTAAGTAAAGGGTACATTTTTTTTTTCTCACAAATTTTGCATCTTTTTTGCAGTAGATGAACAGCTACTGTGTTTTGTGCGTGCAATTTTTTATTTTTTCTAGATGTGATAAAGGAATTTTGTCCTAAAGTGTATGTCAGGGCAAAATAAAAATAAAACATGCAGTACATTTCTACAATACATGTATCGTGTTTCCCCATGTTTTATTCTTTTAATGCCCCTGGCAAGTATAGACAAATATCTGTTCATCTGCCAGAAATGCACTCCGCTCCTAAGACCTTTTGTGGGTTCACAACGCACAGCATTTTTGAGGACTAAGTGGTGTCACCCCTGCCCTGTTGTCTTTTGCTAAAGTATTCAAACCCATCCCCTCTTCCGTCTCCACAACATTTAATTATAACAGGTACTTGTATAGCGCTGTCAATTTACAATACATACAGTATATATTGAACATTCACATCAGTCCTTTTTGAGTGTTCTCAATGAGCTTACAATCTAAGGTCCCTAACTTGCATTTATACATACACATACTAGGACCAATTTAGACAGGAGCCAATTTCCCTACCAGCATGTCTTTGCGAGAGGAGACCAGAATACCCAGAAGAAACCCACGCAGGCACAGGGTGAACAAACTCCTGCCAGATAGTTGTGGTTGGGATTGAACCAATGACCCTAGTGCTGCCAGGAACTAATCATCCTGTGGTCCCAAGATTAGAAATATGTGGGCTAATTACTCTCATTGAGATAACACAGGAGGTGTGCAAAAGATACAGATCAACGTTCAATTTCTGACACGATCAAGATTGCAGTGTAATTTGGGCCAATGTGCTGCGATAAAATGCAGTGCGCTGCAGCACTAGCCTGTATTGCAGTGTGAATGGGGCACATAGGAAACAATTGTTTCCTGTGTGTCCCTGTGGTGTTAGACGGTTTACTGTGCGGTATATTGTGTGAATTGGCTCTAAATATCATGGAGATGTCTGACCTTTATATTAACTCCATATAGTATTCATATGAAACACAAAAGACACTGACATAGTGTAATCCTGCTTTAATGAATATAAAATACCCCCATGCAGCAAACCCCTGCTACAAATGCACGTACAGAAAATAACATCAGTCAAACAGCATATGTATGTATGTATGTATTCACCGCTTTGCATTGACCACAGCAGCGCATGTATGCCTGGGGAATCCCTTCCTTGTTGTGGCCAATCAGCAGGGAACAGCCTACTGATTAGCCACAACAAGGAAGGGATTCCCCAGGCATACAGGCGCTGCTGTGGTCAATGCAAAGCGGTGAATACATACATACATATGCTAGTTGACTGATGTTATTTTCTGTATGTGCATTTGTAGCAGGGGTTTGCTGCATGGGGGGTATTTCATATTCATTCGGCCGGCATAACAGGAGCCCTTACTCCTCAGTTCAGCGTTTCGTCATCAAGCAGACATTCTCAATGGGGATAGGATAGCTATCCCCATTGAGAACGTCTGCTTGATGGCGAAACGTGTATGGGAGGACGCGCAGTGACGTCACCACGCTGAACTGAGGAGTAAGGGCTCCTGTTATGCCAGCCGGCACATTTATATATCTGCTGTTTTTATCGTTCATGTTGTAAGTATAACTTACTGCTTTTTAATAAATCTATCCATACGGAGTTACGCTATGGTCCACCCCCTTCTTTCTTTTATACCTGCGTATGTTGAGGTATTTGCACGAGTGTGGAGAAACCCTGGTCCGTGAGCTTCCGTCTCCTATGAGGGACATCCTTCCCAGAATCCAAGGCCATGGCTGGGCTATAGCCGACTGCTTTATTGTGCTTGCCCTCTGGTAAGCGGCTTTGTTATTCGGTGGTGGATTTCACACATGTTTAAGTCATCACTGTGGTGCCGTCTCGTTTCAATATAAGAACTGTGATATACCTATAGACTGTTACCTGGTGCCCCATGTCTGTATCAGACTGAGTGGGTATCCTTGTGTCATATAAGGACTTGCTCAAAAAATCTAATTCATTGTATTTTTTATGTTTGGCACAGCTTTCTATTTTTCATTTATGCTTTTTGTGTTATCTCACTCATAGCTGCTGCCTATATTTAGTATTACCGTAATTCCCCTTGGTTAGCGCAGTTTTTTTTCTTCCTAATATAAATATATCTATCTATCTATCTATCTATCTATCTATCTAGGTTCACACCTTCCTGCACATATTTTGCACTTTTATGCTTGTTTTTACACATTTTCCTGAAAGCATATTGCATACATTTTTATGCACTGCCATTGCCTACAACATGTGTTAATGCACCAAAAATGGACCATCACTTCTTTGGCCAATGCTCATTTATTTGGTCCATTGGGGAAGCCTATTCAAATTTCATTGTATGCTTATGGGTGGCTGGATGTTGGTGGACGTGTGTCCACATGTATCTGCTCACATTTGGGTGCATTCAGGTTCTCAGACTGAACACAATTTTTCTGTCCAGATTCGATTTTACTGAGCTGACTAGATGTGGGCAGATATTTACTGGGCTTACATCTGGTCACCCATAGGGATTGCGTGGTTCCCTTTTTCCTTTCATCGAAAGATGGAGGAAAAATCAGTATAGGCAGGGATGTCGCATGTATGGCATCTGATTCCAGGATCCTCTGCTGAGATGGAATGAAGAGCGCCCATGTGAGAAGGCGTTAGACTTCCACCCCCACAAATCTAAAAGAACTGTCTTGGAGTTCTATCATATTTTGACATTCTCTGCTCACCATTTTAAGACTATCACATTTGTAGCGTACCTTTTCAGTACTGTGGTGAGATGTTTTGTTCGTGTTTATCGTAAATAAAAGCATTGATAATATCTGTCTAAAAATATCGAAGATCTACAATAATTTATTATCAGATAGAGCCTTCTTGTTCCATGACTTAAGCCATGTTATTAATTATCATCATTTATATGAAAATTAAAAGGTTAATTCCATTTCCTGTGACTGTTCCTCTTCTACTTATTGCCCAGTGAAATGTCACCATGTTTTCTTCTATTTATGTGCACATAAGTGCTGAGTGACTATTCTACCTTTTGACTTAATGTGTTGGTATTTTAGCTTGGGAAAAGTAAACAGGTTTCATGGCCCTTACATAAAAAGAGGCATACTGCCATCTTGTGGACAGTTCATGTTAGGGTGCATGGACAGGTTGTTTACTAGGGATGCTTGCATGCTACTTCAGACAAATTTCACAACAACAAAATCATGTTGCTGTAAGTTAGGATTAGTTGTTCAGTATAGAACTCCATGAGAGCTCAGAGGGAATGATTTCAATGATGGCACGTAGGATTTTAAGACAGAATAACCATTAAAAATTATCTGGAGCTTTGGGGAAAACATGGAACTGTAGAAGTTTTTAGTATACAACAAAGCAACTCCATATATTGCATTCTTAAAGTGTGTGCAAACTCTAGCAATTAACTGGTCAATTGTCTGTTTTTGATCTGTTTATTATACCATAGAGTTACATCTGTTCAGTTTAAAAAAAAAAAAAACCTGTTGACCCTGTCATTAATCTAGTGAGCTGAAATCCCAGCCCTTTTAATTCAGTCCCTCTCTTGCTCGCTCTGTAAATGGACTAGGGACTATGAACTGTGGGATGTGTAGTGTGAGCAGCGCACTTTGATCACTACTAACAAGCGCTGCATTCCAAACAAAGGGAAGTGAGGGGGGGGGGGGGGAATTAGAGGTTTGGGAGCTCATGGAGGACATTAAAATAAGGCAGGAAACTGTTTCATGAAAAATAAATTACAGGACCATTAAAGTGGTAGTAAAGTCTGGTACATTTCTTCTTTTTAGGAGCCCCCTGCAGGCATATGCCATAATGTGATAGTATTTATTCAGCACGTTATGGCAGACTTGCCTGTCAAAGAAGCCCTTCAGTGCTGCGGTGTGATCGATCCCCAGCGCTTCCATCTTTACTTGCTCTTCCTCCTGGGTTCCCTGTCTTCAGCCAATTGAATAGTCGGATCACAATGACATCACTCCTGCGCATGCGCGCGGTAGTCGCATCACTGCGGCACAGATTGGGGGCTGTAAATGTACAGTGAGCTGCGCATGTGCGGCAGGCAGGAGGTAGCTTTTATGACAGAAGAGACCAACCGGGTCTCTTCTATTATAAATCTTATGTCTGTCAATTTTCAAAACCTGGCTTTACTACCACTTTAAGTAGTTATTGTGTATGGGTTAGTGTAACTTATATTTGAGAGGATTGTCTTATTGACAAATGATTAGCATTACATAAGTTTTTCTGTATTTTATTTTGGCAGGGCCATGTTCGAAAGGGGTGGGGCCTTGTGTTAAAGGCGGTAATAATTATGAGTAGGCTATGCTTAACCACTTCCCC